>OX621240.1:22306712-23556712 GCA_951640165.1 Pseudoips prasinana
TACAAACATATAATAGACGGACACAATTTACATCCAGACTCAGAACAACTATTTATGGGTCACATAAATAGTTGTCCAGTGTGGGACTCGAATCCATGACACGAAGCGGCGAGGCGACTGTCTCGCCGCTGCGCCACACGTGCAGTCATTATTATAATATTATAAGTATTTAGAAATAATTGTAGATAAATAACGCGCTATACTAACATTGGGCTAAATTTAACTAATATTACTAATCTCAGCCTTTAATCTCATCCAGCGCTGTGTGGCGGATGGCAAAGAATATCATCACTCCATCTCATCCCGTGGCAGGCATAGAATTCGTTCCGAAGAAATATCTACAAGAGAACGGGCAGCTGCGTCTCTTATATTCTGTAAACTTATTCGAATAAATAAATAAATTGAATTGACTTGATAAACCTATGTATCATCTTACTATATATATTGACTCAGTAATTCGTTCAGTAGCAAATTCCATCGCAAATAATGTAATATACGGATTTCTCTGGCAAGAAAATCTCTCAATAGCTTAAATATCGGATGACTCAAAAAATCGACGGTGTTGCTCCCCGTGTCCTGAAAAGCAATTAATCCTCAGCCCATCTCTTCCCGTTGGGCCGTAGAAGTCGTCCCAAGGGAATATCTGCCAGAGAATGGGCAGCAGCATCTCTATGTATACTATGACCACCATACTGAGATCGCTAACCCGTCTGCCAAGCGTAGCCAGTAAGGTCTATCCCTCCAAATGATGGGCACAACCACATTGTGGAAATCTTTTGGGGAGGCCCTTGTCATTTATTCACATTAGGGAAGTTAATCAATTAATTCCTGTATTACGGGGTCCTTTACAAACATAATTAACGGACACAAAGTACATCCAGACTCAGCACAACTACTTATGGGTCACACAAATAGTGGTTCTGAACAGGAATCGTACCCTAGACACAAAGTGGCGACGCTAACGTCTTAACCGCTGCATCTTAGTGGCTGGTTATACAATAAATACATACAATAGACAAATAACTTCAATCTTGATAATTGGCCGTGTCATATGAATAGTACCTACCTAGTTTCGAATGTCAGGCACAACTAGTATTCGAAAGAGAAAGTTACGTGACAGCGTAACATGTTTTATTAAGAGACAATCGAGAAATACCGTGATAATATTATTGGTTATGTGTGAGGTACAGAGACAGAATTAATTAATTTCCAGGCAGATTAAGATGCAACCGAGGTCATCAGATCTTTCAGTAGGTAACCAACAAAAAAAGACCAGTCTCTTTTTAAATTTAAGGCTTAACCTTAGGATAGTCGTCCATCCTCACAGAACCACACCCGCCTAATGCTTTCCTACTTATGTTCTTCAATCCCGGTCCGTTCAGCAGTTGCCTGGAGGAGATCGTTAGCCTCAGAATAACCATTTATGGGTGACACAAATGTGTGAGGAAGGAATCCAAAGTTAAAGCATTCAATGACACGTAAGCTCATTTAAAATTTGAAGACACATGATGTCCCAACACACAATATTTAACGCTAAACAACAAATATCAATAAAAAAGTTAAATAATAACCCAGTCGATGTCAAATAGTTCCGAAGCTAACTTTCAAGTGCTATTTTGCGGTTCCGAACCGTCATTCTCAACTTTTTATTGAATTGTATAGAAAATCATCGATCAAAGATATCAATAAAGAGTTAATTTCTCTTTGATAGCGTTTCTCTTTTTTACGCTTAACTATGTGTTTATAGTTTTATGATGTTGTTTTTTTTAATATTTTGAACACATTTTATGTCTGAGCAGGTAACATATATTGTTAACAGAAGTTGATTACATTTAAAAACATAGTAATAGCAGATCAACTGATGGGAACGGTCTAAACAGGTCGCATAGCGACAGAACAAAGCGTTTCTTTTTGTAATGATCTACTAAGTAATTTTGTTCAGAATATTTGTAAAAGCTACAGCAATGATTTTCATTATTATTTCCCACCATTATCCCGTCCCGTACAGGCTCATTTGCACGGATAGCAGAGCATATATGCCTACATTTTACAACAGTCGGCAAGATATTTTCCAACATATCCAATAATCATCACCATATTTCAGCCAATTAACACAAAATCTTAATAAATGACAAATATAAACCATCCTCCTTAACCACTCCATGTGGAAATGTCCATCTGGGTTATTTTTGTTGTGACTGACAGACGTTGGACTTTGTTTCACAATTTATAAAGATATATTATATGTATATCATAAAAGTTACTTATAGGTAAGTCCTTTAATCAAATAAAAAGTTTCCATTTCCTCAAAAGCCAAGGTTAAAGTACTTGAACAGGAAGTGATTTGCTTACTAGCAATGCTCATCCGCTTACTGAAATGGTAGCAGTAGAATTTATGGCCCCAACCAGTCTGGCGGTGGTCACGTAAGAAAGTGCCCCGGTGGCATTTTTGTCCTATCGATCTTTAGCCACTTTCACTACTGCACTTAACTAACACCCTATTTACACTCGCACCAATTAATATACCAGTGTAGTATAATATAACATAATTAAGTCTGATTGAATTCGATTAAATACGTATCTCCACTAAATTAAGCTAACAAGAAACTATTATCATAATAACGACTTTCATCAGGTCTTCAAACTATGACGTTAATTATGAAATGAATTGGTGTAATAAAACATTCGATCACCCGCTATTTAACATCTCAACTAGCAGTTTTTATAAGTCTGAGTGCTTTGTATGAAAAACTTTCAGGAAATATGGCATACTATTAATACGCACAATGTCGGGAATGTTAACGCAAGATGAGTCGAAAAGCCCTGAAAGCTTTCGCCCAAAGTAGGCCGAGCTAATGTTTTGTCCATTATGAACTCTCTGTCCGCCGTAGAGGAATAAGAAGAAAAATATAAATTAAAACACCACTAGCTCAACGAACCCTCCATTTTCGCGTGCACTAAAAATATTATGAAAACATGGAGCCGTACAAAACACCATCGCGAGTCCCGCTTCGTACCTGCACACAGGTACCCGTGGCTTTCATTGTTAACAAAAGTTGAATAGGTGTGATTATGTAAATAGATTTTCTGAATAGAACTGAAGCATTTTGGAAAATAAGAGCTCACGAACAAGGCTATTAACTTGGAGCACCGACAATTGAGCACCTTATGTTCACCCGTTACGGCCCATTGCGCACCCCCAGGTGATAAAGGCGTTAAATACGATTAAGAGGTCTCTAATGGGACCGGCCCAATAACACCCGATACTCCCTCTCTTATCACACTTCGACCCAATTTCCTCAATTACTAGGATCAAGAGAAGTAATGAAATGAGAGTAATCATTATCTCGTTCGTTTATTCTTTTCCGCACGACTCCTCGTCGCCGACGGCTCTGTAAAGCATTAAAAGACTGCTACGGATTATCACACAATTTATTCAGGTGCTTAATTTGAGCGGCTATCCCACTTTGAGTACAATTTATTTTTATTTCACTTAAATGTGGGCTCGGGGACCGTGGAGATTTACCTTCACTTTTCATTAAAGCGCGCTTTGAAAATACTTGTCGTTATACAGCTGAGGAAATTAAAACGAGCTCCTGAACCCGGCTTACGATTGTTATGAATTATAATTATTACTTAATGAAACCTATTATACGATTCTCGTTAATGAATCGTTGCGGCGTGGCGCCGCTGCTAGGCATTTCCCACTTAGCGGCGCCTACGCCCAACTTATAACGAGTTACACGTATGTCAAGAGATATACTATTCACATTTCATAAAGTAGGTAGATATAACAATTGAAAATTCCAACAATTATGGAACTGCAAATACGCATAGTTTGATTGAGCACACATTTTGGGTGCAGTCATTAAAATCCGACCGAAGTAGCCGCGCGAGCTAAACGTGCGCCGCGATTGCACTCGACCGGATGGTTGGCAGTTCAATCGAAACTTTTGATTAAAATCAAGCAAACCAAGGGCTGTGTGCACCGATCCATACTGAATACGGATATCTTTATTTGAACTCCGTATGTTATATTCGGATTGGGGAACTCAGATTGGAAATCGATGTTTATACAATCGATTAACCACCTATCGCACTACCGTGTCAATTGCACCCTACGTACTTTTTGTCAAAGTGATTGCACTATACCTATGCATAGAGACTCTTGATTTTTATCAGTTAATTAAAACAGGTTCTCTTTGATACAGAGATCAAAGAGTTTCATACTGTAGTTTATAACTATATAAATGTATGTGTGCTCTAAATGCTAGCTACATTCATCTTAAAAAAGTGTTGGGCACTCTTGGAAAAAGCCTACCTTCACAAATCAAGAGTTCGCAACATTTTCAAAGTTACTAACTCCTTTCTGCTCAACCATTTATCAAAACAAAGAACCTTAAAACTTATTAAGAGGCTGACTAGACTCAAGTTTATCGTTTCACGCTAATCCCACCCGTATCAGGGTACAATGTAGGTACGCCTCGAAATAAAGTGAATAGAAATTATCAAAATGGAGGGTGTAATTTATCTGTTAAAGGTTAAAGGCAGTATAAAATTGATCCAATATAGTGGGCTATTGTGTCGTAATAAATTTAAGGCTAAGATATTTTCCTCATCATAAAATGCACTATTACAATTTCAAAAGAGTGGTCATTGGTTGAATTTCTTCTGTTAAAGCATTTTTAATTGGGATTTTTTGTATAGATGAAATATATATCGATATTTAAATAATGTTTAGAAACGGAATAGTTTCTTCAAATTAGTATAACAATGTTTTTTATTAAGTTTATCTGAGTTATCGGCTCAAAACTTGCGGAAAAATATGTATTTTATCAGCCCCTTAAAACTGAAGATTGATAGCCATTCGAAACCAATTCGAATTATGCACCCAGCTTCTTTGTTTATTAATATTCATTGCTCATTGTGGAATAAAAATGGGGTCCGCCTGACCTCTGTTATAACTGCAGAGTAAGCGAACACCGCGGTGTGAAGTTAAGGGGATGTCAAAATGCCGATGTTAAAATTCATTGGGTACCTTTTAGAAGCGTACGTTTAGAAATTAATCGGATTAGTATGAAGGGATGCGAGCTGGGCCATCGCGCCGCGGCTGACGGAAACACACCACGCCACGCTCCATGTGCTGAAATTCCATTAAGTGCTGCGAATTTACTGTTGCTCACCGAATTTAGATCGTATCGATTTTGGATTTCGACCACTTTGTACCTAATAACTGGAAACATCATGATTTCCAAAGTATAGAGATATTATAACTATATATTTATTTATATTATTTTATTAACTTTGTAATATTCAATTGAATTGAATGTACCTTCGGTATATTCAGCCATCTTTTGTTCTGTACACCACATACTTCCTCCGTCTTTCTATTCACTAACAGTTCTGGTCCATTCCTCGGTTGCCTGGAAGAAATCGCTTTTAGCGATAAGACCGCCACTTATAATATTTCCATTTTAATGTAATTTTTTTACTTGAAGTCTTTGGTGTGCAATAAAGAGTTATCTATCTATAACAGTAATCTTTTCTTCACTCATATGCTTTACTGACGCAACTTTATTAGCACATAAAGGTATGTGATAACGGCCACTTTTTACTATAGCACCTTTCGCCATAGACAGGATGTTCACCATCTTGGAACCCTAACGAACTCATATCGTACGCTGAGGCTGGGGACTGAACTCCCTGCCACAGTTCTTCCGAGAGGCTACTCCAATATATGGCTAATGCAAATTCGTACAGTTATTTATCTTTCATCATCATTATTCATTATTATCTGATCTTAACGAATTTATACGAAACTGCCTCGCATGTATAACTAATAAAAAAACTAACAAATAAAATAAGAATATTCAAAATAGGTAAATGAAACAGCCTAAGCGAATAACCAGGTTCTGATGTAAATTTTTGATTAAATTCTAATTAAATAACATTAAAATTGTCGTCTGAAAGATACAATGCTATAACATAGAGTAACCTTAAACATATTAAATAAACATAGGTACTATAAGACAAGTGTAGCAATGGATATATAACCCTTAGAAAGCTATAGTAGAAAGGCGGATCTGTATAACAACATAATTGAGAAAATTACACAAATTGAAACTTAACTGGGAAACACGTATCTATAGATAATTACGTTGCAACACTGCAATAAGAAAATTATTATAATAAGCCAACGTCTTGTAACTGCGAGCAGGTACTAACACAATTAAACATATAGATATACTATGATGTATATTCAAAATATTTACTTCTTAATAAGCAACGGTGAAAAGCCTCTTAATATTGATAAATTTGGATACTGAGTTGATTTACTGACACATAAGTAATTCAGAGAACAATGAGATTCAACTAAAAGTTTAAACATAGTGTCTGTAAAATCTTAGTTTTCTGTACAACTATAAATTGATGTAAAAATCTTTTTTCTCACAGCTTAAAGATAAAACTAGTGGAGTACGTCTATAATCTCACTAGATCAAAAAGTTTCTATCGTCACACTCGTGATTTATTCGAATTACTACGAATAATCGATTTTATTACAAAGCTTTCAAACAAAAATAGTAATAATATTTTATGGGTAATTTGTGTTTCTTAGGTATACCTGACTATCTCTTTTATTTATCTATCTATAGTTGCGATGATTTTTAAACTATTACTAAGATTTCAGAGGCAAAGAAATATTCTTTATAAATCTGATCAACTTATTTTCGCCTCTCAAGAGAAAAAAGAGCGTAGCTTAGAGTCACAAGCCTTAAAATATTATAAGAACACAGACAGAACAAAAAATTAAACAAAACTTACTCTAACTCATGTAAAAAGCTGATTCAGTGCTCCATAAATGTCAGTGAAAGGTGACTTAGCCGTTTTATTTTTTTTATAAGTTTAAATTTACTAACAAGTTACGACAGCGTACAGTCACGGTCTTAGTATTATAAATGTTTATAGATAGATACTGTTAAAAGAAAATAATTTGTAATTAATAGATTGATATGCTTATTTTTTTTAACTATTCGTTTTTTCAAACTATTATTATGTAGATCCAAAGTTCAGTGTGTTTCTGTTCAATTTATTTTCCCGTAAAATTAACATCTGTGACATTTTCGATTCAGTTAATTGGATTCATATGTAGCTTTTTCTACTTTTTATGAGTATTATATTATTGTTTATTATATTTTTAACTTATCACAAAGGCCACGAATTGTACAGGTATCTGAAACCTTTGCTGTTGTGGCGGGGTGAATATGTTATTAATATCAGCGATTCTTTTTTTGCACACAGATTTTTTGTGTTCGTGGTTTGAATTAGCTCCTTAGCTTAAAGCCTTGTTACTTTGCAAACGGTCTCTATACACCTAATAAATATTGTATATATGTATGAGACCTCGAACTTATATATATTGAATATTATCAACTCTTATTTGGAACCGTAACCGAAGATATTAGTATTATTTTAATTACGGTCTTTTTAAATAATTTTCCATACATGCTGTAAGAGGTAAAGTAGTAGCGTTCCGTCACTGACCCTCTTGCTAGAGCAACACTAGAGTCTCAGAAATCACTAATCAACAGGCACCCTACTTGCTTATTTGCCTCAAGGCTAAAGAACAACCCGGACTTACATCATTCCTGTTTCATCGTTTTAATTTTTTTATAGAAATATGTGTAAAAGAACGGTGCCTTTAAAAACAAAATGTATTTTAATACGCAGTTATGTACTTCGTTAACTGTACTTATTTCCTAAAGAAATAAATAGGTGACTTTTTACAAAAGGAGAAAATGTCGTTAAACGATGTTGATTGAAGCGTAACAAGAAAATGTGAAACCACCCAAAGGTGACAATAATTAACATTTATTGTTATGTACCTAATGGCACAGAATTTTTTATCGACGTTTTATTTAACGTAGAATTTAAAATTCCACCGTTTTGTTCAATCCTCCAATTTTGCATTAAATACCTCCGTACCTAAAAAATTCAACTGTTTGACGCTGTGTTATAATAAAAAATCTGTGTTTAGAAGAATTATCTATTTTTAATATATAGAACTCGAAATCTTAGTATATGATACAGATATTAAGTGTTAGCGTTATAGAAAATAATAGTTAAATTCGTCTAGTCACAGCGACTACGATATATTGTCCAAATGGGGTTGAATAGGAAAAACAATGAAAGCCGCAAAAGAGATTAAAGTAAATTAAAGCGTTACACACCCAAAAACAAGAAGTGTTAAAAATCCACTTCGAAGGAGCGATTCAGAACTTGCTCAGATAACTTTTTCCGTATGAGACGAGAAATTGATGCATTTCGGTATTAGTTACAACAGATTACTGTGACAGTGTTGATAATTTTGACGGTACCTGGTGATTTTTATGACACTTTCGAATGTCTAACTGTTATTAAGAGTTCATCTTTAGTGCTCGTATACACGGTGCTTTATTTTAAACTGAGTAGGTACCTGATTTGTAAACGCCAATTGTGTCCATGTCTAGATAGGCGCACCAAATATTGCTTTATTACGTTCAATTGAAAAAGAGTTCTTCCTGAAATGTTGATGTGTGTTGCGTAACTTATGTTTTAATGGTATCATTCGTTAGCAAAGTCATCTGGCATAGCTGTTCATTACATTACGTCTTCTTCGACCATGATGGAATAATATGTGTCATGAAAGTAATATGTGCCGCTAATTTAATAATAATATTCATTATATACGGTAAAGTACTGTGTGGTAACCGTATTTCATTTCTAAATCACGATTTCATATATGAACTTTACCAATATATTCCGCGTTTATCTGCCACGTTCCTTCCAAAGGAATTCCAAAAATGTGCAAACTTGTCAGGGCATTGGTACCCATAACACAAGTTAAATCTTACCTTGGGTACCAGAGTTCAACTAGTGTACTTTACTGTGTAAGTGGTTATTGTACAATTATCTGGGAAATAAACTATTATTATTATTATTATTATATTGGTGTGACTAGTCATTGTAAGGCACGCAGTCTTAACTCTGAAAACTTACACACATGTCAGCCAAATGACGTCCACTGCTGGACAAAGGCCTCACCAAAAGATTTCCACTATGGAGTTGTGTCCATCATTTGAAGGGATAATCACCATGCTTGGCAGACGGGCTGGCGATCGCAGTGTGATAGTCAGAGTAGACAGAGAGACGCTGCTGCCCGTTCTCTGATATATATTCCCTCGGGTCGACTTCTACGCCCCCACGGGATGAGATGGGTTGGCGATATTCTATGCCATCAGCCATAAAATAATAAAATAAAATTTTATTTTATTCACGTAGACTTTAAAAAAGCGCTTGTAAATTGTCAGAACATGTTTGTAGTAATATAGTTGTATACATTATTATTTCTAGTAACATAAATATTTAGGTACACATTGTATTGCTTGTATGAAAACATTTATAAAATTTATTTTATAATAGCAATGATATTTGGCTAGCTCGTATCAAGTTATTGTCAAAGATTATGTTTAAATTTAATTATCTAGTTTAAGTCTAATATTTTTACTACATATTGTCAATGGTTCTGTCTATATTAAGGTATTATTATTATGACGGACCTTTACTATATTTAATTATAATTTAAAAAATCAATAATTATTTAATTAAGTAATGGAATCAGGCGTTACTTTGCGGAAATCCATAACAATCAAAATACAAAATCAATATGTTGTGTTAATCATGCCATTTGCACCGCCCTCCCGTTGTCCTCGACGAGTTAGCAGCCCTTGAGAATGGTCCGTGGAGGACTGAAACGTGTGTTGGGTATCGTACTGGCGCATGTAATTTGCTTTTTTATAGCGTCCGTCTTGCATGTGCACATTTTTGCGGGCGGGAGGGCGGTGCAAATAGCATCCCGGCATGATTAAACTGACAATTAGCTGAATTAACACTACATTTTGATTTTGTATTTTGATTATATTTAATTGTAAATAGGTACCCTGAAAAGAAAATAATATAATTTGACGGCACGTGAGATACATGTCTTAAATAGCGTCTTTAATTAACGGAATTAAGAGCAGTTTTTGTAATGTCTTCCTCTGATACGGCGCGTTGAATTTTTACAGCAGTGTTGATTCCAGAACAAAAACCGTGGGCGGACTTAATTTAATAACGTTTTGCAAAAGCACGCCTCACAAATTATAAACGTTTGTAAGATTTAATGTTATAACGAGATATATTCCAACTATGAATATAATTAAATTCTACTTGTTTCCAAGCTGTATTGCGAGGAATTTCAAAGCATTTTCTATCAGAGACAAGCACGCTCGCTTTGACAGGGAGTGGCACAATAACATTACCTTATACTACTTATGACTAAAATATCCAAGAGAGCAGTATTAAGTTTTAAAGGCGTGACTTCAGGTATTTCTAAATCAAATACACCAAATTATTTACTACTAGCTGTGCCCCGCGGTTTTACCCGCGTTAAACTTTATATATTATAGCCTATGTGTTAATCCAGGTTGTAAGCTGACTCCATGCCATATTTGGTTAAAATCGCTTCAGCCGTTTAGACGTGAAGAAGTAACAAACATACACACTCACAAACTTTCGCCTTTATAATATTAGTGTGATTGAGCAGTACCTATGATCATTTTCTGAAAAGCAGTTAGCAGTTTCTACCTACATATCAATGAAAACCAGTAAGCAAAGTTAATACAGTTAGTCACAGAGGATTGCTTAGTAGCATGCAGATAACAGTATTAGTTCTGCATCACGCACTATGCGATCTCTGTCCAATAAACAATGCAAGCGTTGTATACTCGTACTCTTCTTTTTCCGCATTATGGCACTTTACGGTGTAACAGGGACATGAAGCAAGAGGCAGTACGCATGTAAAATAGGCTGATAAGTAGGGAGAAACTAATTATCACCATTCATTACTATGGCCTGTTGGTCTTGTGGTTAGTGACTCTGACTGTTAAGCCAAATGTCGTGGGTTCGATCCCCACCCAGGACAATCTTTGTGTTATGACCACAATTATTTGGCCTGTGCCCTGTATTTAGGTGTAATTTATCTATAATATGTACATATTTAAAAATATATCATATAGAATATGTTAATTAGTAGGCTCTGCCTAGTTTGGGATCAGATGGCAATGTGTAAGTTGTCCCAAGATATTTATTTTATTACTGCAAAGCACGAAAAAGTAGTGTAAGAAATAAAGTTAAACCTTGATAGTAGAAGAGGAAATAATTAGGGTACATTAGATAGTTCTTTCTTATGAAAGGTTCTATTCTGCTTACCGTGATGTTCCTTAATGCACGATTAACACGCCGAACGACAGTTTCAATGAGTGTCAATAAGGTCGTCAGAACTATCCATCATCTTTAATTATAGGAATCGCATACATAATCGCACCTGGGACCCTAAATTTGATCGGACTGCAGTGTGTATCATTCGTTTCTTAACGGCAGATCGCCTATCACAGATTGGTAGAAGTGCTGGTACCAGTACCAACGATTAAATTTATGATTTCCCATTTTTGAGTTACGCTTTTTATTACGAATAATGCTCAATCAAAATACAAAATCAATATTTAGTGTTAATTCCGCTAATTGTCAGTTTAATCATGCTGGGATGCAATTTGCACCGCCCTCCCGCCCGCAAAATGTGCACATGCAAGAAGGACAATATAAAAAGCAAATTACATGCGCCAGTACGATACCCAACACGTGTTTCGGTCCTCCACGGACCATTCTCAAGGGCTGCTAACTCGTCGAGTGCTCGAAGGAGACTAAAAGCCAACGTTTTTTTTTTTTTAACGTGACGCGTGCAGTTAGCCTCTCGGCTTTTACTGCTTCACCGGACAGTAGGGGTGAGCGTGGGCTCTAACCGGCCTAGCAAATATAAACTACAAACTAAGTACCCGCGCCGGAGGGCGCCCCCTGTGGGGCTCGAACCTCGGCGGATACTGACGTGGAGAGGGCAAGATGTCGTGGTTTTTAGGGGATTTAGTGCAACTGTCGCTCTACGTTAATGCGCGACGCGGGCCTCGCTTCCGGTTTAGGTCCGGAGCGGGCATTCATCGGATCGATAAAAGCCAACGAGGCGAGCGCTCTTTTATATACTACCAACCGCATGGACAATTATTTCTAACTACCCCCAAATATTCGTAGTAAAGGAGATGAAACTAAATTTGTTTGGTCATTCAACAATGCAAAACTATTACTGCTATGTTTTAATATTTCTAATTGTTCCAACACACATAACCGGAAACTTTTATCACAACTATGTAAAATATTATACGTATTATTGTCGCCCAGAAATGGCCAGTTTCAATTAAATGTTTGGCGTAATGAGATTTATCAGGATGGCCATTCCTATAAGCAGCTACATGCTCTTTATACCGTATTTCAAAATTTCGGCCTGTCTGACCTATATATACCGCGTCACAATCATCGCAGACCAACCTATACACGCCGGATTTCTTGCAATTTAGTCTCCTTCGAGCACTCGACGAGTTAGCAGCCCTTGAGAATGGTCCGTGGAGGACCGAAACACGTGTTGGGTATCGTACTGGCGCATGTAATTTGCTTTTTATATTGTCCTTTTTGCATGTGCACATTTTTGCGGGCGGGAGGGCGGTGCAAATTGCATCCCAGCATGATTAAACTGACAATTAGCGGAATTAACACTAAATATTGATTTTGTATTTTGATTGTTATGGATTTCCGCAAAGTAACGCCTGATTCCATTACTTATTACATTACTTACGAATAATGCTATAAAACTGAAATTCAAAAGGTTGTGTCAAGTTGAAGCACTTGCTTAAGGAAAGATAAAATGAAGAACGCTCCGCCAGCAAACTCATACCTCTGGAATTGGGTAGAAGATGAAGGATTTAATTGTTCACCAAATATTATAGTATCCTCTTCTAGAGATATTTTTTCTTAAACATAATATCGAACTATTAAGAAATTTATGTGTAATGTAACTTTATTTTGCTGTGTGGTGATGGTATAGAATATCATCACCCCATCTCATCCCATGGGCGGCGTAGAAATCGTTCCGAGGGAATACCTACCACAAAACGGACAGCAGCGTTTTTTTGTAAACCATCAAACTGCGATCGCCAACCCGGTCAATTTGGCGATTATGGCATATTTTTGTCCAGCAGTGGACCTAATTTGGCTGACATAATGAAGAAATTTATGCTGTGTGTGTGATGGCAAAGAATATCAACTCCCCCATTCATCCCGTGGGGGGCGTACAAGTTTTCCAGAGAACGGTCAGCAGTGTCTCTCTATGTACTATAACATCATACTTCGATCGCCAACCCGTCTGCTAAGCATGTTGATTATGGCATATCTCTCCAAATGACGGACACAACTTCATTTAGTTTTTTTTTGGTGAGATCTTTGTCCAGCACTGGACGTCATTTGGCTGATATGATGATGATGAAGAAATTTAACGTTTTTAACATATACATACATGATGCTCCTCAGTGTTTGGGGTTTCCATGTTGCAAGTATACTCATTTATTTAAATGCGTTTATAATGACATAAAACGAGGCGTGGTCGTGTAGGCATTGACTCATCATGAATGAACATTCGAATAATTGCAGCCGAAAGCTTTACGCAATGCAGCCCACCATACTGATCACGAATTCGAGATTTACTCATCAGTTTCGTTCATAAAATAATGCCGAGAATTATCGTGCCGGGTCGTGACCGTGGCCTTTCGAGAGCCTAAATACAGACGTGTTACATCACTAAAACAAACGAAAGATATGAATATTCATTCGAATATATATAAATATTGGTTCGTAATCCCGTAATAACTGGTGGGGTTTTCATGTTTGCTATGTAAGGATATTTGTTGTTAGATAGAACAACAATGGAAAATAATCATATTGTCTTGAAATAAAACAACTGTCTACATTAGCAACAGAAGGTTCCACAATGGCGGCGTATAATCGAATCGCTCAAATCAGTCGATCGCTTTATCAAATAGAATAGAATAGATATTGTGATAGTATTGCTCAAGGGCTGTAGAAAAACTGCACATAAGTTGCAGATATCTATATTATTCTGCCATGCCAAAACTGCATTACCACTTAAATATTTTCACCGAAGCTGCGTAAAAAAACCCCCAATCAATAACATTACTTCACTTTCCTAGGCCAGGTGTGCGCAGTTTTAATATTTATTTATCTACATGTTATCCTTGTGTTCTTCCTCCGAAGTTCTTCTCCACTCCGTAGGCCACTGACAAACTCTATAAATCCTTGCATCACTTAGGTTTATCGCACGTAGGTGTCTGATGAAAACGCAGCTTAAAAGAGCTGCTATCAATTTCACCCATGTCTGATTCCTATTTCAAACGACGGTTCGTTTCATTTATCTAACAATAGATATAGGTATTTTTTGGCTAAATTCGATGTGCCGGTTGGCGTGGATGGTACATACTTGCCTTTCACGCTGCAGGTCGTAGGTTCGATTCCCACCCAGGACAGATATTTGTGTGCACGAACATGTCTGTCCTAAGTCTAGGTATAAGTCTCTATTTAAGTATGTATTTACAAAAGAAAAGTAGTTTATCAGTTATCTGGTTTCCATAGTACAAGCTCTGCTTAGTTTTGGATCAAATAGCCTTGTGTGAATAATGTCCCAGGATATTATTATTATATTATTCCACAGAAATGTCCAAACCATTACCAATCTTACGGTAAAACGATATGTAGTTTGAATATATATCTGAGCATTTGTCAATATTCCATAATTGGGTACGATGCAATATGATCGTAATGTATCTTGTGATATCAAATGTCTAATATCATATCAATAACAAATAGGATAAGAAGAACTTGGAGTTTTTGGGCTAACTTTGTCAATCCAATATATCATACTCGCCGGCATAGTGCGACCGTGAATTCGCCGGTGAACAACCGGCTCTGGCTATGATAGCCTAATTAATGTTCGTATGCCTCAGATGTCTGACAGACAGCGCTGTGGGGTAGCTTACTTTAAAAAGAAAGAAACCTTTCGTACAATTTCCCTGCATTAGGACCTCGTGCAACGCTGTAAACGTTTTACAGCTTTTGAACACAAAATAGTAAATCTTGTTACCCTTACCATATGTATTTTAAACCACACGTTTTCACGTTTGTATGTTATATTATTAACATATTTTGAATGATTTATTATATGAAATAATAATAAAACTAAGAAACGAATAATTCATACTTAGTGTAAAAGTATTTCAATGCAAATTCGAAGTTCTTCTAAAATAAAATCGATTGTAATTTTTAATCGAATCGGTTACAAATTCGAATTATCTCGACCTGTGAAAAAGATATTTAACGAATGTACAGAGTATAAGTAGTATATCAATTCGACTATTTGTCTTCTTGTAGCATCTTTTCTCTGCTTTAACGCTGCTTTTTTTTTTGCTATACAATATCTGGTAACGTCAATTATAATGTAACAATTTTTGAATTTCGAATACATACCTACATACGAAAGCCCTAGTCTAGACGAAAGGCAATCTGGATATTTATAACAAAATGGGTAGGCCACCTGTGTCCCCTGATCTATTGATAATACGTGCGGCGGCGACGATCTCAGTGGCACCAGATAGGTTTATAACATTTTAGGGTACCTAAAACCAACTTGATTTCGTCAAGTTTCAAATCGCCTTACAATTTGATTTATAAGTATTTTTCTGAATATCTATATATGTATATAAAAATCAATTCCTGTTCGTTAGTCTCCCTAAAACTCGAGAACGGCTAAACGGATTTATCTTATGTTAGTCTTGAAATGTTCGTGGAGGTCTAGGAAAGGTTTAAAAGGTGAGAAATCTCGAATAATTGCCGATAAAACCCTAAAAACAACCCTTTTCTTTTTCCCATATAAACGTTTTCATTAAGATTATTATTTTATACAAAAGATTAGGTCTTTTATTTATTGAGGCAGTACGAAGTCTGGCGGGTCAGCTAGTGGTTTATAATTGTAGATGCTGAGGTCATTTTAAGTTTCATACAACATCGTGGATCCTATACTGTACTCATAATATCTCAACGTAATTTAGGTAGGTACTTCAATGGTCTAATTGTAATAAAATCATGAGGTCTTACAAATCTTAAAAGTTTGCATTTGATTTTGATTTGATTTTTTGTTTTGCACAGTTAGTTAAAATTTTTAAAGTTTACATTTGTACGCCACTTTTTGGCAAAACATGGGATGTTTGTTTTATTTATTTCCTTCAGTACCTATTTTATACGCCATGTCTTTTACAAATAAATATATTCTACTGTATTCTATTCATCTTTTGGGCCGTGGTTATTGTCAGAATTATTACGGCCTCTGGCACGGCTTAAAGACAACAACCAGGGTCGACAGTTGTCCTACCCTCAAACATGGATATGCTCAGAAATAAAACCAATTGGGCGGTCGCCCATCTATAAACTGACCGTGCGCGTGGGTACTCAATGTCAACAATCACTTAGGGACTGGCCCCGAGTGCTTATATAGGCTGAGGGCAACTGGTTAGTATATTCACTAATTACTGTTAAATCTATCAATAAAGCTTGTCTTGGACTCAGGCTTAACTTCGCCATTAAGAATTAACTTTTCACGAATTAAGTTTATTTATTTAGTAACTTCAGGTTTACCCACAGCTTGTGCATACAATGAATAATTTAAAAAAAATATACTTACACAGTAGCCAATTACGGGTTAACCAACATTCTCAAAAGTTTATTTATTCATTGGATTCAACTTAATTCTACCATTACAGGGAACCTAATGCGATAGAAAAGTTACAATTACAATTCAATTGCGTATTATGTACATTTTGGAACAACTAATAACATACAATCAAATAAGCTGCCCTTGTGAAGACGTTTTCGTTAGTTCAAGTTAACCATTGCTGGATCTGAATACAAACAAAAAAATTAATTAGTAATTATAGTATTAATATAGCAATTACAATTACAATTTTATATAGTGGACTTCAGACTTATAGACTCGTATATATATGCCTGTTACATTACTTTATTTAAATAACTACACGGCAACAAGTTTGGGTAGTGAATTCACAATTTTGTTCGCGTGTTATTATTTGGTATTTAGCTTACTAAATACCAAATTATATTCGAGGCTATAAACTATATTTGTACTAAATTTATTTCCAATCCGTTCAAACTTTTACGACCTATTGCGTAAAGATCATCAAAATGTTGCATTCATTTATAATATTGATTCAATTTATACAATTGAAATCCACCCATTTAATTGACATAAAAGTGCAAATCAATCACTTAAAGTTAAAATGTTACGTAACGGCTACGGAATTCCTTATTTTAATTGATAGCGTCAATCGTATAAATTAATTAATTAAAACGAAATGACAACAATAATTGAGTGAAAGGTTGTTAACTATCTGGTTACAGCGACAATTATGATGACATAAACATCAATAAATAGTTCTAAGGCTGTTGTTATTAAATAGCATTTTATTACTATCCATACATTCATAATACTTAATTAAATCGCATTAAAATGATAATGCCTCCATCTAATTTAATTATTTTATGAACTCATTAACATACTCAACGACAATATGAGATGGATTGCATTACATAGACAAGCTTAAACTAGTCCTAGTTTTTTTTTTATTTAAAGCAATGACGAATTAATAGTCCCTAAACTACGTATCACGTATGAATTTCACGCTAAAGCCTGCCTCTAATTTATCACAATGTTTTCATTGTTTGGAAATTGTTTCATCCTAACCACTCACTCCCAGATTACCTTCGAAACTTTCAAATTTAATTTCCTTCGCGGAAAAAATACATCTTGTACTTCAGTCCGTGGGAGTTGTGGTTTGGCCATACAGTTCTATTATTTTAGTAGCAGCCTAGTTTTAAAAACAATAAGTCTAATGACGATATAAAAAAACCGGCCAAGTGCGAGTCGGACTCGCTCATGAAGTGTTCCGAAGCAGCAAGTATTTCAGTTGATTAAATTAAAGGTAAATTGCGGTTTACGATTTATGACGCATTAAAAAAAACTACTTACTAGATTTTGTTCAAACCAATTTTCGTTGTTAGTTTATATAGTAATGTACATCATATATTTTTTTTAGTTTTATCATTCTCTTATTTTAGAAGTGACAGGGGGGGGGACACTCATTTTTCCACTTTGGAAGTGTCTCTGGCGCAAACTATTCGGGTTAGAAAAAAATGATTTTAGGAACCTCAATATCATTTTTGAAGACCTATCCATATATACCCCACATGTATGGGTACGATGAAAAAATATTTTTTGAGTTTCAGTTCTATGTATGGGGAACCCCCAAAATTATTATTATTTTTCTGTTTCTGTGTAAAAATCTTAATGCGGTTCACAGAATACATCTACTTACCGAGTTGCAACAGTACAGCTCTTATAGTTTTGGAAAAAAATGGCTGTGACATACGGACGGACAGGCAGACAGACAGACATGACGAATCTATAAGGGTTCCGTTTTTTGCCATTTGGCTACGGAACACTAAAACAGTATCTAACTGGATATCTATGCTGGACCCGAGACATACATATGTATATAGATATATATCATCATATCAGACGCAAGACGTCCACTGCTGGACAAGGCCTCCATCAAGGATCTCCACAATGGCCGGTCTTGTTCTGTTCGCATCCAGAAGTACCCGCGACCTTCATAAGAACGTCTGTCTAGCTTGTAGGGGGCCTGCCCACGCTGCATCTTCCGATTCGTGGTCATCACTCCAGAAGCTTTCTGCCCCAGCGGCGTTCGATTCTATGGGCTAAGTGTCAATCGTATAAAAAGAATTGCCAAAATGAAGTGTCTGTGGGCGGGCCCACTGACACTTCATTTTGGCAATTCTTTGGGTTATGACGGCTGCTTTGGCTCGCCTGCGGTTTCTGATTCGATCGCGTAAGGAGAAAAACTTTACAAATAAGGCAAAATTACTTTATAAGGTTGTTAGTTACTTCGTCTTCAACTCTATCAAATTGAATTATTTAAATGTAATTATGTATAAAATTAATTATTAGCCATCACTTATACGACATCCGCAATATCAATGAAAGGCTTTTGAAATTTCGTTGTCGACAGTACAATTTACTTCCATTTGTGTTACAAAATTTCAGTATACTTAATTAGAAAGGCTACTTTAATTACAATAAGGTTCACTACTAAATTTATATTAGAAAGTATTTTACAATAAAGCCTGTATTTTACTTATCACAAAGCACTAAGTATCTTTTCTACTAGATAGCTTGTGCCCGCGGTCGCATCTATAGTCCAGTGTAACAGTGAAAGCCTCTTAGAGTAACTGTAACACCCCTTCCAGGCATCAGCTCTACCTCTATTTAAATACTTCTATTATAATGACAGGTAAAGTAAAGTTTTGTGAATACTGTAACGGGTAACGCCCTGAAGATGATCTCCTGAAGGGATGGAAACTATTGCCCAAGTAACATGAAGTTAATTACGTTATTTACACGTTACAGTTATCGCTACATTAGAGGAATCTGTAACGGTTAACGCCCTGAAAATTATCTCCTGAAGGGATTGAAACTGTTGGCCGAACGTAATATATAGTTAATTACGTGAGTTACCCGTTACTGTTATCCTTGCATAGAGAAAACGGTAACGGGTAATTCCCTGAAGATGATCTCCTGAAGAGATTGAAAATGTTGGCCGAAACTAACAGTTACCCCTACATAGAGAAAACTGTAACGGGTAACTCACAAGCTCTAATTAGCTCCTCTCGTCAGTTTTAATTATAATAGAGATAACTTAAGCATAAAAGATGGTATATGGTTATTAGCAACAATTATGTTTTTGGATATTGAGAGCAACCTTAGAACCGAGATTATATATATGTCTTTATTATCCCAAAAAAATGTGCCACTAGCACATTAAGTAACATATTATGTTACTTAATGTGATAGTGGCACATTTTTTGTAACCATGTACCATCTTTTATGCTTAAGTTATCTCTATTATAATTAAAAGTGATGTGAGGAGCTAATTAGCTCTTGCGAGTTACCCGTTACAGTTTTCTATTATTGTGAAATATACAAGCTAAATATAATATGATTCTGCGGCAGACAGTAGCAATTGGACTCCGCTTAGAGCTATTTCTATCGTGAGAACCCTAAACAAATAGGCACACCTAGATGTTAATCAAAGCCAAAAAGAAACCAAATAGACTACTTCGAAACGATATACAAAATAAAGAAAATATTGTTCCGTTTATTTCAGTAAAAGGAACCAAATAAAAGAGACAAACGTTTACTAAGAAAATAAACACAAAGAAAAATGCTTATTCTGGAACCGTGTAGGTTTTTGGTACCTATTCTACTGTCAGCGATACTCCCTTGCTCGATGAACAAACAGGCTTAGACAGGTATCTCACATCAAAGGTATCGAATCATTGGATCTATTCATACTTTCTTACAGTAGATTTTCAACGGAACATTTGTAGCTACCCAGATACGAAAGTTGTAAGTCTTCTTTTTGAGTATAGGTTGGTAATGAAATTCTGACCTCCTTTACGAAATAACATTTAAAGTTAATCGATACTACATTTGATTGTCAAGGTTGGTATTTAACTGACTTCTAAAGAAGTTTTTTGTTTAGTTTTCTTTTTTTATATTGATTTATTTTCGATAGAGAATGGTTTTGATGATGTCGTCAAATAAATTTATAGAAATCGGATGTTTTGGAAATCCACATTCTTCGACTTTAATTTATTTGCTTATATGATTCTTATTTCATGATATTTATTACAATTAGGTACCTTTTAAAATTAATGAAAAATAGATCGATTTTATTGACAGCACTGAATTTTATATAATTATTTCATATAATTACAGTGAGTAGTGAGTTTTGATGCCGTAGTTCAACAGACAGAAGCGAAAATTGACGTATGACTTTTACTTAAATGTGATACAATAATTTCATTTCACAAGAATACAGTAGTATTTTAAAATAGTACCAAGAACTCTTTTTGCTTTACCATGCATCTTCGTTCTGTTTGAGTTTGAGTACGACAATAAGGACATTTTGGACAATGGAGTGGGCGCGTAAAGTACGAGTATAATTAATTTATTGAATACCATTGAACCCTAATTAAGTAACAGAAGGAAACCTCTCCATTTAAGTTCTCAACCTGTTCATCCGCTAAATATATATTTAATAAACAATATTTCGATAGGTAAAGTGAAAGTTGACATTTTAAATGTTATACGTTCTACTATGAATACGATCAACTAAGATTTATGATGCAATCCAAAATAAGAGTCCATATCAATCTAGTCTACAAAGTTGAACATTAGCTTAACATAAATTTAACTCTCTCTACAGAATACCTAAAAAGTTTATGGAAGTCGATTAAAACTTAAATCAAAAGCGAGCACCTCCAAATTCGTATTTAGACACAAATATTGATCTCATTATTTTGTAATAATATTCTCATAAATCGTTCTTAATAGACTCCCATAGCTTCTATCGTATATTTTGATGTTTTACTGAAAGTCTGGTTGATTAAGTGTTATCGTAAATCTTTCTTAGTTCAGAGGGTTCGATAATGGAATGCACTGCCAATAACAGGACACGTGATCCTGTCATTATATGACTTACATATAATGGAAGAACATATACCTATATGATATATATTTATTAGTATGGTCTTGTACTCAGTACTAATGGGTACTAAATATTAACAAAGTATTAGTATATCGACAACTGCCCTGCTCAATAATCCCTATTCCTATCCATTTCTTGGTTACCTGGAAGAGATTATTTGTGAGTAATAAGCCCTCCGATTGTACACTTTGGAATTATAGCCCCTGTAATGTTTATATTTAAACCACTGAGGTTCTACGTAGTTTTATACCCGGGTCGGACCAAAAATGTAGGTAAACGCTATTAAATGTACAAACAAAAAATACGAGCCAAGTGTTTGGAGTTTATGTGTTCAGCTTTATGTGATCTCTGAGGCACGGTGTGTAACCACCGTGCCTCAGAGAACACATAAAGACATAAAGCTATCCTGCACCTAATCCCTCTCCTTCCCATACGAGTAAGTAAGCGACAGAAATATGATTGCAATTATGTTTGTCCAATAGAATATGAGCAGTACAGATGGATAGTCTAAATTCAAAATCACTGTCAAACTTAAAATTCGGACATGGAGGATTTATTGATTTTATGTGCCACTAAATTATTCAACTTAATATAAGCTCTAATTGAAAATAATATGTCATTTGACTTTATGTTATAAGGCTTACCGTAAATGCCCTTTATTTAACGCCTGCCATTTACTGTGATTGGAAAATTGAATGAATTTGAAAGAAGATCTAATTAAGTCAACTGTTTAAAAGCGCTCCGTATTAATTATAGCTATTTAAAGAAATATCTTACTCTTATTTATACAGATTCTAAGATATTATTGCAAAGTGAAAATATAAAAGGTCTTAAGGAGCAGTTCATTAAATGGAGCTTATAAACTTGATCGCCTATTCGTTACTTTGAAGGTATTTCAGGCACGTGTAACTTTTTTATAAAATTTGTGCGTAAGTAATCAACGCCTTGGAAAATTTAGTACACTGAATACAGCATTGTAAAGAAGAAAAAGGGAAGTACTTCTTCGTGGTATACCTACTTTGATGGCTACGTACCCGTAGGACCTCCTAGTTTGGACCTCGCCTACAAAGATGACCCTTTGGATGGTCATCTTTGTAGGCGAGGTCCAAACTAGGAGGTCCTACGGGTACGTAGCCACTTTGATTAATAGGTGCACGTGTGGCGCAGCGGCTAAGTCAGTCGCCTCGCCTCTTCATGTCGCGAGTTCGAGTCCCGCGCCGGGCAATTATTTGTGTGACACATTAATTGTTGTTTCGAGTCTGGATGTAATTTGTGTCCGTCTAATATATGTTTGTAAAGTACCCCGCGACACAGGGATTAGAATCACTAATGCGAGCGTTGTCTTTTTTAAAAAAGGGGTGCCATAAATGGGTGCCAAGTTCGGAATAAGCTACTGCAAAACAAGATATGCTGAACACATAATGATTTTCACATAATTCATACAAACTTGGCAATTAGTAATTGTATTATTGAAATCCATAACGATCACGCTTTGCGTTTAGCATTATTTGAAGGAGTACTAGGTTAAAAAATTGATGCTTTTTTATATTATGTTTTAATTAAGAATTCTATTTACCTCGTCAATAAAGATAGTTACACATTCTAAATGATTTTCACTAGATGCCTAATTTAAACAAAAAGAAGATTTGCATTGTGAGCAAAATAAAAGTAAAGATTGAATCATTTCTGTGATTTATCTAACAAAATGAACGGATACGGATACTAAGAAGTTTTCTTTGAATTTTGTTTGTGTGAATAAATTACAAGAAATAAAGTTTATTAGGCGTATCTTCATTATTGCTTACACGGCATTATTTAGGGATGTTATTGACGTAATTATAATATTATATAGTAAAATTTAAAATAATTAGAATTTATTTAAAAATTCTGAGTTTAATCAAATATGTAAACTTTACCGGATTGCTAGGCATCCATGTAACATAAAAAGTAGTATTATGTAAATAGTTTAGGACTGGGTGTGATTAAGGTCTTCGGAGCTTATCAGGGGGGCAGTATCGGTAACGCGGGAGTCATGTCATATGTGAGTAATTGAATTGAACCAAGTATATATGTAAAACTTAGGTAATAATAATGCACTTAAGTAATAATAATTAATCTTTTTTTTTATCTGTCAATCTGTCTTTAATTTGCTCTTTATCGTATGGGCAGTGGCTACCTTGGTGACAGAGTTGTTCAAGCCGCCCAGTAGTCCTCTGACATGGCTTATTGACTATTGTCTGACGACAACAACCGGGACCGACAGCTTAACGTGCCCTCTGAAGCACGGAGACGCTCAGACATTGAGCCACTTTGAAGGTCACCCACCTATAGACTGACCGCATGCATAGATGCTTCACCTCGCTGAGCACTTGCGGTCAATTGAGCACAACTGGCTGAGAACAGTTTTTTAATAATTGTATTTATATTTGTTAAAATACTTAAATAACGCATTTAACTAACTATGATATTATTTATTTAAATATAATTACAATTATAATTACAATTATAAAAGCATAAATAAAAACATTAATCACTTCACATATTTTATTATAAACAGCTTGACCTAAAATTGAGTTCTGCAGATAGAATTATTCGCAACCGTGCTACGCAATCAGAAAGTCGTAAAACTTAACTATATCTACTATTACAGGTGCATGTTTCCGATTTGTTTCTTAACGCTTGACTTGTGCATAGAAGAAAGTAACATCTGATTGGGACACGGTGTGGTCATAGCTACTGCGATTGGGGAAATGATTGGATACAATACAACAATAAATCAAAGCAAGAAGATCAAATTTTGAAAAAGAGAAAGGTTTTTTCACCTGGCTATTGCGCTTTTCTATAATAAAGTAACACTATTACACGTATTAAAAATAACAGCTACCTTCCTACCTTTTTGTTCTCAGGTGCACTGGTAGGGCTAAAGAAGCATTCAAAACTTTTCTCGTGTAAATAATAACAATATTTCGAGGTAACTCCTATCGCCGGGTACAGCTTCTGCTACCCTTGTCTTTTTGGTTATTATTCTGATCCTTCCAGTGCCAAACAATTGTTTTTAAAGAAATTATTCACTTATAGTCTCGTGTCGGGTCACTAAAATAAACTAAAATTCGACCAGCAATCCAGTTGCAGGAGGACATTATACCAGCCCGAACCAACAGGGTACAATAGTTCTCAGTGAAAACAAATAAAATTCCATAAGTAGCACGCTACACACAAGAATGTTTATTGCGTAAGCACAAAGCTCAGAAGAATACATAAGCATTCAAAACATAGAAAAGAGTTAAGAAGACAGAAATGAGTGAGAGCAACAAAAAATATTAATATAATACATACATATAATAATAATAATGTTTTATTTCTCACCACAATATAAGGTACATTTTACAGGGCATCAAGAACATTACATAAAAATTTCATTTTTCTAATTATATTGTAGGAGACTGGTGCCTAAGATAGACGTAAGGCCTGTATTTCAGGACACCAGGACCCATTCGGAGATATTAACATTTCGGTATAATCGTTATGTACTCGCACGTTGTCTAATGTGGTAAGTTAAATAACACTAGAATAACAGTTATACATAGTTAGTTAGTATTTGAGTGAATATGTGTTGTTTGGGTGTGTTGAAGGTGCGTGTTTGTGTGTGTGTGTGTGTGTATGTGTGGGAAGGCTAATATTAGAAAATATGAGAGTGTACTAATAATGGGTTGGGAGAACAGGATGTATTTAACAGCATGAAGTTAACTTTATGTTTATTTAAAATATATATAGACTCACGCCTATTTTCCAGAGGGTTAGGCAGAGAACAAATTTCCATTTTTCATGATCTTTGCACACCACTAAATACACTCATAATTATTATAAAAGCGTGGTATGCGTTAGTTTCACGTCGAAGGGATCTCGGAAGGCTCTCTGGTAGAAACTAGATGTATTGAACGATCATGTCAAATGGCGAAACTAAACAGATCACATTAGATTAATTTTAACCATACGACATGATTACCATATTCACACGACATTAATGTCGTTCGTGATGGATACGATTATATTAAAGTATTATGAAATAAATATGTAAGTATGTTCGATATTACGGGTTAGATTTCCACCCAGGACAGACATTTGTGTGCATGAACATGTCTGTTTGTCCTGAGTCGGGGTATAATTATATATATATATAAGTATGTATCTACAGAAACATGGTAAATATAGAAATGTTGCTTATGTATTATGTCACGTAAATATATATGTGTATGTGTGTTTTATATACTTATTCAATATGTAAGTTTTTACTATAGCTGTTACGATCAGTACTGTACTGTATTTATTAACTTCCTTTTTTTCATTAATGAATGCTAATTTTTATTATCTCAATATGAATCGCTAACTTAGTGGGCATGCATTATAAGAGTACTCGTGCGCAGAGAAAACGCCAGATTTTCACGGTCAGATGATAATTGTATCCGTCATCGCCATTTAATAGCTGTATTGAAATTGCCAAGTGGGACACATCCAGTCAATACAAAAACAGATAGTGTACTGAAAAACTGCAGCTTTTGTTATTGTCTCTTAAGTTGTACAAAAGCCTGCTTAGGAATTTCTAGTTTTGAAAGTAAAGAATAATCTAATTTCCGTACAATGTTAGTAAGTAAGTAACTCCTTTTTATACACTAAATTTTGTCCTTTACCACGTTATTAATAATGATAATATCCTGCGACATTATTTACACACGGCCATCTGATCC
Organism: Pseudoips prasinana; assembly: GCA_951640165.1. NCBI lineage: Eukaryota > Metazoa > Arthropoda > Insecta > Lepidoptera > Nolidae > Pseudoips > Pseudoips prasinana. The sequence goes on from OX621240.1 coordinate 22,333,126, forward strand.
CAAACTAAGCAGAGCATACACACGGCTACATATCAAGCTATACATTTCCAGTATATGCTGATCTCGCGTTGTATAGAATATTCATACAATGAGAGGTCAGCTTATATTGGAAATGTATAGCTTTATATGTAGCCGTGTGTACTAAGGAAACCAGATAACTGATATAAGATATACTTCTTTTATTTTGTAAATACATACTTATATAGGTAGATAATTATACCCAGACTCAGGACAAACAGTTCATACATACACCTATCTGTCCTGGGTGGCAATCAAACCCACGACCTCCGGTGTGAAAAGCTAGCTACTGCCGTAACTTTTTGCCTCAGATCCTATCGCTAGAAGTAGAAATTTGATCCAAATTACCTGGGTGAATGGTCGTCTACCACCGTGCTTTATACAATAAACTTTTTACCGCGCACTACCATTCTGTGGAATCAATTAACTGCGGAGGTATTTCCGATTCGATATGACATGGCAATCTTCAAGAAGCGAGAATATTTCTTTCTTAAAGGCCATCAATGCACTTGCGGCCTGTCTGGTATTGAGAGTGTCCATGGGTGGTGATCCCTTATCATCAGGTGACTCTCGTGATCGTTTGCCCTGGTACATGAAAAAAAATACATTTGATACACTTGTATAAATGGCGGCATTATCGCTAGGAGATATATTTTCCAGACAACCGTTGAATGGATCAGGATTAAAGAATATATAGTTCAGTATTAGTTAGCATAGTTAATTAAAGCATCATTTGGATTAATTATCATTCGGATTAATTATTAACAGGTCTATAAATGTGTAGTCTACATATATAAATACATATTGATAAACTTATATATTTCCGAGAAGTACCCACTTGGCGGTAGAGGTATTAAACTAGTAACTAAATAAGATATTTTCTAAATTAATACGATGTCCAGGAACTAAAAGAAAAAGGGAGTCATAGTGGAGCCCTGCGTTGTGCGTCTGTTAAGACGCTTTATCTCAGGATCTGGTAAATTTCATGGTCAAATCAGGATCAAAATACAAGTTTATTTTACTAGTCAAGTCAATTATGCATTTCGGGAAGAATTTCTTAACTTGCGGTACTATGTGACTTTCATTCTTAAGGCTTGGGACTTACGCCAACGCACGGTGATTACGAGAGAGGACGATCGAAAAATCCGCCACGAGAGTTTATTTTGCTCTAACCATCGCAAGATCGTCCTGTCTCTATTTTGCTCGGTAAAGCAATATAAGTTGTGGCGGGCCCGTGTATTCTTACGGTCTCATCCGAAAAGCCGAATGTCACGGGGCCTGCCTTAATTTAGCTCTTTTTATCGTCTCTTGGTTAAGGAAGGGTTTTGCAATAGGGACGCGCAATCTTTAACAGCGCATAGCGGCCATCTTGGTGAAGTACTGTATAATTTGGCATGAATACATACATACTTATTCATGACATTTCACCACACTAATTGTTAAATTTTACAATAAAAATCAGTACCTTATGCACCAAATGTTCCGTGCGCCTAATGTTAAAATAAGTTAGATGGTATAGATCTAATAAACACGTGGTTCCAAGAAGAGGGCGCTTCATACCATACAGTACGGGAAAGTTAGAGGGCTTTGCCATATCGCGTGGTGGCGACCTCAACTGGTCACCGAGATCATGTCACTTAGCACCGCTCGACTACTTTCTACGGGGCTATAGGAAATCTCTACTCCATACCTCTAACATAACCTCAACCAATTGTCACCCTAAAGAAAAACAAACATAACTCAAATTATTCGAGCAATTGAGCCCTATTTGTGCGAAGTTATCATCTTTAATAGGTCCACTGGGATAGATTACATATAACGGAGTCGCGGTGGCCATTTAAATAAAATTATATTTCGTACATAATGACATCGGATATCATTTAAAATATGATAAAAACTGAGGCAATTTTCAATATAAGCTGACCTCTCATTGTATGGAAATCCTATACAACGCGGTATCAGCTTATACTATAATGTATAGCTTGATATGTAGCCGTGTATACTACTCGTAATTCATCTTGTCCTAAAAAGAAACAAAACAGAAAGATCGTGAGTTGTTCATAAAAATAAGCCAACCATTTATTGCAAATGAACTTATGAAAATGTACCTAGTTGAAAAGTAAACTTAATTATCATTAAAGATACTGTTTGTAAACTTTGTGGCACTTTAAAGTTTCAATTAATGAAATCTGTTATTGAGCTCGCTAAACCAACTAGGTAATTTATTTTAGTTGTGGTATGTTTGGATTGCTGGGGTTGTTTGTACTTGTTGTTGAATTCATTAAGGATATTAACTCATTGTCAATCTGTCGCCAACCTAGGCAAAGAATATACACCAGTTAGGTAGTATCATCGTGCACGTAACATAAATTCTCGTGACACTGTACGGAATAGGATATATCGTTCGATTCGATTTGACTGCAATTGTGGCCAAACGGTTAAGGCAGTTTACTTTCCAATGCGTGTCTCGGGTTCCTTACTCACACAGGACAACCATTTGAACGCTAAGTAGTTGTCCAGAGTCTGGGTGTACTTTGTGTCCGGCAATTATATGTTTGTTAAGTACCCCGCAGTACAGAGACACAGTTCCAAAAATGCGGGCGTTCTCTTTAAATTTTGTTTATAAAATTTGCAAATGTTACATTTTCCTTGCAATTAATCATTTTGTTCACCCTGCTTTTTTACGTGTTTTCAAAGTTTTCTGTTAACTCGATTTTGACCCACACTTGGTAGCTTATACAGGCGATACTAAAGTGATACGATAATTATTGGGTATTGTCAGCCTCTAAAACACCTATGTTTGGTATAGATAAGGTATTAAGAAGTGTGCAAACATATTCTCTCACTTCCATTATCCAATCAAAGGACACAACCGGATAGAAATAAGCATTTCGCCTTGGAACGGATACAACACCGCCGCCACTTCACAACTCGGGTACTATTGTAATGGTGTCTTACCCAAAACACCACCTAATTATCTGCAGTCGAACATCTTGATGATACTTTACTGCCGAACATCGAAACAGCTATTTTTGTACGTATACAATTCAACTATCTATAGGAATACTTATCGAAACTAAAAGTGAAACTTAATCTTCTCAATGGTACTATATGTATGTACATTTCTACGTGTTGAGTAATGTAGTAATATTCAACTCTATTTACATTTAATGTGACTTTCACTATTATCAAATCGACAGTCACGTCATTATTTAGATATCAGTGGCGGAGGGTACACTATGGATTGCGATTCATCTATAGTAAAACTTTTCAATCCCACCGTAATACTATAATCTAATTCTAGGTCTTCTTAAAGAAATATTATATTTTCAAGAACAAAGGTACTAAACACGACTCACTAAGCTTGACCTGTTCCATAAATTTTTACAAGAAAATTTTAATCTAGATTAGAATAAGTTTATAAGACGAAGTATACAAAATGGCATTGCAGTATATTTTTAACCTTTACAAAATGCACACGTAAGATGTGCCTAATTTAATCAGCATTATAAAACTAGCACTGAATTTCAGCACAGCCAGAGTGTCACACGGGTGTTAAACGTAAATAATCAAGGAATTTTGCTCAAATCATTCAAAGAGAAAATAGCAATTTCAACAATAATATTTCTTTACATTTTCTTGCCCTTGTTACTCTTAATAATAATTCACATAATAACACTTAGAATATTACCTGTAGTATCAATATTTTTTAATTAAAAGCAGCAATATATACACTAATGAATGATTGTACTACTTCATATATGGGAAATGACATCCAGTTGAGGCAACAACAGATCCCGATGGAGACAATGGTTATCCATATTACTCGATCGTGGTGTGTTGGCGCTTTTCACCTTACTTCCTGTTGAAGCTTTCCAGATGAGGCTGACTCCTTGCTTTTTATGGAAGAGCATCAAGGTAAATTCTTCTGATAGTAACTTATGGAAAATAACTAAAGGTAGAAAGCCGCTTCATATCGGCTTCATTGATTGCGTACCCATCGCTATAATATAATAATCCATAATCACGGTTTCTATAAATGACTAATCAAATTGACAGTAAATAACGTCTCATCTAACTAATTTTGGTGAATCATCTAGCGAGCAATAAACTCCACGCAAATTGTCAAATTAACGCCAAATATATTGGTAACTAGCTGTGCCCGCGACTTCGTTCGCGTGGATGTCGGAACTTAACAATGTATTTTTTAGTGTAAAGCGCGGTGGGAGGATACCGAAAACATTTTTTTTATTTAATTTAGTGCTTCTTTATTTTACGTGTGGAACCATCTGGAGCGTACACAAAAACGTTATTGGGGTTGTTTACGCGTGAAAGAGCTACGTATAGTTGACCATGGGAAAAGCATCCAATACTTAGGTCCACCCCCGCAACGGATAATGTCTGGACCTGAGCTTTACTAATCGTCATGGCATAACAGAGACTGACTGGGAATTGCACTCGTTTGAAAAAGAAAGGAAAGTTTTTAGGAATTATAGGTATCCTTGGAATAAAAACAATATCACCGGCGCCGCAACCTGTTAATATTTCAGCTTCGATAATGTTGCAGATTTGTGACTTTGAGCCGAGTGCCGTTACAAAGTTTGGGAGGACATTAATTTCTGAGGAGAATGATCGGTACACCAATTTTTTAAACTATTTTGTGGGCTTGCTGAGGGAATCCAAAAATTCTACCGGGTAGTGCGTGGCGTTATCTTCTTCCATAAATGTATTTATTGAGCTATATTCTCTACTATTACCGGACGCATGACTCAATATTTTGAAATTAATTGCCGCAGCTTGGTCATTGTGGGGAGTCAAAATAGCTCGCTGACATAGCCAAGAACCGGCTTGATTTCCCATGTTTGTGGTATCTCCGTACACAGAAGAAATTAGCTCTTGCTGTGGTGTAACCTAAGAACAGAGATTAGCAATCAAAATAACTTTTCCATCTTCTTGTACGGGGTATGTGCCATCGCCTATTTTTAACAATAAAAAACTCCTGTGCCTTTTCGCAGCCTCTGACTGATCGGGTTCCCTCCTATACTTATAACTATCATTTGAATAGCCAATAAGGACCTGTTGTGACAATTTTCACGTACCCTGTCAGTAATTTGTCCATCAGTATTTAGTTGTACATGTCTCATAAAATCTTCAGCAAACTTGTCATGGTACTTTTGCCATAACCGTTTAGCGTCCGATAACGCACAAAAGGTCAGTAAGATGGCAAACAAATGTCGCAAGCGATGTGGACTATCGCTCACGCATGCTTCCGCTAGAGCGTCATCCCAATGCTTACCTCCAACTAATAAATGGCGTTCTCTGCAAGCGGCCTGGTATGTGGGATGTTCAATATCATCCACTTTACGGCGCTCAGCAAAAGACGTAGGTCCTCGCTCTACATGGATCAGACTGTGGGATGAACTCACACGTGAGCACGCCACGTGAACCTGCCCGCCTTCCTCAAGTCAATTCCAGCTAACTTGAGGGTTTGCCTTTGCAATTTGTTGATGGTTATCGCGACACACACTTTTATAGGGAATTACAGTATTTTAAACTGAAAAGGGAGATCATTTGGCACTAACGGAATACGTGACACGAACACTGCTTCTCCCTGGGCGGATCCAGGCATAATAGTAGACTCTATAACACGATGCAAAGTTTTGACTTGAAGTCTCACAACCATTATAGGTATACCCACACGCAACATAAATCCCCTATTATGCGCCCTTAGTAGTGGAAATTCCTAAAATCCTGAAATATAGATTTTTTATTTTTAACGGAAAGGCCAAATACCAATTTTCATGCTTTTCACATCAAAAATTATACACTTTTCATACAAACTTACATCCCCTATTTTACGCCCTTGGGGTGGAATTTCCAAAAATTCTAAAATATTTATTTTTATTTTTGGCTGAACTACTAAATAAATATCAGTTTCAATGCCTTTAACTTCAATATCTTTCATTATCTTTCATTCTCTGTTTTACCCCTTTAGGGTTAGTATTTCCAAAAACCCCTTCCTTAGTGAATGCATACGTCATAAAAAGTACCTACCGGCAAAATTTCAAGTCTCTAACCCCAGCCGTTCAGGCTGTGCGTTGATATGTCAGTCAGTCAGTTTCCTCTTTTACATAGGTAGGTATATAGATTTGTGCTGAGAAAATTATGAGAGACCGGGTTAATTTACTACATTCAAATACATTCAATCGGACAGGCTCAATAAAATTCGAATCATCTGTACATTCGCGTTACAAACGAATCGACAGCACACACTTTCGATCGATTGACATTATAATTTAAAATTAAATTATAACAAATCCAACCATGTACATAATTCAATTTGCTCAAAGAATACAGAATATTTTAACAACCAATTTTGGACAACGACATACCTCTAGCCAACCAAGACCTTATTTCGAAACAATTCGAAACATTCTAAGCCCTACGTAACTCATGCAATTAGCAAACACGGGCAAATCTTAACACCGCGGGTCAAAAGTAATGCACAACGACATCTATCGAAATAAATATCAACTATCAAGCACAACGACATGTATCGAAATAAAAATCAACTATCAATAATTTAAAATGAAATTATAACAAATCCAACCTTCTACATAATTAAATTTGCCCAAAGAAAACAGATTTTTTTAATAACCATGTTTGGACAACGACATACTTCTAGGCAGCCAAGACCTTATTTCGAAACAATTCAGAACATTCAAAACCCTACGTAACTCATGCAATCAGCAAACACGGGCAAAATTAACACCGCGAGTCAAAAGAAATACACAACGACATCTATCGAAACAAAAATCAACTATCAACCTAGTTCATTCAGAAAAGAGATGTCATAATATGCACAAAGACATCTATCGGACAGTTTAGTTCAACTATAAACAGTTCATCTTGAAGTACCGAAATGTGTGTTATTTTTCTCCATGATTACTTTAAAATCTAATATCTTTTGATAGACTGAAGCGATTGCAATAAAACAAAAACTAAATGTTACCTCAAGTTACGCTCAATCGTTGTGTATAAAAGTTATCTACATTGCTTTCGTATATTTTACGTGATACCCGAACATATAAACAGACAAACAGACAAACAGACAAACAGACAAACAGACAAAAATTCTAAAAATGCTGGAAATGGGTTCTATTGGTTGTCCTTTAATACCCTGGCTATTTTTTTTGGATTTTCTTTTCATGTACAAAAATGATTTTTCTACAGATTTATTATATGTATAGATAAAAAATGGCACGAGTTTACAGCTGCTATTGGTGATTAATTTCTCAAACTGGTTGTTTAAGACTGGAGGTTGGAAGGCTAACAGCATATACTGGTATATTAAAATCATTTGGAATTTCTTTGTAAAGGTTCTTCAGTACAAATACCACACGCTCTGCTCTTCGCAGGATATCACAATTTTGGTTTATGATAAAAAGGAATATAATTTTAATATTTCTTTTTTATTCCTGTAATGTAAACATGTCGCATCCAACTTTATGTTCTTTGCGAAAAAATATTTCGGTAATTTATTGTCAACAAATAAGTCACGATGCCATTCCATAGCGGTCAGTTCACGCTGCAGGTGGTGGGTTCGATTTCCACCCAGGACAGATATTTGTTAGCATGAACATGTCTGTTAGTCCTGAGTCTGGGAGTAATTATCAAAAACGAATATAGAGGTATGTAGTAAAACTAGTATATGTAGGATATTGGTTATCTGGTTTCCATAGTACAAGCTCTGGTTAGTTTGGATCAGATGACCATGTCCCGGGGATATAATCGTGAGCTCTTTTACTCTTTCCAGAAATCATAATATTACTGAAAGTAGTCATTGTGAATTTATTAGTGGTTAAGGTATTCGCATCGCGACTACATTAGCACACTCGTGTGTGAGTTCGATTCCCGCACAGGACAACTATTTGCGTGACCTATAAATGATTGTTCTGTTCTGGATAGGCAGGCTTTGTATCTATGAATTATTTCGCATTGTAATTGCTACCATAGAAAGTGCAACAAGTTTTATTAATTCTACCTAAGAGATCTACATCATATCATCAGCAGATCGTATGATTTAAAGATGATATCTTAGTCACAGTCACTATCGTTCTTCTTCTGTCCCAATTTTAGTCCATCCACACCTGGCAACACTATCCATCAAGACGACGGCGACTCATTGATCGCGGGTACTAACGGTACCTACAAGTATATGGCAAATTCCGGCACGTCCGCTAACGGTCTACCCTCGTGTCTCCTCAGAATACTTGTCATTGCATCTCGGACGCCCATCCGGTCCGTGAATAGAATCTAATAAGTTCTTGATAACTTATAAATAGGTGTGTTGACGGCCATTCATATCAGTCTCTAATTATACCAACATAGATGCTCTCACCGGTTCGTAAGCGATCAGCGAGGTTAAGCAACTAGGCTCGCGGTCAGTCCATAGATGGGTGACCGCCAAAGTGGTTTAATTTCTGATCGTCTCCGTGCTTCGGAGGGTACGTTAAGCTGCGTAAGCGTTAAGGTCCCGGTTGTAGTCGTTAAACCATGTTAAAGGCCTACTGGGCAGCTTGAACAAATCTGACACTAGGGTAACCACTGCCTATACGATAAGTAAGTACCAACAATATTTTGTGTAATCTTTCATTATACACACGGCCGACTGTGGAATGCTCTTCCCAACAGCGCATTACCAACATACTTAAGTACTCTTAATTGGGCCCCAGCCGCAGTCACAGCATGGGCACGCGCGGCCCATTACACCACAAATTTGCTTACATCGCGGCATCATCATGCGAGTTTAATAACTTAAAGCCATTGTGAGCCTCGTCAGCTAATTAAAAAAAATATTTTGAAGTAAGACATGTATTATATTAGTATGTGTTTTAATACAGAATAATATAATACATGTTCTAATTCAAATTAGTCTTTTCAACCATTTTCTATTTGTTGTTAGAGCACAACCTTATTATCCTTATTATGGCAAAAAATAACTGCTCTATCTTTCTTTTTATTGCCATTACAGTCTTTTGTGTATCAAACATTCCTATTGGAAACGGTTTCGAGTCTAACTTTGTGGTTAATTACTAGAATTACGTCACCTAGGCATGGTATCAGTCTAATTTCAACATAATCAGTCGAGTAGTTTCGGAGCAAATTGACTGTGATAGACCGACGGACAAACAAAAAAGCGAGTGATCGTGTAAGGGTTCGATTTTTCGTTTATACGTGAAATAAACGTATTTATAAATATTCCAACGCAGAATATCTTTGCTAAAATTGGTATATCGCTAATTATTCACTGATCTTATAGTATTGGAAATAGGATTTTTATAGGTCTCGTTTTATAAACAATGTTTATAGTCTAGTCAAGACAGATTTTAAGGCAATGCTTATAATCTAGTCAAGTCTATTCACCATTTCAAGCAATTTTTTTTACACTCAATGTGTCACATTGTCCCTACCTATCTGAGTTGAGTACTTGTACTTAATGATACTTTACTTAGTTTCTCCAGTTCCGTAATACGAAGAAAGTTGCAAAGCATTTGTATCTCCCAAGTTTTAATAACGTAGTTTCATGAAATTGAATCCCTGTGAAATCATCTTCGTCATCTTCATAATGAAGCAGGTTTTTAAAAGTTTAATATAAGTTATCCTAATTAGACAGATGTCATTTAAAGTTTTTACATTAGTATTGTGAACGTATATACCGTATAATAATCCTGGGACATTATTCACACACGGCTTTCTGATCCCAAACTAAGCAGAGGTTGTACTTTGGAAACCAGATAACTGATATACTACATATTCTACTTTTCTTTTGTAGATACCAATACCTGGAGTAGTTTATTATACGGATCTTGTAGCAACAAGGAACAACTTCCGTGCGTTTAAGCGCTTTTGCCATACATACTATTGGAACCATATTACTATTTATTTTGTGACTCGTTCTTTTTCTGTCTGATTAAATTCGTTGCGGGATCCAAGACAGTTAAGGCCAATCCCCAGGACATGCCTGAGCCTCACCGCTCAGTGTCATTTCATTGTGTACCACTGCTGATCCTGGCTCCCTCCCTTTTACCCACCACTGCAACTCCTGTAAAGCTGCAGTGGTGGGTAAGAGGGAGGGACTAGTCCCGATAAAAAATTAAAAAGCTTTTGTACATACATACTTATATAGATAATTACATCCAGACCTAGGAAAACAGACATGCACACAAATATCTGTCCTGGGTAGGAACTGAACCTAGGACCTGCGGCGTGAAAGGCAAGTATCTACGACTCACACCAACCGATGGTTATTATTTAATATTTTATTCTGTTTTTATTAACGACGTATAACACTTTATTCTAATATCATACAGATGTACAAGGCAACAGATAGCGATGATCAAAAAAGTTAAAATAAATTGGGTTTACTTTACATCCTTTTCTAAAAAAAAACCTTCAAAATACTTATTTTGTTTTCCTTTTTGCCGATGATGGATCATTCAGTCAAGATACTTATAACTCACAATTCAAGTCCCTTAACTATCCATTAAGTAAAAGAAATATAGAAACCTACTAAATTTACTACGAATCACTATAATTCTTAATATTTATAGGGGCTATTTTCTCCAATACATTTAAGTAACTATTGCTATAAATACTCCTATAATTGAGAAACCGAAACTAGGAAAAACGAAGAAATAAACTCCATCCATTACGCCTACTAACTGCCGAGCAATTTAAAATAATTGCGGATGGCGTAAAAACCGAAAGTGGTCAGAAAACTGATCGATTCAGTCGGACGTGACTCCAACTCCGTCCTTCGTGACGACAAGTATTACGTAGTACTGCAACATCGCATAATGTTACATTATTGTGATTTTTTTCTACAAAGCGCTAAATGGGGCCAATAATAAAGTCTTTATAAAGGTCACTTCAATATTCAATTCAATTCAAAATTCATTAATTACGTAAAAAATACATTTATGTGGAATCGTCATTTTATTTTTTACCCTACATGCATGCAGCTACTGAGAAACATTGCCAGAAAACTCAATAGGAATCCTTTTCTATACATATAATAAAATTGTAGGAAAGTCAAAACTGTACATTGAATATTTTTTAAAAAGGATACTTGGGGCGTGATCTACAATCGATGTCGAAGCCAAAAATATAGGTTTTAGAATTTTTGTCTGTTTGTCTGTATGTATGTCCGGGCTAAACTCAAAAAGTACTGCATGGATTTACTTCAAATTTTGCATGAATATTACTAAGAAGTCGGGTCAACATATAGGCGACATATTATCACGCTATCACCTTCGGGGGAGTAGCTGTGATAATTTATAAAGTATAAAAAAAACTAGCTGTGCCCCGCGGGTATAACCGCGGGGCACAGCTAGTTTTAAATAAAATATACTTAAGATTAATTACAATTTTTCTATGTGTGTTGTCGAAATTTTGTAATATGCCCTGCTACACAATTTGGCAATAATAATTCTTTTAAACGTATTCGTAGACAATTCTCTAATATCATTGGGAAGTTTGGTATAGAATCTTATACATAAAATATATTTCAGAGAAATTTGTCTTTATCTTTTAATATTTAAAGCTCAACACTGTTACTACCATTGTGACGTCGCCGCGTCGGCTGTACTAAGTTGATCACGATCTGGGGTCACACAGGGCTGTGTGAAGGTGATTTCTTGAAAGCGAGAGCTCGTATGTCACTATAACCACTTTTCTAATGTCCACTTCAAGACTTACCGGTTTTACCGGAAACATTAACTACTTCCGTTTTATCAAGTTTTTCTATTTCCATTTTTGTTTAATTCCGTGCATTGCGCGCATGTTGAATAATTCTGTTTCCACATGTTACGGAATGTTGGCGGTAATACTTTAAGTTTTCCAATAAGCTTTTGATATTGCTTCATAGTATAAAATATTACAAAGTTATACATTTTTATAATGGTGAGCTAGTTGTGTATTTAACACGTTTCATATGTGGGTGTATTTATAAACTTCTTTATGCTTAGAAATTGTATCATTTAAGAAAGGTGTCTTTCAACGTTTTACTACCAGTAGTCCAATCATGAAAGGCCTACTAGGCGCGACTCATCTATTAACTTATTAATCACCTATGTCTGAAGGAAGAAGACTGAATGTATGTGATAAATGATTCCTCAGGCACCTTGCCTGGGCAATCATATATTCATATTTAAGATCCACCATCGGTGACAAACAGACACACTTGTAGAATATTAATATTAGTTTAGCGTATTATTAACGTAATGAGATCAGTTTCATTTACACATATTCCCTCATACTAAATAGTTAAACCAAGTTTGTCTTAATTATTCTGATAGATTTGCCCTTAAACGTAATTATCATACAAATAAAGAAAAGTCAAAACGTCCATCCTGTGTTGTCAAAGTTAATTGAATCAAGTCGTTCGTTTTATTTCATAAGATAAAAGCAAAGACAAAAGAAATATAGGGCAATCTTAACGAAGATCATTTAATTGTTCAGTCCTCAAATATAAACATAAAAGAATAACTTTTATTGTTTTTTCTTACTATTAAAGAAGTAAACTATTACATACGTGCAAAAAATCAAGATATAGAGATATGGGATTCATGCAAACACTATAGAAATTTAGATAAAATGTATTCAAATGCAATTAAAAAGATCAGTTCTCAATTAAAAACATATAAGGACCCCTTTGACTGTTTACACACACTATTAAATCAAGTTAGTATAACTCGCATATAGTCTAGATATATAAATAGATAACATTCGTGCAGACACGATAGAAATATAGATATAATTGACGGGCATGTTGGCGTGGTTGATGAATACTTGCCTTTCACGCTGCAGGTCGTGTGTTCGATTTCCACCTAGATATTTGTGTTCATGAACATGTCTGTTTGTCCGAGTCTGGGTGTAACTCTCTATATAAGTATGTATTAACAAAAGAAAAGTAATTTTCAGATATCTGGTTTTCATGGTACAAACTCTGCTTAGTTTGTGATCAGAAGGCCGTGTGTGAATAATGTCCCAGGATATTATATTGTTAATATAAAGTATAGAAATACAATTTAAAAGTTCAGCCCTCAAATATAAACATATAAGAACACTATCACACAATCTATATATATAATAATACTAGCTGTGCCCCGCGGTTTTACCCGCGTTAAACTTTATAAAATATGGCCTATGTGTTATCCTAACTATAAAAATTAGCCTATGTTCTTTCTCAGGGTCTAGACTATCTGTAGGTATACCAAATTTCATTCAAATCCGTTCAGTAGTTTTGGCGTGGATGAGTAACAGACAGACAGACAGACAGAGTTACTTTCACATTTATAATATTAGTTAGGATTACAAATAATAACACAATCTATTGGTTTTACATACCTACTATTAAAACAAGTAAATATCACTTGAACATGAGAAAGAGATAGATAAGATTAAGGCAAACATGAAAGAGATATAATCACAACGTGATGATGCAGCATATTGCTATCCCACTGCAGGCCACGGGTCTCCTCTAACAATGAGAGAGCATAGCCCATAGTCCACCACGCTGGCCTAGTGCAATCAAGAACATTATTCATTTTTATTTATTTCATATTAAGGAAGACCAACAGCACATAAAAACAATTATAAAATCTATCAATGGTAATTGATGGCCAATTACAGGTCTCCACGAATAGAAGAAGATATAATATTAAAGAAGTCTCAGACATACAGGTCTCCTCGCGTTTCCTTCACCGTTTTACTTGAAAAGTCAGTAGTGGGTTTAAACTCAAGACCATGGATTCCGCAGTCTAACGGCCTAACCACTAAGCTATTAGACTTTTTTAATTATACAACTCAAAAGTTTATCATATCAGCCGAAAGACTTCCACCGCTGGACAAAGGATCTCCACAATAGCCGGTCCTCAAAAGTTCAGTCTTCAATAATAAACATAAGAATATATTTTAAACTGTATTCGCTGACTATTAAAATAAGTAAATTTAACTACCTATAGAACTAAATTTTCAACGATATTCCAACCAAAATTTTACCCACAGTAATGCGCTGAAAAAGCTGAAAGTTACTCGGTTAAAACAAAATGCATAAAAAGCTCTCTAGCTAGTTTACTGTAAATAAAGTGTCGTTATAAATTGAAACTATTCCTCAGGAAAAGAAGATAGAAAATATACTAAGCGAAATCGCTTTGACCAGACAGGATTTTCCATTAGCATTTGAATAAGCCATTTCACACTCTTTCACGAAATAACATGTCGTATGTTTTATTTTATGATATTTATAATATTTAAATCTGGCATGGATTAGTGCTAGCGCTAACTTAGGAGTAAAAAAATTAAATCACTTTCTATATATTTTATTTTTACATGATTAATGCTAATCTAAAACCCATACACACAATAATATAATTTAATTTTATAATTTTAATTATTTTTATAAATAAATAATGGAAAGCCAATTGTAATTTGGTTGGATTTTCAATAATTTTATAAGCAATATATTTTTAGCTATTAGGTGCTTCTAGCGGCCTGATCTAATTTTGTTTGGGTTAAATAATTATGAATGTATTATAATATATACATTTAAATGCAAATGTATATTTGTAACAATGTACAGACGCCAGCACATCCAGGTACCGCAATCTGTCAAATTTCTTTTATAGATTTTCAACTTTATCACATAATCATAAGGTTCACTTTCAATTGGTGAAATTTGACAGATTGGGGTAGCTTGATGTGCTGGCTTCTGTACCTATCAAATGTTGAATCGGGTGGTTCGTTGCTTAGGTTTATTAAAATGTGAACATAAAGTTTACGGTAAACATTCAAATGAAAACCGTACATAATGCGAGTCGGACACGTATACGAAGGGTTCCGTACCATCATCATCATCATCATCATCATCTTGACCCACCAATATGCCAGTGGGTCTGGTTTCCGCACTTAGTCCCGATGTGGACCATTGTACGTAAGCCACGGTGGCCTTTACTCCATCCAGCCCACCTCCTTCCAGAAGCATATTAGATCTCCCAAACTTCTCAGGGCCTCCGGAAGAGTTCTTGGTGAGCCCAAGGTTTCTCTCCGGATTTTCACGATGCCTGTGCACTCGAGGAGCACATGCGCGACCGTTTCGTCAGCGTCCATGCACGCTCTACACAGAGGGCTGTCAGTTATGCCAATAGTGTGAAAGTGTTTGTTGAGTGAGCAGTGTCCGGTGATGGTCCCCACCACAACTCGTAGGTTTTTCCTGTTGAGCCGTAGTAGACGCCGCTTCAGCTTACCATCCAGGCATGGCATTGCTTCTTTGGATTGTCTACAGCCCGATGCTGAGGACCACCAGATCTCGGACTGTGTGTGTGTGTGTTTTTGTAGCCATCTACGTATTTGAGTGAAGGGTATGGGCACAGTTGGTTCCGGTCCAATGGCCGCTGTGTTTGAGCCTCTCCTGGCTAGCTCGTCAGCTGCATCATTGCCCAGTGACCCGCTGTGTCCTTTGATCCATTGTAGAGTTATTGTGTTGTTGTAGTGTCCCGCAACATGTTCCAGTGCGTTATGGCATTCCAGTATTAATCCCGAGGCAAAGTGGTATCTTTCCAAGGATTGGAGTACTGATGCGCTATCAGATAGTATGCGTATGCAGGTGTTTGTGATTTTTCTAGCCTTAATAGCATGTGCTGCAAGGATGATGCCAACACACTCAGCCTGGTATACAGTGTTGAACGTACTTAGGGGCCTTGATATTTTGATGTTCAGGTCATTTGAGAAAACTCCCACTCCTGTTCCGGAGTCGGTTTTTAACCCATCAGTGTAGATTCTTATCTCCGTTGGGTTCGGATGGTCACATTCTTCTTCAGTGAGTTGTATATTGTAGTGCTTCTGGAAATGGTGTGTTTTAAAGATTTTATCACTAGGTGATGCCATCATGGGTTGCCGTTTGATCGCGTCTTCGTGAATACGAGTATGCTTTATTCTAGGGTCATTGTTTAGGGTGTCGTTCATGCTGAGTCTAAAGATTGCTATGGTTGCATCCTCCTGCACAGTAAGATGTAGGGGTGGCAGTCCCAGCATTGCTTGTAGGGCGGCGGTGGGTGTGGTTCCGTACCATTGAGAGGCAATTAATTTTCATGTTTAACTCTAAAATTGATAATGCCTATAGAAATAGACACTGAAAATTTCAAGTGTCTTCTCATTGTAGTTCATGAGATAGGGCCCGCTTATAGACAGGCAGACGAAGTTGATAAGAATCCCGAAAAAAATATAATCTTTGTTAAATGTCATTCTCAACATGGCTAATGCATAAAACCACAAAATAGGAAGACTAACATTCCTTTTTATTTTTTTATGTTCATAGTTATCAATTTATAGTAATATGATAATAACGATCCAGCAATTAAGACAATAAACTATTATTATTTGAAAACATGTAAGATCAACATATTAATTTAAAGTTACCCGCAAGTTAACGACACCGTATTGACGAAAAAATGCGTGAGCCGGTACGTATTCTAAAGTATACGTATGGCATATATTTAACGCCTCATCGAGTTGATTGATTGAGTTAGAGGTGTCTAATAAATCAATTTTCAGCAAGTACTCAGCATCGTTGTTCTGACAGTTGATCTACGCGACTTGATTGACCTTGGCCTCAATTTTTAGTTAATTGAAATAAATTAAAATATGCGAATTTACCGCAAGTCTTTTAAGATATATTGGTTTTTACGAATACCTCACCTTTAACATTTGATTTGTATATACCGAAAGCATGCAGCACTTTTAATACAATAAATGATTAACATTAAATTTATTTCCTTAAGTTTAGTAAGTAAATAAAAGAATAACTGTCCTTTACCATGCCGTGGCGATTTGTAAGTAAAGCAACATTTAGCACGTAATTTTATAACATGTATGCAATCAATGTATTAGTGTAAGTTGTTTTAAATAAATAAATGAAATATTATATATAACACATTAATTCAAAACAAGCCCAATGTAGAGAATATATAATTTAAACGGAATCGAAAAATTAAAAAAACCTATAAACAGATTGTCAAAATGTTTCTTACAACATTTTTTTCTAACACCCCTTATATATAGTACAACCACATTATACATATTACACATTTCAAAAAAATATAATTACATGGTTTTGCATCTGACATGCATAACAATTATATTAAGGTGTACATACAATTTACCTTATAGTGGAATGTGGTCATCCGCCGATATTGCTAAATAATTAGTCGACTTATATTTTTACATTATCCATTGTTACAATAAAAATGTTTACAATCCGAATCAATGGACGTGTGGCGCAGTGATTAAGGTGGTTGTCTAGCTATACGGGCTTGACGGGCCTATTGGCGTGGTTGGCAAAGCTTGCTTTTCACGTCGGAGGCCGTAGCTCCGATTCCCACCCAGGACAGATATTTGTGTGCGTGAGCATGTTTGTTTGTCCTGAGTCTGGGTGAAATTATCTAATAAAATATATATTTACATAAGAAAAGTAGTAAATCAGTTACCTGGTTCCCATAGTACAAGCTCTGTTTAGTTCGGGATCAGATGACCGTGCGCAAATAACGTCCCAGGATATTATTATTATTATCTCAGCGTGTGTGTTGTTCTTAGTGTTTTGGTTTATATGCCTAAACAGCTCAAGAATATATGCCCCATACATAGCCGTTCTGAGTCTGGGTGTGTTTGTAAAGTCCTTCACTAGATAAAATAAGGTGTGTATCATTATTTTCTCTAGTGCGGACGTTGTCTTTAAAAAACCAGGCAATATGAATAGGACACGCGCACGAAAAAAATTATCTTTCTTAAAAACGCTAAAATTGTCACGTTTTTTGTTTGGGAGCCTCCCTTAAATATTTGTTTTTAATTTAGCTATTAATATATAAGAATAGTATAACAAAATATTCTGTGAATATTACAACCTGTTGCCGTTATTTTTAGTATTTGTTGTTATAGCGGCAACAGTAATACATCATATATGAAAATTTCAACTGTCTAATTATCACGGTTCATGAGATACAGCCTAGTGACAGACAGACTGACAGGCTAGACAGACAGACTCTTTGAGTACGGAACCCTAAAATAACGCAACAAAATATGTAACTAAATGTAAAGCCACATAAATATCGTTGTAAGCACGCCGGTGAATACAACCAGTACACCAGACGTCGCTAATCCACATTCATTAACTACAATGAGGAAGCTATTCATGATACCTCACCAGGATTAGTGAAATACTCGCATTCATTACAAGCTTAGTCTACAGTTAAGACCTAGAACATAATAAATACAAATGGACGTACTACAGCTTCTATATCAAAAGATTCATACAAAATAGACACAAGAGGTCATTCAAAAGTCACGAAACTTAATTAAAGAGAAGATAATTAACTCCAGCCGATACATATCGAAGTATTCTTTTAATGAATAGCCTTTTTGAATACAGTGAAGGGATAGATCAGTTTAGAAGCGAAAGGTCACATGTAATGTATGCGAGTCCATCCGAACAATCGAAGCCAATGGAATACGAAACAATCCTCTGCTCACACCGTCACGTAACATTTAATCAGAGTAGAACTTTTTTCGTGAAGAAAACTGGTTAAAGAAAAGTTGGCAGCGAGATTTTATCGATGTTCCCGACCGGTTAGCGTCACCATCCAAGATTACTGTTTTAGAATGTAACGGTACATACCAGAGTGAATTAAAAATGTGACAGTGATAGACTACGTTGATCAATCATCCGATAACTTCTGGTAAGTTAACGAATCTATTGCCAAAATTCATATAAAAGTAACGTTTATTTTATCTACAAACAACATACATATTATTTGTTTGTCTAAATAATCTTACCAATAGACTTCTGGAAGTAGTTTTTTTAAGATAATTATTAATCATTAATTTTGTAGATTCATTATGTTCGTGATTTGGATATAATTGAAATAGCGACTCGCCCCGGATCCGCCCGAATAGAAAAATCGAAAGATAAATAAGTATTTGAAATTAGTTCTTTAATTGTGAAAAAAAAATAGAACAACATTTTATATAATCATTCCTTACTCTATTTTTTGTAGTTTAAAACAAAAAACGGTTATGGTCACAATTGTATGACCTCTTAAATGCGGTTATGGTCACAATTGTATGACCTCTTAAATGTGAATGAGATAGTTTTGTTTGTCTAGCGCACGCCATAATGACTTTAATAGACAACTTTTTGATACATTGAGTTACATTATTGTATCACATTATATATAATCGTATGGTTCTATTTTTATTTGAAACACACTAAAATCATGCAAAAGAAAGCTACATTATCATAGCGTAACATCGCTTTCTAAACTTGAAAGACCTTCAAAATCAGTTGAGTAGATTTTGAGCGAGTCAACCCATTACAAACAAAAATAACAAAAAAAAACGAACATTTTCTTTTTATAACATTATTTCAGATAGCTCAGATTGCCATGTAAAAATATGGTCATTATTAAGCCTAAAATTTAAATTTCGAACGCAGCAGATAGAACGGGACACCTCTACCAATCAGAACAGAATAGAATAGATGAATAACCTTTTGAAAAATAACATTTGAAACAAATATAACGGTTCCGGAATAATAAATATTATAATATGAACATTTGTAACCTTTGATGCCTGTAACTAATTATTAGCAATTAATCAGATTACCCATAGAAGTCTTTGTTGGAATATTTTTATAACAAATTGAGTGTAATTATTTATTTGACAATGATTTTAAATCACCAATTAGTCGAGTATATTTCTTAGTAATTGGTGATCGATCGCCGATTCAATCGTCGATTTAATTTATATAAATAGAAATGAATCACCAAAATGTTTGTACGCTAATAACTCCCAAACGACTGCACCGATTTGGATAAATCTTTATTTTATGTGACGTTATTGCCAGGAGAAGGTTTGTATGAACTCGTCGGTATTTACCAGGTGAGTACCGACGAGTAACTTTTAGAATAATAATAATATCTAGACCTATAACTCGATTCTGAGGGCTATGGTTAACTAATTTATAAAGAATCTAAAATCATTTACTAGCTGTCCCGGCGCAATTATTACCACTATATTGACAATGTTTCACAGTCTTCTGTGTTATTCGCATACTCACCTTTCTGATATTTTTAAATATTTTCTATTATATTAGAAACTTTTAGAAAAATTTTGTGTAATGTAAAGTTTTATAGCCCTTGAGGTTCAGATTATAACGCGCAGCCATCTCGCTCGCACATCGCTCACAGAACAAGTGTATGCACTTTTTAAAAATGTTTTTCGATCATGTATCATCATATCCAGCAATGAGTATTTTAGTAATGAAATCTGAGCCTCAAGCTGCCAACGATTGGTAAACGCCATTATTTAAGTATTGTGTCGGTAATGTCGGCCGCTATCGCAATATTAATATAACAACAACAAAATCTACTTTATTTTTGTTGGTAGTGACTTGATTCTATCGAGTTTAAATTAAGTGCACAATATTAGTACCAAACTTGTAAGGTCCACACATAGGTATTACATATGGGACAACGGTGTAAACACAGGTCGATATAAGTCGTCCCACCCCTGTCATTAATCTCATCTCTTTCGCCAGCCAAGTCACGCCGCGCTGGGGGGAGGGAGGGCAA
The DNA here is from genome assembly GCA_951640165.1 of Pseudoips prasinana. Classification (NCBI taxonomy): domain Eukaryota; kingdom Metazoa; phylum Arthropoda; class Insecta; order Lepidoptera; family Nolidae; genus Pseudoips; species Pseudoips prasinana. The sequence continues at coordinate 22,353,828 of OX621240.1, forward strand.
AACGACTTTCCAAAAAAGCTTGTCTGCCAAATTACACTGACCTGGAGAGTGTTTTGATATCTACGGAGTATTACTCGATGAATTCACATTCATTTTTTCCCCTGACAATTGTTTCATTGTGACAAAATTTCCCAGTGGCAGGAATCGAGACCTGCTTACGTAAATTTTCATTGGGTTTTTTCTGCCATTTATTCGAATTTATTGGAGCGCCGAAACATAAATCAACTGTGGAAGTAATGATTATTAATCTTAGTGGGTTTTATATCTGCATATTACGATTATACGTTACACATAGCCGTCAAACACTTACTTTATAATGCAATAAGAAATAAATAAAACTTGCACTGAAACAATATTGCAACATGTAATAAATTCGTAATTACTTTTCTTTTCTTATTTTTTCGTAATGCAATTGCTAAACATCAACTTCATGACCTTCAGGATGTTAGAAAGGGAATTTGTAAATTTGATCTATCAATTTGGATCGTCGGAGTTCGAGTCCCACGCCGGACAACTATTTGTGTGACCCATCGTAGCTGAGTCTGGATGTAATTTGTGTCCGTCTATTATATGTTTGTACAGTACCCCGCGACACAGGGATCACATTGCCTAGTGCGGGCGTTAACTTTATAAAAAAAAGACCGATAACATCGCTGGAAGCATTGGATGCGGAGAGTACAAGGCCGGCCATTGTGGAGATCCTTGGGGGAGGCCTTTGTCCAGCAGTGGGCGTCTTTTGACTAAAATGATAATAAGATGGTGATGACATTATATATACATGCTATGCTACGTTTTTATATTATTTTATCGCTCATAGCTAGATGTTCTTACCGGTCCGTAAGTGATCGGCGAGGTTAAGCATCTAGGTTCGCGGTCAATACATAGATGGGTGACCCTGCTTTAAACTTTTTTAATTTCTGAGCGTCTCCGTGCTTCAGAGGGCACATTAAGCTGTCGGTCCCGGTTGTAGTCATCAGACAACAGTCGTTAAGCCATGTCAGAGGTCTACTAGGCGGCTTGAACAACTTTGACACTAGGGTAACCACTGCCCATATGATAAGTAAGTAAGATCATGTTATAACCTACTCGTTGTCAGTGAGCCTACAAATGGTGGTATAAACAACTATTAATGCCGGATAACAACTTACACACTACAGTTTAAATTAATATCCATCGAAGAGAAGTCACGCTGAGGCTAAAGTAGATCGAATCTAATATGCCGTTTATTATGTAGCACACGAGTGAAAAAATTGCGATCACAATACCTGCCTCATTCATATATTGCTAGTCATGATAACACCTCAGTTATGTTGTTAAGCGAAACAACATAACTGGCTGTTCCTGCCTACGAAGCTGGTGGTCCTGGGTTGGAATCCCGGTAAGTGCAAATATTTGTGTGATGAGCACAGATATTTGTTTCTGAGTCATGGATGTTTTCTATGTATTTAAGTATTTATCTATCTATTTAAGTATGTATATCGTCGCCTGGTACCCATAGTACAAGCTTTGCTTAGTTTGGGGCTAGGATGATCTGTGTGACATTGTCCCTAGATATTATTATTAAAATGACTAAAACAACTAACAGCAAGTGTACATTTAAATTTTCACTCAAATAATTAACAAAAACGAATGATCTAATTTACAGCAGGCATAAAATAAAATAAAATAAAAAACGTTTTTATTTACGTAGACTTTAAAAAAGCGCTTGCAAATAGTCAGAACATGTCTGTAGTAATATAATTAAGTATACATAATTATTTCTAGTTACATAGATATTTAGGTACACGGATTGTATGAAAACATTTATGAAATTTATTTTAAAATAGCAATGATATTTGTAATATTTACAGTATATATTATAAAAATGCCACATCCTTGGGCGCCGAGAAAAATTTCGCAGAACTTATTTGGAATGCTGGCGGCATTTTCACGCTGGGTGGCAATGCTTAATTAAACGCTGCTGTCCAAAATACTGGCCAGCCCTCTGGTGCATGTAGCGTCGACCAGGCGTTTAGATAATTTGCGGGAAAAAACCCGCGCTCTCGGACCCCATGGCCCAAGCATCCACAACAAACGGCTCAAATAAAAAAAATACTAAAACAACTATTATATACTAGAACAATGATTTTATTATAATTGATATTCTCATTATATATTAGTACCGCAGATAATGAGGGCCTGGGTTCAAATCCCGGGTCGGGCCAAAATGTGATTTTGCGATTTTTCTGTAAAGAAAATTTCTCAATATCAGCCCAAAATCCGGTAGTTGGCGGTATTATACCCCCGTGCCTCCGAGAGCACGTACAGCCGTCGGTCCTGTACCCGACCTCTTTCCGATCGTGTCGCTAGTCATCTCATCGGATCATGAGAGTGATGGAATAGAAAGTGCCTATGTGTTTGCGCACACACTTGTGCACTATAATATGTCATGCTCAGTTGGCTAGTCTCGATTGAGAGTGGCCGCCGTGGCCGAAATTTGGCCTGGAGGACATTGCATTATTATTACATTACTAGCAAATACCTTCCTTAGTAGCAAAAGTGTTCAGATTTTTGGTTATTCCTGCTTTCTTTTTACTTAGATTAGCCATAGTTACCTGCTTCTTCAACCTTTCAGAATTAACGAACTACTGGTTTAAGTTAAATATCTATATTGAGCGATAACTTATCCTAATATTTTTTTTTATTATTATTGAAGTCGCTCTATGTTATATAACCCAGATATTACGGCCACCCAGAAATCTGTTCAGCTAGTCCCCTATCCCTTATAAAGTACTGTAGTAACAAGTGGTTTAAGTTAAATATCTATATTGAGCGATAACTTATCCTAGTAATTTTTTATTATTATTGAAGTCGCTCTATGTTATATAACTCAGATATTACGGCCACCCAGAAATCTGTTCAGCTAGTCCCCTATCCCTTATAAAGTACTATAGTAACAAGTGGTTTAAGTTAAATATCTATATTGAGCGATAACTTATCCTAGTATTTTTTTTATTATTATTGAAGTCGCTCTATGTTATATAACTCAGATATTACGGCCACCCAGAAATCTGTTCAGCTAGTCCCCTATCCCTTATAAAGTACTATAGTAACAAGTAGTTTAAGTTAAATATCTATATTGAGCGATAACTTATCCTAGTAATATTTTTATTATTATTGAAGTCGCTCTATGTTATATAACTCAGATATTACGGCCACCAAGAAATCTGTTCAGCTAGTCCCCTGTCCCTTATAAAGTACTGTAGTAACTAGTGGTTTAAGTTAAGTATCTATCGTGAGCGATAACTTATCCAATTTTTTTTTATTATTATTATTATTGAAGTCGCTCTATGTTCTATAACCCAGATATTACGGCCACCAAGAAATATGTTTAGCTAGTCTCCTGTCCCTTATAAAGTACTGTAGCAACCAGTGAGTTAACGGGCTCTGCGAGGCTCGGCGAATACATATAATATATATCATGTCCTACTGGTAGGATTCTGGTTATGGAGACTAGCCATTGACAGACATAATATAGTACAGACGCCAGCACATCCAGCTACCCCGATTTGTCAATTTTTTTTCATAGATTTTCAACGTTATCACTTAACCACTTCACTTTCAATTGGGGAATTTTGACAGATTGGGGTAGCTTGATGTGCTAGCGTCTGTACAATACCTGTCTCATTCATATGTTGCTACTCATAATAACAGCTGAGTTATGTTGTGAAGCGAACGGGAAAATTACTAGAACAACTCGATGAAATTAACGTAAACAGAAATGCCGTATTAATTACATTTCACTGAAATGGTAACTGGTAATTACAAAGAAACCGCGCGCATATATAAATTCTTGTCTGCTGTAACATTTTGACTACTGATTTATATAAAAAACCGGAGCCAAGGGTTCCGCAGCAGCAAGTATTTCAGTTGATTAAATGAAAGCAAATTGCGGTTTATAACGTATTAAAAAAAACTACTTTCTAGATCTCGTTCAAACCAATTTTTGTTGTCATTTTATATGCTAATGTACAGACGCCAGCACATCAAGCGACGCCAATCTGTCATATTTCCCCAATTGAAAGTGAACCTTATGCTTTTGTGATAAAGTTGAAAATCTATCAAAGATATTTGACAGATTGGGATAGCTGGATGTGCTGGCGTCTGTACATCATTTATTTTTTTAGTTTTATCATTCTCTTATTTTAGAAGTTAGAGGGGGGGACACTCACGTTATCACTTTGGAAGTGTCTCTCGCGCAAACTATTCAGTTTAGAAAAAAGTGATATTAGAAACCTCAATATCATTTTTGAAGACCTATCCATAGACACCACACATGTATGGAAACGATGAAAAAAAAAAATTGAGTTTCAGTTCTATGTATGGCGACCCCCCAAAAATATTGTTCTTTTTCTATTTTTGTGCAAAAAATCTTAATGCGGTTCACAGAATACACCTACTTACCAAGTTTCAGCAGTACAGCTCTTATAGTTTTGGAAAAAAGTGGCTGTGACATTCGGACGGACAGACAGACATGACGAATCTATAAGGGTTCCGTTTTTTGCCATTTGGCTACGGAACCCTAAAAATAAACTACTAAATATCTTGGGACAACTAACACACGGCCATCTGATCCCAAACTAAGCAGAGTACAGCTTTGCTTAGTTTGGAAACCAGATAACTGATATACACAAATATCTGTCCTAGGTGGGGATGGAAACCACGACCTGCGCCATGTAAGGTATGTATCAACCAACTACTTCAACCGGCCCTAAAAACTATAAAACTTCGTAAATTTGCCTTACAGTTACAGTGACAACCACAAAATTAGCTTGATCTTCGGAAACACGTATAGAAAGAACCAACTATGATGAGCTATTCGAAACACCCATTGAACAGGTATTTAATTAGTAATTAGTATCAAAATCATGAGTATATTTAAGGGCTACAGGTATTTTTATGCGCTCTTGGTCCACCTTGGAACTGTGCTCCGCTTAATATGCTATTGTGGTGAAGTAAAAATAATTAAAGAAATACATAAAAGTTTCTTATGATTTATGATTCGTTTGTTTTGGCTGTAATTACACTCACAAATACTCCTCGCTGTTAATGCAAATCTAATTTCCTACTTAAATTGTTTGGGAGATTCGAATTTTAGTGATAAGATTGTCATTACACATGTCATTAATTTAAATATATTTTGTACTGCTTCCCTTTGGATATTTAAAAAGCGGGATTGGAAGATCCGGTAAGAATAAACCAACTACAAAAACAGACTATAACAAGTGCACTTTATTGCATCACACTAATATTATACAGCGAAAGTTTGTGTGTGAGTGTTTATGAAGAGAACGAGAGTATAAGACGTGAAGAAGTAACAAACATACACACTCATGTTTGTAACTTCTTCACGTCTAAACGGCTGGAGCGATTTTAATAAAATTTTGTATGGAGTTAGCTGACACCCTGGATTAACACATAGGCTATAATTTATAAAGTTTAACGCGGGTAAAACCGCAGAGCATAGCTAGAAGAACAATATTTTGCAATTGGCGACCTTATCACTAAGAGCGATCGCTTCCAGGCAAACTATTAGCTATACCTATAACAGGACTAGAATACAACCCAGCAAAAAAGTCCTAAATCAAAAACAAACAAACTTATCATGGTGATTGAGTCGACACTCAATTTTATTAGTGATAAAGAAAATCTACTCAGGTGGAGATTTACGACCTGTAGGTCGCTCCAATAGAGTTCAAGTGTGACCTGTTCCCCAAACAATTGGACATTTGATTAAATGTCCTGCGTACCCTTACATAGTCAATTAACTCATAATTGAAATGAGTGTCATTAATTAACTCAAGTTAGATTATTGTAGCTGAACAAAATCTTTTTATAACATTAATTGTTGGATTCTGCGTTATTTTACTGGTAAAAGTAAAACCAGGGAGTCAGATGACAGAATGATTTGACAGATAAAATATCATCACTGGACTTCAATAGATATCGAAGAAATTATCGTCAACAGGTTACGAAGATGAGACAGACCTCAAGTTAAGCATAATATGATACAATCATTTTATTTCGAATGCTATTGAATTGTACTATTATTTATTTATTTGTGAAACAAATGTTCACTAGTCTTACAGTTTTAGATACAACCAAATCGTGTAGTAAACTACAACATACTAGTAGGTGCACATTATTATTATTAAGGATTACTTACACATCATTCAATAAAATTTACATAAGCTCGTAAATTGATTTTCATTATTATAGAAAATATCAGCATCTGGTTTACTGGCAGTTATTATAAGGCCAATTGATATTCTCGTTGTAAGTACTAAATACAGCAATAAACGTTCCAAAAAGCAAGCGTTCATGTAAAACATCACCAAACGAAGCGGTATTTATTTTTGGTTACCTGTTTTATTTTCATTAGGATGAGCTCTCAGGCATAGTTGCTGCTTCAAGCTATCAGAATAAATGATCTACTGCTTCGACTATTTGTCAGATTCTATTAGTCTTCTAACCAGTATCGGCTGTCATAGATATTCCCATGACTGCTGGAACCGACTGCTTAACGCACTCTGCGAGGCTAGGAGAATACATAAATATATAATGTCCTACTGGTCGGATTCTAGCTATGGCGGCTAATCTCAATGGAAACTAGCTATCAACGCGAGACGTAGTATAGTACACAAGTGTCTACGCAAACACAAGGGCACTTTCTATTCAATTACTCTCATGATCCCATAGGACGACTCGCGACATGGTCGAAAAGAGGTTAAGTACAGGACCGGCAGCATAAGATTTTCATACGGTGTAATATCGCCAACTCCCAGCCTTCAGGCTGATACTGAGACATTTTTTTAATAATAGAATCGTTTCACTTTTTGGTCCCACCCGGGACCAAATTTCAACCCAGGACATTATTATCAGCGTTATTATCAATGTGGTGATGATATATGTATATACTAATTAACATTAGATTAATAAGCAAAATAAGCTAATTATAGAATGAGTGTAGTTCAATTTAAGCTATCAGCATTTCATTATCATGGTCAAAATTACTAATGATTAACCTCTCAGATTAATCGTACATCTGTTCCATATCAAACCAGTACATCTGCCTCTTCTCATGAGTACTCAAATTATTGTTTAAGATGCAAAACTATTGTTTTTATTCAGTCTTTGTTCTCGAGAATGTAATTATTGTTTAGTCAGACTCAGACCGTTAATATTACAAAATTATAGCGAGGTTTATTCGTTTTTGCCAATTATGTATTTCCAAATAAATGTCTTTTTCTGTACAAGTGAGATGAAACAACTTACGAATTAAATTTCAAAGGACTCCAGCAAAACACAGCGTTTATTAAAACTCTTTTTCTATGACAGTACGGGACGCAATATTGTAGGGTTTCAAGAAGGTAAAAAACAACCTTTGTTTGTAACTGCATCTGTCACAGGAGTATAGTAGTATAGTACAGGAGGCGATAGCTGGCCCACACGCCATACTCGTGAACGGGTGCTGCTTGCGGTAACTGGTCGAACTGCTGTTGGGGTACTCATATATTTTTTATTTTTTTTCGCCTCTGGTAGACTTCCTGTGACTTGTTAATTTTGTAAATGTACGCGGATGCACCCACCGTTTTTTCGTCTAGCAAGAGGATATTCTAAGTGCTTGAGTGAAATTGAATGCTATTGCTTATTTATTTTATTATGATTCACTGGATGACAACGGTTCTGTGCGTGCATTAGCCTACATAACAACCAATCACAATGTAAGTAAAATACATGACATTTAAAAAAAATCGTAAACTGAAAGCAAAAGAAGACGAAAAAAGCAAGCCCGGAGTTTCTTTGTGGCTTTCTTCTCCGGGTCGTCCACCTAGGTAGCTAGAGAAAGCCGCAGGCTAGCTAGGGTTGGTTCCTCAGCGGCGAGGATCGCTTTGGCCCATTAACGCGTGATTGGTGATCCCGTGCATGTGATCACATCCTCATTTAGAATTTCGTCTTTTTGCTTAAGTCTTCCATTCTTTAATTTTATTATAGTAGAACTAAATTTCAAAATAATAGAATAGTAAATTGTTATTTATTTAATTTCAGTAAATATATGCGATAAAACAAACCGCACGGACTGACAAATTAATTTTTTTTTGTAATTTTTTACTATTCACTATGTTTATGTACTGCATTGTGACCTTGACAAGTACAAGTGTATGTTAATAACCAAGTGCTGAATAAAATTTCATTTCATTTCATTATCTTTTAGCTGCTATCAATGCAGTCACAGTTTTAGTACAATCACATAATAGTAAAATCCTGGGACATTATTTACACACGGCTATCTGATCCCAAATTAAGCAGAGCTTGTACTATGGAAATCATATAACTGATATACTACTTTTCTTTTGTAAATATATACTTATGTAGATATTTTCACCCCGATCTATTAGTATAATTTTATATATTGCATTAATATAAATTTAATATAAAAGGGAACTGTATTACTAGTAATACAGTTCCCTTAAAACCTGTTCCCAAAATATTTTTTCCCTTTCATAATCCAATTGTATAACTAGTTATACAATTGGATTATGAAAGGGAAAAAATATTTTGGGAACAGGTTTTCAGTTTTAAGTATGCGACGTCGTTAAACGTATGAATTATGATTAAAATTACATCTCCTGTCGGAGTTTGTAAAACAATAATTAGGAAGCGATTACGGATAATAAATGTTTACGTCAATATCACACAAACGTAAAACAATATTCTTAATTAACTCAGACTAATTGTTCAAGCCGCCTACTAAAACACCAACGTGACTTCACGACTGTTGTCTACCGAGTCACCGATAACAAACGGGACCGACAGCTTAACGGGCACTACGAAGCACGGACTCGCTCAGAAATTAATGCACTTTTTTATGCTGTATGGGTTTGCGCTTGACCACGATCTCATCTGATGATAAGTGAAGATGTGGTCGAAGGTGGACCGCGTGTACCCATAAGATGCCTGTTCACTCTAGTCTTGAATAAACCCATGTTGTATGAGTCTGGAAACACGTCGTTCGGGAGGGTGTTCCACTGCTTAGCCGTGCGTAGGTATGTACGATTTGACGGTCACCAATCTATAGACTGACCGTGTGACTAGGTGCTTTACCTCTCTGATCACATCGACGGGAGCAACTCACTTTGATCGCCTTAAATAAAACGTATCTACATTTATTACATAGTTACATACCTACCATTTTAATAAAAGTAGCAAAGTGTTCTTATTCTCGTATTAAATGTCAAGTAAATGTATTTATTACGTAATAAGTGGTGTAGTATTGTATATGAATGAACACGAACGGGTTTTATTTCTTACCGAGTAACACAAGTAATATTGCAACTAGAAATTGTGTGAAGTGGACATTTAGAGCTAGACTTTTTGATTTAAAGATGCTAGTTTCAACATTTTCTGCAGAAGTGAAAGTTAAACGTTTTGTGAAAGGTTCGTGACCTGTGTATTATGCTTTTATTTTCGGTTGGGTTTGTATCACTTTTGATTGAAATCTTTATTAGAACGTAGTGTCCGTGGCAATTCTGATTTTTAACATAACTAATTTGGAATGGAAACGAAAATAAGTTGATTTAAAATAATTGAATTATTCGACACAAACAGGATTCACTCTAACCTATCAGTTCATTTAAATAAGGTTCATATCTAAAGGTCAATCGAATTTAACAAAATGAAATAATTGATACATATAGGTACATTTTGGGACAACTGTACTATGGCAACCAGACAACTGATAAACACACTTATACATTTCTAAATATATACTTATTATAGTTTCCACAGAATAATCAAAATAAATAATCGTCCTCATCACACAAATATTCGGGGGGGGGGGGAGGGGGTACTAACCACTAGTACAACAAGCCAGTCCTTGAATGGTTAAATTATCATTTTATATATTTTATAAACGAGCAAGCGTTATTTTACAAACCAATAGAGTAGACACCGTAGAACTGAATAGGCACTTTAAACGGTTAAGTTAGAAATTTTAGTAGTACAAATGTTGTTGAAGTATGGAATTTTGCTTGTAAGTTTCATAATATCAAGCAAACTTCACACTCGTAGTGACATAGTAGTACTTATTGTGGCTTTGACTTAGAAACTTGATTGAATGACTCAATCTTTATAACTGAGCAGTAAGGAAACCACTGGAAAACTGTTTTAACGTACGACCATCAATCACCTAGTCACCCTAGATAGTAAGGTCGGGTCCAAAGTCTTTTAGTATTTGGTACCTATGAAGCTAACTGGCCGCTTACAATACCATTAACATGACCAGACAAAAGGGGACGTTTGAAAAAAGAAATTAACATTAGTCATATTTGTACTTATATACTCCAATCTTATATCAATTTGTACTTATATACAATGAACCTTATGCTTATGTGATAAAGTTGAAAATCTATTAAAGAAATTTGACAGATTGTGGTAGCTTCATGAGCTTGGCGTCTGTACATGGTTCAAACCTAGTGTTCATTCAAAACACAAATCTTTCCTAAATATTTTAACGTACTAAGACCAAACATTTTAGTGTTTATCTTCAGGCACCAAGTGCAAATCTATTAACTATATAAAGAAATAGCTATAAAATCTATAAACTGGAATGGATAAATGTAAAAGACGGAAACAAGATTGGGTAAAAAAAGAAATATTGAAAATACAAATCGATAAAATGACTGTTTTTATCTCTTCAAATGGCACTGGGACACGACGTTTTCTTGGTTATAGATGTTTTAGGTAATTGGGTAATACGGTTAATATTGGTCATCAGTAAGTAGATAATGATAAATGTAAAAAAGTAATGACGTAACTTGACATGACAGAAACAGTTCCCAAGCATTCCCAAGAAACCTGACTTTACTATCGTCGACTTTACGAACGAAAGTAAAAAAATCGAATTTTGTTCCGTTAACGTGGTTTAATAATTAATCTGCACAACATATTTGGACTATATACATTAATTATCAAAACCCTGTATAATTTAAAAGAAAATATGCATATATTTTTTTACATTATACGTATATCTCGAGACCCAGATCAAAACGAAAAACAAAAGAGGAAACCAAAAAGGTAAAAGCAATCATAAAAATATATTATATGGTAGGTACACATAGTTCTACCATAAATGATACATGGTTTAGGAACGGCGAGAAAAGAGGTTGCGAAGCTGCTCCCTTTACCTTCCTTTTCCGTTATAGTGAGATGGTTTTAAATATAGAAAATATAATACGGTGATGATACAGCACGTTTCCCGCGTGATCCGATGCATACAAATCGGGCATGTCAATATCTACGTGTTATTAGATTTTATCTCGCATAGTGTATATGTGCGTCACGTTTACTATGTACCCTTCTCTCAGTTTTCGTTTGCTTTAGATTAAAGTTAATACAAGTATGGCGAACCTGTTATTGGCTTTTTGTCACTTTTTATGTTGTTATCTTTGTTAACATTGTATAGCAGTTGGTCATCATCAAAGAGTAAATAAATATCTCTATTCTTTACGTTTTATAGTTCTATCATATCCGTCTGAGGAGAGACGGACATGACGGTACTGTAATGGTCCGGTTATATGTAAATATTATGGCATACAGAGTTTAAGCGCTGGCACGGTTAAATTTGACAAGACTTTCAAGTAGGCGACAGTAAGTACCGATTACTTACCACCAGGTGACCCCAAAGCCGGCCTATTCAACATTTAATCAGCATTTCTGTATTTCCGTGACATTCATGACATACTACTGCTAATTTGTCACAAAATTAAAGTACGTACCTTATTCTACAAATAAATATAATATATTTACATATCATATATATATATATATATATATATATATATATATATATATATATATATATATATATATATAATAGGTCTTTACCTATGAAATTGCCGTTTTGTATGAAAAAATTTAAACGAATTTTTTTCATGAATTTTTTTATTTGTATTAATCGAAGTAATCACCCATGCAATCAATGCATCTTTGCCATCGCAGTGGCAGTTTATTGATGCCCTTCTTAAAAAAATCAGCTGGACGGGAGGCAACAAATTCTTCAAAGGCATTTTGTACTGCCTCTCGGGTATTGAATTTTTTTCCCGCCAAGAAGTTATCCAAATTCTGGAAAAAGTAGTAGTCTGTAGGCGCAAGGTCTGGTGAGTAGGGCGGATGACGGAGAGCTTCCAACCCCAGTTCTTGCAACTTGGAGACCGTCTGCTGTGCAGTATGAGGTCGCGCGTTGTCGTGCAGGAGCAGCGGAGACGAGCGATTGACCAATGCTGGTTGGAGATGCGCCAGCTTCTCCATCATTGTGCTCAGTTCTTCACAGTACACATCTGCAGTAATGCTCACCCCGTTTGGTAAGAAGCTGTGATGAATCACACCGGCGCTAGACCACCAAACAGTGACCATCACTTTTCTAGGGGTAAGTTTTCGTTTAGGGCATTGTTTAGGTGCTGAACCAGGATCCAACCAACTTGCTGAGCGCTTGCGGTTATCAAACAGAATCCATTTTTCATCGCAGGTAACAATGCGGTTCAAAATTCCTTCATTTGTGTGTCTGTTGAGCAGTGCAAGGCACGTCTCGACGCGTACTTCGCGCTGGCGATCATTGAGTTCGTGGGGCACCCATTTGTCAAGCTTTTTTACCTTGCCAATTTGACGCAAATGGACCAATATTGTTTTGACGCTAACGTCGAAAGCTGCTGCTAATTCAGCCGTAGATTGTGTATCATCAGCTTCCACAACCGCCTTTAATTCGTCATTGTCGACCAAAGTCTTCGGACGACCGCGAGGTTCATTTTTCAGGTCGAAATTTCCAGAACGGAAGCGAGCAAACCAATAACAGGTGGTGCGTTGGTTTGTAGTGTTAGCTCCGTAAACGTCGTTGATGTTGCGTGCCGCTTGTGCCGCGTTGCTGCCACGACGGTACTCATATTCCATAATTACTCGAATTTTTAACGTATCCATGATGACGAAAAAGATTGAAATGCGATGAAAATGTAACACTAATCAATAAAGAAATGACTACTTTTGGAAAAAAGAATCCATGTTTTTAAAATAAAATTAATTTGAAATTAGAATTCTTAGCCAAACAAAAATTATTTTGATTTGAAATGGCCAGTACTGCAGAACGGCAATTTCATAGGTAAAGACCTAATATATACGTATATATACATATATATATAGCCTGCACCGAAGAAACTCCTCTACAAACATAAAAATCACAAATAAGACTATTTCTTTTAAGCGGTATAAGTATATATAGGGCACACAAAATGTCTTTGTCTCCAGTAAGAAGCCTTTAAACGTAGCATGTTATAATGAAGTCATGCATGTAGGAAAAGAACACGATAATAACATCACCAGGTGGCAATGCTGCCAACATTCTAGGCCAATTCCCTAACAACGACTGTTTCATACCATGTAGGTTTAAGTTTGATTTATAATTAATTAAGTAGGTATAATGTATTAATTTGTTTGATTGATACTGATAAAGACAACTTCACCAAGAGCTTTTTAATTAAAGTCTATTTGTCATTTATTATGCTACAGATTAATTGTGTATGAAATTGTTATATTATTTATCTAGACAGTCACTTGCATACCTCTTTGTAAATGAGTTTAAACACGTGCACAAGAACAAAATGAGAACGAGAATTTCTATAGTCATGATATGCGTTCGTCGATAAGATCAACCAAATCAATGTACAGACGCCAGCACATCCAGCTACCCCAATCTGTCAAATTTGTTTGATAGATTTTCCACTTTATCATAAAAGCATAAGGTTCACTTTCAATTGAGAAATTTCGACAGATTGGAGTAACTTGATGTGCTGGCGTTTGTACCTATTTGTTGAGGCTTTATGTAAGGTGGTACTCTTATAAGTTCAGTTGTATATGTTCAATGATGACTTTACAATTCTGACCAATATATTTGAATATTGATATACCAGTAATGAGGTTTGTTATTCGTCATCGTCATTTTATTCTTATACATGTCCGATTTATTAAAAAACTATTTAGTAAGCTATTTGTATCATAGATACCATGCATAGATCGGCTGATTTGTACCAAGCTCGTAGACGCTACATTATTTTATTAACTGACAGTGGCGGCAACCAGGGATTGTCGATACGATACGATATATTGTAATATCGATACAGCACTATACGATATATCGATACAAAACGAAGCGATAATAGCGCGTATTGATACAAACGAATTCGATACAGTTACGATGCGATATATCGCCACAATACACTTTTTTGGGTATCCCTAGCGGCACCTTTATTCCGTAAGCAGTAAAGATTATTTTATGTGTATGTACCTGTTATGAGTCGTTAGTAGGAGTTATAGATCATACGGATGGCTGTCCAAGAAAAGCGTCAATAATATACTAGAAACAAATAAGAAATCTTGATTTGAAATGGTTGATGAACTATCAAAGTTGGTGATAAAATTTTTATATTAATGTTTCATGTACCTACGGTATACAATAATCGTGATCACGTTTCATGCGTTTTAAATTTCATATCTGACCATACCATCGATGATATTAATTATATTTATTACGTAATTAAACGTGTATTCACACACGTCCTATAATGCTTGTAATTGCCAGGTCTTATCTTTATGTAAATATACAAATTTTCGCTCCCACGGTAATAAAAATGAACATTTTGAAGATATTTATCTGTTTTAACTTGTTACGCTTACTGATACATTTTATTTTACAGATACAAAACATAATTTTGTTACTGAATATAAATTTAAGATTTTAATAATAATATTATCCTCCTTGATTTTTGCATTGGCGTCCAGTGCACGAGTTTGTGCGTAAACACAGGTCAATTTTCAAGGACCTAGCAATCATAGTCGGATGAGAAGATCAGCCGAATGCCGACGACCAGAAGGGCTCCTACTGAGAATTTATCTTTACATAAAAATCCCAATATCTCTTTTGGCCCGACCTGGGATTTGAAATGAAGACCCTATCATCTACGACCCGGTAAAATTTAAGAGCATCGAAAATGTAAAACTGTTACCATACCATTTTGTCCCAATACTACTAATAGAACCCAACTTAAGCTAAGAAAAATCCTTTACCGCATATAATAGATAACATAACAATTGGTTTTCTTATCTTGACAGTAATTAAGTATAATCTACGACCTCTATGTCCAAGTCGTAGAAGCCATCTGGTCGAGCCATTTTGCCCAGAATTCAGCGAGCTCGATTGCCACACCGAACAGTTACTGTATAGAAATTAAGATTTGTTACGAGATTTGGTTAGTTAGGAGTCTACCCCGTACCTGGAAGAGTGCGTAAACTTATCCGTCTCGGTGTCATACGAGTATCTAGGTTACCGGTCGCCTATAGATACTGAAGCACTGATGAATATGCTTTGTTGTTGGAGGCGACTATATAAAAACCCCATCTCATCCCGTGGGGGACCCAGAACCTGGAAGAGTGCGTAAACTTATCCGTCTCGGTGTCATACGAGTATCTAGGTTACCGGTCGCCTATAGATACGGAATGACTGATGAATATGCTTTGTGGCTGGAGGTGACGAATATAAAAACCCCATCTCATCCCGTGGGAAAATAGACCGTGGGGGCGTAGATGTTATCCCGCAGGAATACCTACCATAGAAAGGGCACCAGCTTCCTTCTATGAACTATAATTATCCATCACATAGCAATTGCGAAACCGTCTACCAAGGTGGTGTTTATGGAATATCCGCTATTCTTGGGGAAGGTTATATCCAGCAGTGGACATCTTTCGGCTGATATTATGATGAAATCTTCGCGTGGGTTGCTAAAATGCTGTTTGTGTTTGGGTTCTTGAATAAGCCTTGGGTGCCAATTATTCTCGGGTAGCTTTATATTTTTTTATCGACATTCCACTAGAGAGGCCTGAGTAGAACATGAGACATAATAGTCTGCAGAGACAATGAACCTCGTTACTGATGCGTCAGTTGATTGGCGATAGCCTGGCATCCGGCCAGTTATTTAAACCATCATATTTATGCCAGCCTTGGTTGTAGTGCTAAGTAATACTGTTGTTAGTAAGCTGTTATATACGAGTATATAATACTTAAATGTCTTTATCATTGCTAGACTACAGAGTAGAGCCAAATAAAGTCAGAAAAGAGCTTTTTAGGGTTCCGTAGCCAAATGGCAAAAAACGGAACCCTTATAGATCCGTCATGTCTGTCTGTCTGTCCGTCCGTATGTCACAGCCACTTTTTTCCGAAACTATAAGAGCTGTACTGTTGAAACTTGGTAAGTAAATGTATTCGGTGAACTGCATTAAGATTGTTACACAAAAATAGTAAGAGAACAATAATTTTAGGGGTCCCCATACAACTGAAATTAAAAAAAAAATTGAGTTTCAGTTGTTGTGTGTGTCTATGGATGTGGGGTGTCTATGGATAGGTCTTCAAAAACGATATTGCGGGTTCTAATATAATGTTTTCTAAACAGAATAGTTTGCGCGAGAGACACTTCCAAAGAGAACGAGATCTAGCAAGCAGTTTTTTTTAATACGTCATAAATCGTAAACCGCAATTTGCTTTCTTATATACAACTGAAATACTTGCTGCTACGGAACCCTTCATGTGCGAGTCCGACTCGCACTTGGCCGGTTTTTATAGATATTCATTGATTGATTGATTCATTTTACATTTGAATGATTGATTTTACGTGGAACGTTACCACTTTAGGTATTTAAAGGAGTGTTTGGCTGAGAATAGATTATTGATATAAAAGGCTGGATGAGAGCTATATCTTTATAAGCCCTGTGGTTTTAGCTATGTTAAAATTTATAAATTATAGCCTACGTGTTTTTCGGATATATAAGCTAAATAATCACAAAGTCTCATAAAAATCCGTTCGGTAGTTTTTGCGTGAAACAGTAACAAATATCTATACCGGATCTTATGTTTATTTGTTTAATGAGCATGACTACAAAAAAGCCGCTAATCAGAAACTGTAATACTTAGAAACATGGTTCTATTTTTCTGTATTATAACATTAATCAACTTTAATAACATCAGATTGTTTGAATCACTTATTATTTCAGGTTTTTACATCTCTAATTATTTCAGTTTTTTGCATCTCTAATAATAATTGCCGATTTTTTGCATCTCGAATTATTTCAGCTTTTTAGCTGTCTAATTATTTCCGATAATTTGCATTTCTAATTATATCAAACTGTTTCTATCAGATAATACTCATGGTATTATATTTATTATATTATTTTAATCTTAAATTTCAAATAACAACGGTAATGCAAAAAATAATAACTAACTGTTCGCAAATATGCAAATTGAGGTCTTTTAAGACCAATGGATTTACGTGCTCGCCGATGCAATGAGGATAAACATCGATAACACATTTTGACAGTCCCTGGAGTTTTAACCTATAAGCTCAACATTTCCCTATGCTACCGCTAGATAGTGCTGTCAATAACCAATAATACTTTAAAGTATACATTCCCCTTCTGTCTGAAATGCATACAAATTACATGCAAATTTTATGTTCCATCTAACAAAGTACGTACTCCTTCTATCCTTAGTTCATCAGTTCCACTCGAGTGACCTTCATCTAGATATGCAAATCACTTGTCGTTCTCAATTAAGCATTTTTCTAGATAATCCAAAATAATTGAATATGCATTATTAGCATTTTAAAGGACCTTTTAATACATAAGATAAATCATGTTAGCCAAATTACGTCCTTTGCTAGACAAAAGCCTCCCTAAAGAATGAGGGATATGCCATAATCGCCACGCTGCGCTGGGCTGACGGGTTGGCGATCGCAGTTTGATGGTCATAGTTCACAGAAAAATGCTGCTGCGCGTTCTATGGAAAGTATTCCCTCGGGACGATTTCTGCATCTCCCACCAGATGAGATGGGGTGATGATATTCTTCGCCGTCACCACACAGCGAAATCTGGTAGGTACCAACTAATTTTAGCTATAGGGTACGTAACAGCTAACTTTATCCAAATATGTACGAATAGTAATGTATTATCAGCGACTTAATTTCTTTGAACTTGTCATGGCTCATCGGTCCTAAGTGATCGGGGAGGTAATGAACCTAGGCACATGGTTAGTCTACAGATGGGTGACCAGCGAAGTGGTTTAATTTCTCAGCGCTTCGTGTTTTGGAGGTCATATAAAGCTGTAGGTCCCGGTGGTTGTCATTAGATAACATTCGTTAAGCTATTTAAAGGCTTACTGGGTGGCTAAAACCAGGCTGCTCTGACACCAGGGTAGGTAGTACCCATCCGATAAAAAAATGATAATGAAATAGGGCAATATAACGAACATTCATATTACTGAGCAAAACACTATTTTGCTATGTAAACGAATTAATCCAACTTAATACATAAAAAACTGCTAATGACAAACAAATTCCACATAACTCTTGATACTAAAGACAATTATTAATCAATAAGACAACGCCACATAATTAACATTTGAGAATAATTTAAGTATAATTTCCCCAAAAGAAAATTAAATAATAATTAATAATATAATATAATAATATCTGGGGACAATGTCACACAGATCATCCTAGCCCCAAACTAAGCAAAGCTTGTACTATGGGTACCAGGCGACGATATACATACTTATATAGATAGATAAATACTTAAATACATAGAAAACATCCATGACTCAGAAACAAATATTCGTGCTCATCACACAAATATTTGCACTTACCGGGATTCGAACCCAGGACCACCAGCTTCGTAGGCAGGACCACTACCAACTAGGCTATGGTGACCGTCCGATATAAACTAGAATAGACACAAACAGATAAAATGTTGCTAGGTGCAGAGTAAGTGTCGTTCTTATAAGTACCTATATTAACGCCTTGAGCGATGTTACGATGTTTCCCTAATGATATTACCATTTTTTACTTACACACTTCCGTCCTTATGAATACGCAAGTTCCCCGGACTAAGCGAAATGTTGATGAAACACCAATTTACATTCATTACTCAATTTTAATACTTTCAGCAGAAAATAGAATTGCCGAATGAAAATGTCCTTGTGCAAGAAAAATAAAGAAATCTTATAATAAGTTTCTTGATCCATTAATATAATCTTGATGTGTGTTCGTGTTCACAATACCTACATATTAATGTGCATAGTCTAAAATATTATATACCTTAGCTTTTTTTAGTCAACGTATCTTATATTTAAGTTCAAGCTAGTATTAGCTACTTGTATAACTCACCGTTTTGGAAAAAAAGTGCAGCTTTTTCAATAATCAAAACACAGTTTAGTAATTAAAACTGTGTTGATATCGAAATAAGTCCCTTAATAATGTTTGATTTTCACAAGAAAACCTATTTGTCCCACAACCACACAAACGAACACAAAGTTTAGATGCCCTTGCACAATTTAGTTCCAAGTCTCTAGCATACAGTTTCACTTTCTATAAAGCGTCCGTGATCAGTCACGAGCCGGGAAAGGCCGCCGGTGCAATATCGGAACACGATCTCCGCAAAACTTCTGCCGATGTGAGAAAAGCCGGAGCGAGTACACACACCGCCCGCACGAACCACGCCGTTCGACCGCCGAACAGCGACTGTGATAACGACACTTCCTACGAATGAACCTGCGAGCCTCTCCATAAAGTGTAAGCTCGGCTCTCTCTCGGCGCCCGGCGCGCGGCGGTACTTAACGCACCCCACAGCACCCGATCTCGACTCTCTTCTGCTGACAACAAGAAACAAATTCCCTGTGTACGCGTGCCCACGAATGCGTCTCGTTCCAAACGCGTAACGAGTTTACGGTACGTAAATCGTAGTGGATTTGTTTTGTGGCCCGGCCAGCGTAATCCGGTTCTTCGTCATGGAGCTCACAGAGCACTTTTTTCCGAATCAATTCCCGTTAAATAGAGCCTTCTTTTTGTATAACCT
The DNA here is from genome assembly GCA_951640165.1 of Pseudoips prasinana. NCBI lineage: Eukaryota > Metazoa > Arthropoda > Insecta > Lepidoptera > Nolidae > Pseudoips > Pseudoips prasinana. Next base: position 22,373,808 of record OX621240.1, read on the forward strand.
GCAGCCCGGTAGTCTATGTAGGGAACGCGCAATAACCGCTATGGACAAGATGCCAACTTTCTAAACTAAACCTATGAGACCGCTCCATTCGGATACTAAATTACGTATTTTTATTGGAAGTCGGCGCGATAATAATAAAGCATTTAGAAGATTGGATATAGAGGTGATTGTCGCCGCGGAACGTGTTGTAATTTCGCAGGTTGTTTTTGCATCGTGCGGTCGTCGTCTAGGTTACGTTTCCCGATTTATGTGTTGCGGTTTTACTTTCGGTGTCAATTATGCGAGTTGCGGTCGAAACCCCACAATGCCGCTGCGGCAAATTGGATATCAGCCCTCTGAACCAGATTAGACTACCTTGTGAAGGCTGTTTGGTGTTACGCAACCCAGCGTCTAATCTTTTCTCTCTTTAAAAATAGGTCGCGCACATAAATTGCGTTGTTTACTTCATAAAAGTCGACGTAAATCGAAACGAAATGCATTGTATAAGACAGCTAAAGTGCGCGTGTATGTAGAGGCTTCCAAATATTGAAACCGTAAACCCTTTCGAGTGATCCCGAGACGATCCCGAACTAGGTCAGCATGGCACGCCCCTGAAGTTAGGACGACATCGCGAGACAAAATATGTGAAATACTATCATTCGGGAGATTAGGAAGCGCAACAGAAATAAGTACATATCAAACATTTCCAAACTTTGACCCAAGTCCCTAAAACAAACTAATATCAATTAAAAGTTAGTTATCAATATATAATATACATTGCAAATGTTCCTGTAAGTTGCTGTTTTTTTTATACTAATCATACAAATATTTTAGTATAATGGACATGCCTGGGATCGCAGGATTCACCGAGATTTACATAATATCCTTATTGTTAAAGTTTTAGAGGAACTCATACGAAAATGTGCATACATAATGAAGTTAAACCGCATAAATTATATTATTCCTAAGCTTACGTGAAAAAGGTGGGTAAGTAAGGTAATGTTTTTAGTATAGTTTTTAGTATAGAAATATCAATTTATTGGAAAATTCGTCATAGATTAATATGTAACTGATGTTGATGTTAGTTTTTTTACTTTGATTTATGTTGCACTTCCCAATTTCCCGAATGATATATAGTGTTTAAATATAACGCCTGTGATACATCATCTTCACGATTTTCAACTGCCTACCATCAAGGATTGGATGAAGCCAGTGCGTAAACACCTTTACGGCTCATCCATGCACAGCAAGTGCCTGGTGGTTGCGCTAGTCAAATGAACTCTGCCCCACTCCTCCAGCAAGCTCCATGATCCCAAGAAAGTTTTAGACAATCCGGACAACGCATGGCGAACCTGTGGCAATTCAAGGGAACCTTTTCGAATCTGAATCTTTGGTCACAATTCAACCTATCGTATCATATATGATGTAATGACTTTACAGTTTTAATTATTTAACCAATTCATTACCTCCTGGCCACATAGATACCCGCCGTACCCATCTTTCATCCAAGGGACAGACGCCAGCACATGCAGCTACCACAATCTGTCAAATTTCTATTATAAATTTTCAACTTTATCACATAGGCATAAAGTACACTTTCAAATTTGACAGATTGGGGTAGCTTGATGTGCTGGCGTCTGTACGTGCTACATGGCCGGCCCATTTCCATTTCAAGCGTTTTGTGTGTGCGTGAATTAAATTAGTCTATTTACGGACACTTTCATTTCTTTGTCTACGAGTCTAATGTTTAGTATCCATTACACGTTGGCTCTTTTGTATTTTATTCTTTACCAGTTGTGCCCCGCGGGTTTACCTGCGTTAAACTTTATTATATTAATGTGCCTATGTGTTAATCCAGGGTATCAGCTAACTCCATACCAAATTTTATTTAAATCACTTCTGCCGTTTAGACGTGAAGAAGTAACAAACACTCACAAACTTTCGACTTTATAATATTAGTGTGATTCTATTATTGTTTGTACAAAAATCGCCGAACCCTGCTTGCCCTGTGAAGCAGTAATACATGTGTAAGTCCTGTTAGTCGATAAGCGTTACCCATATCACCTCATTCATTTTTGCTGAGGGAAAAGCAGCTGCAGTAGGTTGTCTTCCAATCTAAAGAAAACGAAACGTACGAGTATGAACAAATTTGCGCTCACTATAGGAATAAAACATGGTATTAGCAAACTTTACTTGTATCCAATCTGTTTATCTGTAACCAATCATATCGCTGCATGTCCGTCGATAGCTGAAACTCGTTCGTTCTTTCAGTTTAAAAAAAAAAAACTTGTGTGTAGTTATGTACACGGGTTAGAAGTTATACTTCTTAATATACAACTTGAACATAGTTATCAATTTTCATACCACCTAGAACTAACGTCATGCTGTTAAATTTGTTGGTGTCGGTGTGCGCGCGCAACGTAAAAATTCACTCTCATCATTTTTCTCCATCGCGCCAAAAGAAGTATAACTTCAAAAACTCATACCAAACCTTCCGGACGGAATGACCCAGTTGCAACTCTACTTAGAGCCTGATAGCTGTTTTATTTCAGCTAAAAATATATATTTTGTGTTAATTGGGAGGTTTTGGATAAATTGTGTAAATATATTGCAGTGATACTAACATATCAGCCGAAAGACGTACACTGCTGGAAGGCCTCCGCCAAAGATCTCCACAATTGCCGGTCTTGCGCTATTCATACTATACTATACTTACTTACTTACTTAGACCTAAACTATAAACTCTATATTTGTCGATCTATGTCGAATTGGCTGGTACTTTTAACAAAATAAGACATGAATAAAAAACTATGCATATAATATTTTTTTTAGACAAAATTATATGAACCTTAAATTTTCAACTCATTTGACCCAACGCTCTTCACATGCCCCTCAAAAGCTTACAATAACAAATTCCGACATATTGAGATGTCTTTTTGTTTTTATTTTGATACTATTTTTATGTATATTCTTCTCTTTTTATAGTTTTACGTGATGTATGACATAGACCAATCTTTAAAAATACAACGCCTGCACTATACTTATATAATAAGATTTTATTTTATAGCACTTTTTTGTTAAGGCAGGGTGAATGCCTTCGCATGCCACCCGTAAAAAGTGTCTACGGGTGGGTATGTCGGACTCGCACCGACTAAACCTACCTGCCGTCGACTTCTCTTGGCTTCTGTTGGGGGGAGCCCCGGGAACGCGGGTATGCTGCTCCGGTACCCCTCTTTTGCGCCATGTCCCAGATGCTTGGGACACGTACCCTGGGAAGGCTCTAGGTTGCCTTTCTCTATTGCCGACTCCTGCCAGATCGGCACAGCGACCGCGTTACAAACAGATCGCTGTCTCCCCAGAGCTATTTTATAGCACTAGATTTTGTTTTATTTTTAATTGGTAATTTTGTGTTGTTAAGTAAAATTTATGAGTGTGCTCGAGCTGAAAATCAGTGCTGCAGTAACTTATATGCTATATGTAACGTAATGCTGACCTTCAGCTAATTAAGCACAATATACGAGTACACGATTTAAATGTACGAGTATATTATTTTATTGATAATTGTGTGTTTAATACACGTATACTTTCTTTCTTTGTAAATAAATCCCCGTATCTCGGGACTTTACTTACATATAATACTTGGTTGCGGGCCGCAAATCCTGGGCCTTAAGCTCTGCACGACACGTGCAGTCAAGTAGTTTGTAACTACAAGAAGCCGCCGAAAAGTCTCGGTTTCATCCTGCAATGGCGCTCGCTGAGTGACGATAATATCACAAGTGCGTTCATACTTTGCGGAAAACCAATAAAATTTCGACAAGCAATGTTATATTGTATGAGCGAACCAGTGAACTGGTAATTCGAAATGAAACGTGAATTGAATGTACAGCAGCAACTTGTTTTGGGTGGTCTTACTCGTGAATTTTATTACGATAAAAGTATACTTGAGTACTGAGCGAAGATAACGTATTACGATTGATAAGTATATTAAAATTTAATATAATTTTGTTATCGTCTCATATTGGTTGGATGCCTCTCTGCTGCGTCACTGTGAAAGGATCCATACTTGTAATTTTTTACTTTATTACTGACACTATTATTAAATTATCTTGTTTCTACTAACACTATGGACTCATGTCTGAAATAAATTATTTGAATTTGAATCTAGCAATTTCACTGGTATCCACGGAAAGCTATCATCATCATCATCATCATATCAGCCGAAAGACGTCCACTGCTGGACAAAGGCCTCCCCCAAAGATCTCCACAATTGCCGCATCCAGCTGTGGAAAGCTATAGCAATCGAAAAGCTCAAGCATCATTTTTTTCTGTCGCTCGGTCCTTCTATCGATGGCGGACCGTTTACGTGGTATATTTTTTTAACAGGGCCGTGCTCCAGAGGGCGTATTAAGCTATCAAGACTGGCCGTTGTCATCAAACATCAGTCGTTAAACCATTTGGGGTAGCGGAAGGCTTTAACAACTCTGAAAAAACAACTAATAAAGAATATGTAGGCGGATGTTTAACCCCTAAAAAGGCAATAAGCTTTCTTTTAATCCACCAGTGTTAACCGTTATTACAAGGCAATAGTGTTCATATATTGAACACTATTGCCTTGTGATAACGGTAGCTTTTAGGCAGCCCTAACAGCTTAGACTCGGAGCCAACCTCAAGGAACAGCAAGGAGAAGACCTAATTCTTGGCATTCCATGGATTCACCGTGCGGAAACCGGGTCCATCGCGTGGTACAGGAGAGAACACTCGACAGAGTCTGAGACTTGAGACTCAGATGTAGGTTTTAGGGGGCCCCCTGTGAGGCATCAACCTCACTTTCTCTGTCTGTCAGTCTTCCCCCCTCTGCCTAGCCAAATTTGGTATGATTCTCACAATGCCGCTTTGGATACTCGTTCTAATATAGAACTTACGGAAGTTCTTAATAAAGAAGGTTATAAAGGAATTTTTCAAAAAAAAAAAACAATTAATAATATGCAAAAGCATAACTAAACTCACTCTGTGACCTTTTATGATCTACACAAAATATCAAACTCAATTTCATTCAACTTGTAATTTAGATTCATATCCCAGTTATATTATTCATGCAGAATACCCACTTGGTTTATATGAAAAAGAAAATATATTCTGAAACTAGGCAATACTAATATCTGAAAATCAAGAGACAGTGCGTGTCTATTTTTTTAAATAGGTCCTCCGCATACGACTGGTTTTATCTTTACGACAAAAGTTTGCCCAAATAGGACATCAATTCACCTCCGACATAAATTCAGTCGCCCTGAAGTACCGGGACAATTATAATCTCGCCAGTTAAATCACAACAATAGTATTACGCCTGTTCAAAAACCACCAACTGTACGTATTGAAAGTTTAATACAGGAAGAGTTTTTATAAATGATTGTAATTAATATTCCATCAGAATTTAAGAAGTACAGACGCCAGCACTTTTATTTACCCCAATCTGTAATTTTTTTTATAGATTTACAAATTTATCACATAAGCATAAGGTTCACTTTCAATTGGGGAAATTTTACAGATTGGGGTAGCATGACGTGCTGGCGTCTGTACTACGAGTATATAGGGTTATTTGTAAAACACCAACAACCTTGCAGGACTAGAAAGCTAGCATCATAAGCAACAACTTTTATTCTACAAGTTGTGTCCGAACAACTCGATACATAAAAAAATATATAATAAGTTTTTGTTGTACCGTCGAGACATTTGTAGGTCTATGTTCTAACGACGCTGCGACGCTCGGCTCGCGCGGCGCATGCGCTGGATAATAATAACAACTTATTTGTGATGCGCGTAGAGTTATAAATATTCCAGCGGGAATTTAAATTACCACTTATTTTTTTACGAAAATGAAATTTAACAAAATATCAAAAGGTGTAGAACAAAAGTTTTTGCTTATCGTGTTAGCTATCTAGATTTTTTAAATAGGATGGCAAGGGAGCAAGTGGGTCACCTAATGGTAAGTGATCCCCGCCGCCCATGGATATTCATGCTAGGGTGTTGGTGTTTTACAAAGTAATCCGTTATGTACAGACTCCAGCACATCAAGCTACCCCATTCTGTCAATTTTCCCCAGTTGACAGTGAATCTTATACTTTTGTAATAAAGTTGAAAATCTTTAAAAGAAATTTGACAGATTGGGGTAGCTGGATGTGCTGGCGTCTGTACATACACAAATACGACCTTTGAATTATCTTTGGACAACTACCCCAAAATAGACGGCTTTTCTGACACGCCTCTCCGTGATTTATGTTCCAGTATGGTATCTATATCTCTCAGAGGAATACAAATAGAAAAGAAGATACTACTAGTATGTAGAATGTGTATATACCATATGTCTGAAAGAAGGTTAGAAGATGCTTCTAGTATGACAGATGTGTGCCATACTATATGTCTGAGAGGAGTTTAGAAGATACTACTAGTATGAAGAATATGCGCCTTGACTCTGCGACTCAGGCCTAGGGCGCCGCCGCGCTCCGACAAAAGCCCGCAGTCGGACTAAAGTTGGTAACTTAAAATCGGACAACTGCAGAGCGCCTTATAACTTACATTAAAGATATATTTTTTATGGCTTATGAGAGATCCCAAAATAGAGATGGTCTCAGCTGTTGCTACTAGACAATTTAGACAAATACCAAACCCAAAAACATATATTAAATTATTATAAAAATGAGTTTATTATTGCCGATATAACTGTTCGTATTGGAAATTGGCAGCCTACACAAGTTCCAAATACGATTTGTTAAAATGCTTATTGTATTTGAAGAAAGAATGGAGAGTGCAGTATGGGATAGGTTCATCCAGTTGCACTTAACACGACCAACTGGCAGAGACCAGCGCAACTGAACTGGGCAATTAGCATAAGAAAATTAGCATTAGATTATATATAAGTATTAACATAGAGTAAGAATAATATTAAAATAAATAAAAATAGTTTATTGCAGACTACATGGCCCATATTTGTCAGTAACAATTTGTACTTAAGCGCTATGTCATTAAATGATAGAATAATAGAATCAACAATATATAATACAATGATAAATGCAAATAAATAAAAGATTATATTATTTATAAGGACGGATCCCCCACGCAGTAAGTTTACAGGACTCCTCGCGGCGTGGAGTTCTGTAAACCTACTGAAAAGTACGGTATCCGTTCTGTCCCTCACCATTTTCAGTATCTTGTTCGGGCTTCTTCGTATTCATCTCACAATTGATGCAACTTTCTTGCACATAATTGCATAAAAGTCATCAACTGCAGTATTAGCAAACGTGCTGGATGCGCTGCAGTGCCGTGGAAGTCCGAAAAGCGCTCTAAATATATTATTATATTGGACGCGCAAGGCATTGTAGGTCTTTTGAGTAAAGTTGGCCCATAGGGAACTAGTGTAGAACGTTTGACAAAAAGCTATAAATAATATTACTAACCTACTTAAACTAGCAAATAATTAAGCTAATAACATATTTTGAGACGATTTGTTACTAACACAGTGGAGCCTATGTAGCCTTTGTAATAAAGAATTATTATATACACATATATATATATACATATATACATATATATATATATATATATATATATATATATATATATATATATGCACGCAGTTTGTATATGTGGCAAACACAAATAAATATATATATATTGAAGCATATCTTCTTTACGCACTCTTGTCTTAGGTAGGAAGCTGGTGAATGCGTGTCGAGAGCGTTACGAAAATTGTGATTGGGCGAGGCGAACTGAAGTTGAGAGAGAGATAAAATACAAAATACAAAATTCTAACACTTCCGTCTCTGTATATTCTGGAATCAGCGTTGTTTGTTAAATGTAACCCTCACTTGTTTATGAAACTCTCTGATGTGGCAATTCGTAATAGGCGTAGGGATCAATTATGTATGACCACAGCCAAAACAGCGCTAATGTGGAAAAGTATTTTTTGCTTAGCACCAAAAATTTACAATAAGCTTCCAGCCTCACTAAAACTTCAAAATTTTAATTTGTTTTAGAGTAAACTAAGGGACCAACTATGTCAAAAATGCTACTCAACTACTCTTTAAGTAAAATGTATAATACCTGCTAATGATATAGTACCCAGGACCTTCAATTTTGTGACACACTGTATATGATGTTGTTGTTATTGATGATTCTTCTCTCTTCTTCTTGATTTGTATAGTTGTGATTAGTATTTAGATTTTTTGTATTGTACGTTTCGTATATTGCTGTAGGGGCAAGATAGAGATAGGTGCGAGCACACCTTTTCTTCTCTCATCACCACCGGGTTTCGTATCATCATCATCATGTCTGCCAAAATACGTCCACTGATAGACAAGGCCTCCCCAAAGAATGGGTGGTCATGCCATAATCGCCACGCTTGGCAGATGGGTTGGCAATCGCAGTTTGATGGTCATAGTTCACAGGAAAACGCTGCTGCCCGTTCTCTGGTAGGTATTCCCTGGGACTATTTCTACGCCCCCCACGGGATGAGATAGGGTGATATTCTATGCCGTCACCACACAGCCAATATGGGTTTCATATATCTAAGTTTTACTTCAGTCGTGTGTTTAGACCATATGACTGAAGTAACACCGTCGAGTTTCTTTTATAACAAAAACCCATTTGCATTCCAAGTTATCATCATTGAATGTTTTATATTCTGGTGACTTCTTTCAATCCTATTCATACCCCACCAAATAATACAACACACTTTTCGATACAACTTAACGCTACAAATTCACAACACGTCCCAAAAAGAAGGAATCAATAGTTATGCCCATGTATTTGTCTGATTATACGGACGGCAGACGGGAGCAACGCCAGTTTTATAGCCCTGTTATTTTTTATGTGATCAGCATTTTGCACTGCGAACACAATTTATAAGACAGTTTAATAAGGCTCAGATTCAACGCCAATTTGCGACTGACATTATTAGGAGTAAGCCGAACTATAAATAGAATTGGTACTCACTCACGTCGAGTGTTGCTAGGTAATAAGGTGTATTAGTCACATTTGGTGTAGCATATAAATTCTATCAAGAGTAAACTAATGAATCAACTAACATTTCAGTTTAAACAAGCTATGTCATTTTTAAACAATTTTTTATCTTGCAAACATAACTATCCCAATAATATTATAAATATTAAATATATAATATTTGAAAAGATTGTGAGTAGATGTACGGATCTTTGTTACTCTTTCTTTAATTAAAATTAAGGTTTCAATTACTAAAGAAAATAGCAATTGATCCAATAAAAATATCATTAAATTTAATTAAAAAAGTGTGTGTGTGTGTGTGTGTGTGTTTGCTCAGTATCCTTAAAGTTTGGATTTGCAATGTAGTTTTAAAGGTAATCCCTCAACCAATTAGATCCCGAAGCAAATCTTTGTTTCTAAACAAAGTTGCGGTGCGGGAATCTACCGCAAGTCCGCTATCTACTGGGTGCAAACTCCGTTTGAACTACTTACACCGCACGGCCATAGAGATGACTAGCTTATTATTTGAGAAATAATAAATAAACAAAGCTGGAAAGGCATGCCTATCAAAGAAATACACTAGAGGGACTGTGAGTGTGAACAATCATTGAAATCAGATATACGTAAAAATAATTCATGAAAAATATATAATCTGCAATTTGCTTTTTTTTTTCAATGTAAAGTATCTTTATAAAATAAGTCAACATCGGTTTTCTGACACACCATGTTGAATGTTCTACTTGCCCTTACCATGGATGTCTATAGTTAGTGTGAAGTACCGGTACCGGGTATTTTAATTATATTAGAGGAAATTAAAGGAAATATCTATCATATTGATTTAATGTATTCAAGGCATTGTTAAATGTGTTATTGTGCGCGTGCAAGAACTTCACTAGAAATTATATGTGGAGCAACTTTTACGCTTTGATGGTTTTCCGGAGTATATTTCCGGCTATGCAACAGATGAGTATCTAACACATACTTGTAGTATTCAGAAGTTTGATTGTGTAAAGATTGTATAAAGCTATTAGCTTAATCCATAATAATATACTACATGAAAGAGTACAGTTTTGAAGTCCAGTTCTATAGATGGCAAATGATTAATATTAGTTTTGCAATTAACTTTAAATAGATAAAAGTCTTAGCTGGGTTATAGAAATAAAATGTGTTGATAGCCAGGCCTTGTTTAATCCAAAGCGTAAGTGCCCTTAATTATGAAATACATATTCAGACTTATTAAATTATCATGCTATCTTATTACCGAAGCTACAATTGTAATTTAAAATAACAAAGCTAGAGCATAGGTAAGTGTACGTATTTGGGTATGTAGGAGAGTGTGATATTTAATGTTCTTTATAGATACTATGTAAACTTTGAAAAAATAATTTAATGATTGTAGTTCTTTAAGCAAATTTGGCTTGAATATTTTTGATTAGCCGATAAAATTGTTTCAGGTGAGTAATTTCTAATAAAGCTCAATTTCTTTTAGTGATGGTTCTATTTGTTGAAATTCTATTACTCGTGCGGACATCTTTTTACACCAGGAGTGACATCAGTCGTTAAGAGGTTGATCTTTTATAGAAAGAATTGGCTCTACCACCTACGTGTTATCTGCACACATTACTGAAAGAAAAACTGTCGCATTATAGGAAAATATTATTTAAGTATTATAACATAAATCTATTTCACAGTTCGACAACACGACACCACCATATAATTAAGGCTGACTCAACTCCATAGGTATCTACGCAGCATAAGCTCTCACCGTTCCGTAAGGAATCGGCGAGGTTTTGTAACGATTGAACGACGATAGATTAACCTAATTGAAAAGTGACACTGATTACCTACTGAAAATACTTCGTTGATTACAGATAACACGTTATATATGTACTTATACGAATATAAGACGGGTTTATCACGTACAAATAGTTCTTACAAACAATCTAAATTAACAAACAAATTTATTGTACCGTGATTAACTCAAGCTGTTACAGCGGTCTCGAACTATTTCAATTCTAGTCGACAACTGTCTCCTCAAAAACGGACGTCTTGACTGAACAATTCGATAACTTTCGGATTCGAGCTTCATCCCTAATCTTACGGTAAATAGTTACCATTTTGATGAACCATGCGTTTATTGGTTGCTAAACTATGAACGTTCGGTCATGTAAAAGATTTAAGGCGACGACGCAGGATTTGAAATAATCAAATAGTAAGCGCCAGAAAAATATAGACAAACGGTTCTTCTTCTTCTTTGGTTTCAATTAAGTAAGACACTATTCAATTTAAATACAAAATTAATTTATTCCGTATTTTTTTTTCATTTATGTGGATTCGTTATTTTTTACCAGTGCAGTGCATAACGTGGCAGGTACTTAAAAACACTGCCAAAAACTCAGTAGGGATCCTTTTTCTGTAATAAAATTTACTAAATATTAGTTACATATTTTTATGTGTGCTTACTTTGAACAACTCAATCCCAAGCACTTTTGTCACTTAAATAATCAGAAATTTTGTAATCGTACACAATTTGTAAATAAAAATATTGATTAAAAGTAGCGTACCTACATAAGCTTTAATGCTTTATCCTGCAGTAGTCTGTTATTAAAACCGGCATACATTTTTTATTACGTTGAATAAAGTTAGAAGAAGAAGAAAGGAAAAGTTTGTAGGTAAAGTCATAATAACGAGCAAATACACATAGCTTCAGTTATGTATAAAATCACTAGGGTTCAACGAAAAACGTAAATAGTGCAATAACTTGGCTGCGTTAGCAAAAGTCCGGAAATTTCCTTCTTCGCAGGAAATCGAGACCACGAACGGGAAACCTCGCAAATACAGAAACTATACAGATACTACATAAGATATTGGATTGTAATTACACAAATATTATATGTGTCGAAAATTTGTTAAGTTAGTAACAACAAGCCCTAAATAGTAAATTTGAAAATAGCACACAACTTGTAACGGTTGAATAATTAAACAATAAGTTAAAAAAAACACAATGATTTGTTAAAACAGTGGTTTTTTACGTTTAATAATGTGATTTAGTTGTAATTACTCAATTAGAGTTCACGCGAAACGTTCCCGGAATGTTGGCATACATTAATTTTATCCAACAAATAAGCATTGCCATACGCCGTGGCAATGCTTCCAGTATTCTGAGAACGTTACCAACGACGGAAACGATTTATGTTATCATTTTTCGTAACATTTTATTTATTGTTGTTTTGTTATTATGTAACAATTGTGCGAATGCTTGTTGTGATATATTTTTGGCATTCTCGGTATACACGAGGGTTCCACCTCACAGTGACGGTCAAAAAGATGTTGTAAAGAAGTTTTCAACCTCAACACCTTAATATGAATGATACAATAAAAAGCGCAAATAACTTAATTTTCTTATGAAAGTGAAGTTTAATAAATTTTGTCATTACTATTTATCATAACATTTATTGCTTTATTTTATTATACTAAACGGAATATAATTTGTCCATTTCAAAACTACAATACGCTTTCCAGTTAAAAACAGATAATTATTGACGGTAAGTACTTTTCTTGTACTTGTAATATAACGAAGTGAAATCAAATATTAGCATACTTAAAATATTTCTACAAGAATATCGAATTCCTCAGTCCTTAAGCCCTCCCCAAGGCGTAAAATCACGGCTATCTAATTTGTGGAAGTAACAACTTTTTTGAAAGCAGCTGAATCTATCAAAGGTTAAAAGGGTTTGAATGTGAACCAGATAAGTCAACAATAAAGACTCCGCTCTAAATAATAATATCTCTCTCACACACACTTAAATTCAAGTAAGTTTCTTCAATTCCTCAGACATCGACAAATAGAGAGGTATCGCCAGTTTGGGGCACTGAAAACTCCAGGACTGACGTTTTAGCGAGCTATGCACAAGTACATTTTCATATTTAATGTTTGTACAGACAAATATTGTGCTTATATCCTGGCACTTCGTAGATAAGAACACGGTATTTTCATATATGATGGACAGTAATAAAGTTGGTGAAAGTTTGAAGTCTGTCATTGTCTATGTGTAGAAAAGTAACACCAGAACAGATGGACAGATTTCAAAGCAGGTTTTTTTATTTGATAGCCAGTTTGATCGTGAAAGATCTTTTAGTCTATTAGACGTAAAGTTTATTATACAAGTTACGTAATGTAATTACTAAGACTACGTTAAACCGGACAATGTCCTGGCCGATAGTGCCGCAGGTTCATATTTGAGCGATAAACCTCTAACTTTCTTCAAGGACTTTAAATTAATAAGCAATGGCAGAGTACTATTACATTATTATTTAACATCATTATGACGTGACTTAAAGCGCTTAATTTAATGAATTTAATTTTTTTGTAAAATGTTGAAACAACATTTATTTTCTTGGAGTTGTCTTCAAGGTAACAAGTCTGTGGATTTAGGTAAAAAGTTTGGAAATTGGGTTCCCGCCCTTTTAGACGTTGTCTTAGCTTTTACTCAATTACCAATTGAATGACGACTTTTACAGACAATTCTTGACACTTGATAGAATTACTCATAATAGTTATGACTTATGTCATCTAAGTACATATTTTTTCATTTTTATACGTAGCTAAACTTTAAATATGTTACTTGAATAATAAAACTAGTAACCCATAGAGGGTCAGTATAGTTTAAAAACATTATTGTATTGCTACGTTGAACTAGCGGTAGCCTGTACAAACGCAGATATTTAAGGGATCAAATCTAGGGTTGGTCAAAAAATGACTGGGAATTTTCTGTCGGGAGAGAGTTGAACCATACAAGGTACATAAATATGATTTTTTTATGACTTATCTAATCATACGACATCCGCAAAAAGAAAATACAAGTAATTTTTTGTATAGGCCTATGTTTATGAAACTCTTTTTTCGATCCAGTGTGCGTGGCCGACATTCGACCAGGAGCATATTATTAGTTACCTGCTGTGCCCTTTTATCCACATTAAACTTTATAATAAATAAAAATAAATAAATTAATTAATTATAGCCTATGTGTTATTCGGAATAATATATAAGCTATTTTATCAAGTGTCATCAAAATCCGTTGGGTAGTTTTAGCGTTAATGAGCAACAAACATCCATACTCACAATTTTCGCATTTATATTATTTCGTTATTATTATCAATTCGACTGTACAGATGTTCTATTTTGTATATTATTATGTATATATGTTACGCAATTTGTATTTTATGTTTCCATATATATTTATAACCAATCGCCTTTCATACGGAAGAGTTGCATTTGGTTCTTTCTTAAAACAGCCACTAGGATACAGATCGTAAGAGTATATTAATTGAGTACTATATAAAATTATGGTCAAGATTCGATTTATGCAATTAAAAGTTAAGGTTCCAACCTTTCATTAGTATTATAAAGCTACTCAACTTTGAAGATATGAATAATTTATTGAAAATGTTGAATAAACTTCTCGAATTAATAATATTATTTTCAAACTAGACTGAGTAACTAAAGACCCTGACAATTAATTAAATTATACCTTGATTGCCAAGTTACTGTGAGTTTAAATATATTCTTCATTTATTTTATCTAAGAATTGTCCACCTACCTAACGTTTTAAGTGCGACTTATTTCGTCAAACGGTTGTATCTATTCCGAAACTGTGTCAAGTTTACCGAAAATGTAGGGAATACATTGAAACTGTATGGTTATTTTAATTTATATGTTACGCTCAATCGCCGTGTATAAAATTTATTTACATTGCTTTCGTACATTATACTTGATTCTCCAAAATTGGTTATCAAAAAAACAGTTTTATTAGGGCAATTAACAAAAAAACAGTTTTATTAAGTATGGTTGTATTTGTTATAATTTAATTTTAAATTATAATGTCATTCGATTGAAAGTTTATGCTATCGATTCGTTTATTTAGATAAGATAAGATAAGTCTTTATTTGCCTTAAACATGGTATGATGGTGTTACAAATGGTTACATATTGTGTTCCACATGTTTAGCTTACAAAAAAATGTAAAAATTGCATGCAAAATAATTAATAATATATGCCAATATACAAATAAAACTTAAAATTTATACAATATAATCACAATAATTAATTAATCTGGTAATATTAATTCAATATAATTGTAAAAATTGGTCAAGATCAAATTTTAAACATTATTAAGTATGCATATAGTTAAATATTAAAAAATTACATTGTGTGCATATTATTCTTTAAAAGGTTCATTTTATTTTAAATCCTTGATGTCATAGAAATTATGAATGCTGAGCCATTTGCCATTTTTTATATATATATATATATATATATATATATATATATATATATATATATATATATATATATATATATATATATATATATATACATATATATATTAGTATAGATAAATTATTCACAAAATCAAGATAATAATATAACAGGGAAATTAATCTAGATAGACGGATAAATTCATGACTAAGTTTATCTTAAAGTAATAAAATTGCAATGAACACCAACTTTATAACTTTTCATGTCCACAAATACAGTGATCAATCAGCCCCTATCTGCAGTGTTGGGCTGTATTCAACTGAAGCACACGTCATTACTAAATAATAAGATAAGCGCCCTCCGTGCATACGCTTTGTAAGCTAAAGTCAAAACTGCAGTGATTCGTGACTTAGCCTTGAAAATATTTCAATATTTAGAAACATCAATAGTTGAAGCTCTTGCAATAAAATACTTAGAATTTTAAATTACAGTTTAAAAGCTGTAGAATCAACTTCAAGGGTTTGGACAAAATTTATAAGGGACCGTACAGAAAACAGTTCCCACCAAATAAATAAAAATTCTAATCCGCTTTACAGACATCGAAGAAACCGCATAAAACACATTGAAAAGAAAATTTAATTGGAATTGATAACTTCTTACTTCTGAAATCTCTTAAAAATATGTTCTGGGTGATGTTGTACCGATTTTTTAAGAATAACATTAAATATTAGTGAACATACAACTTAGCAATACTGCCTAGCTACCTCACTAGATAAATCTTCTACTTATTTGGTTGCTAAGAAGTATAAAAACAACAAATATAAACAATATGCTAGTCCCATATTTTTTTAAAAACTTATTAATATATCTTGAATTTAGTACTTAAACTACTTAAGGAATATTCTTTAAGAAGTCGTGATTCAACAACGTACTAAATAAATTATTCTAAGTAAAACCATCACGAGATTTCGTAGTTCAACCACAGTTCAACTTCAAGTTTATTTCTATATAAATATTAACAAGATTCAGGCCCCAGCCAGTGTACGCCTCCTCACTTGGCATTGTGAAAACAAATGTTCGCATAAAAATCTAAAGCTTAGACTTTTATATTTTGTCTGCGAAACATTTTGTTATAAGCATGTTTGAGTCTGATCATTGTGAAATTCCTTCAGAGACAATTCTCGTCACGTATTTTTAAATTAAAACACAAAATAATGTAGTTTAGTGGATGAGAGTCAATAACATTTTTGTTTAAATATCTTTATTAACCTGTTATGCTACAACAAGCTTTTGGCTATACCAGAGTCAAAATAAAATACTTTTTTCCCAGAAGTGGTAGGAATGTACAGACGCCAGCACATGCAGGTACCTCAATCTGTCAAATTTCTTTTATAGATTTTCAACCTTATTACATAAGCATAAGGTTCACTTTCAATTACAGAAATTTGACAGATTGGGGTAGCTTGATGTGCTGGCGTCTGTACATTGCTTTACCATCAGCAATATTGCCAAGAAACATTTATTATTTATATTTTATTATTTATATTAATATTATTTTTAAGTTTTCCATTTATTAGAAAAGGACATAATAGCTGTAATTCAGTCTTGCTTAATGATAAGAATCTAAATCATGATAAATTTAAGAGCTCTGGTCTTGCCGGTCTTTTCATCTCAATATGTCTGTTGCAACTGCTTTTACGCCTTAATTCTCATTTGTATCTGGTCCCTATACTTTATTTTGAGGTTTTTCTTTTCATTGGCTTTAAGATACACGGGACTTAGTGACAATGCCAATAGCGGAGAATGACATACGTATATTGCCAAAGTACAATATTTATCCCATATGCTAGTAACCAAAAGACATGTTGGTAGGTCATGATTAGGAGATAGTACCTATAACCTAGTCACATGACGTGGTAAGGAAAGGGAAGCCAGTAGAAATCATGCTATTTGGTATAGGTACACAATGACATTCAATACACATAATATGTATGTATAGAATGTGTTAAGAGTGTCAGCTAGAACATTCAAAGTATTTTATTGCAAGAACTTCAACTATTGATTTCTACGCTACTGGAGGAAAATAGCTATATTTTTTGCCAATGTGCAGCAAGGATTAATTGTATTCAATACCGTCTTCACACGTGATCAACCTGTTTTAACTTAATAGGTGCCTACTGGTCCTTCTCTAGTTCTGGTACATCCTACATTTACAACTACTACAATTCTACTAAATGAACACTAAAGGCAACGAACCGAAAATTACAAAGGCAATAGATGTTTACTTTTGTATTCCTACACGCTAATAGTCACTTAAAACTCTTTCAGACGGAATTAGAAGCGGAAATAAGACTGTGTTATTGTTCCCGTTGCATTAAAAGTAAACTGTTAAAAGATAACATTGATAAAAGATAGTTTTGCTGCAAAGTATGGAGGCAATTCGTAAAAAAATGGTCTTATAAGTATGTAGAAACCATTAGGCGCATGTATGAAAGAGGTACAGTAGACTCATTGCTATCGGGCAGATAGCAGGCGCTTGGTTAACTAGCCGCATCTGATGTGTTAGCTAGCCGGTACGCCGCGGTGCCGACTGGGAGCTGACTCCAATAGCAAAGAGAAAAAGGCAGGTACCTACTTAATAAGATAAATACATTAAATACTTAATCTATACATAGAAAATAAAATTGGAGTGTCTCTTTGTAATATTGAAATTAATATCAAAATATAATAAAATTATCCTAAACTGAGTATGTGTTAAATAGTGAGTCAGTGAAACATTTTATAGTGATAATATGCTTTAAAAGGCCGTGTTTTTTCTGTATACCCTTTCTGACAGAAACAGCATACAGAATTTTAATAAAATGTCCTTTCTTTAGTTATTGACTTTCATTATACTGTTTCTCAAAGTGAGTCTTTCACGTATGTTAGGACATTTTGTTGTAGGTTACATCGGTCATCATTCAAAATTGTCGCGGACGAAGTCGCGGGTAACAGCTAGTCAGATATAAAATGATTCATGTGAAAACTAAGCGCCTTAACTTGCTTCGGTTACTTGTTTCGTACCTTGTATATAGTATTAATAATGAATACCATTTAGACTTCTTATTTATTTAACTGCCCAAGAGACGTTAGAGACATCTTAGCTTCTAACTTCTCTTAGTAGGTATGACAAGTATTAAACATTATCGTATCGAATTTGGTTTAAAAAAACCAACCCAGGCTATGTTACTTCGTTGTATACCTATTTACCTGATGATTCGATACGGCGTCTGAACATCCCTGAGGAATTTCCGCGCTTTTAGGCCCCCGAAGCCCATTGTTTGCACTCCCTAACGGAAGAACCATATATATCCAACTTTAGATATATAGGCTATTTTCTAACAGATTTGTAGTTAGGAAGGAACCAGTAACTCAAGATAGATTACGATTGAGTGGTGACTCAATGTTTTCGCATCTCCAGTTCGAGCTCAATTCCCACCACTTACGCCCATTAGCTACATTTCGCTTTTGCGCATCTTTGGTATTAGATGTAAACTCGTCTTCGCTGACTTTAAGGCCGGCCGGGATTCCACCAAACCAAAAATGTATGCTGTGCGTGAAGAGATGTTTTTCACCTCGGGGGACTCCACCAAAGCGGAGATGTGACACCGCTTACTGCACGCTGCTCACATCTCTCGTCACCACTGCGCGTCGTCCGCGCACAGCTCACATCTCCGCTTCCATCGTGCCATACAAATATTACACATCCCCGCACAGCATTTTCCACTGAAGCTGAGCGGAGATGAGATGTGTCAATAACACAATTCTATTGGTTGTTTAAAAATATCTCCTCTCTGCTCGTCTCGTCTCCACTTTGGCGGAGTTCCGGCCTTATGACGGCTTGAAAGATAATGAATCTTTGAAGCCGTCATAAAGACCTGGTCGTCAATTGACGACGGTACGTCCTTAATAAATAAGCAAGCGCTTTAATATAAACACAGATATTAACGCGTTAACAAGCGTCTGTTACTTTTTTACGCTACACCCGCACTTGATAAAACTAAAGTTACTTACAAAACGATAATGTGATCAAAAATCCAGATATTACTTAAAACACTTAAACTAAAACACGGGTCAAAAAACAATCACGAAATGGCAAAAAGTAATAAAATTTCACCAGCGAACATCTGGCATACTGACCCGTTGCGGAGCCGGGATGGAAGTATGTACCTATTAGATTTTAATTATTATTGTATATACTAACTACTGCTCTATTAGTTAAGTGTAATTTATAGTGCATATTTTATCCTTTGTTAATTATATATTTTCTGTGCTAAATATGACGTACCTGTAATAATTTGTAAAT
The DNA here is from genome assembly GCA_951640165.1 of Pseudoips prasinana. Taxonomy (NCBI): domain Eukaryota; kingdom Metazoa; phylum Arthropoda; class Insecta; order Lepidoptera; family Nolidae; genus Pseudoips; species Pseudoips prasinana. The sequence goes on from OX621240.1 coordinate 22,393,384, forward strand.
TGCGATTAAAATCTATTACGTAAGCCTCAACGGGCGTTGTAAATACTGCGTGTTTGTTATTACTATGATCGTCTTTGTCTTTGACACTGATTTTCTTGTTAGGAAAAACGACACACTTAAATTACTTCTAATATGCAAATGGCCATTTCGGCTAATTTAAGAACATAATCCGGCGCTGGGAGCTAATCTCAGCGCGAGAAAGTATGCGGCGTCCGGCTGGCTTCTCCACGGCTAGGCGCCGCCTCTGGGACGAGAGGAGTGCCCTTCCTCCAAACGCCAGCGGCGTTTGGAGGAAGGGCACTCCTCTCGTCTTGTATAAGCGGTCCCAGGAAGAGGTAACCTGCTGTAGCTCAGGTTGCCTATACGGGCTTGTGCGTGATGGGGAGGGGGAGGCATTCGGGCCCCCGCTACAGGCACTGTGAGGCTGGCTACCGTGGTGGTTTTAGTGGGTCGGCCCTACACAACGTGCGAATGGCATTTCCACCACGTAAAACAAAAAAAAGGTGTACATATAATATTGCTATGCAGCGTTTAGGCTTGGTATTTTTTTAATAAATAATATTTGAATGTCACAACTTCAGACGAACCGAACAAAGACTCAGTCGAAGACCAACAGCATGACTCGTAGAATATTGGTGGATAGGCACGTTACACAATATGTTAACGTTTACATATACTTGGGTCAGATATTCTCCTTCAAAAACCGACGGAATAAAAAGTCGAAAAACGCATAGACATTTAAGGAGGAGCTACTGGTCCATGAAAGTGCTAATGAAAGGCAACCTTCCCCTGTCACTTAAACGGAAACTGGTTGACATGTGTATATTTCCCATCCTTACATACGGGGCTCAAACATGGTCCCTGACTGATAATCAGAAGTCCAATCTGAAGATTTGCCAAAGAGCTATGGAGCGCCGCAATCTAGTATGAAATGCACGGGCAGAAACGTAACACTGCTCTACAAATCTCAATTCTGATGTTGGCAAAAAAACGCTAGGCTGAACTGGGATGGACATATTTCACGTATGTACCCAGACAGATGGGTGCAAAAACGAATCAGGAAAACCAAGGGAGAGGCCTTTGCTCAGCAGTGGGACATAGATATAGCCTAGTATTTGAATGTCAGACAAACTACCACTGCCCAACTAACTCCGTAATGGATTGCAAAATTTTATTGAAAAATTATGACGTTAGGAGGTTTAAAATTAGTACTACGAAATTACAAGACCACTAAGTGCGTGCTTTGCTTTATTTTGAATTCGTCGTTGCTTTTAGTTATTTTTAAAACCATGACAAAGAGCAGAATTTCAAATATTATAATTCTTATACCTGTAGTTTGTGAGCAGACTAATTAATTATTCTCTTCTTAATCATTAATAAAATGTCTTGAAACGGAGTATTCGATCATCCATCATACATAAATTTCTGGTTTTTTCAAACATTTCCATAATTTTATGTACGATGAACGAATACCAAATGAATAAAATTTGAGTTGCCCATCTAAATGAGTGATTCGGAATAATATTTAAATTAAGATAAATAAAACAAAATAGAAAAGTCGACTATTTCGTTTTAAGTTCGTTTGCGTTGGAAACGTTTTGATCCACAACTTCCCGAACAAGAATTAACGAGAACTTGTCTATGATATTACGAATAAGTAACTAAGTATGAGGTGAATTAGATACGTAGCTCTAATATTTTGATATGCCTCATTTGCGGCGTGTGGGTTCGAATCTCAAGTCGGCCCAAAAAAAAATTGGGATTTTTTTGTTAAGAAAAGCATGGAGTCGGGAAGTTGGCAGTATTACAACCCCATGCTTTCGGGGGCTCATAAAGATGTCGGTCACGTACCTGCTCTCCAATACTAGTAGAGAGTGCGCCTGTGTTTACGCAAACACTTGTGCACTATATGTCCCACGTAGAGAGCTAGTCTCCATTGAGACTGGCCGCTAACCTGCCAAGAATGACCGAAATTCGACTAGGAGTTTATTATATTTTTTTATAAACAGTTTCTTATCACGTATTAAAGGCGAAAAGTTGTAGATACCTGCATGTAATTGGCACATTGAACCATTTCCCGGGATTTCGTAACCACTTTTTCCTCAGAAATATAATTTTGTCCTTGTTTTCTGAACGTACAAAACGTTAGATGTTTCCCTGTTCATTTTAGGGTAAGCTACTTATGTTTCTACGTGTGGTAATATGTACTTACTCTTACTTAATTTTATAAGATGATAATGTAGCTCTGTTTTGAAAGTTAATTACCTAATTTTGTATATAAGTGTCTACAACATTCATCATTTCCATAATAGGTGTGAGAGTCAAATATTGACTGCACGTGTGGCGCAGCGGCTAAGACAGTCGCCTCGCCACGCCGCTTCTTTTCGTGGGTTCGAGTTCCGCGCCGGACAACTATCTGTGCGACCCATAAATAGTTGTTCTAAGTCTGGATGTAATTTGTGTCCGTCTATTATATGTTTGTAAAGTACCCCGCGACACAGGGATTAGATTACCTAATGCGGGAGTTGTCTTTTTAGAAATAAATAAAAAGAAAGAAATGCGCACTGCAATAATTACATTTATCTATAAAGCTCGCCTTTATAAAGCTCTGTAAAGTCTTTATTTTGGCAAATCAAGATATTTTATATTTGTGCAGGTTTGAAGCAAACCGCAAATAGTGCGTCAGTATTATCTCTATATCCTGGATCCAATTGAATCCAAGGTAAATTTTATCCATAATTATTACATATAATCTCATAGATCTAAAGGCATATATAAAGCAAGTGATGAGCGCTTTTTAAGTCAGGTTCCTTTATCTCTCGAGGAATTAAAAAAAAACATCATCATATCCTATGTCTTTTCTTTTCGTATTCTGCTCGAGTCTTATTTTATTAGGTATTTGTTTTGTACTTATTTTATGTTTCTGTGCCATAAAGGTGAAACTTTATTGTTTTATGTACTTTAATGTTAATTGTATTTTATTTTCTTAGCTAAAGGGAGCACAATTTTCAAATCATGAGATAGACATCTTAAGCCCTCATCTTGAGCTCAAGTAGGTACTCTCTGCACTTGAATTCACGAAGGTGTCTAGCATAAATGCGCTAGCAATATCAGTAGTATTATATATGGATGAGTCTCTACTAGTCACTTTATTATAGAAACATTCGACCAACCAATCTTGCGATTTAAGGCTAAAGTAAAGCGCACGTTGACCTCGTCCAATATAAACTTTTACACCTGTGAAAATTTTGCAGAAGATGGCTTCAAGCTTAGCACTTCCTCATTAGATCAACTGATGTATACTGGAAGAATTTAAACATTAGATTAATTACATAAAGGGATGGAATGACAGAGATATTTGTATCATTTAAGGGGCTGACAACAGGTACAATATTTAAGGTCTCAAGTTTTTACCCAACACAACTAGGTTCACCTTGCAAAAGTACATATTTGTTAAAAATGACTATATTTTAAAGAGCTTTTTTTAACCCAAAACAATAGCTAAGACTTTTTCTCTATAGAAAACGGTGACCATTAAAAATGGCTTAAATCAAAAGAATTACGAATATTAGAACACAGTGGAATTGATATTGTATATGTTATTTAGTTTTATGATTAGGTATAGCTTTATTTTATTACATTTTCCAAACAGATGAACATTTTATCTTTCGGGCAAATCGCAATTAATGATTTTGTTATAGATTAAAATGAGTTTTACCCATTTCCATAGTTTTCTATTCACTATTTTGAACTCTATTTTGCTTATACAGACGTGATATGATAAAATTGGATATTGTCACCCTCTTAACACATTTTCGAAATATTTGTTCAATACGAACACACCACACAGTGGAATTTACAATTGAATCGCGGAGGGTGAACTAATATAGGCCTCTATTGGAAATGCTACCGTTGAATATCCGAAAATAGAGTTATTAGCGTTCAAACATCGGCGTAAAATATACCCTACACGAATAAATAAGGTTTCATTCGTGCTTGTTACTCTATTGTCAAACCGCCCAATAGGCTTCTAACATGGCTTATGGACTGTTATCTAATGACTATAGTTGGGCGCGACTGGAAACTGAAACGCAGAAATTAAACCACTTAAGATCGATCTACAGACTTATCGCGCGCTTAGAGGCTTATTCTCGTCAATCGTTTTCGGATCCGTGAGGGCAACTGCGACCATCCCTTCAAATAGGGCTGAGTAATGCGAGATTCAGTATCTATCCACAGTTAAATATAATATCCCGATACATTATTCACACATGGCCATCTGATCCCAAACCAAGCAGAGCTTGTAATATGGAAACCAGATAGGTAACTGATATAAGGCATACAATACTTTTTTTATAATTCATACTTATATCATCATCATCATATCAGCCGAAAATCGTCCACTGCTGGACAAATGCCTCCCCCAAAGATCTCCACAATTGCCGGTCTTGCGCTATTCGCATCCAGCGGTTTCCAGCGACCCGCACAAGATCATCGGTCCATCTTGTAGGGGGACTGCCCATGCTGCGTCTTCTGGTTCGTGGTCGCCCCTCGAGAACCTTACATAGATACTTATAAAGATAAACTATAAAAACTTTCAAATTACTTAATTATTCAGAACTGTATTTCACTTTTAATCCAAAAGTCTCAAAATATGCTCGACAATGTATAAACCTTTAATTTTAATTTATGTAATCCTTTCGGCGCTAATCTAATTATGTTACTAGAATTCGCTAAGGGGTGTTGCCATGGAAACCGACACTTTAACAAAGATTTTTTCTCATCCACGTAAAATTTTGAGAAAGGGTTTCCTCCATTAGTTCCTAAACAAATATAGGGGAAGGAAATTCGCAAACTTCTTTTGTTGATAATAAGGCGGGCGGTGCATCGTAGGATTTCTGCGAACAAAGAGATTCGGAGAGAGTAGTAGCTCCCCTTCCTTGCAATTGTTATTTTTATGACATCAGCATGTTAGCCGTAGTCGGCGACACCACAGATCGATGTCAAAGAGTACGAGACAAAACACTTTGTTGACGTTGGGGGAAAATCCTCGGATAAATGCGTTTATTCTCGTCGCCTGTCTTATACACAACTTTGTCAACAATCCTGCCCAATTATAGTGACATTCTCCCTTTTCTTTTTAACTGTGCTGTAATAGTTTGCGTCTTTTATATCACAAAGATATTAAAAAACTTTTAGACGACACTGTAGATTTTTATTCGTTTTACGTATATTGCGCAATTTATACCAAATTATCATGAAAGGATTAGTCAGTACCATAACAAAGCTTCATCATTATCCCGAACACAAATGGAGCTAATCGGTGTAAATGTCAAACAATCCTTTTATCCACAGACTTGAACTGTTCATAAACTAGTAATGTCTCATTGTTAAACAACATAAACAAAAGCTGAGCGCTTTCAACTGCACTAAGGCATGCCAAATCGGTTCCATTTCCCAACTTTCCTATTTTTTTACAAATACAAATACAAAAATTATTTATTTCTCTTCACAAACAGTGGTAATTACATGGTGTTGCAATATAAACATGTGGGTACATTTGTTTGCGAGAGACTGGTGTCTGAACTAGGCAAGCCTGTACTACAGATCACCAGGATCTCCCCTGACGGCGTTGACACATATATGTAAAAGTTAATTTAGCTTAATGTTTTGAAAGAGAACGGTCAAATTAGTTAAGTTGTATTGTCTGGAAAGAGTTGTGTTGAGTGTGAGTGTTGTGTTGTGTTGTGATTGGGTGTACTGTGAGTGGGTGTGTTGTGCGTATTTGCGTATGTGATTGTGAGTGTGAATGAAAAGGCTTGTAAGAACGGAATAGGCGATAGTAAAGTAGTAATTTATACTTAATCTAAACTGGATGAGTTAGGAGTGTTTCCGTGGAATGATAGTTTAGGCTTAGTAGCCATTTTTTTAGTATGAGGGTGCAGGTTTTTTTAGTGAGATGATAAATCCTTACTTCTTTATTAATTTTATTGTATAGATGGTTACCAAGATATGTGTAGAATCTTTGCGCAAAGGTTGTATTAACTCGCGTAGGTGGGCAAACTGAGTAGGTTCTCCGTTTATTTTTGGTGACAGAAGGGTCATAGGAAAGTTGAGTATGTTTTTTAGTAATAGTGTGTAGGATAAATAATTGCCTGACAGTTAGCACTTTACACAGATTATATAGGTCAACAGTTGGATAGCGGAAGGGAAGAAATGACAGCACTTTCAATACAGCACGTTGGGCTCTCTCTAGAATGAGCAAGGACGTCTTTGCTGCACCTCCCCATGTTGTGATGCAGTAAGTAAGAATGGACTGACACATGGAGTAATATACTATTTTTAGCACATCAGTATCCGCTACATGTCTAAGATTTTTAAATAGGTAAATAAGTTTACGAGTTCTAGAAGTTAGTAGGTTTATATGAGGTTGGAACGAGAGTTTACTATCAATTATAATTCCAAGATATTTTATGGTCGGTGTATTTAGGATAATTGGACAAGCGCATTCATCTTTGTTTAGATTTAGGCAGGAGTGAGCCTTAATTATGTAGTTAGACATTTGATTGAAGCCATTGTGAGAATTTGTAAAGGTCATCACTTTCGTTTTTTCTGTGTTTAACGTTAGTATATTGTTTCTGAGCCAAGTTAAAACAGTATTAAAACCAGATTGCGCATAACCATACACCTCATCCCAAGATTTTCCCGAAAACAGTAGCGCAGTGTCATCCGCAAAGGATATTATTTTACCTTTTGGCAATTTCAAATCACAAAGATCGTTGATGTAAGTTAAAAACTATGTTGGTCCTATCACACTTCCTTGAGGAACGCCATAAGTAATTGAAGTATCATCACTAGTATAGTCTGCTATTTTAACACGTTGGGTGCGATCGGATAGGTAGTCTGATAGAATCTTATGTGGTAAACCTCTAACTCCCATTCGTTTTAATTTATTTAAAAGGAGTGGAATGGAAACCGTGTCAATTGTATAGAAGACTATCGGTAATAAGTGTCCATGGTCAAAATTCATTGTTTGGGATCTTTATAACTTCTAAAAGTAGTAGTACTTCTGTCAGTCGGGAGTATATTTACCTACATTAACTCGGTTGAGAAAGGTGAACAATTTCGTTGGGGAAGCCGCTATATAAAGATATTATAAATCACCGACACGAAATAATATGTTGATTTAATGTATTTCTACAGATACACGTGTCGCAGTGGTTAAGGTAGTCGCTCACTATGTGTGTTTTGGATTCGATCCACGCACAGGGTAACTATTTGTGTGGCCCTGCACCGACTAAACCTACCTGCCGTGGACTTCTCTTGGCGCCTGGTGGGGGAGCCCCGGGAACGCGGGTATGTTGCTTCGGTGCCCCCTTTTGCACCATGTCCCAGATGGTCGGGTCACATACCCTGGGAGGTCACTGGATTGCTCTCCCCTAATGTCGACTCCTGCCAGTCCGCCACAGCGACTGCGCCACAAACACAAGCTGCTTTCTCGTGGCGGCAGTAGAGGACACTTCTCATACTGCCAGCGCAGCCAGAGTTGAGTTGGGCTACCAGCAGCCGCTGCTGCCCCGACACCTTCTCTGTATGCGAGCGGGAACGGTTCGCTCTCGATCCCGCTCGGTGGCCTCCTTTTGGAGCATGGCTGCCTCACCGAAGGAGACCAAGGCGTCCCATTTGGTGGGATAGCCTGCCAGCATCGCAAACACGACTGCTGGTGGCGAAAGATCTCCTCTGATCTCACCAACCAGAACTCGCCTCTCAGGCCGAGCAGTCCTCCAACATGTGCTAGACTTATTCCAGATCGCTTCCGCAATGGTGACAGTGTATCGTCGCTTCTCAGCCAATTCGGCTCAGATACTCATCGAATCACCCATGTCCGGTTTAGTTGCTCTAAGTGTGGGTGTGCCTTAACAATAAACATTAATGTAAAAAAATGTGAAATAATGAAATTTATTCAGCACTTGGGTATTTACATACACTTGTAGGTACTTGTCAATCTCACAATGCATGTTTATGTATTATAAACACAGTTTAAAAACAGTAATTAAATCAACAAAATATTTTAAATTAGTCCGTCCGTGCGGTCTGTTTCGTCACATATATTTTTAATATTCTTAAATAAATAATAAATAGCAAGTTACTAAGCTACTGTTGTTAAATTTAGCAATAGTATATTAAAATTGAAGAATTGGAAACAACGAGCAGTTGGTTAGCGCAAAAGGCTCTCAACCAGTAGCTTAATTTAAGCGACTAATACTTGAGGGCACCCTTATGGGGTTTGTAATTTTCAAATGTCCTGAAAAATAATACTAATATAATAATAATAATAATAAAATAGTTTATTTCTCTCTACAAAGTTTATAAAATGTACTTCTAGTTAGGAACAATTACACATAATACTATGTTTTTCTGTAAACACACATTACCGTTGTATTGGTATTAAACGCATAATAGACGGTTTCGAAATAAGCTTCAATAGATTTACCAAATACCCCGTGGCTATCCGATCCCGGGCTTTTCGGCATCAAGAATTCCGGAATGCATTCACTGGATGCCCTATGCGCTATCGAATATGGGACATTTGCTACTATGAATGGACTCCACAGTTTAAACCGCATAATGCTATGTAGCAATGTCTGGTACCTAAATATGCTAAATGAGAGCTCGAACCGTGTTCATTAAACAACATTTAACTGTAGTGGGTAATGTTTCGAATAGAATAGAAACTTTGTAGAGTAAATATTTCAGTTAAATTGAGATTGTGCTAAGGCCTTAGAACGTGAGTATTGATGATAACAGACTTACTTCGATGGCAAATTTAACTAAGACTATTCATTTTAATTGGGATTCTTCAGGCTCCTAATTTATACTTCATAAGTATTTGATAATACTACCAACATTATAATTGTGAAGGTTTGATTTTTGTCACAATAATGGCATAGTTTGGTTTGCAGATACCCCGAATTAATATATAGGAAAGCTATAATGAATTTCTAAATTGCGGGTAAGTGCGCAGATCGCAGTTACTTCATAATAAACATAAAAGTCATTAAGGCTGTGTTTGCAATGTGCGAAGATGCGTAGCAAAGGTATGAAGTGGTGTAAATTGAATTAAAATTAGCCTCTCAGCGTTATACGTTTTTATACTTATACTTGTAACAGAATAAAGGAAATTCCCAAAGATATATATGGAAAGTCGGCCTCAGTAAGATTTAGAAGCTATTTTTATTGTGAATATGCTATAATATTAATAATATAAATATATTATTATGCAGGCTTACATTTTCCACCTCAACGTTAATCGCCATGCATTTTACATAGGATTCCTTTTTGGTAATAATGTCCTTGATGTGTGGTGACGGCATTTAATAACCCCATCTCATCCCGTGGGGGGCGTAGAATACCGAGGGAATACCTACCATAGAACGGGCAGCAGCGTTTTTCTGTGAACTGTGACCACCAAACTGCAATCGCCAACCCGTCTGCCAAGCGTGGCGATTATGTCATATCCCCCCATTCTTTGGGGAGGCTTTTGTCAAGCCGTGGACGTACTTTGGCTGACATGATGAATAATGTGCTAGTCCACTTCTTATCAATACAACAATATTTCCAGACAAATCCCTTTTACAGTTTTGAAAAAGTTTGAACGCCAGGCAAACGCTTCTGCCAGGCCAACGAGGCATTTTTATTTTATTCGAAGGCAGAAAACTAGCATACTGCTTTAATATGATATGATTTTTAATGTGAACTACCCGCAAAACCTACCTACTTAGGTACTTTATAAACTCAACCTCATTCTTAAACATGTGAGGCTCACCGTTTAAAAATTGAGATGACGTGTATTATGTTAATTTATTCTGCATGTATTATGCCCTAGTCGAGGAAAATTCATTAAACTCATGGAAGCTGAAAAAGCTGAATTTTAACTTTGTGGTATATAACGATTTACATACAATCGATGATTGATTTATAATGAAAGACGTTACATTAACTAAGGAACGAAGATTGATCTTCTGGCAGAATTGAAACCTAACGTGGTCGATATATCGTTTTGCACTAAACGAGCGTTGTGTATGACCCCTAAGTAGTTCTTTTGAATCTAGGTGTACATTTTGTCCGAAGTGCACCGCGACACAATGATTCATTTTACTTGTGCGGAATAGTCTTATAAGAAAAAGCCCAACCTTTAATTTAGAATGCAAGTGTATGCCAGAGAGGTACAAGCTACCCAATAGTTGGCGAGAAATAAAAACCAGGACCGACAGCTTAACGTGCGCTCCTAAGTACGGAGAAGCTCAGATATTAAAGTGTCTTTACGGTCACCTATACTAGAGGGACCGCGCGCCTGGTTGCTCGACCTGACCTCGTTTTTTGTTTTCAGGCTGGTGAGGACAACTAGTTATGATTGCCTCATGGCCTGGAATAAATGCGATTTGTTCGAATTAATGATGGTACGTCGTTGTGGCCAAGTGTTCGTGAGGGAATGCAAAACTTTGGTTGCAAAACATGGTCGTCATTTTTAAGGATAATCGTAACACCTGCTTCAAAGTCATTACTACTATTTATACTAAATCGCATGCAATAAACTAAGTATTGATAATTATTTAACATAAGTTTATCTTGTTTAATCTTCATAATATACACCAGAAAACGCATTATTTCCTTCGTATTCCTAGTTTTGTTTTCTATTGTATCAATTGAACCCCTTCGACATAACAAAATTTAAAACATACATATATACGCCCTTCAGAGATTTCCTAGTCCTTACATATATATCTTACTAGCGTTGCCCCGCGGTTTCACCAGCGTTAAAGTAGTTTTGGCGTAAAAAAGTAACAAACATACATTCATACATCTATACTCACAAACTTTCGCATTTATAATATTAGAAGGATGTGTACCTCTGGTAGTTTTGGCAGTGCACGCCGGAATAGCTCGCAGATGGTAGATTTTTCCTACTTACTTAACATTTATCGTCATATTTTGGATAATTCACACAATATCTTTATAAATTGTAGCATATGTGTTATTCTGATGTATAAGCTATATTATTGTAAAGATTCATTAAAATCCATTCAGTAGTTTTTACGTCATCCATCCATACTTACAAACTTTCACGTTTATAATATTAGTAGGATATATCTGTTTAATATAAGAAGATTGTAAACAGTAACTTAATTTTGTTTAGTTCCTACAATATCCGTTGGTAACGTCTCAAATTCAGAGTTATTGCGAATAACAACTGCCAAAGTTCCCGAATCACCTGTGAACTAAATTATTAAACAATATTTGTCAAAATTCAAATTGTTTCGTCAAATTTGAACTTTTTCCATCTCTACTTTCCAGCGACAAAATGTATTAAAATAATAACAAAAACATTAGTCTTCTCAAAATGTAACTTTATAATTTCACAAATTCCCTACCTATAACACCAGCTATTATAATACTAATAATATTATGGTCACTTTAAAGGACTATCAAATATCTACGTTATATTAACTCCGGGGGCTGACGATTGATTGTTTCGAAAGTCCGAGTAAGGTTGAAACAACGATGTTGTAGATGATTCTGCAGCTGTAGCAAAGAGCGATTGCATTGCATGGATGTATCTTGTAGGAGTAAGACTCGTAGTGCTTATCTCAGAAGCAAATCTCGTAGCATTAAAATCAATAGGGGCTTCCCTCGTAGCTATATATCACAACGTTCTTGTTACAGCACATTTTGCAGAACCAAATCCCGTAGCCGAATAGGTCGCGGTAGGTCTCGTAGCTGAATTTAGTTATTTTAATGCTATGGGACTGTTTGCAAGTTAAAATAGATGTTCCTTCTGATGTTACTACAAATATTAATACAATTTCCTAATAAATTATTCACTTTCATAATAACAATGCCAGGGTGCGTTTTCCAACTATAATATATTTCCTCGAATATTTAAGCGTGTGGTAAAGCAAGAATTTATATGCCCATGTAAATACATTCATGCTTCACCACACGCTTTACCAATGAACCTAATAGAAAACATTTTTGGAGGGATCCGGTAACAAAAAATGTAGGTTATAATATCAATCTCCTGTCCATGTATGTCACACTCATGAATATAAAAATACGACCGTGTAGGAATGAGACTCACGCGTCCCGTTCTTAGACTGATAAAAAGTTATGTAGGTAGTTATTCAAATACCATCAAGCAGACCACACATTATTATTCCAAATATTATTCTGAACAGAACCCAAAACTATACAGATAAGGCAATTTTAAACTAATGTTTGCGATTAATTATAATCTCAATAATTAATCGCAAACATTAGTTTAAAATTGCAGGATATATGAATTGCTGTAACAGACGGATGGGCAGATCGAGTCGCAACATGTAAGTAATAAAAAGTATGTTTAAGAATTCGTGAAAGAGTTAATAATAATATTAATGTGAAGCAAAACTTTGTACCCTTTTTTAGGAAAATGGCGCGGACGGAGAAGTATGTAATTTGTAACCGTTAGATTTCATATGGAAAAGAAGTGCAGAAAGCTAATATTTTTTATACTAGGAATTAGAAGTAAATTATTTTAATAAAAATAAACCGGCCAAGTGCGAGTCGGACTCGCACATGAAGGGTTCCGTAGCAGCAAGTATTTCAGTTGATTAAATGAAAGCAAATTGCGGTTTATAACGTATTAAAAAAAAACGACTTGCTAGATCTCGTTCAAACTAATTTTCGTTGTTAGTTTCTATGGTAATGTACATCATATATTTTTTTAGTTTTATCATTCTCGTATTTTAGAAGTTACAGACACTAATTTTACCACTTTGGAAGTGTCTCTCGCGCAAACTATTCAGTTTAGCCAAAAATGATATTAGAAACCTCAATATTATTTTTGAAGACCCATCCATAGACACACCACATATATGAGTCCGAACAAAAAAAAAATTGAGTTTCAGTTCCATGTATGGCGACCGCCCAAAATTATTGTTCTTTTTCTATTTTTGTGTAAAAATCTTAATGCGGTTCACAGAATACACCTACTTACCAAGTTTCAGCAGCACAGCTCTTACAGTTTCGGAAAAAAGTGGCTGTGACATACGGACGGACAGACAGACAGACAAACAGACAGACACAAACAGACAGACATGACGAATCTATAAGGGTTCCGTTTTTTGCCATTTGGCTACGGAACCCTAAAAACTAACATGCTGCCAAACTGAGAAGAGATGACAAACTGTGTGTCAAACCTGTGAACAGATTATAATAATATTGTTTGTCTTTAGTCTTTGACAATAGAACCTTAATGGTCGAATTTCAAAGAAGGGCAATATCTATTGTTTATGTCATTCCATTCCTGTGAATGTCGTTAGTTGTTTATTTTATAGATGGAGGAATAGACAGCTATTCCTTAGTTGTTTAGAAAATATCACAATTTGTTAATTATTAATAAGATTTACTTTGTAAATACAATGATGTTCAATAAAGAGTTAATCTAGGGGGCAGAAAGGTTCCCGAGTGGCGGCCACGAACTCGAACACGAACCGAAAAATGCAGCGTGGCCAGGCCCCCTACAAGATGGACCGATGATCTTGTGAGGGTCGCTGGAAATCACTGGATGCGGATTGCGCAAGACCGGCAGTTGTGGAAATCTTTGGGGGAGACCTTTGTCCAGCAGTGGACTTCTTTCGGCTGATATGATGATGATGATGAAAGAGTTAATCTATCTAATCACTTTGAATACGTATTTGTTAATAAACCTACATATAAGGCATTAACTTACGTCTTATTCATGTGCGTAATACGGTAACCGAACGGCCTTTGAACCAATAATAAGTTTAAGGCTCGAGGTGGACGTAATAACCTAATAACTTACCAATTTAGGTTAACAAAAATAGATCACTTTGGTATTACAATTAGTTAACAGTACAGTAATACAGCAAACAGAAGCCGTACTTACAATCCAATTAATCAAATAACATTGTGAGTGTGTAGGTTTTAACGTTACCGGCTGTTGTTACGGTTTCTGACGTATATAAGCTTCTCAAAATCCGAACTTACAAGGAAAAACAAATGCTACACGCGTCGCTTGGATATAAATAATTAGATAGTGTTTATTTAACTGCTATATAACCTAATCTAGGTGTTTTTATGTTCGTACTATAAACACGTGACATAAGTACCTATTTGTTAAATTTACTTGTGGGCGAAATAAACAGACGGGATAGCCTTTTGGTCAAGCAGTAGCATGTTCAACCGTAGAAAATGAGGTCATGGATTCAAATCCCGACTCGGGTCTAAAACTGATTTTAATAATTCTCAGTCGAAACCAGTCCGAGAGTTGGCGGTATTAACAATCCGAGCCTCGTAGAGCTCGTAAAGCCGCCGGTCCTGTACTTGATATCTTTTCATTTGTGTCGCTATTGCTATGGCTACGCTATGGCGGTCAGTCCCAAGTGTGGGCCACTTGGGGCTGGCCGCCATGATAGTAGGGAATTATTATATCTTTTAGATCGAAATTACGTAAGGCGGCTTGTGCTAGGAGTTGTCATGGTGGTGTTTTCTAGAAGAAACTTTTAGCGGGCAGAATGAGTTTTTAATCCTCTTTTAGGGCGCCGCAATTTTCAATTTGGAAAACATTTTGAATGCACATTTTGAATTTGGAACATCTTAGTGTTCAGCGCCAAAGAAATCGAAAGCAAATAAGTATTGTTTGAATAAAGACTGGCTGGTACCTACGACGGCCCACAGTCGCGCCGCCGCGCCGCCGGCTAAATAAAAAAAAAGAAATCAAATCAAAAACGCGCGAACTATATGCACAGCCCGCGTTTTCGTCAATTATCACTGAATGGTTGGAAAACTCTGGTTTTGTTTTAAAAATTAATTCTTCAAGTAACAGTGAAAGTATAGAATTAAAAGTATAAAATTAACTCCTGAAAGTATTAACTTCAGGAGTTAATTTTATACTTTCAGTTGTAATGAACCTGCAAAATCGCGGGAGAAATATATGAAAACCTATGGTGATTTTATTGAATGGAGAAAAGTAAGGGGCGCCTAGAATTTTTTAGAATCTGTATTTTGGCCTACTTCCAGTACTTAGCCTAAAAGAGGATATCTGATGGATTTAAACCAAGAAATCTAGTGTTCTCAGTAAAAAACGTACTTTCTTTATGAGGCACTCGACAAAGTCTTTCTTGCCATAATAGTAATAAAACACATATTATATTTTCCATCATAAATTTTCCAAATCTTTGATAGAATACAAATATGTATATTATTTATTTTCAATGTATAGTAAAGAAGTTGTCAAAAAAGACCAGCATGAGCGAAGTTTCGGCAACTGGCCACGAGTCGCCTGGGTGGGCTCAAACTTATTTTCTGGGTAATGCTGGGGTTTCCCCCTGCTTTAGCAAAAAAAACCGGCCACGTGCGAGTCGGACTCGCCCATGAAGGGTATGAAAGGTAAATTGCGGTTTATGATTTATGACGTATTAAAAAAACTACTTACCCACTAGATCTTGTTCAAACCAATTTTCGGTGGAAGTTTGCATAGTAATGTACTTCATATATTTTTTTTAGTTTTATCATTCTATTATTTTAGAAGTTACAGGGGGGGGCACTCATTTTACCACTTTGGAAGTGTCTATCGCGCAAACTATTCAGTTTAGAAAAAAAAATGATATTAAAAACCTCAATATAATTTTAAGGGAACCCTCAAAATTGTTGTTCTTTTTCTTTTCTTGTGTGAAAATCCTAATGCGGTTCACAGAATACATCTACTTACCAAGTTTCAACAGTACAGCTCTTATAGTTTCGGAAAAAAGTGGCTGTGACATACGGACGGACAGACAGACAGACATGACGAATCTATAGGGGAAGAATCCGTTTTTGCCATTTGGCTACGGAACCCCAAAAAAGGGTGGTAAATACCGTACACTTTTTGCGGGTGGGTGTTTCGGACTCACAACGACGAAACTTAACCTGCCGTGGACTTCTCTTTTCTTCTCTTGGCCTGATGGAAACGCGGGTCGGACACGTATCCTGGGAGGGCTCGGAATTGCCCATTCCTGCCAGCCCGGCGCAGTGACTGCGCCGCAAACAAATCGCTGTCTTAGCGGAGCTGTTCGCACGCGGCAGCGGCTATAGAAGACACTTTTCATACTGCCACCGCAGCCCTTTATGACCAAAACTAATAATAAAATGCACTGCATTTCTTTTTTTTTCTTAACTAGTATGGTAACTTTACGTAATCGTCTGTTTCAACCATTTTTAGAGGTGTTTTGACTAATTTGAATCGCAATTTAGAATAAATTGTTTTTTAAATATAGTCACTTTTGACTGACATATTTTTTGTACAGTGGACCGAAATGATTTGCTATCCAAGAAACTTGCAGAAAATAACGATCTGGCTGTTGTTGTCCTCTAAGGTTCGCCATCGTCTGAGGTCATGAACTCAAATATCTAAGACGAACTAAACGAAATATTTAAAAGAAAGTGGATAAAAAATACTATAATATATAATATAAAACTAAATAAGGTTAAAAATCTTCTATCGTGAAACTTGAGAGTATATATGTCCTTGAAGTTCTTCAAAGGCACAACGGAGCGTACAACTTCTAATATTTTTAAAAACGAAGTGAATAGATTAAAGTAATTTGAGATAAACAACATAAAAATTATAATACAACAAACAAGGATAACAGCATGTAACGATATGCTTAGCTGCAGCCTTTTAGACACATATTGAATGATGAGTGTACATTTATTTAGATATTGTATTGTAATGATATTACCTACCCTCCTACAGAATAGTTTAGTAATAGCTTTTAAAGTTAGAACAGAATTCGACTTAAGTGAAAAGTATAATTTTATGTTTGAGTGATGTTTGTCAAGAGTTACCAAAATGAAGTGCTAAAGAAAACATTGTAAAATCTTTATTATTATTCAATTTGTTATTCAATTGGTATTTAATACGTGTGTTATCATTGTGAAGGTCTCTCCCTAGATCCCATTATAGAGTACCCCTTGCTGCTGCGAGACTTTTACAGTATTGTAGCTTTTATGTACTTACCTATACCTGTTTTCGCTATTTTTGTTTGTTTCCTTGTTTAAAGTATATATTTGTGTTGATTTTTATTTTTTTGTTATGTTTTTATTTTTAAAACTTTATTCTTTCTTTCTTTCTTTCATGCATCACAAAATTGTACAATTGGCCTTATCGCTAAACATTATTTTTTACGAATTGGTAAGCTGCAGTGGCAATGGGTGAGGCAAGTAGCTCGTAGATTCGACGGCGGACCACAAACTGGAAGACGCAGCGTGGCCAGGCCCCGTGCAAGCTAGACCGATGATTTTGTGGGGTCGCTGGAAGCCGCTGGATGCGGGAAACGCAAGACCGGCAGAGCGTGTTGTTGTGGAGATCTTTGAGGGAGCCCTTTGTCCAACAATGGACGTCTTTCAGCTGATATAAGGACGTACTGGTACCGTATAATAATTATATTAATATATTCTGTTATAACTTATATTCATCAGATTTATCTATACATATAATAAAATCGTAGGAAAGTCAAAACTATACATTGAATATTTTTTTAACATGGATACTTGGGGCGTGATTTACAATCGATATCCAAGCCAAAAGAATAGTTTTTATATTTTTTGTTGTATGTATGTCCCGACTAAAATCAAAAAATCCGTACTGCATGGATTTACTTCAAATTTTGCATGAATATTACTAAGAGGTCGGATCAACATATAGGCTACATATTATCACGCTATCACCTACGGGGGAGGAGCTATGATAATTTGTAAAGTTGAATGCGGGTAAAACTGCAGGGCACAGCTAGTTTGAAATAAACTCTTAGACATATACCCGTGTCTCTAAATCCAACAATAGAATTGGAGAAGCGCACTTTGTATTTGTCCGCTAAGCAAAATTAATTCCACTAACAAAATGCATTTCATATTCTTAGCTCGCCCATTATATTTCGAATAAATCTTAGCGTAAGTAGCTACTATAAATATTACTATATAAATATATTCGCCTCGTGAATAATGCATATAACTTCATTCGGTAATATTGTAATGTCTCTGATTCTAAGATTCTTATATAATTCTTTTTAACTACTTCTGATTTTAAATTTTGAATAAGTAGTGATATTTTCAGGAATCCATGACAGAAATATGTAGTGTCAATTCCGCTAATTGTCAGTATAGAGAAGCCGGCATCCCCCGGACCGCAAAAATAATATATGCCAATATATTCAAGGAAATTACATGCACCTGTAAGATAATTAAGTCGTCGAGTGCTCGAATACGACTGAAACACGAGCTGGGTATCCTACTGGAGAGTGAGTAAGACTGTGGAATATTTAATTTGCTTGTTTATATTGTCCTTCTAGCATCTGCATATTTTGCGGGTTTAGATTTTTCATGAGGATTAAAAAAATATTAGGATAATAATAATATCCGGGACATTATTTACACGCAGTCATCTTGTTCTCAATTAGACGGTCACCGTAGCCTAGTTGGTAGTGCTCCTGCCTACGACGCTGGTGGTCCTGGGTTCGAATCCCGGTAAGTGCAAATATTTGTGTGATGAGCACGAATATTTGTTTCTGAGTCATGGATGTTTTCTATGTATTTATGTATTTATCTATCTATATAAGTATGTATATCGTCGCCTGGTACCCATAATACAAGCTTTGCTTAGATTGGGGTTAGGATGATCTGTGTGACATTGACCCCAGATATTATATTATTATTATCTCACAAGTTCAGACTGAAGCACATTTTGCAGAAACTGCATACAATAATTCTGAAACTGAAATTGTCACCGAAAGCACACCGTTTCATGCATTTAATCGGTACACTACGTCTAATTATCACGCCATAAATCGTTGGCAAGAACAAGGGTCGACAATGTTCTTATTCTAATAATAATTACCGGTAAACAAGATAGAAACTCCAGTTACTGGCTTGGTGTTAGACACGATTCCCTCAGGGCGAAATTCACGCCGACAACAAATAGCTCCAGTTTGCCTTTGTCTCTTCATAAACTGTTCGCTTTATTATCAAATAAAGACATAACGAAAACCTCTTTATGAACTTTTATTTGAGTTTTCAGATAAATATGACATCTTGGCATGTTAGTGACACTTCACGATATTAAAATCATAATTACGCAAGAAGAAACCTTGTCAGGTTACGCAGTTGCAGTACAAAATCCATACTTACTGCTTAGACATTAAGACGCTGTCAATGTCAAAGTGAAATCCATATTTCACTTTGACATTGACAGCGTCTAGTCATGGAATTAATAAGTATTGTACAATAGTAGAGGAAAGTAACCGAATATGGAATAGGTTCTTTAATACGCTTTACCGCAATGTCTCATAAAAATAATATTTTCTATGAAACTGATTTTCAATCAAAAATGTTTGTTTTTGCTGTGAAGTAAATTTTTAAGATACTAGACGAGAGGCATGTAGTAAATTAGTATTGCGCTGGAGAATTTTATGCCAGGGTGTGTGAGTTTTGCACTAATGCGTACGATTTTATAATTATTTATTATAAAATATAAACTTTAATTAAAAACGTATAACACGCGTCTGTTGATAAGTTAAGTGCAAATTTACAGCTGATTATTACAACGATTAAATTTGAATATTAAAGACAATCGCCTCGCCACTTCATGTCCCGGGTTTGATCCCGCGCAGGACACCTATTTGTGTAACCCTCAGAGCAAGATATCTGTGGTGTAACCCATAAATAGTTCTGGGTATTGATGTAACTTGTGTCCGTTTATTATATGTTAGTAAAGTACCCAGCGATACAGGGATTAGATTCCCTGGTGAGGCCGTTGTATTTTCAAAGAAATCCTAACTCAATAATCATTAGCATTTGTTGTTCTTGTGATATTCAGTTTTGATAGATAGACATACAGATGGCCCAAGACTGTTAATTTAATTGGCTTGTCTATAAGTCTAATGGTTATTGACTCTGACTGCTGACCCAGAGGTCGTCGGTTTGATCCCCATCCATGAGAAATCTATGTGTGAAGAGCACGATTATTTGTTTTGTGTCTGGGTGTAATTTATATATAATATGTATGTGTTTAGAAATGTATAAGCATAAGTAATGGAATCAGGCGTCACTTTCCGGAAATCCATAACAATCAAAATACAAAATCAATATGGTATGTTTTGAGTGCTCGAAGAGTTAGCAGCCCTTGAGAATGGTCCGTGGAGGACTGAAACACGTGTTGGGTATCGTACTGGCGCATGTAATTTGCTTTTTTATATTGTCCTTCTTGCATGTGCACATTTTTGCGGGCGGGAGGGCGGTGCAAATTGCATCCCGGCATGATTAAACTGACAATTAACGGAATTAACACTACATATTGATTTTGTATTTTGAATGTATGTTTTATGTTCAGTTGCGTGGTTGCCATAGTACAGGGTCTGCCTAGTTTGGAATCGGATGGCAGTGTGTTAGTTGTCTGAGGATATTTGTATAGTAAGTATGTCATGTTTAATTTTTTGAATCGAGCCCGGGACATGAAGAGGCGAGGCAGCTATTTAAGCCTCTTCGCCACACGTGCAGTCAAATTTATCTGGAACGCTGTCGTCTACCCTCTTGGAGGTGGGCTCTAATGGCTGCGACACAGTATTCCATATTAATGCGGTTGTTAGCGAACTAAAATTTTTGTAATCTGTTTTTGTTCCAATAAATATTTGTGTTTGTAATTACTTTAGTAACTCCCTTTACCTCCAGAAGGAAAGCTTTGCACGAGATACTAATTTACCCAAGCACGGCGTTCCTACATTGCGATTGCTTTGAAGTAAATACATTGTTATATTGCAACGTTTTCATTAAATGTGACTGTCTATTGTTGTTTTCTGACAGAACTAGAATTAATTAGGTGACTCGTGTTGGTTTTGGAAATCCCGTGGAGGCTTAACGGTGTAAGCCAGGGATACACTTTGTGTACATTACACAATTGCACCTGCTTTTCCTGGAACGCTTAACGCAGACATTACAGACAGCGTAAGCTCTATTTTACTTGTTCAACTCCCTTATAAAGTATGTAAGTTATAAGCGGGTTAAGCTATGCGTATATAGCAAGTAAAACCGTGTGCTCATTTCAGACATTATATACAGAATGAATTCAGCCTTTTTTTATAAGGCAGGTGGAATGCATACGCATGCCACCCACAGAAAGTTTGTCGGACTCGCACAGACTAAACCTAACCGGCCGCCGCATGGACTTCTTCTGGCGCCTGATGGGGGGAGCCCCGAGAACGCGGGTATGCTGCTCCAGTGCCCCCTTAGTATAAACTCGGCCTGAGTTGGTCTGGTGTCTCTTAAAATGTGTTCTAAAAAAGTGCCATACTGACTTATCAATACCTAATGCAGGTATTGATATGTCTGTTTGGCAATTTTTCAATTAAATCCAATGCAAAATTAGGATATTATAAATCTTATATTCTGCAGAGAATTAAACATACTACTATACTAGCTAATTATCTATACTATACCATGGTAGTATAGATAATTAGTATTCAATTTAAACTACGAACGATACCTTCAGCATATCACTAAAGGTCTCATCCAGCAGCTTTGTATCGTGAAAAATGCCCATATGATATGTCCAATGTTGCATGAGAAAGATCATACGATATTGATGACACCTTTCAAACTATCAAATCTACAGCATTATTCGAAATGCAAATCTTAAATCTAAACTTAAAAATAAGAATCAATACATACATATAATACAACAATTACAGCTCCTATCCATACAAAGGTTGTCTGGAAGATCGCTTAATGCGATAAGACCGCCCATTGTACCTACTAGATTGTATAATTTTGTCCTGCTTATTTATCCTGCTTGTGTGTACAATAAAAAATATTCTATTCTATAATAAAATTTATAAATAAATACGTCTGACGGGGATCAAATTAGCACCCTATACCTGTAGGGTATAGGGTGCTCATTTCATCCCATAAAGAATATGTATTGCTATCGATCGTCTTAGTTTCAAGAAATATGGCCGAAAGCATTTTAATGGCGCCAGTATACCTATATAGCCGAGTCCTGAACTAAAATCAGTAACAGATGACGTCAAATACGCATAATAACAGTAACCTAAGAGCCTGTCCAGACAAGGCGTTTTACGCGCGAGTGCACTCGCGCGTCTCAATTTCTATTCCGTCCAGATACCGCGTTTCAGGCGCGTTTCTATACGCGCCTGAAACGCTGGGAGGGATCCAGTCAGTTGCAAACATGGACTCGGATACAGCGATTGTGTTGTGGCTTGCTTACCGTCGATGGAAACATCGTAAACAGTACACAAACATTTAGTTATCACGCTCCATTTTAAATAAAATAAGTCCACTCGCAATGGCGCTCGAGTATCTCTACTCGCGCGGCGCTCGCGCGTAAAACGGTCGAGTCGAGAGTCCCGCTCATTGCACGCGTTTTACGCGCGATTGAGGGAACGCGCGTAGGCATCTGGACGGGACATATGTAGCTCTAGTATCTTGGGTACGCGCGAGTGTCAACGCGCTTAAAACGCCTCATCTGGACAGGCTCTAACGGTTTATGGTTACTCAAAGGAAGCATTTAGGTGTTAAATACGAGTACATTAACTGTATTAGCATGTGCGTTTAAGACAACGTACAGATATAGATGTAAGCTAATGGTACAGACAGGACCGATGTGCCCGGTCGTGCGAAGATATAGCGAAGTGGTTCCGCACCTAATTTGCCAGCTGCGTCGCCGCCTATCACTATTCCTTAATGACTGTGTGAATAAGGGTTTATAACAGTGAACGCAAATAAACATGGAAGCATTACTTCAAGGAAACTACGCGCAAATTTTGACCCAATATCCCAATCAAACTGACACAACGGAATACCGTCTCTGATTGGCCAAAATATTACCGCTCAGATACACCTTTTAAAAGTAGACTTTATGACGTCATGTTCGGGTCTAAATTACCATGTCCATGACATTCGCCGAGGGATGTTTTATGTTATAAAGTGCAACGAAAATAATTAACCGTGACATACAGTATCTTGAACTTTACGGCAAGAGTTTTTCTAAGGTCTTTAAATAGAGCAGTATTTGGCGAGTAATGGGTTTATTTGCTATGATAATAGGTAAATAAAACAAATTTGTGACCAATTATTGACTAATTATTATTGACAATTTCCGTAGGTATACATAACACTTAAGTACTACTTTTTAGGACCCCCTTCACTTCTTTATCCATCCGTCCGTCTGTCTGTCAATACCCTTTATCTTGAAAACGCGTGGACGAATCGACTTGAAATTATAGGTGGTCTAGATATGCAGGGTTACTTGTAAAATACCAACAACCTCGCAGGACTAGGAAGCTAACACCATAAGCAACAACTTACTCTACGGGCATCGCAAAGATTACGCAAGCCGCCTGGTTACATATTATTTACGATGCACGTAGAGTTATAAACATTCAAGTGGTACATTAATTAATATAGACATTTGACAAAAAAAAAATACAAATATCAAAAGTTGTAAAATAAATGTTGTTGCTTATGGTTTTAGCTATCTAGTCCTGTGAGGTAATTGGTGCTTTACAAGTTACCCTGTAAATATATAAATAAAATTGAATTGAATTCATTTCCAAACGAACCGTTTTCATCCATAGTTCTCTTCGCTTTAGATCGAGTGGAAATTTGAAGAAACCAATCTGTTTTAATACCACCATTACCATTCTTTGTGCATACCCTAAAGATGCTGAGTATTTTATCTAAGATTAAAATAATTGAAATAAATAAAAAAAATTCGTCATAATTTTTGTGTACATAAATAAATTGATTCGTTTGCATAACAACATCACCATATATTTTGTGTCAATTTGATTGACTTCATATTTAATAAAATTAAAATATATAGCGATGTACTTACTCGTAATAACTAATTCCAACACTCTTGTTATGCAAATGAGATTTATTAATACACCACTTCACTGCACAGGAAGGCAATTTTGTAAATTAAATACGCTGAAACTAATAACTCACAGACGACCGCCATTGATGCCTGTAGTGCGCAAACTCGGTCCCACTCGGTCCGCGGCACAATTTTTATGCCCCGCCTACCGCGGCACAATCTGCATTGGGTCATTTTCGCGAGCTAGGAATGCTTCCATGTTTATTTGCGTTCACTGGTTTATAACGAAGCAAGATATATTTAGAAGTACTTATACATATATATACCTACTATGACATCCCTGCGTATAGCCCCACTACAATGATAGTACAGGATATTAAATGCTAAACTACTTCAAAATACAATACTAACGTTATGTAGGCATTTGTTTGTAATAGTAGTATATTACATTTAGATTCACACACGGTCATCTAATCCCAAACTAAGCAGAGCTTGTCAAAGTCAAAGCTAAAAATAATTTATTCCGTAAAAAAATTACATTATGTGGAATCGTCGTTTTTTTACCTTACCGTACCATGACGTGGCAGCTACTGAGAAACACTGCCAGAAACCTCAGTAGGAATCCTTTTTTTTAATAAAATATACTTAAGATTAATTACAATCATGGGTGTCGACTCAGAACAACTCAATTCCAAGCACTTTTGTCACTTAAATAATCAGAAATTTTGTACACATATCTGTCCTGGGTGGGAATCGAAACCACGACCGGTGGCGTGAAAGGCAAGCTTTTACCAAAAAAAAAATATCCTAGCTGGAGATCGAACCTTTGCCTTAGCAGTCATGGTCACTAACCACTACGCAGCACAGAGCAACCAAATCAGAACTAACACGTTGCAAATAAAAATTAAAGTAACCTATAAGACGCTGTTTGTACACACGGCCACAGATCAAGCTACACATTTCCAGTAAAAGCTGATCACGCATTGTATAGTATTTCCATACAATGAGAGGTCAGCTTATATTGGAAATATATAACTTGACGTTTATAATAATAAAAATTAAAATTATTTATTTCCTTTAACTCAAGTTAATCTAATGACAAGATTGCTGAGCCCTCCTTTTAGGCATAACACTGCCTGTGTTAGGACGCCCCGCTCTTCCACATTCAAGTAATTGTTTACAGATTAAATAGCAAGTTACAGATGAAATATTACAGAAAAATTAAACTAATTATATTAAATTAAGAACAAATCTAATCAAGTGCTTGTTTTGTGCGTGTGTGTAGGGTGAGTTTTTTTTTCTCGCGTGAGTGCGTGTCCGTATATTTACCTAGGATAATATAACAATGAGATATTCTGTTTCACCGTAAGTTAGTTTTTATAAATATGTTGTTATAGTTTCCTTACATTCGTATTTATTCATGGGGTAGATATGCAATATGCTGTTTATTTTATTGTAAAGATATGATGATTGCCTAGCATACTGATGACTGGCAAATGTGGTTCTAACAGGACGGTAAGGGGCGACCATAACACATCTTCTTTTGTTGAGCTTATCGGGATTGAGTTTTAAAGTACCGTGTAGTTTTAACAGCGTAAGTAATATGTATAATTTTCTTACAGAGAGTAAGTTACTAAACACATATAGTTGTGTAGTAGGGAATCGGTATGGATTAAAATGCATTACTTTTTAAAGTTATCTTTGGGCCCTTTCAAGTTCCAAAAACTTTTTGAATGCACCACCCCATACTGGAATGCAGTACATTAGTATAGTCTGAGCTAGAGCAACATATATTTTATTTATCATATCTCTAGTAGCTACATGTCTTAAATTTTTATTTTTAAATCCAGATAAGCTTTCTTATACGTGTAGCCGTGTGTACTTAGTCATTACGTAGGAATATAATTTTATAGCGTATTTCCTACTGAACATTACACTTGTTCATAGCAGGAGATTTTATTCATCCCTCCAGTTCAGATACAAGCCTTTTGATGTGCGTCACTAAATGGCGCTGATCGTAAAAGTGGCAGAGTAATAAATGTTACAGGCATCAGGAATGTGTACATCACAGCAGTACACGCGACCATAAAACGGAACTTAACTTAGGACTTACTTACCTAAAAATGTAGAAGTAAGCCATAATGTTACATAGGTTGAAATTGGGGTGTTAGGTTGATACAATGCTTTTCATGCCGCAGGTCGTGGGTTCGATGTGTCTGTTTATCCTGAGTCTAGTAATTATCTATATGAGTATGTATGTATATACAAAATAAAGTAGGTAGTATAAGTTGTATATGAGATATCAGGTTTCCATAGTATAAGCTCTGCTTAGTTTGGGATCAGATGGCCGTGTGTGAATAATGTCCCAGGATATTATAATTATATAATATTATATTATATACATTTAATTAAATATTATATTAGAAAACCAGCCAAATGTGAGTCGGACTCGCGCACATAGGGTTCCGTACCATTATCTATAAAAACGGCAAAAAAATCTGGTTTATTGTATGGGACCCCCCTTAATTTTTTACCTTATTCTGTTTTTTTACTATTCGTACTAAGCGGCAACAGAATAATATAGTTTTCTTTTGTATACCTAAATATAATCTAAAATAATAAGCATTCAGGCAACCGATCGAGCATATATTGTGTTTGCCTACTAAATAATTGCTCTAATTGGACCAAATCCCGTGTTCATGCCTGCTTGAGTATGTTTCGCCGGACCGTCTCAACTGGGTCGTGTTGAAACCGGTAGTAGATGAACCCACTGAGTTTGTTTCGCTGGGTCTTCTCAGTTGGGGCGCATTGGATCCGGTGGTAGCATTAAAGCGCGACCGTCGTTATTAACACAAGGTCCGTCATAATAATAATACCTTAATATAGACAGAACTATTGACAATATGTAGTAAAAATATTAGACTTAAACTAGATAATTAAACATAATCTCTTGACAATAACTTGATACGAGCTAGCTAAATATCATTGCTATAATAAAATAATGTTTATAAATGTTTTCATACAATGTGTACCTAAATATCTATATTACTAGAAATAATAATGTATACAACTTTATTACTACAAACATGTTCTGACTATTTACAAGCGCTTTTTTAAAGTCTACGTGAATCAAAACCTTTTTTATTTTATTTTATTTTGAAAATAACATCATCTGTAAAAATCTCTAGTCTAACTACCACGGTTCACGAGATAAGACAGACACACAGCGGAATCTTAGTAATAGGCTTCCATTTTACCCATCGGGTACGGAATTTTAAAACTAGAAGGATATTTCTAGCACTTTTTTTTTAATTATCAATTGTTAATAATTCGTAAACAATGTGCTATGGTTACGGAAATGGTTACGAGTAGAATATCTGCGTTACGATAAAAATTTGCAATCAGTTTTGGTTTTTAATCCAATCCAATCTGTGACGTCATCATCTGTCTATGTTTTGACATCAGCAGACTTGGCGTCGCGATCTCCCTAGTAACGTTCTGAGTTTTGTTATGAGTTATACAATCGGTTTTCTCATTTTAGTGGTGTATATCTAACTAAATTGCTTTTTCTCATTTTAGTGGTGTATAACTAAATAAATTGGCTTTTCTCTCTTCGTCGTCGTCGTCTTAGTGGTACGCTGCCTTTCACGCCGCAGGTCGTGAGTTTGATTCCCTCCCGGGACATCTGCCCCGGGTGGGAGTCTGGGTGTAAATCACACTAATATTATAAAGGTGAAATTTTGTGAGTGTGTATGTTTGTTACTTCTTCCCGGCTAAACGGCTGGAGCAATTTTAATTAAATTCGGTATCGAGTTAGCTGACACCCTGGGTTAACATATAGGCTATAATTTATAAAGTTTAACGCGGGTAAAACCGCAGGGCACAGCTAGTTATCTATATAAGTATGTATTTACAAAAAAAATAGTACCTATATATAGTATATCAGTTATCTGTTTTCCATAGTACAAGCTCTGCTTAGTTTGGGATCAGATGGTCGTGTGTATAATGTCCCAGCGTATTATTATTATTAAATAACTGTTATACAACAAACAACGTCACTGAACCCTTAGTACATATGTGGGTCTCGCACCTAGCCTACTTTTATGTTTACTCTCATAATAAACGATTCTAAACTAATCA
Organism: Pseudoips prasinana; assembly: GCA_951640165.1. Classification (NCBI taxonomy): domain Eukaryota; kingdom Metazoa; phylum Arthropoda; class Insecta; order Lepidoptera; family Nolidae; genus Pseudoips; species Pseudoips prasinana. The sequence goes on from OX621240.1 coordinate 22,421,450, forward strand.
ATTTCAAGGGAGCTTAATTAATTACCTATACTTAAAAGACTTAAGACTTCTTTTATCTTTAGTCTATTTTTAAACATATTTTTAAATATTTTAAGTTAAGCCAGATGTTATCCTGGTAGCACCTATAACCATATATATGACAGAAATTTGTCTTGAAAATCTCTTACCTCTTGTAAGACACGGTCGCATAATATAGCAACTTATAACTTAGGTACTGATTCACCTAACCTTGTCTATAAAGCCATACCTAAAAGTCTTCTTAACGAAAGAATGTTTAATAAACTTTGTAAATTCCGCCGCAGGGTGTTTTCTCTCTTGTGGTATGTTCTGTACGTAATATAAACACAAATTTCAGAAACCTCTTTTAAATTAAGATAGCATTATTATGTAATTATATCCTATCACACACGGCCGTCTGATCCCAAACTAAGCAGAGCTTGTACTATGGAAACCAGATAACTGATATATTACATACTTTTATTTTATTAATAAATACTAGATAAATACACCCAGAATCAGGACAAACAGTGCAATGTTCATGCACACAAATATCTGTCCTCGGTGGGAATCTAACCCACGACCTACGGCGTGAAGGGCAAGCATTTACCAACTACCAACCAAGTTTTTTAGGGTGGTATGTAAGTTTGCCTATTTTCGGACTTGGTTGGGAATCCGAAAATATATTTTTTACAAGAAACTTCTTGCCGCTCACTACCACTCTGTGGAAACAATTATGAATTTATTGCCGCGCACTACCTCTCTGTGGAATCAATTAACTGCGGAGGTGTTTCCGATCCGGTATGACATGGCAACCTTCAAGAAGCGAGCCTATTCTTTTCTTAAAGGCCGGCAACGGTTTGCGGCTCCTCTGGTGTTGCGACTGTCCATGGGCGGCGGTGATCACTTACCATCAGGTGACCGACTACCTCGTTTGCCATCCTATAAAAAAAAATAGGTTTATACCGGTGGTAGTACACCACTTTTTGTTCCGCAGGATCCTAATTGTGCCGCACTGGGTCTAGTAATAGAATTTAAATTGTCACATTTATACCCAGAAAGCAAGCACATCGATATCTAGATACTCAACTACATAGGCTAGTCAACAAGTATATAAGCGTGTTAATTCTTGACAAAGCTCCTATAAATATAAGCGATAGCTCATGCGATTCGGAATGACTTCTAGAAACAAATATCTCTACTAGCACATAACAAAATAATTTTTTTATAAATTAAAAGCATATTTTTTCATTAAGAACTCAAATCTATTAATACTAAGAAATTCTTAAAGAGGAGAAATTTGTACAATAAATAAATCTAGTAGTAGATAATAGTGGTAGAGTTAACCACTATTGTCTACTATATAAAAATAACTCAGGTTTTCCTTCCTGACGCTATAACTCCAGAACGCACGAACCGATTTCCACGGTTTTGCATTCGTTGGAAAGGTCTCGGGCTCCGTGAGGTTTATAGCAAAGAAAATTTATAAAATTTAACGCGGGTAACACCGCGGGGCACAGCTAGTTATTTATAATTTTAATTTAACGCCCAACGTATGGCTGTACCACTTAAATTTGTTTTTTGTTAGAAATATGTTTAGGAAGTTTAGAAAATTTTAATAAATTTTGATATCATTGGGGAATTTAAAGAATAAATTCCCGTAATAAAAGTTACAGTTGAATTTTGATGTGAAGAAAATGAATTTAAATGCCTTTGAGAATGAGTCTCATCGTTACAGCCTGCGTGCGAATTGTGCCAGCAAGATACAGGTCTAGGCGCTGTGATGATGAGATTAATTACGTTTTGGCTTTTAACTGCCTCGTTAGTCCAGCGGTAGCATGTTCACCCGCAGAGAACGAGGTCCTGGTGTCAAATACCGGTCCGGGCCAATAAGTGATTTTGGGACATTTCTGTAAAAAGAAAATTTCTCAGCATCAGTCCGAAATCTGGGAGTTGGCGGTATTATACCTCTGTGCCTCGGAGAGCACATAAAGCCGTCGGTCCAGTACCTGACCTCATTCCGGCCGTATCGCTAGGCGTCCCATCGGATCATGAGAGTGATGGAGTAGAAAGTGCTCTTGAGTTTGCGCACTGTGCACTATAATATGTCCCGCGCAGATGGCTAATCTCGGTTGAGACTGGCCGCCGTGGCCGAAATTCGGCTTAGAGGACATTATAATAATTAATTGACTTTTTAGCCCCTTCCATAAATATTCTAGGCACTGGAAGGAAAACACGCATGTTATTTTTTTCCTTAAACATTACAAACTTAAACTATTACAATTTTAACGATGATAGTACTCAAACAGTGTTTAAAACTACCTACTTGTAGTAGGTAGTTAAATTTATATAGGACGAGCATGGTTCAGTCTTATCAGAAAGGATGATTTTATCGCTGTCTGTAATTTCTTCCAACGAAGCTTATAAATGAGTAATAGTAAGTACTACCTAGTCTAATGAACATAAATCCTTAGTCTTAATTAAATTATTTTACTTGCTAATCAATGTGTTATTTACGTGTTCTGCTATTAAATGTTATACGAGTTGTTTACTTTAGTTAACACAATAGATGAAACCCATATCTCATCACACTAATATTATAAAGGCAAAAGTTTGTCAGTGTGTATGTTTGTTACTTCCTCACGTCTAAACGGCTGGAGCGATTTTAATAAAATTTGGTATGGAGTTAGATGACACTTTGGATTAACACATAGGTTATAATTTATAAAGTTTAACGCGGGTGAAACCACGGGGCACAGCTAGTTATTAATAAGATGTTACACATAGTGTTTAGCTAACACGGTTTGGCCCTGGCTCGCCACTTTAGTCCTATGAAAAGAAAATTTTAAAAATTTCCGAGGCTAAATATTAAAAGCATGAAAAAAATATTAGTATGGAACAACTAACACACTGCCATCTGATCCCAAACTAGACTTACTTACTTATCGTATGGGCAGTGGTTACCCTAGTGTCAGAGTTGTTCAAGCCGCCCAGTAGGCCTCCGACATGGCTTAACGACTGTTGCCTAATGGCTACAACCGGGACCGACAGCTTAACGTGCCTCCGAAGCACGGAGCCGCTCAGAAATTAAACTACTTTGGCAGTCACCCATCTATGGACTGACCGCGGGCCTAGTTGCTTAACCTAGCCGATCGCTTACGGACCGGTGAGAGCATCTAGCTATGAGCGCCTCACTAAACTAGACTGAACGTGTACTATGGCAAGATTTAAAAGCAGTCACCGCTCAAACAAATCTGGTAGTTTATTGAAGCTACTACTCGTAAACACTTATACATAGCATTATTCGCAATGCAAAGCGTAAATCTAATCTCCAATGCATTTGAGATGAGATTTACGCTTTGCTATATAACTGAAATATAACTAAAATTTAGTAGTTTGGAAGGTGTTCTCAATATGATATGATCGTTCACATGAAACTGTGAACATATAAGTCGCACATGTTTCAAGAAAACAAATCCGATCGAGAACACCTAAAATCTAAATCCTCCGAAAGGGTGTAAGCAAGGGAATCCTAAATTCGATCTACCAGAGTGTATCGTCCGTAGCTTAATGCAGAGCGCCTACCCGGGATTGGGATAGGGTACTGCTTGGAGACCCGCCCTACCATTGAATTTATGATTTCTCGTTTATTGAAGCTATAGGACTAAGCAGTGAACTATAACATAGTTAAGGAGCTCTGCTACAAGAAATCAGTAATTTTCGGAGTAGCAAAATGACACCAAGGCATTCATCATGCCAGCCAAAGTACGTCCACTGCTGGACAAAAGCCTCCACAAAGAATGGGGGGCTATGCCGTAATCGTCACGCTTAGCAGCCGGGTTGGCCATCGCAGTTTGATGGTCATACGATTAGTTCACAGAAAAACGCTGCTGCCCGTTCTTCTGTAGGTATTTTCTCGGACGATTTTTACGCCCCCCATGGGATGAGATGGGGTGATGATATTCTATGCCGTCACCAGACAGCGAAGCACCAAGCACCAAGGCATTAAGCCCCTAACAAAACAATGATAATAAAAATACTTATTCAGAAAGAGAAATTGAGATTTATTTATCATATGTGTACCACTCAGAACCATTTAAATTAATTGATTTCAAGTCTTTAGTTTTATAGATATTTTTGTTATTATTGACCTTAATCCAGCCACGGTACCTAACCAAAATACTGATAAACATAGGTACTTATATATTCCTAAATCATCATGTTAGCTTGACCTCCCCAAAGGATTTCCACAATGGTGGTACAGTTGATATACCATAATCGTCACGCTAAGCAAACGGGTTGGCGATCGCAATATGACGGTCAGAGTACACAGAGAGACGCTGCTGCCCCTTTCTTTGGGAGATCCTTCAGGTCGACTCCTGCAACCCCAACAGATGAAATGGGGTAGCAATATTCTTTGCCATCACCCACAATATTTCTAAATACATACACATTATAGATAAATTACAACCACAACAATACATCACAAACAAATAATCGTACTCATCCCATATACAACGTGTAACAGAAAGTGTGAACGTAACTTAAGGGGGTTATAGGGTATCAGGACGGCTACCTATGGACGAAACTTCAAACAGAAATAATCATTTTTTATTCAACTAGTAATTTATTTTTCTATCGACCACCTAAATCAACAAGTAAGATTACCGACATTATGAACAACACTAAAAACTCAGCCGCAAGGGTAATGAACCTTACCGCGAACTCTTTGGGTACCTACTACTTAGACTGTAAATAAAAAGTGTGGTTCTGTACAGTCACATAATTTATTACACGTGTTTATTTTAAGATTCAATCAAATGTTTAACTGAATTTTTGCTCTAATTTTTAAAGGTAACGACATTTTAATTATTCATACAAATTTGATAACTAGGAAAAATCACTTAATTTAATTTAAATTGATATTCCGCAAGATGTTGGATCTAGGAGAAATAAATAATTTAATTGACTTATGTAACTGCAGATATTTTTTTGTGTGTTAAATAGTAAGAATATTAAATTTTTCTTTCAGTGTGTGAATTCAATCTGGCCGGAAACGAATAGGTACTTAATTTTTAATACAAACTAACCAGATAAACACACGCGGTACGACTACTGATAAATTACGAAAAAATATGAATAATGTACTAGGCTCATATGAACATTAGGGGACATTTCGAATTCCGTCCTGATTTTGTCGCAAGGAACTCTAATACGGCGGCGAATACAAAGGATTGATGTAGGTAAATAATAAATGGTTAAATATTTTTTTATATTCATCAAAGCGGGCCCCACCGCGCGCCGCGCCATTTGAATGTGTTCGTGTATAACTCATTGGTCTAGCGGTAGCGTGTTCAACTGCAGATAATAAAGTCCTGGAATCAAATCCCGGGTCGGGCCAAAAAGTGATTATGGGAATAATGAAGTCCTGGGTTCAATTCCCGGGTCGGGCCAAAAAGTGATTATGGGATTTTTCCGTAAAAAGAAATTTCTCAGTATCAGCCCGAAGTCTGGGAGTTGACGCTATTACACCCCCATGCCTCGGAGAGCACGTAAAGCCGTCGTTCCTGTGCCTGACCTCTTTCCGGTCGTATCGCTAGTCGTCCCATCGGATCATGAGAGTGATGGAATAGAAAGTGCAGGGGCACTTTGAATTCCACCTAAAAATTTAGAGTGATAGGTAAACTCTAAATTTTAAAGGTTCCCTGTAACGACATATTAATCATTCATACAATACATACAAATAAAAAAATATGAATAATGTACTAGGCTCATATGAACAGTAGGGGACATTTCCAATTCCGTCCTGATTATATCGTCCCCGTAGTTGGAAAACTAAATAACTCTGATTTTGTAGTTCTGAGATAAACGCGATTTAGTGTTTTTTTTTTAGTAAATTTGCATTTGTAACAAAGTGTGAGAGAATTTTGCTGTCGGCAATTTTATATTTTGTGGACCTGATAGCCTTTCACATTATGCTTCAACAAACTGAACTCTATCTTTAACTATAACTAAATAACAAATCAAAAATCAAGTTGTTTAATTTTGCCACAACTGTTCTTTATAACGTAACTATAATTAGCTACTTATTTCGGCTATTTATTTAGTTTTCCTACAATCAAAATACATTTGGTAGAGTAAAATTTGGTGAAATAAATGCAGTTATTGAATTTATCAAACTCGAAATATCTTTAAATGTAAAATTTAGTGGCTTTGTACGTTATTATTACGTTATTATTTTTTAAGTTTTGTTGGTCTCATATGAAATAAACGCTGTATTATGATATTAATAAAGTTATTTTAAGGAATAAATAGAATTTTTTTGAAAAAGTGTATTGTTATAAGATAGTTATCTTGCCACAAACTTAAAAAATAAACATCATCATGATCATCATATCAGCCGAAAGACCACTGCTGGGCAAAGGCATCCCCCAAAGATCTCCACAATTGCCGGTCGCTCCACATTGCACTATTCGCATCCAGCCGTTTCCAGCAACCCGCACAAGATCATCAGTCCATCTTGTAGGAGGCCTGCCCACGCTGCGTCTTCTGGTTCGTGGTCGCCACTTGAGAACCTTTATGCCTTACGGCCGTGGGTTCTACGAGCTATGTATCCCACCCACTGCCACTTCAGTTTAGCAATTATTCGGGCTATGTCGGTGACTTTGGTTCGCCTGTGGATTTCGACATTTCTGATTCGATCTCGCAAACTCCGAGCATAGCCCTCTCAATGCTCTTTGGGTGACCTTGAGCCCTCTAATAAGGCCCATAGTGAGCGACCACCTCTCTGTTCCGTAAATCATCACTGGCAACACACACTGGTCGAAGACTTTCAACTTGAGACACTGCGGTATTTTTGACGAGAAGTTGTTACGTAGCTTCCCGAACGCTGACCAGCCGAGTTGGATTATACGATTGACCTCCTTCTCGAAGTTGGACCTACCTAGTTGGATGGTCTGTTCTAGGTAAATATAGTTCTCTACACTGGTTGAGAAACTCTGCTGAGGTAATCGAGCATTGTACCGAGATCTTCCATAGACTCAGCCATGACTATTATACCATTGGCATATCGAAGGTGAGTGATGTCCTCGCCATTGACATTGCTAAAGCCTTTCCAGTCCTGAAGCTTGAAGACATCTCCTAATGCAGCAGTGAACAGTTTCGTAGATATAACATCTCCCTGTCTCACGCCTCGCTGCGCTTTAAGTGGATAGCGAATCCTATCCACTTACGCGAGGCGTGAGTTCTGGTCCTGGTGTCGCACTGATATAGTAGCGTATTCATACAAACACTGTAACACCTCGATATGCCGGTAGTCGATTTGACACCCTTGGAGAGATCTGAGCACGCAGCAGGTTTGGACAGAATCAAAGGCTTTCTCATAGTCCACAAATGCTAAGCACAGTGGCTTGTTGTACTCTTCGTTCTTGTGTATAACTTTCCGCAGCGTATGTATGTGGTCTATGGTGCTAAAGCCTTTCCAAAAACCGGTTTGTTCGGTAGGCTGGAAGTCATCAAACTTGCGTGCGAGACAATTCGTAATGACCCTCGAAAACAACTTGTAAACATGACTCAGTAGTGTGATGGGTCTATAATTCTTCAATAGGGTTTTGTTGAGCACCACCACACTTCTGTGCCATGCTTGTGGCGTTTGACCATCTAGTATGACGGAGTTAAATAACTTCTGATGGGCCCATAGGATTGGTGTACCACCCGCCCTCAGACGCTCTGCTGTAATCACCAAGCACCTTGTTGTTCTTAAGTTGTCTGAGAGCCAGTCTAATGTCGTACAGGCTGACTTACGGGATGTCTTCGGTGTAATAACGGGTTAGTCGTGTTCTGGGATCCGAGGCACTTTAGAGCCTTTGTTCCGCTCGATGGCCTCTTTGTTACTTATTGTATTAAATTGACGCGTGTTTCCATAAGTTGCAGGGTTAAGTCAGATATTATTTAGTTTTGTTTGTACTGCGGGCCGTGAAGACCTTAGATCCAGCCATATGGACCACTTCTACGAGCCTGTCTTAGTATGAGTCCACTTCCTCCCAGTCTGCTGGGCATTCGAAACTTGCAGTGCGAGCTGAGAGTTTCGGGGTTTTGGGCGTGGATAGGTAAAGGTCCGAGCGTAGACTTTATCAGTCGGGACCTCTGGAACTTGACATTAAGGTTCAATGAGACTCTCATCAGTCTGTGATCGCTCGGTTACCTTACCGTCGGAGCTCATCCAGGTCCAGTGGTACGGCTTTTTAAAGAAGGAATTCATCATAAAGAGTCTCTCTTTCTCAATGAAGACGGCCAACATTTGGCCCCAGGGTTTCCAGTTCCAAATTGCCCCACTCACAGCTCTTTACCGAATCCTTTGCACAGCTTCGCGTCAAAGTCCACAAATGACCACAGTGAAATATGTTTTAGAGCTATGTATGGCTCTTGATATATACTGATACATGACCTCAAGCTCATCGTCGGAGTGCGTCGAAGTCAGCGCGTATACCTGTATGACCTTCAACGAATACCGCTTGGTAATTCTGAGTATAAGGTACGCCACCCTAGTCGACACACTCGATTTTCACATGTTGTGGACGAGGGACTTGTGAATTATGAACCAGGCACCACCTTGGGACAGTTGGTCACCCGTCTGCAAATAGAGAAGGTTCCCGGTTTTAGTATTATCGTGTACTCACACTCTCTTCGGACTTGAGACAATCCTATGATATCCCAATGTAACCTGCCCAGTGCCTCCTCCAGTTCGATGATCTTCCTTTTCGGTCCGCAGTGTGCGAGTGTTATATGCTGCAGGACCAGAGGTCGTCGGTTTTGGTAAAACGGCGTCTGCCGGGGTTTTTTAGCACCCTAGTTTCTTTTTCCTTATTTTCTGTTTCTATTTCTGATTTGGTTGCCTCAGCGATTGTGATAATGTGTTCCATGCTTCTTCAATCAGGGTAACCCGGTGAGACTTGGTCAATAGGGTTTTCAATCTTCTTCTTAGCGAGTCGATGGCAATCTAAACTATGTCCGCCCAGAACTTGGCCACGAGAATCACATTATGAGTAGCCTCCATCAGTTCTTTAAGCGTGCAGTTGTAAGGGCACGCGCTACATGATAGTAGATGTCCCATTGTCTGTGGGACTACACCACGTTTGCATTGAAGGCGATCATTAATGTAACCCCACCTGAGCATGTTGTCCCTGCTGCGACCAACCTGGGTTCGAAGCCTATTTAATGATTTCCAGGCTAGCCAAGGCAGTTTCCATCCAGGGCCGAGACTTTCAGATGGTGGAACAAATGGTGTAGGCAGTTTGGTACACTCTTGCCACAGCTGGCATCTAGCCTGTGAGAGTTCTCCGCTCAGTGGAAGGACGCACTTCACGAAGCTGTGTCGACTTTTAAGCCTTAGGATTTTCAATAATAGCTCGAGTTTTTATAATATTACTTCTTTCATCTTCAGAATCTCTCGTTCAAATCTCTTAACTCTATTTAAGAGCTAAGATTCCTTTTTATTTTATTTTCTTCTGTGTCCGGAATCCATGTAGAACTAGAATCAGAAAAAGGTTCTTCATCTGTCGAAAGTGGCCTTGGTTCGATATCTGAAGTGGGACTGATCCTCTGATTTCCTCTGATGACAACTTAATTTATTTAATTTTATTTGCCTAGCATCTTATAATTAATCATTATTTAGTTGTGGAAGAAATAAATAACATCAAATATTTATAAATAACGTACGTTATATCAGAATTTTGAATAACAGAATTCAATAAATAGAGTTATGTAGGTTTCCTAGAACTAAGTTAGTTTTGTGAAAGAAATTTTAAGTTGCGGAAAAATTCAACAACTCAAGTTATTTAATTTATTTGACATTCAACTTATCATTGACTACAGTTATTGATTTATTTACTGAGTTATTTATTTTTCCTTTAAAAAAATGGTGTTTGTCTGAAGATATTTATTATTCCATCTGGCATGACCTGTCTGACAAAAATGGCTATATCTTTGGAACGGAATAAGATACGAAAATGCATGTAAGGCTCAAATATGCGGCATGTTTTAGGTGTTTTGAAAATAGGATAAAGTCAAAATCGCCAAAATTGGACTTATTTAATTTTCCAACTATGGGGACGATATCCAAAGTTACACTAATATGGCGGCAAAATCAAAGAGTGGATGTAGGTAAATAATAAACGGTTAAATATCTTTTAATATTCATGTAAGCGAGCCGCGCGCGTCGTCGATACTTAGGCGGCTCTTTTGAGTGAACTCAAAGACGCCGCCAAAGGGGCCGCGTTCGAAGAAAGCCGCCAAATTCATCAAATATTGTGCAATTTCATTTATTTAATAAAAATATTAAAATCATCAGTTGTTCGTTAACTGCTGTCTATTTAGGTCGTGTTTAGTTACTAAATCGTCTAAAATGTCGTTTAGTAATGGGTAAAGTGTTCCGCGAAATCCTAAACTATGTCGTTTAGTGCTCGTAATAATTTGGAAAATTTCGTGCATTCATCTATGAAAGAATAGCCTCAGACGTGCACTTTGTGATGATGGATGGATGATGGATTCATAGGTCACAGAATTTAAGGCTGTTTAATTACGAGGAACCTATGTCGTGAAGGGTACAGTGTCGCGATGGAGGCCACGCCTCTTTATAACTAAGAAACATGAAAGCTTTACGATTCTATGAATATGTTGTACATGAGAGAGACTCGTGTTAGTTGGCAAGTCTTAGAGTTAAGCTTTCGGTGTCGGTGCAGATTTTAGTGAACGTGAAATAATGAAATTCTTCCATCAGTACTGAAAACAACTTCAACTAGAAGTTTAACTATAAAAATATTCTCGTGATGTGTTTGTGTATCACGTACTTATACGATGTAAAGTATCCAATAGCTATTCAGCAGTGCTATGAATAAAAACATAACTCGAAAATAAAACTGTATAATATGTGTAGTGAGTGCAATCGGAATCAAACTACCAGGCGTGCATAGAAACACAGAGGTATGTCAAACAATTTCTAGCGTAAATCAGAATCAGCTGTGCTGTGTTAGTACGGATGTTCGTTATATCGATAAAAATACTTGTCGATATATTGAACGGTATATTATTTTACGATCAAGATTAAAATGATGGTATTTCGGTATGAGATTTTGTGTATAGGTAGGCTTAAGGAGACTGTATATGCCCCTTAAGTTACGTTCACTCTTTCTGTTACACGTTGTATAACCCACGACCTCTGGCTTAGCAGTAACAGTCACAGGATAATCATATTATGAAAAGCTGTTTAAGGGCGGGGATGGAGATCGTGTCGAAAACTATAGACCAATTTCTGTGCTCACGGTATTGTACAAAATTATGGAGAAGATCATGAATAAAACATTGCTAGGCTATCTTGAACGTAATAGCATCATTGCTGCAAACCAATACGGTTTCAGAAGAGGTACCTCAACAGAGGATGCAGTTCTTGAGCTGACGAACCAAATAGCTGGAAATCTTGATTCACGGACGAAAACCATAGGCATATTCCTAGACATAGCCAAAGCTTTCGACACGGTCTCTACCCCCAACCTAATTCGCAGCTTGGAAAGTTTGGGTATTAGAGATATTAGTCTGAATTTATTTCGTGATTATCTCACAAACAGAAGCCAACGAGTTAAGGTAAATAATTACATCAGTGATGAAGTGAACCTAACTCATGGCGTGCCTCAGGGAAGTGTACTCGGTCCGACCCTGTTTCTTTTATATATAAATAGATTCTGCCAACTCATAATACCCAATTGCAAGATCTTCGTTTACGCAGATGACACTGCGCTTGTCATAAGTGCTAAAACATGGGAGTCTGCCCATCGTGCAGCGGAACATGCCCTAGGAATAGTCATGGACTGGTTTTCATCTAATCTGCTTTCAATAAATGTGTCCAAAACTCACTATGTCCCTTTCTCAGCTAATACTGTCGCACAACCTAATCTGCCCGATATTAAGATCCATAGCTGCCTGTCAATAAGCACATCTTGCAAATGTCCATCTTTACAAAGAAGTTCATTTGTTAAATACCTGGGTGTTTACATTGACAACACACTGGGTTGGCGGAAGCATATCGATGCGACAGTGTCACGAGTTCGCAAATTAATGTTACCCATGAGGAAATTAAGACGAGTAGTTGATGGCACTCTATTGAAAACCATTTATTATGCTCTAGTTCAGTCATTATTTGCCTATTGCATTTCTGTATGAGGTAGTACATTTAAGACCTACTTATTACGATTGGAGAGGGCGCAAAGAGCGGTTTTGAAGGTCATGCTTTTCAAACCTTATCGCTATCCAACAACCCAATTATTCCAAGACGTTTCTGTCCTCACTGCCCGACAACTCTGTGCGCTTAAGATCATCTTGCGAGTGCAGTCATCTTTAACCTACGACTCTAAGCTAAATGAGCATAAACGACGTAAATATCTAGTATGCCCAACTATAGCTGCTAAAACAGATTTCGGCAGCCGAAGTTACCCAACTGTCAGCGCTCGTCTATACAACACTATAAACAGATTATGCAATATATATCCTTTGCCTAAAGTGAAATGCAAACTTGTGGTCAATGATTACTTACAGAAGTTAACCTACGAGGAGACTGAGCAATTATTTTCAAAAAAACCTTCATAACTCCTATGTAAAATTGAACTTCAGCCCGGTGATATACATACTCACCAAAATTTACATAAACACACACGCAATCCCACACACACACACACACACGAACTCAATTAGACTCAAATAAACATACACATACCTCAAACACACTCTTATCTTTGTATATTGTAGTTGTACGATATTTAAGATGTCTCAATCATAAGTTTTATTTACTAAATATTATTAAAATTAGGTATAAAACAGCAATTCATCAGTACTAAGACTATTTTTATCAACTAAATTGTAAGAGGAAGGCGCCAGTGTCTGTAACACAGTTAATACTATCATATCATCATCATATAATAATATCATATACGTTCACTCTATCTCTTTTTTTTAAGCATCATTGTATATATTTGTGCATTTATGTGTAGATGAGATGGAAAATTTGTACTTGGCTTTTTGATAATAAATTATTATTATTAAAAAAAAAAAATGTTTGTTACTAGTTTTGATTCCTGGCGTTCGACATAAAGCTTTGCTTTTTTTGCGTCATGTAGAGCAACTGAAGAAGTAATACGCACTTTACTGAATACGCAATAGGTAATAACATAATTATGGCAATGCCAAAAATGCCTGTGCGTGAGTAAGGTCGGTAACTCCCGAGTCATTCCATGTAGGCTTTTTGAAAGTTTGTTACTATGAGACTGACCGTACCTATGCTTATTTCCTGACGTGATAATAAAATAAAACTTTTGAGTGAAAATCAATAGGAGACCACACAAATTCAAGTTTGTATTCGTCTAGTAAACACTCTGTGTTGTAAATAATATTTTGACACGCTGTACATAGTTATTAGCGTTACTGCGTATCAGTAGCTACAGGTAATATATTATTAGTAGTGAATTGTAAAATTGATTTATTAAGCAATCTGGAACGCATGTAGGTATCTAATATAATCATAATTAAAGAACGTTGTGTCTGACATGTTATTATTCCCCCCCCCCCCCCCCCCCCCATACTATCACTACACCCCAATACTATCTAATGAGTGTAATAAAACTGAAACATCAACATTATTATATGCACTACTTATATCTAGAAAACACCCAAGTATACAATTTATCACCAAACCCTAACTGAATTTGAGAAGCTAATCTGACTAGACTATCCAAACAAGATCTTGATTTTCTAAACCCAACAGTGAATTTAGAAAAACTTCCTTTCTTTTCCAAAAACCACTCTAATCTATTTTTTAGGATAGTATGAAAGACTTTACAAGGGCATGATATAAGAGCTATAGGCCTAAGAACCCAATTGGCTGCCTGGTTTAGGTATAGGGACAACTTTGGTTAGTCTCCACTGATTTGGACTTACTTACTTACTTACTTACTTACTTACTCTTGAGGCGCTCTTAGCCAGATGCTCTCACCAGTCCGTAAGTGATTGGCGAGGTCAAGCAACTAGGCTCGCGGTCAGTCCATTGATGGGTGACCGCCAAAGTGGTTTAATTTGTGAGCGTCTCCGTGCTTCGGAGGGCACGTTAAGCCGTCGGTCCCGGTTGTAGCCATTAGGCAACAGTCGTTAAGCCATGTCAGAGGCCTACTAGGCGGCTTGAACAACTCTGACACCAGGGTAACCACTGCCCATACGATAAGTAAGTAAGTAAGTTCATCAAATGATATATTTTTGGCCAAATATAAATTAGATGAATTAAACGACGGCTTGTTAGGAGAAGCATAATCTGGGGCTAGACTATGTAGTAGGCTATTTGCAGTTGTCTCCCCAATTTGATAACCTGGGTTGCAATACCCTTTTAACCACTTCATGCGCCGCCACATTTCGCTAGTTGAAGTAGTCTCATTAATATTATTACAAAACTCTCGCCAGGAATTACTTCTAGCCTTCCTAATCGCGCTCTGAGCACGTCCAATTTTGATTTAAAGAGAGGTCAAATTTTGAGGTGTAGGATTACTTCGGAAATTAGCCAAAGCCAACCGTCTTTCCGCTACTACCCTGGAAACATCAACATTCCAATATGGTTTTGGTGTAAACTTACTAATGCGTAAAGGGTCCTGACAAATTTTGATCATAGGAATATGAGTATCTGCAGCTGAGATTATAGCTTCAACAAATTGATTATAAGCATGTTGAGGGTCAGAATTCAGCGTAAATGCAGAAAAATAGTCATTAAGGTGATCAGAATAAGCTTTCCAATTCGCTTTCTTGAAGTTACGCCTTATATCAACATTTGACCTTTGAGAACTCTGCTCTGCCGACAGTTTGATAATAAGGTGGTCACTTCCAAACGATTCTCATTTGTAACATTCCACTTAAAACCCAGTCCGATATCACTCGTGATCACAGTTATATCAGGAGATGATTTTTGAACACAACCATTGACAAGTTTAACCCTAGTAGGAGAACCATCATTCAACGTAACGTAATTTTTATCTAAGATAGTATCAAAAATTTGATTTCCCCTAGTATCTGTCTTGTATGACCAGCTGGAGTGATGGCCACTCGGAGAAAAAGTTCCAAATCCACACAATAACCCAGTCATATACTAACCACCCACATGTTATCAACTTCTTATCAATAGTCATGCTCTTCAAAAAGATAATCTCTTTTATTTTTTCTTTTAATTGCTGAATATCCATCTCGCTACGTTTTACTTTCTTGACATTATCATTTATATGAGATTCCACCAAATCTTCTTCACAACATTCTGATAAGCCCTCATCTTCCATCTGCACTACTCCACTTGAACTCGGTTCCATTTTCTTTGTTTTAGACTTCTTCTTGACTCGCTTCTTTTGTGACATTTCTGGCTTGGAGGTGACCTGTGATTCATTATGTACATCTGCCGAACACTCCAACACTTCCGCGTGCGTAGAACTATTTTCTGACTCTGAGAGTACTTTCTGAATCACTTTCTCATTAAATGTTTTGTCCAGATGAATACTCTCTTGTGAAGGAGCAAAAGAAGCGAAAGATAAAGCAGCTCGTTTGTAGGAACAGTTAGATTCGGCCATCAGCTCACGAATTTTCCTTTCTTTTATAAAAGACGGGCATTTTCTTGATAAAGCCATGTGATTACCTTTACAGTTGACACATGTAAACGAAGTAGTCTCACAGTTTGCATGTGGTTTAGCACATTTTGGGCATACAACCTTGTTTAGTGAACACGCTTTATGATAATGACCAAATCGCCAACATTTCGAGCACTGTGTGACAGGGAAAATATTAGGCTCCACTTTTGTTCTGATCCCATATGTATAGATATAAGCCGGTAATTCAGGACCCTTAAAACAAACTCGAATACACTCACTATTCTCAAAAAGACCAGATTCAAAATTGCGGCGTTTAAGACGTTTAACGTTTAGAATAGGGATGTCACTTTCAAGCTCCTGTAAAATATCTTCTTCGCTCAAATCTCTCTCGATATCCCTTAGTATCCCGTACGACACGCCCACTTCAAAGGTTTTTTGACATTTGAAATTATTATCTATAAAGTACTTGCAGTGTAAAAGCTTTTCTGCACTTTCCAAATTACTAAATTTAATTAATACTTTATAAGCGTTAACATAACGCACACTTACAATATCTGGTATATTTTCGGCTTTAAGTATGCGTGCCAACCCCATCTGCTTAGGAAGTTTTTCTTCTCGTAATGTCAAACTAACCTCAATTTGTTCCTCTGGTACTCTTATGTTATCGAATCTCTCATGACTCCGTGCCAATATCTTCACTCTTCTTCCAACCTCCGTCCATATTTCTTCTTCATCCTTTTTCCTATTTCTCTTAATATCTGCCCGAATGCTGTCTGACTGCTTCCCGTTTCCCGCTAGTGTTAAATTCTCCACATCTGCCTGATTACTGTAGATCTGCTCAAATTCCATTGATGAAGACATATTTTGTTCCACGTTGTTATTCACAATAATATCTGCCGCGTTATTGACTACACAACCGCCAACGCCGTCCGATTCACCTACATCGCTATCCATAACAAGTAGGTAAATAACTCATTACTGAGAGAATAATAGCTCGCTGCGCGATAACACCGTGGTCAGAAACCGGTTCGACAGAACGTCCGATTACCGCAAGCACGCGTTCGCCACTGATTGATAAGTCTAAAATCACATTTTGTGAACGAAACCATAGCGTGATCTAATGATTACGTCTATAATCTACAAATAAAAATATAAACTTGTAAAGCGGTAAAATTAAGATGTGTGCACATTTTTTGGGTGAGATTTAGGCGATCATCTATTGATTTAGTTTTGGACTACCTTTTATTTCAAGCATTTATTTATTTTAACCGATATGCGAAATAGGTTCCGCGATATGAAACGATATACAGTAAAATTTTGATGATATTTTATGGGTGCGATCATCTCAACACCAACAATTTATACTACGCTAACTCGCATTTTAGGTAAATTCGTTTTTTAACACAATTTGATTACAATGTCGTTTATTATTTTGTTATAAAAATTATACAAAAAAAAGAAGTTACTAATAAAAAATAAAAATGAATTTATCTAAAATTCATGTTGGCGTAAATTGTTGGTGTCGATCTATTGAATCAATTTTGGATTACCGTTTTTTAACAACAAATTATTCCCTGAATTTTGATTTAAAAACATCTATTGCTTTATTTTTAACTGAAATACCAAATACTAATTTTCATGCGTTTAACTCCAAAAAAGAACAGATTTTCATACAAACTTACATCCCCTATTTTACGTCCTTATGGGTGGAATTTCCAAGAATCCTAATATACCTATATATTTTTAATTTTTAACTGAAATGCTAAATACCAATTTTGATGTGTTTCACTTAAAAATTGTCTCATTTTTCATACAAACTTACATCCCCAATTTTGCGCCCTTGGGGGTGGAATTTTCGAAAATCCTGAAACATAAATTTTTATTTTTGACTCCAAGGCCAAATTCCAAAGTTCATGCCTTTACCATAAAAATGACGGATTTTCATAAAATGTCTCATCCCTTATTTTACTCTGTTAGGGGTGGAAGTTTCAAAAACCCTTCTTTAGTGGATGTCTACGTCATAAAAGGTACCTACTGTCAAAATTTCAAGTCTCTTACCCCAACCGTTTAGGCTGTGCGTTGATATGTCAATCAGTCAGTATAAACCTACATCCCCTATTTTTCACCCTTGGGGCCGGGATTTCCAAAAATCCTGAAATAAATATTTTATTTTTTTTAACAGAAAGGCCAAGTACAAATTTTCATGCGTTTAACTTCATAAATATCGCATTTTTCATACAAACTTACATCTCCTATTTTACGTCTATAAGGATGGAATTCCGAAAAATCCTGAAATATGTATTTTTAATTTTTAACTTAAAGGCCAAATACCAATTTTCATGCGTTTCACTTAAATATTTTAACATTTTCATACAAACTTACATTCCCTATTTTTCGCCCTTGGGGGTAAAATTTCCAAAAATCCTGTAACATGTGTTTTTTATTTTTTATTGTAAGGCCTAATACCAAATTTCGTGTCTCTAACTTCAAAAATGGCAAAGTTTCATACTAACTTTGCACCCCCGTTTTACCCCCTTAGTGGTTGAATTTTGAAAGATCCTTCCTAATTCCTTGTCTACATTATAAAGAAAACGTCTGTGTAAAATTTCAGCTTTATAGGTCCAAGGGTTTGGGCTGGGCGTTGATGAGTCAGTCAGTCAGTCGGGACTTCTCTTTTTATTTATATAGATAGATAGATAGATTATCATCGATATAAACGAACAGTATCTACCGTTGTTCTAGAGGATCTGGGGACCAGTAATACCATACCTACGGTATGTGACAGTTTGTGCCCCAAAAGTATTAATAGCTTTGTGTGAGAAGCGACTGAAATCTGTCTCGTCTATTTACACTCAATATACTAGACTTGTAATTTTGAACTCTAGTTATTTAAAAATTAAAAGAAAAAGGGTTTGAAAACAAATATTTATTATCTGTATGGTATATAGCTTTGAGAATTCTGAGAAATGTGGGGAAGAGTGTTTATCGGTATTTTGCAAGTGATTTAAACGAATGGAAAAGTGAACTTTTACACGGTGAATACTTCTTCTTCATTAGAAACATATACCTAATTTTTGAGAAACAATTACTTTTGATTTGATCCCTCGTCCTAGCCTTTACAGTAACAAAATCAAAAACAAAACTACTTTTTAACAAAATTAATAATCTACACGACATATCATTGAAATTCAACAATATTTACCCTACAGCATACCTACTATGGATTACTTCTTTGCCAATACCGTGATAATGTTTAACTGCCCTACGAGATTGACATGAAGTTTGTTACCGTACAGTTCCAAGCTGCATCTGGGATGTCGAAGGCGTATTACTAGACTGCTTGCTCTTCGACTGAAAGAGGATTGAGAGATGTTACTTTATCTGATACTGGATCGTTGTATTTCCTGCGTTTTATGTTACGGTCAACAATGAAGAGGAACCGGTGAAAGTTTTTCCCCCATTAAAGGTAAGATATTCCGACCAGACAAGGTGGAAAGTATGCTCAAAATGTGTGAGAACTTTGCTTGCGCGACGCATGATTCGTGACGTCACATTTCATTAGTACAGTCCCGCAAACTTATCTGACCCGCTGGCAGCGTCGCTGTTATCGCATTTAGTGTTGCTAGTAATTATTTTTTGCAATAAAGTGGGTAAAAATAATATGCACATTGTAACGTAAATGTTACTTCACTAAAAAGCAAACAAATACTGTCATTACAAATCGTTATATTTTTATACAATAATTATGATCATTTACATAAAAGGTATGCTGGGTGTTCTCTAACGGATCTCCGGATTCCGGTGACATAATAATACCTGGAGTATCTACTCCAGGTATTATTATGTCACCGGAGTGGTTTAATTCAGAATTCATTTCATCATCATTATCGGAATCACTGCTTTCACTTTCACTACCTAAATGAATGATGAAAGGCTCGTCTAAGTATCCATCCCTTTTTCGCCACACATTTTCAATATTTTTTTACATGATCGCAATGCTTTTGCCATTCATTGACTGTTATTTTATCAAAAGCTTCTGCAATCAATTATAGGATTTCAGAATTCGATCTACCAATATTCTGATCTGCTATAAATTTTTGCATCTGCTTGCTCTTTTTCTTTCACAAGTTTTCTTACAAATCGCTCGCGGACACCTACAAAGGAAATAGCAAAAAATAATTAAATAATGAATGATTTAAAATATGTATTTTAAATTAAAGAGCGAGGGGGAGTTTCATATTTTTTCAGAAGCTGACAACACTAACCTGTAGCAGCAGCTACGCATTCATACAACTTATTGAAGGGTATAATTGGTGCCTGAAGGCGTTATTCTTCCTTCATATAATTCAATACTTGTAATATAACGTTCCCCGCATCAATTTTTAAAGCTTTCGGCATTTTTCACAATTAAAAACCACAAAAAGAAAAATAAATACGCGCAACAAACAATCAATGGCAGTAATGTCATGGATTGACATTTCAAACTGGCGTCGTTAGTTCTACTTTTGGCCACCGGGCCAAATAAGTTTGTAGCACAATAATAAATGGGTTAGGAATGTTCCGTGAAAGACAGCTTAGAGGAATAGTTTTTATTTTTGTGGCATTCGCCACCAGTCAGTTCGTAATAATATCCCTATAAAGTTGCTTAAAGTTAAGTTAAAATCGATTGTAGTACACAATACCACGAAGCCACAAACCCCCAAAAGTAATTATACTCATTGTACTAAATAAACAAAGCAAAACATGCATCCAATCTATTTGGAACCACAGAGGAATATGGTACAAACGGATAACGAATAATTACTCTAGTAATTATTACTAACTACAGATAGATGGTACCGTTCCCTATTGGTCGTAAATTTTAATTGAAATCATCTGGCGACAGTCCCGATGAATTTGGAAATGTAAATGTGTTTGTGGTGTAACTAGGAAGTCACTTTGTAGTTACGATGTTGTTAGATACAATAGAGCAAGAACATTTGCGACACATTCCAAAGGAAATTTCAACAATTTAATCGTCTTTGGCAGCTAGAGTATGTAGTAAAATACATTTTAAACTATAAACATCAACTAAGCCTTTAAACTTATATATAAATACTTACACTATATAACCTACTTTTATAAAACTTATATATAACCTACCCTTGGCTGTGTGGTTGACGGCCATAAACAATATCGTCACCGCATCTAATCCCGTGGGGTGAGTAGACGGCGCCCCGAGGGAATATTTACCAGAGAATGGGCAGCAGTCTCCTCAGTAGTATGACTATCTTAGTGCGTTCGCCAACCCGTCTCTGCCAAGCGTGGCGATAATGGCGTATTACCCTAAATTATGGACACAACGCCATTGTGGAAATCTTTTGGGGAGGCCTTTGTCCAACAGTGGACGTCATTAGGCTGACATGACCCTGGATTGGAGGCTGGTGCTGGTTCGAGACCTGCCGTACGATTTAATTTAGGATTTACACATTTTTAGTTTAAATTTACAATTTGCAATGCGAATAATCCTATCAAACTAAAATTGTATAGTTAAGAAGGTGTTATCAATATGATGTGATCTTTCCTGTGTCGGCCATGCTTCTAGAAAGAATGCCGATGGATAACACCCACATTCTTCTTAAGCATGTTAGCAAAAAAATTTGAACAGCCAGTTTGTATCGTTCGTAGCTTAACGGCAGACCGCCTATCCCGGATTAGTGGAGGGATCCTGGGTTGGAGACCCACCGAATGAACTAATTTATGATTTCGTATTTTTGTGTTTAGATTTACGCTTTGCATTGAGAATATTGAACTATTTTGACAATAACTGAATTAAGCTTGCTAGATAACTTAATCATTATCATTAATGATTCAATTCAAACTGCACATGTTTACATGTACCCATTATCATAATTAATTGTAGATATTCTTGTTTATATGAGATTAATTTCTCCCCCTTACCAACCCACACAATGAAATGACACTAAGCGGTGAGGCTCAGGCATGTCCCGACGAATCGTTGTTGACGAACTGTTTTGGATCACGAAACCAATTTTATCATCATCATCATATTAGCCGAAAGACGACCACTGCTGGACAAAGGCCTCCTCAGAGATCTCCCATCTTTTGAGGGGATTTGCCAAAATCGCCACGCTGGGCAGATGAGTTGGCGATCTCAGTAATATGGTCATACGAGTACTACTCATGAAAACACTGTTGACGACTTTTACGTCGCCCAAGATGGGGTGGAGATTTTTTTTCTTGGTCGTAAGTAAGAACAAGTACCTAGTTCATTAATTATGTATAGTTAACTATATTATCTACATTCTGACGATACACAGCTTAGTAATAAGTTTTGGGTGTAATTTATACATACATACATAGAATCACGCCTGTTCCCCAGAGGGGTAGGCAGTGGCAACGGATTTCCATTTGTCACGATCTTTGCCTCGTTTACTGTCATTATATTCTTCATACATGCTCGCCGGTTTATGGTGCTTCTGACCTGGGCTTTCATTTAATTTATACACCACCAATTTATATAACATATAATACTATTACATTTCTAAATACATACGTATTATGGATAAATTACACCAAGAAACAAAACAATTAATCGTGCCCATCGCACAAAGATTTGTCATGGGTCCCACCCAGGACAAATATATCTGAGAGATATATATCTGAAATCTATCCTGAGTCTGGGTGTAATTATCAGTATTTACAAAAGAAAAGTAGTATATGTAGTACAATACAAATACAATACAATACAAAAATGATTTATTTCATCTCCACAAATTACATGATATTAACATGAAACAAATAAAGTTTGCAAAATGTATAAAGTTGCAATTTGTAGGAGATCTGGAGTCCAAACTAAGCCAAGGCCTGTATTTTGGCACTCCAGGCCCCCCCGAACCCTAGTACATTATATAAATTTGTCAGCAAGATACTTTTATATTATTTATCTAGCTATATATGTAAGCTATATATATAGTATATCATTTATCTGCTTTCCATAGTACTAGCACCCATGACAAATCAAGTGACGACCTCTAGCTTAGGAGTCAGTATCACTAACCATAGATTAATCAGCCAGACAGTCATATATACTTATCACACAATTAAAAAAATCGAATTAAATATTTCAGTAGTCAAACACCGAAGAAATCTTTAAAAATGCATAAAAAAGGTTGCATAAGAACGCCTCTGCAACATTTACCCTACTATGCAAGAACAAAAACTTTCCAATCAATAATTCCAAATGTACACCGATTACCGAAGAATAAGTACTTAAAATGGTTGTTGGGCAGTGGGGAGACATCAATACTCAATGAAAACCATCAATTTGGCTATATCCTTTTCACGTTTAGACAATAAAATTTCAATTTATCGACGACAAAAAATGTGATATCGGAATTGGAATTTGGTAATTGGAAACGAATGTTGTAGATACAGTGCGATAAATAACAGACTGACTGTTACAGCGTTTAAAATTGACCCTTCGCTGTTGGCAATCTGGAGTTTTATCATAATTTATGGGCCAGATGTGATGAGAACCAAAGTGAAAGTTTGAATTATGATTTTAGGGATCCATACATAAAAACAAACGGAATGCTTACAGACTTCGTTTTCCGCTTGCTGTAAAATATAAGAATGGAGAATTTTATGCCATTTACTTAAATTCTTCAGCTGAATTCCGGTAAATAAAAATGTTTTAAATACTGCCATAAAACGATAAATACCTCCACGTGTAATTCTCTTTTGTTAATAGGTTCGAGCTTCGAGCATTTAGCTAAATGCTCGAAGACTTTAACCCTTCAATTAACAATGGTACCTACCTATGATAGTTCCCACCTCATTTTATATTGTGTTGTAATAACAGCTAAAACCAATGAATTTAGTTTAACTTATGCTATTAAAATAACCAATTATATAAGTACAGTCAGCACATCCAGCTGCCCCAATCTGTCAAAGGAGACCATTCTTTTTGGGCCCACTGGCAACGGTTACGTATATTAATCACATCAATCTTAAAAAATATACCGAAATTATTACAACAAATTAGTTCAAACTTGAAAAAAGATATGTAACCGGAATCATGAATCATTAAAAAAAGTACTTTTTTGATATTCAGTTACGGCTCGCCGCCATTTATACAATAAAATGGGGAGGATTGCAAGCTTTTAGGGAATTCCTTAATTTATAGGAAATTAGAATTGATTTGTAGCCTTCTGCCACGTGAACTGTTTAGCTCAATAACAGTTAAATTGTTGCGATTTCATACTTATGTAAATATATATAAAACGGATGGGAAGAATAATATGTAGTTCTCACAACAGTGGATATATAGTTATTTGAAGTAAAATAATCTTTAGCGGCGTAGAGCATTTTTCTTGGGATGGGTATAAAATGTTAAACTCACGTCAGGACATAATATTTCCAGTCCATTTATATACTTTTCTCACAGATATTTACGGTTATGAATGGGGAAATCGAGGAATTATATAATGATCATTGGCAACCCTGAACACTTAACGTCACTCCTACATTTTCTTTCGAATTGTGTGAATGTATTTTTCTTAGTTTCTCGTATTTCTTTGAAATATTTGTCTAAAATGGCTTCAATACGTTCAACTCTTAGCGAATAGACAGCTGTAGTTCTGCGACAACTTGCTACTATGTGGATTTCATGTTTAAATTGTCATATTTCTCAGGATTCCGGTTAGACATCCCAAAACTAATACTACCCCATTAATCTAGAGATAATAAGGAACAAATTGACATAGGTTTCATTAATAAACGCGACAATTTTTGGTGGGCCCATCCGCCATAGAAAAAGGAATGGTCTCCTTTCTTTTATAGATTTTCAACTTTATCACATAAGCATAAGGTTCACTTTCAATTGGGAAAAATTGAAAGGTTGGGGGTAGCTTGATGGGCGTCTGTACTCAAATTGTGGCGAATAACCTCACCAAAACTCAAAACAAGACTAACGAAATGTATGTGGTCCACCGAACAGTAGCTCTGATCGGGAATAGAACCAGAGATCTATCGTGTATCCGACGTAGTAGCGAGGCTATCTACACATGCCGTTACATATAACTATGAAACATATAACTATCGTGTCATAGACTATAGTGTAGATTCAATTACCACCCGAGAGTATAAAATAGTAAAAAGCGTCAATATCGAATGGATTATATAAATTCGGGTATGAGAACGACGGTGCGGTGGCGGAGCGAATACCCCGTGGTCCGTGGGTTCAATTCTCACCCACACTTAACTTTATAGAATTGGTTTTAAAGATGTCTGAAACTTACATATAGTATCCGTAAACATAATTATTTCATTACTACAAAATAAGTTTACTCTCTGTCGGAGTATCAAGCACTAATAAAAAAAACTAATAAATACACCAGACAGTAACTGTCGTAATCGAAGCTTCACGGAACCATATAAAATATGTACATTGGAAGCCGTTAAAGGCAGAACAGCGAGCAGACGGTTCGGAAATTCATTACAATGGCGAAATCCGCCTGTTTCATGTCACGTGACTGGCTGCGGTCAAAGAAAATGTCCTGTGACCTCTCATTACAATAAAATAAATCCCTAAGACACTGCTGGATAAAAAATAATTTCAGAGCTACCGAACTTATACTTAATTTATTTTAAGAGACCACGATTTTTTATCAATGTTGCGGACATTGATAAAAAAACGTGGTCTCTTCTCTTCTCTTATCTCTTCTCAAGGTACATTAATCCCAGTATCGCGGGGGCTTTATAAAAACCTTTAGCTCATGGACACAAAGCACACCCAGACTCAAAACTACTACTCAGGATGTGCACTTAATACAGATATAAATAAATAATATCTTGGAACATTATTCACATGCGGCCATCTGATCCAAAACTAAGCAGAGCACTATGGACCTATGGAAATCAGATAACTGATATGCTACATATATAAATATATTACTTTTCTTTTTTGTATATATTACACCCAGACTCAAGAGAAACAGACATGTTCATAGACACAAATATGTATTCTGGGTGGGAATCGAACCCGAGCCCTGCGGCGTCAAAGGTAGGTATATACACCAACCACGTCAACCGGCCCATCGATATTATTATGCCATCGGGATGTATCTTTATAGTACTGTGGGAGCAGACGGGTTAATCATGTTTTTACCAAACCTTACAACTGGCTAAACAGTATTAGGATCAACCAACTATTACTAGAATGTAACGTTGTAAATTGTACACGACGTGTAAGACATTTGACTGAATACAAAAAAATAAACAGTGTTTTTATGAAATTGCCATCTAAAATCCGCCATCATACTGTTGCCATAAATTGGTTTATAAATAAATCTTTTGTTTAATTATTAAAAAGTATATATTATTTTGTTGTACAACAAAACTTTTATTAGTATTTTTTTTGAATAGGTACTAAATTGTTTCGAATAGGTCATCATACATTCATAATAACAGCTGTAAAAAGTGGACAAGAGCCTCCCCCAAGAATCATCTTATGTATGCAATAATCACCACCCTTGGCAGACGGGTTGGCGATCGCAGTATGATGGTCATAGTACACAGAGAGACGCTACTGCCCGTTCTCTGGTAGATATTCCCTCGGGACGACTTCTACTCCCCCCACGGGATGAGATGGGGTGACGATATTCTTTAAGGCCGTCGCCACACAGCCATATAGAATAGGTACTGTGAATAAGTTTCTTCTTAATTTTAATTAAGATTCTATTAATATATTATATTAAATTAAGGTCTCAAAGTGCATTTATTCCTCCTTCCACCTGTCCATCAACTCCGAGAAGAGCCGACAAACAAATCATAGAAGTATTTTATTTAATAAAATCTTTCGAAATTATGTCAACTAAACTACTGATATATCGATCATGGTCCATTATTTCACAAATGGCATCAATACTAAGCTGAAATTGCGCCAAAAAAGCGCTTGAAGTATTACTGTTACTTTTATTGTTAGGCATAGATATTCGCGTGTCGTACAACTTTAAATATATAGGTACCGTATTTCCTCGACAATCATGAGGTGATAGCAAGTTAGTTTTAAAAGAAGTCGGCACCAATTCCCACTTTATACTAAACAGGAATAGTCGATTCCTGCGGCCTAATTATGAATCATATTATTATAGTTGGCTTTTCATAAATTCGAAATAGCATGTCGACTAATTATGTATTTAATTTTTTTTTTAAATAGAATAACGTAACCGTTGTAACCGCTAGACTAACGAGTCAGTCAAAATAAAGTATTTGTATACTTTATTTTGTCTGACTTACTTACACAACCGCAGATAATCAGATCCTAGGTTCAAATCCCAAGTCAAGTCAAAAAAGTTATTTAGGGATTTTTCTGAACAGACAAAAATACTCAGTAGGTATCAGCCAGAGGCGTGCTAGGTCGGAAAACCTCCTCGCGAGCCCAAGACTACTGGTCCCATTCGAATATTCATATTCGGTGGGAGCAGAAGTTTATGGGACGGTGCACGCCGGGCGCAGGTAGTAATCGTTTCTCGGAATGGGATTTGTCCCACGTGAAAGGGTTACTGCTTGTGGCTAATCCGACACAGGGGGGGGGGCGGAATCTGCCAAGATCCTGTGGTCGTATCTTGGCGGACCTTCCATACATCATCCATGTATGGTCGGAATTCCGCGACGACCACCCGCGTGTTTGTAACATGCGCGGGGACCCGTACGGGGGGATGAAGGAGCCCTGGAGGTTGAGTTGGTGAGGGGTCGGGCAGTAGTTATCCCTCACCCGCAACACGCCTCTTTGGTCCGGATTTCCCCTTACACGGGCGGTCGGGGTCTAGCCGGGCCCTGATCAGTCGGCTGCGACGTCCGGTCGGACGGCCGTCAAGGCTAGCCATGGGTAGGCGTATCTGCAGGTGGCGTCTGGGCTGGCGCCGTGTGCCGGTCTGCAGACGAAGGCGCGCGCCGTGCTGGACGTTGGGCTGTCCAGTATCGGTTCGCGTTGGAGGTCTCGCAGATTGGCATAATCCCATGGCTATACCGCCCAATATCCCTGGTGCTTGTAAAGCATCCCCTTTGGGGGCTCGGTGGAGGGTGGGGAATTGGGTTGGTGAACGCTGTATTGCTACTTATGGAAGGAAAAAAGAATATAGAAATTGCCCAACCAACAGTTAAGGTAATAGCCTTAACTTCTAAGGAGCTAGCGGGTGTGCCAGGTATGGTGCACCCCGTAGCAGATGAGGAGAAGGCAGCGAGGGCTGCTACTAAGAAGAAGGCCGCTAGGAAGGTCAGGGAGACCTTTTCCCGCCCGGCCACTCCGGTTCCAGGAATTTCGCGGGATGAGGCCGCGGGCACGGAGAGTGATGGCTCCGTTAGGTCCGCGGTTTCCATGGAGTCCCTGGATAGCCGGGCGGACACTCCGGGGGGAAACGCCTGATCACTGCGGTACAGGGTGGGCGTCCGGTCAAGGCCGCCAAATTAATTGACGATGCGGATGACGAGGCGGATCTCGCCTTCATTCTGGACTCGCCTCAGGGCCCTACAGAGACTAAGACGAAGAGCACACTGCCCCGG
This sequence comes from Pseudoips prasinana, assembly GCA_951640165.1. NCBI lineage: Eukaryota > Metazoa > Arthropoda > Insecta > Lepidoptera > Nolidae > Pseudoips > Pseudoips prasinana. The sequence continues at coordinate 22,449,670 of OX621240.1, forward strand.
GTCGAGGACCTAGTTGAGGAACTGCGCCACCAGCCGACTGCCGACCTGGGTGTGGTCATTCTGGACTCGTTAGCGAGGGTGGAAAAGGTTGCAGATACATCGCGCAACCTCAAGGGCAACTTTGTGCGGGTCCTGAGACTTGCGGCCCGGAAGGCCCAGGCTGCCGCCACCGAGCTGCACGGGAGAACCAAAGGGAGCTTACTGGAGCTGAAAAATCAGCGGCTTCGCTTTAGGTTGGCTTCCCTGGAGTCCCGTGTGGCCGCCATGACGGCGGAGTTGTCGGACATTCACCGGGGCGAGGTCGCAGTCTTTCCACCTCTGCCGTCGCCATCCCGGCCATCACTGCCTCATTCGCGGTCGCCGCCTTTGCCTCCTTCGCGGCCGCCTCCATCGCTAAGGCCGTCTCCACCACTGACGCCGGAGAGACGCACACCGGGATCACCGCATGGAGCCTTGGCATCGCGGGGGAACAATGGGGTCGCTGCTCTTTCTGCTTCTCCTCGGCAAGATCTTACGTCGCCAATAGACAAGTTTGCGGCCCTTTTGGACCGCAAAATGCAAGAAATGGGACGTATCTGGGACCAACGTATGGTCCAGATGCGTCATGAGGTCATGGCGGAGATCTTCCCGGGCAGGGCCATCCGCCCGCCGCTCGCTGGGAGCGCAGCACCGCCCCAGGTGCCACCCAACGCGAAGCGGGGTGGCCGGCAGCGGAGACGACGAGCCGCCGAAGAGGCGGCTGCGGCCAGGAAGGTGACAATGCCGGTGTGGTCAGCACCACCGCCACCCGCCGAGGGCACGTGGGCCCAGGTGGTTGGCCGAAAGGCCAGGGCAAAGGCTGCCCGCCAAAATCGGCCACCGCCGCCTCCGCCTCCAAAGAGGCCGATCGCGCTGCCGCGACCTCCACCGTCCGCGGCAGTGACGATCAACCTGCCATCGACCTCGGCCACTACCATGGCTGAGGTCATGAAGGTGGCGAGGACCAAGGTCCCGTTAAAGGACCTTGGCTTGGAGGCGGGCCTTCGCCCTAAGAGGGCCTTGACCGGGGGCCTCATTTTGAGGATACCTGGTCCAGAGGGGCCCCCGAAGGCGGAGGCCTTAACCTCTCGGCTAAGGGAGGCCTTAGCCGAGACGGGTGCGGTGGTGGCGCACCCAGTGGCAATGGGAGAGCTCCGGGTGATGGACCTGGACAACTCCGCCGACCCGACCGAAGTGGCTGAAACTTTGGCCACGGAGGGAGGATGTGCCGTCGCCGACGTAAAAGTCGGCGAAATTCGGTTCTCCCCGTCGGGGTTAGGTTCGGTGTGGGTTCGGTGCCCACTAGTGGCCGCCCGCAAATTAGCGGCAATCGGCCGGGTGCTAGTGGGCTGGATGTCGGTCCGGGTGGTGGTGCTTCCACCCAGAGCTCTCCAGTGCTACCGCTGCCTGGAGAAGAGGCATGTCAGGGCTCGGTGCACAGGGTGCGACCGGAGCGCGTCATGCTTCGTCTGTGGCCAACAGGGCCACAAGGCGAAGGAATGCACGGCGCGCGCCCCTCACTGCGTAGTGTGTGCCGACCTTGGCAGGCCGGCAAACCATCGCCTGGGCAGCGGTAGGTGCACGCCACCGAAGAGAAAGGGAGCGGGACGTCCTGCCACGTCCGCTCCTACATCGTCGCGGTCCAATGATCCGGACTCTGGCCCCGGTAGGGTGTCCATGGATGTGTAAACATTCTTTCCCCCCCAACTTATTTTGCAGGGCAACTTGAACCACTGCATCGCTGCGCAAGCTCTTCTTGCGCAGACGATTGCTGAGCGTTCGGTTGCCCTAGCGATAGTGGCGGAGCCTCACTCTGTTCCCGACCACCCTCATTGGTTCGGGGCAGATGGGGGCCTCGTCGCCATTTATTGGGCGGGGGGGGAACGTGACCCCCATTGCACACTCCTGGCCAAGGGGCCCGGATTCGTCGTCGTGGAGTGGGGACCAGCAGTCGTGGTGGGCTGCTACATCTCCCCGAATTGCGGCCTCGCAAATTTTGAGGCGTACCTGGACGGGCTAACGAGCCATATTAGCTCCTACCAGTCCCGTCCGGTACTCGTCCTGGGTGATTTTAACGCCCACTCTAGTGTGTGGGGCGATGCCCGGGACGACGTTCGAGGGGAGTCACTGCTGGAATGGGCCGCCGGACTGGACCTCCGTCTTTTAAATCGGGGTTCAGTCAGCACCTGTGTGCGATGGCAGGGGGAGTCGATCGTCGACTTGACGTGGGCGACTCCCTCGGCCATGCACCTGGTCTCGGGGTGGAGAGTTGCGGAGGAAATTGCCACGCTGTCGGATCACTGACACATCGTTTTCAGCGTGGCCTTCCGTCCGCCCCGAGGCGGCCCTGACCGCAGCAGTGTTGTCCCGCCACGGCGCTGGTGCCTGCGCCGCTTGGACCGCGACATGTTGACGGCTGCCGCCGTCACCATCGCCTGGGGGGCGAGTGAGGGTGGAGAGAGGATCCCGTCCGATCCCAATTCGCAAGCGGGCTGGTTCCGGGGCATTATGTCTCGCATCTGCGACACGTCGATGCCCCGGATCCGTCCGGGTGACAGACGAGGCTCGCAATATTGGTGGTCGGCCGAAATCATGCGACTCCGAGCGGAGTATGTCGTAGCGCGTCGCCGACACCAGCGGGCCCGTCGGAGGAGGCGAGCTAATGCCGAAGAGGCTGCCGGAGCGCACAGGGCGTATCAAGTCGCCGTCAAGGCGTTATCCACCGCCATAGCGGAAGCCAAAGCTCGGTCCTGGAACGAGCTCATCGAGGGACTGGATAGGGACCCATGGGGGCGCCCGTACAAAATGGTACTGGGCAAGCTCAGACCATGGGTCCCTCCGTTGACGAGTACCCTGGACCCGGATTTCCTGAGGAGGGTGGTGGACACCCTCTTCCCTAGGGTCCAGGACAGTCCCTCAGACCCTCCGTCACCGTCGTACCTTGATTGGGACGACCAGTTGGAGGTGACGGAGGGGGAGCTGGACCGAGCAGTACGGCGACTTGCGGCCCGAAATACCGCCCCTGGCCCGGATGGGATACCGGGCAGGGCGTGGGTTTGCGCCCTGGCAGTCCTGGGGGATCGGTTGAGGCAACTGTTCACCAGCTGCCTCCGTAGTGCCGTGTTCCCCACCTGCTGGAAAGAGGCAAGGCTTGTGCTTCTGCAGAAGCCGGGCAGGACCGCCGATTCTCCCTCGGCGTTCCGACCAATATGCTTGCTGGACGAGGCGGGCAAGCTCTTTAAGCGTGTCATAGCCGCCCGTCTCAGCGAGCATCTGTCGCGCGTTGGCCCCGACTTATCGGACAGCCAGTTCGGATTCCGGCAGGGACGTTCGACGCTGGACGCGATCAACCGCGTCCGCGCCCTGTCGGAGCCCGCTGTTCGGGCGAGGGGTGGCGTTGGCGGTGAGTTTAGACATCGTCAACGCCTTCAACTCCGTCCCCTGGTGGGCGATACGGGAGGCACTGGTCCATCATAACGTGCCTCCCTATCTCCGTGGTATAGTCGGGGCATATTTGCGCGACAGGACGATTCAATTCGTCGGTCGGAACGGGATTGAGATCCAGAGGGAGCTCTCCTGCGGGGTTCCTTAGCGGTCCGTGTTGGGACCTCTGCTATGGAGCCTCGCGTACGATGCGGTCCTGCGGATAAGCCTCCCTCCCGGAGTGAGCGTCGTCTGCTATGCGGACGACACGCTCGTCATAGCCCGGGAGGTAAGCTTCCAGCGGGCGGTACGGCTCGCCGAACTCGGAGTTGCGTGTGTCGTCGCGGCCATAACGAGACTGGGCCTTCGGGTAGCGCCTCACAAGACCGAGGCGCTATGGTTCCACGGCTTACGCCGTAGGGAGGAACCACCCAGTATGTCGATGCGTGTAGGTGACGCAGGGGTCAGGGTGGGGCGGTACATGAAGTACCTCACCCTAGACAACCGATGGGGCTTCGAGGAGCATTTCGGGCGTCTGGCCCCCCGAGTGCGCCGGGTAACCGGTGCGTTAAACCGGCTTTTGCCGAACCTCGGGAGTCCCAGGGAAGAAGTTCGCCGCCTCTGCGGAGGTGTCGTGCGATCCATGGTCCTTTATGGGGCGAACGTCTGGTCTGAACGCCTGACGGGCGCCTCCCGCTGCAGAGCTATTATGAATAGCCTGCAGCGTGTGGTGGCCATACGGATCGCACGAGGATACCGGACGGTATCCTTTGAGGCGGCGACACTCCTGGCGCGCCTCCCGCCGTTTGATCTCCTGGCGGCAGTCGACGCGACGGTTTACACCGAGATCCGCGTCCGCCGGGAGAGCGGCGAGGCACCAGAGCAGACGCTCGTTGCCTATAGGCGGGATGCACACCGGCGCGTACTAACACAGTGGCGCGCACGGCTTGAGTTGCGCCTGAACGCGCGCCAACGTGCCGTCGGTGCTATCCTGCCTCACCTCGAGGCCTGGGTGGGAAGGAAGGGCGGTTACGTCACCTACAGACTGACTCAGATACTCACCGGACACGGGTGTTTCGGTGAGTATCTGTGCCGGATCGGCCGAGAAGTGACGACACATTGTCACCATTGCGGGAGCGACCTGGACTCTGCCCAGTACGCTGGAGGAGTGCCCGGCCTGGGAGGCCGAGAGACGAGTCCTGGTCGCTGAGATCGGACGGGATCTTTTGCCGCCAGCAGTCGTGTATGCGATGCTGGCGGGCGACTCCACCAAATGGGACGCCGTGGTCTCCTTCTGCGAAGCAGTCATGCTCCAGAAGGAGGCCGCCGAGCGGGATCGGGAACGAGCCGACCCCGCTCGTAGACGGAGGAGGCGTCGGGACGGCGGCGGCAGCCGTTAGCCCTACTCCCCTCGGGGTTGCGGTGGCAGTATGAGAAGTGTCCTCTACTGTCGCCACGTGCAAGCAGCCCCGGGAAGACAGCGAACTGTTTGTGGCGCAGTCGCTGTGCCGTACTGGCAGGAGTCGGCAAATGGGGAGGGCAACCCACAGCTCTCCCCGGGTGCGTGTCCCGACCATCTGGGACACGGCGCAAAAGGGGAGCACCGGAGCAGCATACCCGCGTTCCCGGGGCTCCCCGTATCAGGCGCCAGAAGAAGTCCACGGCAGGTTAGGTTTAGTCGGTGCGAGTCCGACATACCCACCCGCAGACACTTTTTGCGGGTGGCATGCATTAGGATTCCCCCTGCCTTAACAAAAAAAAAAAAAAAAAAAAAAGGTATCAGCCAGAAGTCTGGGAGAGTCCTGTAAATTATAGTATTTATCTACCCCCACGCCTCAGAGATCACATAAACCCGTCGTACCTGACCACTTTCCAGTTGTGTCGCTAGTCATCCCATCGGATCATGAGAGTGAAAGTGCCCCTGTGTTTGCGAACAAGCTTATGCACTATAATATCTCCCATGCAGATGGCTAGAATCCTTTGAGACTGGCCGCCGTTCGACTAGAAGGACACTATAATTTATTCAATGGTATACATATAAACTACATATTTGATCGAAAGTCACATCAAATGAATGCAGCGAATGTGTTCTGTAGTTTGAGTGAACTAATAGTCCACTGATAAAGCCAATAACAAATCATTAAAGTGTGACCTTTGTATACTTGGAACAAAATTAATCATCATAATCAACATTGTTTGTATTTTATGTCGCTTCTAATAGACATACTTCTTTCTTTCTTTCAAATAACTGTCAATTTTATGTATCCATATTTCTTCCTACACTCTTGACTCCGTATGATACCGATCGTATGGTTCATGGCCAGTAGTTTTATTAATCAAGCCTTGTGATTAGTGTCGCAGCCTTTAAAACTCAGAATTAATTCAAAATGAAAGCTTGGTAAGAAGAAAGTATTATTTAGATGACAGAGTCGCGGGCATACTCTAATAATTCTTACTAATGCTAAGATACAAACTTCAAATATTTATTGAAACCTAGTTATCACATTCGTTCTCTTATACTATTAATTTAGGGTATTTCTATGTACAGACGCCAGCACATCCAGCTACCTCAATCTGTCAAATTGCTTTTATAGATTTTCAACTTTATCACATAAGCATAAGGTTCACTTTCTATTGGGGAAATTTGACAGATTGGGATAGCTTGATGTGCTGGTGGATGTACTGATATCAGAATGTTTAATTAAATTTTATTAATTCACTTGCTATCATATTCTAAAATAACTTGTACTTTAATTACACTCAGGAACATTTTCGTCACCGTTAAAATGATACAATGTTAAACTACTGTGACCATTGTCAATTACCAAGTTACCACATTGTATCATTATACTATGTCCACTGCTGGACAGAGGCCTCCACCAAAGGTTTCTATAATGTTGGTATTTGGAGGAGTTTGGGGAAGTCACCGCGTGTGGCAAGCGAATTGGCGGCCACAGGTGGTAGCTGGTATCTACACAGATGGCGCTGTTGCCCGACTACCTGATGTATCCTTTATAAACCACACTCATGGAAATCAAACGGCTCCAATCCTATATAATTATGTAATCGGAATATTTACATTGTTTATTATTTATTTTGATATTGCATTACTGTTAAACAAACAATAAGCATGGTAAGTATCCCGGCTGTAGTAAATATTCATGTTCATCACTAATGACACCTCCCATTGTGCATATATTCAATTTCCAATATAAAACGTTATTCCCTGCGAAATACGACAGTATTAAAAGTTAAAAGTAGCGTATTATTTTATAGTATTTATAATATTACGCTACTTTTAAATTACGCTATTAAATATTACGCTACTTTTAAATTTAAGTTATTGATGTATAAAAAAGTTTTTGGTATATCAATATAGATTGTTAACTTAACAAATACCTATATTCTTTTTAAATAATCCAAACTCCAAAAAGAACGAAATTAGGTAGCAATTTAATGATAGGGAAGTGGCAATTTTTCCATGTTGGAGCCTAACTTTATTAGGGGTAAGTAAGAGGTTCTAGTCGGAGCTCGACCCAAACTTAATAAAGATTAATTGACTTTTAGCGCTTGGCTTGGCATTCTACAGACAAGATATTCTACAGAGTATAACAGAAATGCGAAACTCAAACTACCCATTCATTAAGACTAAGACTTGTGGAAAATCAGCTTGGAAAACACCTTCTCTAATAATAGATTAATTTATTGTTGCCAAATAAAACAAGACAATTTTTATATCATAGCCTTTTTTCTAACATAGTTCTATTGGAAAGAATATGGCATCTTTAGCTGGATCAATTTAGTTTAGGCACGAAATACAGAGGTAAATAAAAAGTTTAATCGGTGCGCCTATGAAGCAGTTTTAGTTGTTGGACTGTTCTATGTAAGCTGTGTTCCTTTCATACGATGTTTATTAGAGAGAGATGCAATGCAATGCATGCATTTAAATTAATTCAGTGATTTAAAACACAGAATCGCCAACATTGTCTATTTTACAATTGTAGAATTACCTATATCTCAGGCTCTACTTTACCCGATCATACCTCTCATAGAGTGCTCCTGGTCGAATTTCGCCAATAGAGTTCAATTTCGATGGAAAGTGTTCTTCAACCCAGGATTTTATATAGTTTCTTTTTAATTGACTATTTTACAGTTAGCCTCGGAGTCAGCAAACAAATGTTGCTGACCCTTCCTCCCACCCCGATGATTCACAAGCACAGGCGACCTTTCTCACACGCAGAAACACAAAAATAAAATTATTATCTAATGTTATTATTAAAGAATATCTTCTGTAAGGTGGAGGCACTACCCCAGTCGGGATGCTCTTTGAATGAATGAACGCTGTGCCCTACCACTCTAAAAATTTGGATTGGTTCAATTGATGGAAGGGGTCCGTCCGCAAGAATAGAACGGCGTCAATACGCTGGTGTCAGAGTAGCCGAGCCTAGGGGTATTCCTTCTCGATACCTGTAATCACATGGATGTTGGGGTTGAAAGTCGAACTGATATTTTATTCCCTTAATTATCCCTTACACTCACTAATCTAATGGGGCGGTTATTATTATAGATCATGTGCAGGACGGGTGACGGGTCAACATAACTTCTAAACACCGGGTGATACAGGATGGTTTGCTTGCCAGAAAAACCCTGAAATATTTAATGGAATGATTGGGTACGGTCTTTTATAAACAAACACTGTTTTTACGAATTATATAATATATAGGTTTTGGTGATTTTGATATGACGTTTATTTTTATATTAAATTAGATTAGGTACACGTATATATGTATAACCGGTAGCTAGCGGTAGGTAGCTAGGCAATGTTTGATTGTGGAATGTCTACATTGGTTGAACTTGGTTCCTTCTGGTAACACCACTCACACCGTCTTCAGGTTTATGACGTAACTTTTGATCATTGTCAACAGATGGCGCTTTACTATGCGTCAACTCACTAAGGGACAAAGGAGTACCTAACTGTTGGTTTTTATAAGTCGAAAGCATTATGTAACAAAGAAAAGGTGTATCATATCAATAACAAAGTCGTTTAAAAATGATTGCAGATTCAACAGAAATCGCTAATATGAATTTAATCGATATGTAACGATGCACAGCGAAATGCTTAGAAAAGTTAAATCGAATCTCTCAACGAGCTGTAAAATTTTATTGCGAAAGGATGTATAGTATCATATGAGAATAGGAAAATCATGCAGGAACTTGTATTCCGCCCCTAAGAACCAATCAATATTCTCAACCACAGTGGGGCAGGTTCTTCATACATCATATTGAATTACAAGCCATAAAACTCGATATCTTGGATTTCCTGTTACCAAACATCTTTAGTAATTATCACATACATTTACCATCTTTAGTAATCGACACAAAATTCAGCAAGTAAAATATATGATTACTTTCATTCTTTCATTCTTTTTATTTATTTGCATTATATGGTACAGTTTATTTGAAGTCCCTGGATCCTGTGCTAGGTTATTAAACCTGTGTTACAGAATACAGTGTCCTCCCCGCTTTTAGTATGACAACAATAATTTATGCAACAAAGTAAAATCAAAATGAATTAAATTAAAAATTACACGTAAAGAAAGTTACAATTAATATTAAAAGATTATTACAATAAAATAAAGACCTTGTTCAAATAAAATTAAGACATGATTACAATAAAATTAAATATAAAATAAAAATTAAGACATCAATAAAAATTAAGACATTATTATTATTATTTGGGTTAGTAAAAAAGAAGAATGTTATGTGTGTGTAATGAGCTTTGTGGTGTTGATCTGTGTATGTATTGGATGTGTGTGGGTGTAAGTGTATTATGTACCTAATTATAAAACCGTTTTTAATATTTGTTCTGTTGCGTCATATGTTTGGGACTGTAACCAAGGTTGCAGAGTTTTCTTGACTTTATGAAGATTAAGTTTATATATTGAGAGAGCCTTGTTAATTACGTTGTAGATATATGAACTCTGTGCACAGAAGTGTCGTCGTGCAAGCGCAGATCGACAACGAACACTCTTACAAACAGGAAATCCAAAACGTCGGTTGGTTACGTTATTGTCAAATACAAGGGTGGAGTGTTTACGCAGGATAGTGCGCAAGATGTAAAGTTGTCTCACTGTTAGTATTTGAGCGTCAGAATATAGTTGGTTAGTGGGATAGTCTCTTTTTCGGAAATAAATAATTTTTAAAATCGTCCGCTGTGCCCGTTCCACCCTAAGCATTACAGTTTTAAAAGTTCCTCCCCATACCGGGATACAGTATGTAATTATTGACTCGCATAGGGAGCGATAGACTAGTGATGTAGTTTCTACGTCCGCTGAGTGTCTCAATTCTACGAACAAATAAATTAGTTTTCGAAGCCTTGAACACAGGGCCTCCGTATGCACACGCCAATCCAACTTTTCATCGATGTGAACACCTAAATATTTTAAGGATGGAACAATATTTAGAGTAGCGCAGTTACATTGATGGATATCATTACATGTGTGAGCTATTATTTTTTTCGAAGCCCAAGGAGGTTTAGGGGCATTGGGAGGTGTGAACTGGATCAATTTCGTTTTGGATATATTTAAGGTCAGGAGGTTATTGACTAGCCAATCCATTACATTATGCAATGACTGCTCAGTTTTTTCTTTTGCACTAACCCAATCTTTGTCATAAACTAAAAGTGCCGTGTCATCTGCGTAAGTAAATATGTCACAGTTATTGAAGGATAATTGGCAAAGATCATTTATATACATTTGAAATAGAATAGGCCCCAAAATACTCCCCTGCGGAATACCGTAGCTTATAAATTCCTCATTACTAATCATAGAATCAATTTTTACGCACTGACTACGACCACACAGGTAGCTTCTGAAGATATCCAGGGTCACTCCACGTATTCCCAAGTGCTCCATTTTCGCCAAAAGCCTAGGGACAGAGACGGTGTCGAAGGCCTTGGTCAAATCTAAGAAGATACCATAGCATTTCAGCCGATTATCCATTTTATCGACCAAGGTATTTGTGAAGTCGGCCACAGCGTCCTCAGTAGAAATACCTGAACGAAAACCATATTGGTTGGTTGCTATTAAATTATTTTTACTTAAGAATTTGCTGAGATTGGTATGCAGTATTCGTTCTAAGATTTTAGATAATGAGCTCAGCACTGAAATTGGTCGATAATTGGATACATCGTCTCTAGCTCCTGACTTGTGAACTGGATGGACCATTGCCCGTTTAAATGCTTTGGGAAAAACTCCTGAGTTGATGGCACAGTTGCATATATGTGTTATTATAGGAGCTAGAGTGATACTAGAGAGTTTTAGGATTTTAGCTGGTATGTTATCCCAACCAACTGCGCAATCACTACGTAGGCCATGAATTATGTTCGCAACCTGTGCTACGTCAACTGGAGAGATGACGAGTGAGTTTATTGGAGATGGGAAGCGAAAAGTGTTCGCGGTCTGGTTCATAGAACAAAATTTAGAGGCAAGGTTTTTCCCGATATTGACGAAGTAATTATTGACATTATTAATTGATGCTATAGAATTTTCGTCTGATTTAAGTAGTTTATTAGCAGAGTTTCTTGGTTGGTTACTGTGTGCGATGGATTTGATGACTTTCCATGTAGCTTTTGGGTTATTTTTGGCATTTCTGAATTCCGTTTTCTCATATGCACGCTTTATTTTTTTGATTAAATTATTGCAAAAGTTGCGGTACCGTACGTATGTCGTTTTTAATACAATGTTTTCAGGAAACTTCTGAACCCGTCTGTGCATTTTATCTCGGTTACGTAGGCATCGAAGTAAACCGGGACTCATCCAAGGTTTAGTGATCGTTTTTCTATTAGGGGTTTTGACAATCTTACTATGTTTTAATAAGATAGTTTGTATGCTGGAAATAAAAAGATCAGTTGCTACATTGGCATCACAAGTAAATGTAACAGAGCTGAAATCGTAGTTATCTATGTCATTTTTTATAGATTCATAGTCGTATCGAACAGATGTTTTCTTCACTGAGGCTGTGGCTGGTTTATTTAAATCTAAGAATAAGGTTATGGGAAGATGGTCTGTAATGTGTGTGTCTAGTACAACAACCTTAGCAGGAGCTTTAGTTTTTAACAAAACATGATCAAGGCAGTTGTCTACTCTGGTCGGGATTACGTGTGCAGGTAGTAAACCAAGGCCAGCTGTCAAGTTTAGGTAGTCATTTGAATGACGGTCAGTGTTACCGGGTTTAATATCGATATTCATGTCACCTATTAATATTATATTATTATGGGATTTGAGAGACTTACCTAATTCATATAGACTAGAGTAGAAGTTATTAGGGTCTGAATAAGAAGGAGATCGATACACTGCTATAATAGCTGTATTATTAATACGAGTAATGAGGCAGTTAGCATCAAGTATCGGAGGCTCAAAAGTTTCACAGTTTATGGTATTTTTTATGTATATTACAACGCCATCATTTTTTATTGGGTTGTTATTTGTAAAGTACGAGTCATAGCCCGGTAAGACAGGTAGATTACCCGATACTTGTAGCCAGCATTCAGTGAAAATTATAACATCAAACTCGACCCTTGTAACTGTAAGAATACTGATGAATTGGTCAAAATTCTTTTTAATGCTTCTTATGTTAGTATGAATAATTCGTAGGGTGTTATCGCTAATACTGGGGAAATTCCAGCACTCTTCTGGCCTACTCATATTAGATTCTGCCACTGAAATATTATCTATTTCATTAGAAATTTGGTCTAGATTCATAAAGGTTAAGTTATAATAAGAATAAGTGCCACAGGGATATGTCCAGGGGAAGTGTGTAAGATTGTTAAGGTTGAGACTGCAACTAGAACATAGAATAAGTAGGATGAGTAAAAACATTGCGGTGATTTTTTATATGTGTTTGTGTGTATGATGTATAATAATAATTTATCTATGTTACGAAAAGTTTGAATATGGTACGTGTGTGTGGATTGTGTGAAGTGTGTGTTAGTTCTCCAATAAAACGAAATAAGAAGCTGACATATTAGGCATAAGGTAACAATAGTAATAATAGTAATACGAATAGCAAACAGTATACTTGGTTGTCGAAATCGGTTCTCTAGTCATTTCTTTTGACGAAGGCCGTCTAGGTCAGCTTCATTTCTGATCATAATATGACGCTCTCCATCCGTCTTACGCAGGAATACTTTCCCATAAGAGGTCCAGCAGTATTTATACTCATGGTTTTCGGCATAGCTGCGAGCTAGATAGTAAACACGTTGATCTCGTGGCGTAAGTTTTTCGGATAAGTAAATTGGTTTACTCGGTCCGGTTATTTTTAAATGTGTTGTATTGAGCTTGTTATCTTTGTTCACAGTATTAAATTTACGTGCCCTTTTAATGATACCATCTCTTGTTATTGGGCTCGTGAAATCAACTGTAATTGTAGTAGTTCCTTTTTTATTTTTTGTGCGGAAGACATCTTTTATATCGTTGCTATTTATTGGATGTCCAATAGCTCTAGCAGTATCCGTTACAATATTGCGCAGGTCTTCTTTATTTTCTTCTTGTTTTTGCGGCACGTTTCTTAGTTCTATTTTAGTGGAGTAGAGTTGACGTTCCATTACATCTACTCGTTCCTCCAATTCGCGGATATAACGGCGATCATTTTCGCGATCAGATTCTAATTTTTCAAATTTCTTTTTCATGTCATCATATTCTTTTGATATAAAAGTGATCGATTCTTTTATCGTAGAGTTTTGGGTACTGATTTCGGCAATCGAAGTTTGTAAGGCATTGAATTTGCTGTCAGACTGAGTTGTAGCATTTGTCAATAATTGGTATATTTCCTGCAAACGAGACAAGCAGCCACAGTCGTCGCGTTTACGCTTGGGTCGGGATGTTATAAAACAGTCTTTTCCTGATGCGGCTGCAGTCAGAGATGATCCAGATTGTTCAATTATTTGGGAGTTAGTAGTAGTGGCGATTTCATCCCCTGAGGGTGTTTTTGGTGGTGTACGGTTAAGAGGCATTATTATGGTAAATAAACGGTGTTACCTTGAGTCCTTTCGGAGTATATTGGGTATCACGGTCTCCTTGTTGATAACACTTGTGCCAAAATATATGATGTTAATCACTATTTTCTCTCACACTAAAATTGCAACAATCGGCGCGCGCTGTGATTATCAAACACTAGACGAGAACGTAGCAAGCAACGAGTAGGCTGGGTGACGAACAGCCGGCTGGCGCGAGCACGGACTTTGTACCCGGCGCGCGACGGCGCGGCGCACGGCAACAGGTGAATTGATAACACTTCTTCAACGGCGTTTTGAATTATTTAGTAGACGTTATAAATATAAATGCTGTTTATTTCTTTGTTTGTTGACGGTTTAGAAAAATTATTGTACCACTCGATAGCCAGGACTTGACGGCACAGAATGATGTACTATTTATGGGTACAACGTAAGTTTGGACATTTATTAAGATTAAAATAATACGAGCACTATACGTGTACGTGTTGACGGCGGAGCGACCGCGGGGGGATTGATAATTACTGAAGGGATTCCCTATTCTATGCAATATAAAGCAAATTTTAATAATGACAGAGCATTTTAGTTTAGGCGCCAAATGCTGAAGGTACTGTCGTCCTATTAGGTACGCGTACGCGCCCAACGCACATATTATAAGCAGTTTTATTAGTGTCTGTGTGTCAACTGTCATACCCAATGACATTGTCATTGAGTATGACAGTTGAAGACGAGTTATATTTAATAGAGAGAGGGGTAGTGACGTTTAAATTAGTTTAGTCCTGTAAAGCACAGAATCGCAATCAGTAACTAGGAATTGTGGTATAATAACGGTTTATTTCGAACATGCTCATGCTTTATACCTAGGTACCTGTATCAGTATTCGATGTGATATAGAACACGCATATATGAACTACATGCAAAATATATAAAATATAAATTATCGTCTTATAAAAACATCGATATCGATGACCCGAGACATTGCTTTAATGCTTTAATTTGTTTGTTTAGCCACGTCACTATTAATGTTAACTTGTATACTCGTAGCATCTGACTCAATTGGAAATACAAGCTTACCAACTCACGAAGAGCGACAAGCAAATTATATGGTGTCAAATGATTGATAATGACACTTCATTCGATACTGACGGTTTGAATTTGGAATCATGTCGAAAATAAACGTAGTTTCTTATATTCTCTTTGTGTACACATCTTGCACACATATAGGCGCTGCGTTGTTGCATTGGGCGAAAATTCATTACCTACCCTCATTTTAATTCATTAATTCTTCAAAGAATAATGTTTCATAGTTATGTTTATGAATTAATAAGTAAATAACAACACAACTTTGTAAATGTAGTCATTACCAAATGAATTTGAACATAATCATTCTTCCCCTAATGTTTAAAGGAGAAGAAACTGGATATTTATGCGACAGCACTTGACAGTTGGCACTCGTGTTCTTGTTCACACGGCACGTAATATATGGCAGCCATATTTACCGTTTCCCCATGTATGTCGGCCGACGTTGTGGTGCAAGACTGCACGTTTTTTTGTACACACGGCTGCATATCGCGCTATAAATTTCCAATATAAGCTGACCTGTCATTGTATGGAAATCCTATACAACGTGAGCTCAGCTTATACTAGAAATGTATAACTTGATACCTATGTAGCCGTGTGTACCTACAGCCTACAGCACAGTGGCCATGCACATAGTAGTAAGTGCAAATGTGTGTGCGATGGAGAACGCCAAAAAATTGCAATCATTCAAGCAAATAGTTTGTAACGTAGGTATACCTAGTGCCACGAGTTATGAGCGCTCGCTTCATCTGCGCAGAACGCACTTTTAGGTCTGTTTGGTAACAGGGTTGAGGCGCGGGGCAAGGGAGCCCGCGCCCGGCGCTGTCCTTGCGCACTATTGGAGAATCAGTCGCTGTAGAACTCACACACTCGGCGCACGTTGATTTCAGTTCGAAAGTACAGTTGCGTAAATAGTTGTTTTCGATCGTTTATATTATTTGTATTGACCAATAATTAAAAATGCTTTAGGGTCAGATGTTAAAAAAACAAGATAAATACCTCGTTCGCACAATCGTTTAAAACCTTTGAAAATAGTTTAGAAAAAAGTAATGAAATTATACATCAATGCATTTTTATGCATATTTTTATTTATTATAATATGCACTAGTCCGCACTTCCACCTGTGGAAGCGTCAAAATTTTGCAAAGAGATAGTTCAAACTATCTCTGTACTAAATTTCATGTTTTTTTGAGAGTACTTACTTTTAAATGTAAAGTAACAAACGAATAACAAATAAACGCACTCTCGCATTATTAATATAGGGATATTTGTTAAATACTTAAATTATTATTTAAACTCGACCCTAAGTTGTTTTGTTTGCGAGTGTACACATGCGTAGATCCCCACCACTAAAACAGAGCGCTCATAACTCGTGGCGCTAGGTATACCAGCTGTTACCCGCGACTTCGTCCGCGACAATTTTGAATGATGACCAATGTAACCTACAACAAAAAGTCCTAACCTAACATACGTGAAAGACTTACTTTGAGAAACTGTATAATGAATGTGAATAACTAAAGAAAGGCCATTTCATAAAAAATTTGTAAGTATGCCGTTTCTGTCAGAAACGGTATACAGAAAAACACGGCCTTTTAATCATATTTTCACCATAAAATGTTTCACTGACTCACTATTTAACACATACTAAGTTTAGAATAATTTTCCATTGGCCTACAATTTTGAAATTACAATATTACAAACAGACACTCCAATTTTATTTATTTGCATAGATATAGATGACAATAGCTGTACCTGCGCTGGAATGTCCACATAAGGAGAAACTAGTAACAGATAATGCTTATATTTTACTGTAGACCTATTTTTGGGTAAAGGGAAAGGAATTCTGGATATCGTCACAAAGAATACTAAAAATTAATGATATTCTCTTAAGAAAGTAATAAAAAGATAGAATTGTACGGATGAAGTAATATCGTGGCTAGGGCTACATAAGCAAGTCAGCCATATTGTCACTGTTGGTATATCTTATGGTAAAAATTTACAGACGCCAGCACATCTAGCTACCCCAATATGTCAAATTTCCCAAATTGAAAGTGAACCTTATACTCATGTGATAAATTTGAAAATCTATAAAAGAAATTAGACAGATTGGGGTAGTTGGATGTGCTGGCGTCTGACATCATCACCCCGTTACTAGGGACCTGCTATAGGTGCAGAAATAAACAACAAAACTTGACACATACTAGGAGCGAATAAGTATATCAATAAAGTAAGTAATGAATATTTCTATAAAGTATTCAGGATTTTTTTTAAGGTGACGCATTGCAAATAATTACGTAGAGAATTAAAATTTTCTTAGCAACGTAACAACATATTTGGAAAATCATGTTTAATATTTATGTAAGTAGGTACTTCTAAAAATATATATATCAAAACATATTTTTTTAATTTATTAGGTAATGATAACGAATTAAGTTTACAGTTTTCTAAATAAATAATTAACTATAAATGCATACTTACAGGATTTTATAACACTTGTGAAAGTCTAACTGTGTCGCCCCCGCTGCCCTGAAATGAAAATATGAGCTTTCATGAATAGCTTCAGACATAATACTCCGAAATGCGGGTAGTTTAATTTTTACATATTTAAATATTACTCGAATTAAAAACGCAGCAGTCGCTATCTAAACGAATCATTTTATGTTAATTTATGATGACCTAATTTTAATTGTTTGGCAATTTATTTAGATTTATTTATTCAAACTTACTGTACAGACGCCAGCACATCCAGCTACCCCAATCTGTTCTTTTATAGATTTCCAACGTTATCACAAAAGCATAAGGTTCACTTTCAATTGGCGAAATTTGACCGATTGGGGTAGCTTGATGTGCTGGCGTCTGTACAAAACTGTACAAAGGTCGACTGGCAGAGAATGCCCTTGGCATTAAGACCGTCAGTCGATCTTTGATGAAACTAAAAAGATAATATATGAAGAGGAGCACTATAGATATACAATAAAAATTACTAAAACATGAAATAAATTCATAAATGTATATTAATATTTTTACTAAATAAGTACGAGTATTCTTGTTTCTTTAATTTTAAAGACAACGCTTGTGAGCGTTGTCTTTAAAATTAACTCAATGTGTTGAGTTCTAGTCCCTGTGTTGCGGGGTACTTTTCAAACATATAATAGACGGACACAAATTACACCCAAACTCAGAACAACTATTTATGGGACACACAAATAGTTGTCCAACTTTTGTCAATTGTCATCTGTCTGTCAGTAAACTGTAAAGATTTGGCGGTAGTTCATGAATTAATCCATGAGATTTCTAAAATAAAGGCAATTCGTATTTACCATGACCGAAAAACTTGAACACCTAAATCTGCCGTTGACTGTAGTTACAAGAATAGTTAAAGAGGCATTACCAGAAGGAGTTTCCATATCAAAAGAGGCGCGAACAGGACTCGCTAAAGCGGCATCGGTTTTTGTACTTTACGTGACTTCTGCTTCTACGAATATAGTGAAAAATAAGAAAAGGAAAGCGTTAACGGGACAGGATGTGTTGGATGCTATGAGAGAATTTGATAGATTCGTGGAGCCTCTCGGTGAGTCTTTAGAACTACAAACAAATGGTATCGGCGCGGAAATCAGGTTCAGGCAAGAAGAAAGAGGAAGGAACAGATGTAGAAATCATAGAAGACGATTAACTAATAGTGTTAAGTCTTTTAAGTACCTGTTAATAAAAAGCGCGGGAATCGAACCCGTGACACGAAGTGGTCAGGCGGCTGTGTTAGCCACTGCGCCACACGTGCAATCAATTTATATAATAAGTACCTGAAAAATACATGACTTAACTGGGAAAGCAAATACACATGTTATTTAGGACATTTAGGAAACCATTTCTCCAAACCAACTTATCGCCTTATAACAGCAAACGCTCAGCCTAATTTCTGTACAAAGGAAATCAAATCCTATTATACAGAAATTAGATTAAGCTTATGGTGGAACATTACGGCTTTAGGTAATTAAACAGATTATTTGGCTGAAATGAGCTTATGAAAGAGATTATTTCTAACTGTTCAATTGACAATGTATTAATTAGACAGGCTAAATTGGTTCGATTTTATATAATGTATAAAATTTAATGTATATCTATTATGTATGAAACAGCTTTTAACCCGTTAGTCATTTCTTGTAATGTCAGAGCTGTCTATTGTGATTTGAGACTAAACATGAATAAATATCCGACATATCATACAGCGCCATCTAGCCCAAACTAAGTAAAGCTTGTTGTATGGAGACTAGACATCGGATAGAAATACTTATAATATCCTGGGACATTATTCACACGGCCGTCTGATCCCAAGCTAAGTAGAGCATGTACTATGGAAACCAGATAACTGATATACAATATATACTACTTTTCTTTTGTTAATACGTACCTTCTATTATCTTATAGATACTTACACCCAGACTCAGGACAAGCAGACATATTCATGCACACAAATATCTGTACTGGGCGGGAATCGAACCCACGACATGCGGCGTGAAAGGTAAGCATCTACCAACCACGCTAACGGACTGTCTAATTTATTTTGTTTACTTATTTACTAAGTTTAAGACAATATTATGTGCGAGGCTCGAACCCGCAAGCTTTGGATCTGAAGACAGGTACACTACCAGCCACGTTACCTTAGGTAAATCACATCCAGCTATCCCAATATGTCAATATTCTATTATAGATTTACTACTTTATCACATAAGCATAAGGTTCACTTTCAGTTGGGGAAATTTGACAGATTGGGGTAGCTTGATGTGCTGGCGTCTGTACTTCTAATTTAGCGTATGATACACGTAAAATCCATAATGTAATAAATAACCACTTGAAAGACACATCCTGTTATATGTATATCTAAAGCCGTACAGCGGCTAACAATTTCACCTTAAGCCATGATAATAAGTTAATTAAGCTTGGACACGTACCTATACAAGTTTCCTCATAAACTCTTAAAATACTAGGCATCCAACCATATCCAGGGCCCTCCCAGGGTACGTGTCCCGACCATCTGGGACACGGCGCAAAAGGGGAACCCCGGGAACCTGCTCCGGTGCTCCCCCCATCAGGCGCCAGAAGTAGTCTACGGCAGGTTAGGATTAGTCCGTGCGAGCTCGACACCCGCAGACACTTTTGCGGGTGGCATGCGTAGGCTATCCCCCTGCCTGATCAGAAAAAAAAGGCATTCAACCATTTCTTTTTTATTTATCATAACTTGGTAACCCTACATATACTTAATTTCTTTGGTCTTATCTACACATTATCTGAGATGTTATCGAAAAGCCTAAGTTAACAAATTTAAACTTTTTAATTATCTTCTCTCAGACCTAATATACTAGTTAATATAATGGTCCTAATACACCGTCGGATAGAATATTTAAAGCCGGTTCGCGACCCAACCGATATAAACGAACTTACTGGTACTAGAATATAATAGGAAACGTTAATTAATGTAGACTCGTTCGATAGTTTGCAGTTGTGCACAGAACGTTCAGTCTACGAAGTTCTGTTTTATTAATAAGACGCAGTTGATAATACAATGACACAGTATTAGCACAGTATGGAATTATCCCCTTACAAACTTTGTCGTTTTGTATCAGTGGTAAAGTAATTAACACATAGGCTATAATTTATAAAGTTTAACGCGGGTAAAACCGCGGGGCACAGCTAGTTTGTTATAATTTAAATATTGTCGTGTTATACTTACATATAATAATATATTAATTAATAAATGAATACCTAAACTGAAAAAAAAAGCATTTATAATTCCATTTCTTTTCGCATTTAGTCATTTCCTCGCTGAGGTGTGACGAAAAGTTACGTGTTCCACTCGAGTGCAAAGATTGTTCACCTTGTGCTCTTTTGATTTCCTCGCTAATGCCCAGGATTCTAATTTTTTAATCACTCGCTGCGCTCATGATTCAATTTTAGAATCCTTCGCTTGCTCGGATATCAAAATTAAATAAAAAGCAACGCGGTTAAAAAGCAACTTTGCACTCTTGTATAACAAATAACTATTGTTTCACTCCAAATTATCTTATGTGACATGTGATCATGGAAGCCGATTAAACGAATGATTTAGCCATTAACCGGCGACTTCGGCGATAGCCCCCCGGGTTGAGTTTGCTATTTAGTAAAAATAAGTTATCTTATTAAGTAGTAGTGACAATAATAATCTGTACTCTATTTGAAAACTAATTCGAAGGAAATTCAAATCCAAAAAAGTCAGATTAATTATATTATCTGTTTCGGGACCCGTTATACGTCCAAGAGGCAGATACAAACCCCATCCTAATCCCTTCGCGCCTAAATACGTACCAGCCCTACCCAAGCGAGAAATTCATCTTGATGCAATGCCAAATTATTTTCTCTGCAAACCATCGAACAAAAGAAATACGAACTAGAAGAGAAATACATAATACAAATGAAACTATCAGACCTTCTTTGTAATAAAACAGTTCCATCACTCAATATTGTAATTGGAATTTGTAAGTAAATATAACAATTAATGGTGCTGTGATGACTAACTTCAATGAGTAATACAAAGTAATCCATATATATAACTTAATAGGTACAGGCAGCTAAGTATACCTATGTTATCACACTAATATTATAAAGGCGAAGTTTGTGAGTGTGTATGTTTGTTACTTCTTCACGCAAAAACTACCGAACGGATTTTGATGAAACTTTGTAATAATATAGCTTATAATCCGAATAACACATAGGCTACAATTTATAAAGTTTAACGCGAGTAAAACCGCGGGGCACAGCTAGTTACAAATATTTCTTTCTACCCTCGTTATCATATATTTTTTTACGTTTTACCTTACTGTAAGTGGCAACTGGTAAATTAAATCTCCCCAAAAACTCCTCAATCTAAAGTATTAGTGAAATTATTTCTAATCAGCAACAAGGGAAGCGTATGCAAATATAAATAAAGTTACGATATTACACTGTCCTTATTAACATAGACTTTGATATGTACTGTATTGGGGTCTTATAACCCTGTAATAGTAGATGTATGTTGGTGAAATAAATAAAATCCTTTGTTTAAATGCAAGTAATACATAATCCTTATATATAGTTTTACCCTAACATTAAGTGTTATTAATATAACTTATAAATGTCATGAAACAATAGTGTACGAGTGCTATAGTCTAATTACCACAACTATTGCGCAGCTATAGAAATAGTTTAATCTTTACAATATAATTACTTATTATATTGTATAAATTGATTGGCCTGTTGGTCTGGTGGTCAGTGACCTGGCTGTTAAGCCAAATGTGTGGATGCTATCCCCACCCAGGACAAATCTTTGTGTGATGAGCACGATTATTTGTTGCTCTTTTCTATACATATAATAAATCTGTAGAAAAATAATTTTTGTACATCAAAAGAAAATCCAAAAAAAATAGCCAGGGTATTAAAGAACAACCAATAGAACCCATTTCCAGCCTTTTTAGAATTTTTGTCTGTTTGTCTGTGTGTCTGTTTGTCTGTTTATATGTTCGGGTATCACGTAAAATATACTAAAGCAATGTAGATAACTTTTATACACAACGATTGAGCGTAACTTGAGGTAACATTTAGTTTTTGTTTTATTGCAATCGGTTCAGTCTATCAAAAGATATTAGATTTTAAAGTAATCATGAAGAAAAATAACACACATTTCATTACTTCAAGATGAACTAATGTTTATAGTTGAGCTACCTAACTGTCCGATAGATGTCATTGTGCATATTATGACATCTCTTTTCCGCATGAACTAGGTTGATAGTTGATTTTTATTTCGATAGATGTCGTTGTGCATTTATTTTGACTCGCGGTGTTAAGATTTGCCCATGGATTTATTTGCCCGTGTTTGCTGATTGCATGATTACGTAGGGTTTTGAATGTACTGAATTGTTTCGAAATAAGGTCTTGGTTGCCTAGAAGTATGTTGTTGTCCAAAATTGGTTATTAAAAAAATCTGTTTTCTTTGGGCAAATTGAATTATGTGGAAGGTTGGATTTGTTATAATTTAATTTTAAATTATAATGTCAGTCGATCGAAAGTTTGTGCTGTCGTTTCGTTTGTAACGCGAATGCACCTACAGACGATTCGAATTTTATCAAGCGTGTCCGATTGAAAGTATTTGAATGTAGTAAATTAACCCTGTCTCTCATAATTTTCTCAGCACAAATCTATATACCTACCTATGTAAAAGAGGGAACTGACTGACTGACATATCAACGCACAGCCTGAACGGCTGGGGTTAGAGACTTGAAATTTTGTCTGTAGGTACTTTTATGACTAATGCATTCACTAAGGAAGGGTTTTTGGAAATACTAACCCTAAGGGGGTAAAATAGAGAATGAAAGATTGTATGAAAATCCGTCATTTTTGTAGTTAAAGGCATTGAAACTTATATTTAGTAGTTCAGCTAAAAATAAAAATAAATATTTTAGAAGTTTTGGAAATTCCACCCAAAGGGCGTAAAATAGGGGATGTAAGATTTTATGAAAAGTGTGTAATTTTTTAAGTGAAAAGCATGAAAATTGGTATGGCCTTTCCGTTAAAAATAAAAATATTTATTTCAGGATTTTAGGAATTTCCACCCCTAAGGGCGTATAATATTCCAAATAATATTTCAAATTCCTCAGAACCATTATAGGTATACCCACACGCAACATACATCCCCTATGTATGTTGCGTGTGGGTATATCTATAATGGTTCTGAGGAATTTGAAGCCACCTAAACTTTGCAACGGCACTAGGCTTCAAGTCAAAGCTTTGCATCGTGTTATAGAGGCTACTATTATGCCTGGATCCGCCCAGGGAGAAACAGTGTTCGTGTCACGTATTCCGTTAGTGCCGAATGATCTCCCTTTTCAGTTTAAAATACTGTAGTTCCCTATAAAAGTGTGTGTCGCGATAACCATCAACAAATCGCAAAGTCCAACTCTCAAGTTAGCTGGAATTGACTTAAGGAAGGCGGGCAGGTTCACGTGGCGTGCTCACGTGTGAGTTCATCCCACAGTCTGGTCCATGTAGTGCGAGGACCTACGTCTTTAGCTGAGCTCCGTAAAATGGATGATATTGAACATCCCACATACCAGGCCGCTTGCCGAGCACGCCATTTATTAGATGGAGGTCAGCATTGGGATGACGCTCTAGCAGAAGGATGCGTGAGCGATAGTCCACAGCGCTTGCGACATTTGTTTGCCATCTTATGGACCTTTTGTGCGTTATCGGGTGCTAACCAGTTATGGAAAAAATACCATGACAAGTATGCTGAAGATTTTATGAGACATGTACAACTAAATACTGATGGAGAAATTCCTGACAAGGTACGTGAAATTTGTCACAACAGGTCCTTATTGGCTATTCAAGAGATAGTTATAAGTATAGGAGGGAACCTGATCAGTCAGAGGCTGCGAAAATGCACAGGAGTTTGCCAATTTATTGTAAAAAAATAGGCGATGGCACATACCCCGTACAAGAATATGGAAAAGTTATATTGATTGGTAATCTCTGCTCTTACGTTACATCACAGCTGGAGCTAATTTCTTCTGTGTACGGAGATACCACAAACGTTGGCAATCAAGCTGGTTCTTGGCTATGTCAGCGAGCTATTTTGACTCCCCGCAATGACCAAGCTGCGGCAATTAATTTCAAAATATTGACTCATGCGTCCGGGAATAGTAAAGAATATAGCTCAATAAATACAGGTATGGAAGAAGATGACGCCACGCATTACCCAGTAGAATTTTTGGATTCCCTCAGCACACCCGGACTTCCAGCCCACAAAATAGTTTTAAAAATCGGTGTACCAAATATTCTCCTCAGAAATTCATGTCCCCCCAAACTTTGTAACGGCACTCGGCTCAAAGTCACAAATCTGCAGCAAAACATTATTGAAGCAACAGGTTGCGGTGCCGGTGATATTGTTTTTATTCCAAGGATACCTATAATTCCTTAAAACTTTCCTTTCTCTTTCAAACCAGTGCAATTCCCAGTCAGTCTCTGTTATGCCATGACGATTAATAAAGCTAGACATTATCCGTTGCGGGGATGGACCTAAGTATTGGATGCTTTTCCCATGGTCAACTATACGCATCTTTCACGCATAAACGACCCCAATAACGTTTTTGTTTACGCTCCAGGTGGTTCCACATGTAAAATAAAGAAGCACTAAATTAAATTAAAAAAGAAATTGTATCGGTATCCTCCCACAGCGCTTTACACTAAAAAATACATTGTTAAGTTCCGACATCCACGCGAACGAAGTCGCGGGCACAGCTAGTCTATAATATGTATGTATTTAGAAATATATAAGTTTATTTATCAGTTATCTGGGGCTCTACCGGCTAAGTGGCCGAAAATCGATCTCTCAAATGGCGTTCAAATAAATAAAGGTTAAAAATGACTTAATGAATCGTTAAATCGGCTTCAACGTTGACAATCGATTCCGGACCATTTATGACGTCACATGTAGTCATGGAAGCCGATTTAACGATTGATTAAGTCAGTTTTAAGCTTTATTTATTTGAACGCAATTTAAGAAATCGATGTTCGGCGACTTAGCCGGTAGAGGACCCCCTGGTTGCCATAGTACACGCTCTGCCTAATTTGTATTATTATTGTAGGTACTTGTTGTCCCAAGATATGCTGGTATTTATTTATTAAATTAATATATTTTTATCCCTGCCCAACTTTTACGCGGTGGTAGTTGATCGCTGATGAAGATGCGATACAGTTTACATTGAATGTATCTGAGAGAAAATAAATATTAGCCCGCTCCCAAGCCCCAACTAATTTGGTCCATCCAGCTTATACAAAACAAATGGTTGCTAATCGTTATGAAGCGTCCGAGCATATCTGTTTACTCGTGTTATTGGTAACTGTAGATGTATCGTTAACCTTCGACACGCGCGGTCAACCGATGTCTCGCCCCCGTATCGTGCGCTCTCCGACGTAATTACACGGCGTGCGAGCACGGGCATTACTACGCCCGCCGCGGTCGCCTCCGCTCAGTCGTCGCGCTACATTCGTTTCGAACATACATCAATTAACCGCTCAACTGTGCAAAAGAAAATAACCAATGATGGCAGCATCGCGTGCAACGATCGTTGCGCTCGTGTGCGCGCTTGCGCTCACCACTGCTGACATACAGAATCCGTTCACAGACAAATTCATCACGTTGATAAACACTCGGCAAAACTCGTGGAAAGCCGGCAGAAACTTCCCGACAAATACGCCCTTCGCTCATGTCAAGAAACTAGTTGGTGTCATTGCCGACAATCATTTAGCCAAATTGCCAAAGGCGGAGCATTCCGCTGATTTGATTCAAAGTCTCCCCGAAAACTTTGATCCTAGAGATAAGTGGCCGAACTGCCCAACATTAAACGAAATCAGGGATCAAGGTTCCTGCGGCAGCTGCTGGGCTTTCGGCGCTGTGGAGGCAATGACCGACAGGTACTGTACATTCTCAAATGGAACCGAACATTTCCATTTTTCTGCGGAGGATCTTTTGAGCTGTTGTCCGATTTGCGGTCTCGGTTGCAACGGAGGTATGCCGACGTTAGCTTGGGAGTATTGGAAGCATTTCGGTATCGTTTCTGGAGGCAGCTACAATTCAAGCCAAGGCTGTCGACCTTATGAAATTCCTCCGTGCGAGCATCACGTACCTGGAAATAGGATGCCGTGCCAAGGTGATGCTAGAACACCGAAATGCCTAAAAACGTGTGAATCCAGCTATAACGCCGACTACCACAAGGACAAACGTTATGGGAAGCACGTATACTCAGTGTCCAGTGATGAAGATCATATCAGAGCCGAATTATTTAAGAATGGGCCGGTAGAAGCTGCGTTTACCGTGTACAGTGATTTACTAAACTACAAAGAGGGTGTTTACCAACATGTTGCGGGCGACGCTCTCGGTGGTCATGCTGTGAAGATGTTAGGGTGGGGAGTCGAGAATGGGAACAAGTACTGGCTCATCGCTAACTCATGGAACAGCGACTGGGGCGACAACGGGTTCTTCAAGATTCTCCGCGGTGAAGATCATTGCGGTATTGAAAGTTCTATTGTGACCGGTGAACCGCTCATTGGACAAAATTAAATGTGAGCTTGTTATCTGTTGAATAGGTAGGTAGGTAGATTTGTAAATATTAGATCTACTGCTTATAATTACATATTTTAACGATACTTTTATTATTATGTACAATGATTGTATAACAAATATTTTGTATGTAATAAATGAAGTATCTACATAACGATTTCTAGATATTTTATCCTGTACCGATAACGTAGAGATATCTAAGAATCGAGCGAGTAGTATTAATTTAAATTCAATACAGTTGCTCTAAAAGCTACTCCCAATACAGTACACCTATGTTCTTTCAATGTTTCTTTTTTTTAATGAAGTCACATGTAAAGTTTTTCACAAGTTTACATTAATTAAGAAGTTCATAAATCAAGTCTTTAAAATTGTTCTAATATATACACAATATTACGTCTATTTAAATATGTCTTAATCATCAAATAAATAATAAACAAAATGTCTTATATTTTTTATTCATAGTAGATAAATCATCTCCTTTACAAAGCATTTTATAAATATAAATTAAACAGCAAAGGTTTGATTCGTGGAAAAAAGACGATATTGGTTTGAATATTCCTTCGGGACGACTTCTACGCCCCCCCCCCCCCCCCTTCCCCCCACGAGATGAGATGGGGTGGCGATATTCTATGCTGTCAGTCACCCAGCCATTGATATTTAAATACTATTTTAAAGACTACCTCTACCGGTGTAAATCTTTGTGCTCGAGAAGCCACACAATATCTGTGTGTCATCATCATCATATCAGCCGAAAGACGTCCACTGCTGGACAAAGGCCTCCCCCAAGGATCTCCACAATAGCCGGTCCTGCGCTGCCCGCATCCAGCGGCTTCCCGCGACCCGCACAAGATCGTCGGTCCACCGTGTAGGAGGCCTGCCCACGCTGCGTCTTCCGGTTCGTGGTCGCCACTCGAGAACCTTTCTGCCCCATCGGCCGTCGGTTCTACGAGCTATGTGCCCTGCCCACTGCCACTTCAGTTTGGCAATTTTTTGGGCTTTGTCGGCTACTTTAGTTCGCCTGCGGATCTCATCATTTCTTATTTGATCTCGCAGGGAAACTCCAATATCTGTGTGTATCTGACACCAAACAATATCTGTGTTAAAACGAACTTTTTTTTAGCTCTGGTTGGTTGAAGACTACCCTTAGTCTCTCGGTGAGCGCGGGTTTGTAATGAAAATATATAGAATATATAGATAGTTAGAATGCTCTTTATAATACACACTCAAATCGACAAAAATACATTGAATATAAAGAACTTTATGTACAGACGCCAGCACATCCAGATACCCCAATATGTCAAATTACTTTTATAGATTTTCAACTTTATCACAAATTATAAGGTTCACTTTCAATTGGGGAAATTTGACAGATTGGGGTAGCTTGGTGTGCTGGCGTCTGTACAACCGGGCGGGCTTAGCAATCGTTATAGATGGATAGAAAACTCTTTATAATACACAATCAAACAGGAAAAATACAAAAATATATTGGATATAACTAACATTATGTGCAACGGGCGGTCTTATCAATCATTAGGCCGAATTTTTCAGTGCCAGCCGCTTGTTTACAGATTACAGTTACTGAGAAATAGGAAAAAAGGCAATGTACAACAATATCAAGTATAGAATAATACACTAAGTTACTGCACAAACACAAAATATTATTGAACTTGTCTGACCGTATGATGACTGATAAGCGAAGCGTACTTGGGCTTGCTTACAAACATTCACAAGTACGACTAGATAGGCAAACCTTTGACCGTAGACATTACTGTTTAAGAAATATAAAACCGATTACAACTTGTATTTTTGACAAGTTACTTGAACAAAATAATATAATAATAAATATCTTGGAATAATAAATAACTTGGCCACCGTAGCCTAGTTGGGAGTGCTCCTGCCTACGAAGGTGGTGGTCCTGGGTTCGAATCCCGGTAAGTGCAAATATTTGTGTGATGAGCACGAATATTTGTTTCTGAGTCATGGATGTTTTCTATGTATGTATTTATCTATCTATATAAGTATGTATATCGTCGCCTGGTACCCATAGCACAAGCTTTGCTTAGTTTGGGGCTAGGATGATCTGTGTGACATTGTCCCGAGATATTATCATATTATTATAAAAACTAACACACTGGTATCTGCTCCCAAACTAGGCAGACCTTTATTTTTACGTGGTGGAAATGCTCAAATCGCATGTCCGTTGCTTGGGGAGGCGCGGGGGTATAGGGCTCGACCCACTAAAACCACCACGGTAGCCAACCTCACAGTGTAGCGGGGGCCCTGGGTATTAAATAAATAAAAAAGGTTTTTATTCACGTAGACTTTAAAAAAGCGCTTGTAAATAGTCAACATGTTTGTATTAATAGGTACCGTTATTATTTCTAGTTACTTATTACAGATATTTAGATACACGGAATGTTAAAACATTTATACAATTTATTTTATAATAGTAGTGATATTGAGCTAGCTTGCATTAAGTTATTGTCAAGGATATTATCTTTAGGTTTAATTATTGAAATTTATATTTTACTACATATTGTCTGAATGGTTCTGTCTATATTAAGGTATGAATTCAGTATTATTATTATAACGGACCTTGTGTTTAAAACGACGGTCGCGCTTTAATGCTACCACTAAAGCGCGACCGTCGTTTTAAACACAAGGTCCGTTATAATATTCGTGAACGATCTCGCCAGTACCCCCGGTGTACAATGCAGCCTCTGCGAAGCTCTCACCCGGGGAGAGCTGTGCCCCCTATAAGAACGCCTTCCCCCTCCCCAGCACGCACAAGCGTGTTTAGGCAACCTGAGCTACTGCAGGTTACCTCTTCACGGAACCGCTTATACAAGACGAGTGGAGATCCCCTCCTCCAAACGCTAACGATCCCAGGGGCGGTGCCAAGCCAGGGAAAAGCCAGTCGGGTGCCGCATATTCTCTCGCTCTGAGATTAGCTCCCAGCGGGGCGCCGCGCCGGCGCCGATGTAGCGGACATTAGCGTCAATATCCGGTTCTTCGGCACGGACCCAAGACCTCTGGCTTAGCAGTCACTAAATACTAGACCAACAGGTTAATATGGGACCATTTCGAAAGGATTTACAGATAATGGAAAAAACATGTAATATACGTACAAAAAACGTAAGGTCGATATTACTTAAAAACTAAACTTTAAAGTTAATCAGATGATTTTTGTTTAATTCTTAGAACACGCTTACAAACAGATTATAAATACAGATAACTGTCTTATTATCATACATATAATAAAATCATAGGAAAGCCAAAACTGTAGGTACATTAAATATTTTTAAAAATGATACTTGGGGCGTGATCTATCTATACATATAATAAAATCGTAGGAAAGTCAAAACTGTACATTGAATATTTTTTAAAAAGGATACTTGTGGCGTGATGTACAATCGATATCGAAACCCAAAATATAGTTTTTAGAATTTTTGTCTCTTTATCTGTTTGTCTGTAATGTATGTCCGGGCTAAACTCAAAAAGTACTGCATGGATTTACTTCAAATTTTGCATGAATACTACCAAGAGGTCGGGTCAACATATAGGCTACATTTTATCACGCTATCACCTACGGGGGTGGAGCTGTGATAATTTATAAAATTGAACGCGGGTAAAACCTAGTAAAAGTAATAAATTAGCTTGATACAAAGATCACATGTGTTGTAGGTGCATTCATAAGCATCATCATATCAGCCGAAAGCCGCCCACTACTGGACAAAGGCTTCCCCCAAAGATCTCTATAACTGTCCGTCTTGCGCTACCCGCATTAGCGGCTTCTAGCGACCCTCACAAGATTATTGGTTCACCTTGTAGGGCGCCCGCCCACGCTGCGTCTTCCAGTCCGTGTTCGCCACTCAAAAACCTTTCCGACCACACCGTAGCCTAGTTGGTAGTGCTCCTGCCTACGAAGCTGGTGGTCCTGGGTTCGAATCCCGATAAGTGAAAATATTTGTGTGATGAGCACGAATATTTGTTTTTGAGTCATGGATGTTTTCTGTGTATTTAAGTATCTATATCGTCGCCTGGTACCCATAGTACAAGCTTTGCTTAGTTTGGGGCTAGGATGATCTGTGTGATATTGTCCCTAGATATTATTATTATTATAACTGCCACTTCAGCTTGGCAATTCTTCGAACTATGTCGGTTAGTTTGATTCGCCTGCTGATCTCAACATTTCTGATTCGATCTCGCAGGGAAACTCCGAGTATAGCCATCTCCATTGCTCTTTGGGTGACTCTCAGTCGTCTTATAAAGCCCGTAGTGAGCGACCACGTCTCTGTTCTGGAGGTAGTTCCGTGTAGGTACCTACTCACTTTAGATGGTCCAACTTTAGTAGATTATCTTTATCTGAATCATTGAATCATTCAGATAAAGATAATCATCTGAATCATTATTTCAGACCAGTTTCGTCCGTAATGGGTTAGTAAAGCAAATAAATCCTATATCTAATAGTAGTATACTTAGAATCTATTACGGTTGGAAACTAGGGCACTTCACCTACCGACGCGCACTATGCGTAGGAATTTTTATTTATTATTGAATTATTTTTGTAAATGGAAACATATAAAACACATATAGATATGTTCAGAAACACGAATATTTGTCTTGTGCGTGTTCGAACCCGCAACCTTTTTATTAGAAGGCAAGTTCAACTTTATCGACAACTAGCCGTGACCCCGCGGGTCACGGCTAGTTGTTTACCCAAGTTAAACTTTATAAATATGTGTTAATCCTATGTGTTAATCCAGCGTATCAGCCTATGTGTTAATCCAGCGTATCAGCTAACTCCACACCAAATTTTATTAAAATCCAGCCGTTTAGACGTGAAGAAGTACCTAATAAAC
The DNA here is from genome assembly GCA_951640165.1 of Pseudoips prasinana. Classification (NCBI taxonomy): domain Eukaryota; kingdom Metazoa; phylum Arthropoda; class Insecta; order Lepidoptera; family Nolidae; genus Pseudoips; species Pseudoips prasinana. Next base: position 22,481,186 of record OX621240.1, read on the forward strand.
ATACACACTCACATACTCACAAACTTTCGCCTTTATAATATTAGTGTGATAATAATTACAAGCAAGTGGAACGCTTGTCGTAAAAGTAATTAAAACCCAGTAGGGTAGCTTGAAGGAAAGAACAACCGATAAACCTAGGCACCACCTTTAGATGTACATAAGTCCGGGGCCAACCTTTACCAATAGCATGGCACTAGAGACTTGAGTCACTCCACTGCTTTCGACCAGTGAACTTACGGAATCATTGTATCGCGTGACTGAAAAGAGAATTTACTGCGATTTCATTGGCCATGTTATTGGGGCATGTTTGTAAGCTGGTGCCTAACTAAGAGATAAGCCTTGTCGTTTTGGCATCCTAAGAGTTACTCGACTGGTGAAGTAACAATCGTACAGAATGATCATTGATATTGTCAGCCGAAATACGTTCACTGCTGGATGCCTCCCCCCAAAGATTTCCACTGGGTTTCCCCCAATGACCGGTCTTACGCTAAGTTCATAGTTAGTTAGTAAATAATAATATTAAAAAGTATTATTATTGGGTGGCTCAAGCCGGCAAATAATAATAATATCCTGGGACATTATTTACACACGTCATCTGATTCCAAACTAAGCAGAGCTTGTACTATGGAAACCAGATAACTGATATACGAGTACTACATATACCACTTTGTAAATATATACTCATATAGATAATTACACCCAGACTCAGGACAAACAGACATGTTCATGCACACAAATATCTGTCCTGGGTGGGAATCGAACCCACGACCTCCGGCGTGAAAAGCAAGCATTTGCCAACCACGCCAACAGGCCCGTCAAATAAGACTGAAATCTAAGTAACTCTTGCCAGAGTGCATCTTCGACTATTTTCCAACTGTTCAATTAATCATTTTCCAGGTTAGAATGGGACTATGTAATGACATACCAAATTGTATAAACCAGGCTTTTATAATGCTGAAGGAATAAAATAAAACTGAAGGGATTTTAATTTTTACCTTGATAATATTTATTCCAAATTACAAACCCCACGCAATTATGGGATAACTTGAAGCTTATCCTCTCTCTCAATAGTTTTCGCTGTAAACATAAAGTAAACGCTATTCGTTTAGCTGCACGGAGACTTCAAATTGCAAGCGAAAATTGGATTACTGCATGTCTGAGATGTATAACCGTTCAGTCCCACATCATACTCTTTGCTACTCTCACTCGGTCTGTCTGTACAGCTGATTGTGTGGAACGAATGTGTAAGATTTTGCTAAGCTATGACGACATTCAAATATCGAACTGGCCCACAGAATATATAAACTGGACAGACAGAATAGTTGGGTACCTACTAATGGACAAAATCAGAAAATCATTGAAAGGAAACAGTATTCGATACATTCAGTTAGCTTTTGACAAAGTCCTGTAAAAAACAGACAAATTTCTACTCTGAGGCACCTAAATTAAGCAATACAATAATTGTCTTTATAATTCTATATTATCATTATAATTATGTCTTTATAATTTTTGAACATATTGAAAAATGTGTATGTCATTATTGGCAAAACATAGCGCACACTGTATAATGTTATAACATAAGATCTTCGTACACTTATGTGAGTATGAATTTGAATTTAAAACTTTCACTGCTGTTCTTTTCTTTACACTTAGTTGGTAGATGCTTGCCTTTCACGCCGCGGGTGGTGAGTTCGATTCTCACCCAGTAGAAATATTTGTGTGCATGAACATGTCTGTCCTGATTCTGCGTGTAATTATCCATATAAGTATGTATTTACAGAAGCAAAGTAGTAGGTACATACCTATATGTAGTATATCAGTTATGGTTTCCATAGTACAAGCTCTGGTTAGTTTGGGATCAGATCGCCGTGTGTGAATAATGTCCCAGGATATTAATTTAATACCTACGTACTAGTTAAAAGCAATGGCCACGATAGTTTATTACGATCGATTAGTGGATGAAATAAAATAAGTATATTCCGAGTAACATTAAATAGTTTACCATCTCCAAAACCCGAGAACGCATAGTAAGCGAAAATTTGGACTTCCAGCTAAATACATTGTTATATATACATACATGGTAGATATGTATACCTACGTACAGACGCCAACACCCAAGTACCCCAATCTGTCAAATTTCTTTTAAAGATTTTCAATTTTATCACAAGAATATAAGGTTCACATTAAATTGGGGAAATTTGACAGATTGGAGTAACTTGATGTGCTGGCGTCTGTACATTCAATACTTACGTACCTACCCAACGTATAAATCTCAGTCTCTTAACTCTCGGTACACATAATGAGTGTCGATTACGTCCATCATTTCATGTGAAAGGAAGTACTAGGAAAATTATAGCTTCAGATTCATGTAGATTGTTATTGTATAGGCTATATAACAAGTCGACTTCTTTTTGTTGTAATATTGCGTGTCACTACTTACCTAACTGTCCCAGTATTGTCTGTCAAAGAACTTACTTTTCCTCAGTTCAACGCCTCTCATTTATAAAGCTACGGATTATAGTATACTAATATTAGAAAGGTGAGAGCAAAGAGAATTATATTTAATAGGTCTTTGGGTGAGAGAGTGTTCGTTTTTAGGGTTCCGTAGCCAAGTGGCAAAAAACGGAGGCCTTATAGATTCGTCATTTCTGTCTGTCTGTCTGTCCGTCCGTATGTCACAGCCACTTTTTTCCGAAACTATAAGAGCTGTACTGTTGAAACTAGGTAAGTAGGTGCATTCTGTGAACCGCATTAAGTATCTTACACAAAAATAGAAAAAGAACAATAATTTTGGGGCTTCCCCATACATAGAACTGAAACTCAAAAATATTTTTTCATCGTACCCATACATGTGGAGTATCTATGGATAGCTCCTCAAAAATAATATTGAGGTTTCTAATATATTTTTTTTTTAAACTGAATAATTTGCGCGAGAGACATTTCCAAAGTGGTGTAAAATGAGTGTCCCCCCCCCCCCCCCCTGTAACTTCTAAAATAAGAGAATATTAAAACTAAAAAAAATATATGATGTACATTACCATGCAAACTTCCACCGAAAATTGGTTTGAACGAGATCTAGTAAGTATTTTTTTTTATACGTTATAAATCGTAAACCGCCATTTACCTTTTATTTAATCAACTGAAATACTTGCTGCTACGGAACCCTTCACGGGCGAGTCCGACTCGCACTTGGCCGGTTTTTACACAATCGCGCAAAACAAAGAGATTAAACAGATTTGACATAGAGGTAGGTTATACCACCAATCTCTTCCCGTGGGGGCGTAGAAGTCCCTAAGAAATATCTACCAGAGAACGGGCAGCAGCGTCTCTGCATATTAGGATTATTTCGGAAAATTATCAATAGTTATTAAGGTTTTAGTTACACATAAAAAAAAACATTTTATAATATAATATGTATGTAAAAGTAGCTCATTAAATTTTGAATGTAGTGTTTACTTAAAAGTAACTGGACATTTAGATCTTAAATATTGTGCTATTTTTAAAGATTGACGTTAATGTTTAAGTTGTTGGTGAAGCAAATAAAAAAAATACATATTATGGCCATCATACTGCGATCGCCAACCTGTCTTCTAAGCGTTCAGAGCGACATATTTCAATATAAAGATCTTTGGCGAAGGCCTTTGTCCAGCAGTTTACGTGAATCGACTTAAGGCGACGTCGTAGTTGAAAACTCAGTAAGAAGCCCCTTTTTCTTCTTACGAATCTCACGTCTCGAAATAGATACCAAACTAAGAAAAAACCAGTAGGAAGCGAAGAATATGAATAAAATAATGAACCGAGTAGATTTCCAAAACAACAAATGTCTAAAACAAAAAAAAAAATGTGAAGTGACCTAAGATTAAAAATTTTCAGCTTCTATTTCTCCATATTTTAAGCGACAACAGCATATTTTTTTTTAAGAAGTGTGTACCTTAAATAGATTCTAAAAGAATAGACCGTTTATTTTATAATTTTGCTCTTTATTTTTTACAAAATTAAATAAAAACCTTAAATATAAATTGACTTCAGCGTCTGCATTTACAGACGACCGCCCTTCGTTACGCAAAGTTCGACCTTATTAACCGAGTGACAAGAACAAATGTCGGAACGACTTGTACTTTCAGTTCGCGTTCAGACGCTGCCCCGGGACGTGGTTTCTGTGTCGCTCTGATCGCCGAACAACTTAATAAAAATTTCAATAAATATAAGACAGAAATAACTTTATCCAAAGTAGTTATTATTTTTTTGTAGTATTAGGTAGGTTTTAAGATTTTTTGGGAACTGTTTTTTACATTTTTAGAAGTAATTGTTTTGTGAAAATGGTAAATAAACGTCATAGATTACTTATTTAAATTGGGACAAGGAAACGTCAAACACGTCAACGAAATGACCGATAATATTTTTCTCTAATAGCACTTAAACTCTTTAGTAATAAAGTCCAAAATAGTGAAGTCTGCGGTAGTAGGTGGCCGGCAGTACATAGTGTATAAGATTGAACAGTAGAACAATTGACGGAATCGTTGGTCTAGCTTGTTTGGTAACCATACATCGTGGATAAATTGAAAATTTTTAGAAAATTTTGAAGGTCTTGTAGTAGACAGAAAGGCGGTGGAGAGACAAACAGTTTTACAGATAGACCGCTGTGAATGGTTAGAGCTGAGGAAAAATTTACTCACCGCTTTAAATTTTGGAAGGGGTGTTAAATGTAAAAAGGTCCTGGAAATTTAGTAAAGATATTTTGTACAAAAAGAATATTTCTAACGTGGCTTCTGTATCACATGGAAAAATTGCTCTAGTGCAGTTGGCTAAAAAAGAAATTATAAAAATTGAGCCTTGTGGCCCATTTATTCATAAAGTATATCCATTCCTTGGGGCAGGTCCAGATGGAATAGTAGGTGATGACACATTGGTTGAAATAAAATGTCCAGTAGCTCCTTCCAAAGTTGGCATGGATGAAGCTATAAAAACAAATAATATAAATTTATAAGTACAATAAAAAATCTAAACAGTAATTGGTATTTTCAAACCCAAGTTCAGTTGAATATTAGTGGCAGAGAAAAGTGTAGTTTAGGTATATGGGAAAGTGAGAAAACACCATTAAAAGTCATTAAAATAAATAAAGACGAACAGTTTTGGAAAAATAAGATGGAGCAATAGCTGGTTATTTTTACAAAAATCAAATTCTTGTTGAGCTGGTTGACTCACGCTATAGTAGGGAATAACCATTTAGGGACGATGAAACAGACAAGGAGAACAACCAGTCTAATAATGTACTATGGATTACGGAAGACGTAAATAATATAGCATGCAATAAGGATGTCTCTTTCAGTGCAGGTATCAGAATACACGATGAAGAAGAGATAACGGTTCTTAATTTCGCAGATTTTTAACCGACTTCCAAAGGAGGAGGTTCTCAAGTTCACCGGTTTTTTTTTTATGTATGTACATCGATTACTCGGAGATTTATGATCCGATTTACGTGATTCTTTTTTAGTTTGATTCGGAATAGTTGCCATTTGGTCCCATAATTTTATATGGATTGGCCCAGTCGTTTTCATTTTATGGACATTTTTGTATGAATTTTTTTGTTTAAGTGGACGATGTCGATGATGCACAGACGTTTGTAAATCTTAGCTAGTCAAGCTAGACTCATCCTGTTTAAGTGTGTCTTGGCATGAACATAAACAACAATTTCAGACGACTAGCGTTTAATACGCTTCCAAAAAAAAGCTTAAATACGTCTTTTTTTTTGGAAGCGCATGTAGTCGCACCTTTTAGCACCAGCGTATTTTTTTATGTACCTACGTACACCGATTACGCTGAGATTTATGAACCGATTATGTACGTGATTCTTCTTTAGTTTGATGCGGAATAGCTGCCATTTTTAGGGTTCTGTAGTCAAATGTCTTTCACAAAGGTTCTTCTTGATTTGTCACGTCTGTATGTCTGCCCGTCCGTATGTAATAGCCATTTTTTCCGAAACTATAAGAACTATACTGTCTAATCTTGGTCAGCAGATGTATTCCGTGAACCGCATTAAGATTTTCACACAAAAATAGAAAAACAAACAATAAAATTTGGGGGTTCCCTATACTTACTTAGAACTGAATTTAAAAAAAAATCATTAAATTATACATGTGGGGTATCTATGGATAGGACTTCGAAAATGATATTGAGGTTTATAATATTGCGCGAGAGACACTTCCAAAGGCGTAAAATGCCCCCCCCCCCCCCCCCCCTGTAACTTCTAAAATAAGAGAATCATAAAACTAAAACAAATAGATGATGTACATTACCATGCAAACTTCCACCGAAAATTGGTTTGAAAGACATCTAGTAAGTGGTTTTTTTAATGCGTCATAAATCGTAAACCGCAATTTACCTTCCATTCTATCAACTCAAATACTTGCTGCTACGGAAAGAAACATTCCGCCTTTAACGGGCGAGTCTGACTCAATATCTAATCAATGATAAATAAGACCTAGGCTATCAGCCCTCTGCTCAGTAGACTCGTTGGCTAATCGATCATTAATAAGACCTAGTCTTCATTGACTCATACCCTCTGTTCAGCAGACTAGATGGCTATTCGATCATAAGATCATTCGATTCATAATAAGATCTAGTGTATAAGCCCTCAGCACACAACCTATGCGCTTGCTGTTCAGACTTTCATAAATCTTAGCTAGTCTAAACTCGTACTGTGCAAGTTTTCTTAGAGTGAACGTAATTTTATGTAGTTTTTCTTACTTTACAAACGGTCTTTTAGATCATTCACTGTCCCACAAGAACGTGAAAAAGAGTTTCGAACAACATTTTTTCGGAAGATGTTTCTTTTTTCCGTTCTCGTTTGTTGGGATCTATAGTTTTGAGGCGCGCGGCACCTTTCGAAGTCCTAACCATAGCTAGACACTAAAAAGTAACAAATAAAAAAAACTTCGTTTAAAAAAACCGACTTCAAAAACTAAAAAGAATAAAAAAATATCTTAATAAAGATTTAATTTAATACATCACTTATAATATAATATTAATGAAATAATATAATTTGTATGTGCTACCTATTGATAGGTTTGAAGTTGGTGCCAAGCCCTAAGCAAAATAAAAGTTAATATTACATACAGCTTTCATACTTTGTGATGAAACTCCTACACTAAAGATTAACCTAAGTAAATAAACTAAAAGAACAATATGAATTAATATGAAACTGTATCATAAAAATATATGACGACCGTCAACGACGTCTGCACGCTTGGGTTGTTTGTGTAGAAATAGGAAGCTATCCCGCTGAAAGTAAGTGTGATACCTACTATTACATTTGGCTTGGCACCGACTTCAAACCTATCAATAGGTAGCACATACAAATTATATTATTTCATTAATATTATATTATAAGTGTTTTTGAAGTCGGTTTTTTTAAACGAAGTTTTTATAATACTAACTTTATAAAAAAATCCGTTAAGGAGCTACGACGCCACAGACATACACTCAGATACACACGTTAAACTTACCACACCTATCTATTAGTTTCTGATTTAAAAATTATTGATCGGTAAAACGATTGTATCACTTACTTATTTTCCACCTATTTTTTAACTCCTGACACAAAACAAGGTGTCATAAGTTTAACGTGTATTCTGTGTGCCTGTCTGGGGCATCGCAGCTTCTAAAGGGATCTAACGTTTAAAATGCATTTATTTCATCTGATAGTTAGTTTAATTGGGAAGGACATTTCATGAAAATTGGTCTTGCCGTTCGAAAGTTGCAGCCCTTAGGTTATTTGTAATTGTTAATCTTAAATTTACATTACATATTAGATCAGTTGTATAATGTAAAAAAATTGCAAACATCTTAAATTAAATGAAGCGCATGCAAAACCTGAAAGAGGTTATACCATTTAATAGATATAAAATATATTGTGGGTATGTACGTTGTGGGTCGGGTCGTTTCCTTCCCTCTAATTTGGCGAAGGAGGCGATGGCTGGCCCACACGTCATACTCGTGAATGGGTGCTGCTTGCGGTAACTGATCGAAATGCTGTTGGGGTACTCATATTTTTTTCGCCTCCGGTCGACTTCGTGTGACTTGTTAATTTTGTAAATGTTCGCGGACGCACCCACCGTTTTTTCGTCTAGCAAGTGGATATTCTAAGTGCTTGAGTGAAATTGAATGGTATTGCTTATTTATTTTATTATGATTCACTGGATGACAACGGTTCTGTGCGTGCATTAGCCTACATAACAACCAATCACAATGTAAGTAAAATAATAATGACATTAAAAAATATCGTAAACTGAAAGCAAAAGAAGACGAAAAAAGCAAGCCCGGAGTTTCTTTGTGGCTTTCTTCTCCGGGTTGTCCACCTAGGTAGCTAGAGAAAGCCGCAAGCTAGCTAGGGTAGGTTCCTCAGCGGCGAGGATCGCTTTGGCCCATTAACGCATGATCGGTAATCCCCTCATTTAGAATTTCGTCTTTTTGCTTTAGTCTTCCATTCTTTAATTTTAATATGGTAGAACTAAATTTTAAAATAAAAGATTAGTAACTTGTTATTTATTTAAGAATTTCAGAATATATATGTGATACAACAAACCGCACGGACGGACTAATTCATATTTTTTTTGTAACTTTTATACTATCCTCTATGTTTATGTACTGCATTGTGAGCTTGACAAGTACAAGTGTATGTTAATACCCAAGTTTTGAATAAATTTCATTTCATAAGTTATTACTGTATTTATTTAACTTACCCATCAACCACTTCCTATGCCCAAAAAAAAATTAATTACCATACAATTTAAGTTGCACTACTACTATTTTTACACTGTGTGCACACCGAAACGAAAATTATAACAAGAATCTGCACGCGCGTGGCATCAACGAGTGCCGTAGCATCCCTCCCACCCCGCAGCAGCGGGGGGCTATGCGCGTGCTTCACCCCCTCGCATGAAATTTTTACGTGAACTGGTGGCGCCTTAATGATAAATACTTTAACTACATGTGCATTCGCTGAATTTTTTGATAAATAAATACATTATACGGAAAATAATATATTTTTTAACATACCGCTTTTTAACATTTTATTATAGTTTCTGATAATCAAATTACTACGCAATACATTTCCAGAATTCATAACATAGCGATGACGCTTATTGTTGAATGCCCATTAAAAGTCCAAGGAATTTTATACCTACCTACCTAAATAATTGTTTTGATTGAACATAGCGCCTTAACCACGCACATATAAATAATAATTGTGTTTTCTTCTACAATATTAACACTTATATAATTATTTCAAATTTTAATATTCTACCCTCATTATCAGAATAATAAAATATTTTATTTATTATGTAATAAGTATTAACAGTTTTAACTAGATTAACTATATGTTGTCTTATGGCCACTGGTGCCCTAGTCAGAGTTATCCAACCCAGTTACCCAAAGGGCCTCCGACATGGGTTATCGACTGTTTTCAAAAGGCTTCAACTGGAACTGAAAACTTAACGTGCCCTTCGATGCAAATGGTATCGGTAAGTAATGTTAAAAAACGAGCTAGCTGGAGCCGTTACGCTTGTAGACCGGAAACTGGGGCCGTAACGATTATGACGATCAAGGCACAATAATGGGCAAGTGCAGGGCAAGGGCGTCGTCTCACAATGAGAGGGCATAGGCTGTAGTCCACCTCGCTAACCTAGTGCTTGTTACGAGACAAGCCAACTAGGCGATATAAAATAAATAATAGTTTAAAAAAAACTAAAAAACACGCTTTATACAAATATCAACGAAAAAAAAGGAAAATATATTTTAATTGAAAATAATTTAAAAAAAGATACATTTCATTGTTAAAAAAGCATGGGGTTAATAGTTATAAATATTTTTCTGACAGAAATGAGTAGAAGAATGATTATTTTAATAATATCTTAAAAAGCAACCCACGCTTTTTTTACAATAAAATATCTTATTTACACTATTTTCAATTTTTTTGTTGAATGTTATATACTTAGTTGTTTTTAGTTTTTTAACTATTATTTATTTTTCTATTTTTTTATCAATTTAGTTTAGGTATTGTCATCGGGCCTCGAAAAATCTACAAAGTTGAAATCTGTCCGTTTAAAGTGGGTCAAAATCGCGTCTAAAGGAGTCAGTTACAAACACACAAGTGAAGTTAATATAAAACGTTTAACAAGCGGTTTTTAGAAACGAACTTAATAAAAACCTCTTGTTTCATAATTTGGCAAAACTTTGAGCATAGAGCAAAACAAGAGGGGGCTTATTGTTATGCAGGTCTTAAAATATAATTTCCCCTATTACACTCAAGATTTACATTAATTCCTACACAGTAGTATACCCTGATACGATACCCGGCGTCACAAAAGGAGACCATACTTTGGGAACTGTAGGATACATACCTATTGGTTGAGCTGATTGGACCTTAAAGGTTTGACTTAACTGAACAACGAACAGAGACCTAACACACGATTTCACGATAATTCTAGCGAACGCTCTAATCAATACTCGTCATACAATATTCTTCATGAAGGTGTTAGAAATATCAAAAATTTGCCAAAAATATCGAAACAAATTTACTGTCCTTTCGCCAGAATGCTCGCTCGAAGGTTCGCTTGATAGCTCGTTTAAACCCTCCTGTTTATGTTTTTGTACTGTAATATTCGCTAGAATGCTCAAGTATATCAGTTCCACCACACTGCCGGTGTACGTCCATACATGTAGTTATAGATACTTATTGAATCGTAAGTATATAGGTAGCTATATTTAGGTAGGTACATATTTATACTCAGTAGGCGCAGTAAAGTCAACTCAAGCATTCGTTTTTCGCATTTCATTAAAATTTTAACTCGGTAAGCGCGGTCTAGGCATTTTAAGTGCCGTCGGGTTAAGTCGCTTAATCGTGTTACGAATACACGAGGACTCATTTCAAATAGCCTACTCTGAGCCCTTAATGAAACCATCTGGGTGTAACAACCGCCGGCTGTAACATTTTGCAATAAAACTGTAATATTATAATCGTACTTTCCTGCATGCAAACTGTATATACATATAATAATAATAATATCCTGGGATATTATTCACACACGGCCATCTGATCCCAAACTAAGCAGAGCTTGTTCTATGGAAACAAGATAACTATATTACATATACTTATTTTCTTTTCTAAATACATACTATTAGACATAGATAATTACACCCAGACTCAGGACAAACAGACATATTAATGCACACAAATATCTGTCCTGGATGGGAATCGAACCCACGACCTGCGGCGGGATATGTACTCATGCTTGGACGAATAAACTTCTTATCTTAATTTATTGATACTTTTGTGTATGTTATGAAAACATATTTAAAAGAGACTGTGAGGATTTACACTTACTGTCGTAGATCAATTTACTTACTTACCTTGAATTTTTACCCGACTAGAGGTTATAAGTTATCGACTAGGAGTCGATAACCTATGCGTGTATTTTCATACCCTCGTATCTCCACTGAGTCGATTTTTATAAATGTGGATCATTTTTGTGGTACAGACGCCAGCAGATCAAGCTACCCTAATCTGTCAAGTTTCCCCAATTGAAAGTAAACCATATGCTTTTGTGATAAAATTTAAAATCAATAAAATAAATTTGACAGATTGGGGTAGCTGGATGTGCTGGCTTCTGTACCTATGACTCCGCGTGACATATGATACCTTTATATTATTTAAAAAAAAATACATGGCGGCTTTTATACGTGAATTTAGTATCCAAAGCAACGTCTTATAAGTACTCGTTCTTCATTTCGTTATAATTGGACTATAAACAAAGGATTTATAAAGAAAATTTAGGGTCGTTTCTAATTTGGTCCTGAGTCTAAGTCGCCGAGACTCAGGACTAACTGAAGAGTCCTGAAGATAGCTCAGATAGCGGTGTTCCCCATACCCCTGTGCCTCGGCGAGCACGTAAAGCCGTCGATCATGTGCCTGATCTCTCGTGTCGGATTGCTATCACACTGAGTAAGCTAGTGCACCTATGTTATTTACTTGTGCAGTAAATTATTTTATCCGTAGTTGACATTGTGCTACTATGTAGGTATATTTATATTTTCAGATAAATATCAATTTGTATTACTTACTTATCAAATGGGCAGTGGTTACCCTAGTGTCAGAGTTGATCAAACCGCCCATTGGGCCTCTAACATGGCTTAACGACTGTTGCCTAATTGCTACAAGCTACCTAGGACCTACAGCTAAACGTGCCCTCCGAAGCACGGAGACGCTCTGAAATTAAGCCAATTTGGCGGTCACCGCGAACCTAGTTACCTCCTCGCCAATCACTTATCGATCGGTGAGAGCAGATATACAAATTGATAAGGTGTTCATAGCCATCTGGCTATGAACACCTTATCAATTTGTATTATTAATAAAGGACTTAAGAACCCACCTGCCAAGTATTTTACCGCCATGACTGTTTCATACATCATCTTATTCAGTTTACGGATATGAAGGATGATGTGCGCTTGTTTCGCTGACAGCCGGGTAACGTTTTTAGCGTTTTTGCCCACTGCCTTGGGAACCACCCACTCTCCCTGCATGCCATCTGAATTAAATCTTTACTTAGGGGAAAAGTTTTGTGACTTCACCCTACGTGAACGCCATAGTGACGAAGCGGAAAACTGACCGTAAGTTTATTTAGGTGACTATAAACATCCGTGCCTGTAGCCCTAATGTAAGTATTTTAATTATGACGGATTCAATCGAGGCTCCGAAGAAATAGAGCTGAAATCAAGAACGTGATATTGCAGCATTAGGCTCCAAATTTATCAAAACTTAACTCGAATAGTTTTTGAGCTATTTGTAAGCTAGGGATACCTAACACGGGCTGACATATGGTAAGTTACCGCTAACGTATATCTACATAAAATCTCTGTTTGTTTGTGTGCCTCAGAGATACTAAAGGGAAAATAGTTGTCCTGTGCGGGAATCGAACCCGCGACACTGTGGCAAGGCGATCGTCTAAACCACTGCGCCACACGTGCAGAACGTTTTATGTATTTTTTTTCGTATTTTTTATTGCAATAAAGCAGTGATATTTGAAATCGGGCCTTATCTTAATTATACATATAATGCTTACGATAATGGAAAAGTTTGTTATGTCGAAATGTCGAAACTGCATTGGATATTTATTTAGTCCAAAGTCAGAAGTAGGATACATAAATAATAAAATACATTTCTTTAGACAACTAACACACTGCTATCTGATTCCAAGACTAGGCAGGCAAGTCCTGTACAAAGGCCACCAAAGAACTGATAAACATAGTTAAATATTTCTAAATACATAGAGATTATAGGTACCTTACACTCAGAACAAATAATCGTATTCATCACTCAAAGATTTGTACTGATTGGGGATTGAAATCACGACCTCTGGATTACCAATAATATCCTGGGACATTATTCACACACGGCCATCTGATCCCAAACTAAGGAGAGCTTGGACACACGGATACATATCAAGCTATACATTTCCAGTATAAGCTGATCTCGCGTTGTATAGGATTTCCATACAGTGAGAGGTCAGTTTATATTGAAAATGTATAGCTTGATATGTAGCCTAAGTACTATGGAAAGCAGATATCTGATATTCAACTTTTGTTTGTAAATACATAATTGTATAATATAATTACGCTCAGATTCGGGGCAAACACACATGTTCATGCAGACAAATAAACGTCCAGGGTGGGAATCGAACCCGCGACCTCCGGCGTGAAAAGCAAGCATTTACCCACCACGCCAACAGGCCCGTCAAAAGCAATCAGGCTCACTAACCGGCAAGCCTGGATACATGGTTGTTAGGTGCCTACTATTAATACCAAACCCTACCGGACAAAGTCGAGAGAAAATTGTAGTTAAACATAAAAGTTCAACGAACTCAGTTTATCAAGAAATTGACTCGCCGTTCATAAATGATACACTCTTTTGTTCATAACCATATATCATGTGATGAGTAATAGATAGCAAGCATGTTTTGATAAGTATGTTTTGAGGTCACTTCTGGTATAAAATATGATTCTAATAATTGCTTTTGTTGTTTAAACTGAACTGTTTTAAATATGTTAATCAACCGTGTCTTGCTAGTACAGTTAACAAAAAGTAAGCCTAGAATATATATATTCTAGGTTTACTTAACCTTAACGAAACTGTTAATTAGCCGTGTGGTTCCCGCCCAGAAAGAATACACCCCGTTATAAAGAATTCTGAAGTAAAGACTCGTTATGAAGATTTATTTAACTACTACCAGTCAGAATAACTAAGTAGAACAATAAAATAACATTTAATAAGTAACTTACGTAACATAAATTGACTGCACGTCTGGCGCAGCGGCTTAGACAGTCGCCTCGCCGCTTCGTGTCGCGGGTTCGAGTCCCGCGCCGGACAACTATTTGTGCCACCCATAAATAGTTGTTCTGTGTCTGGATGTTATTTGTGTCCTTCTATTATTTGTTTGTAAAGTAGGTACCCCGCGACACAGGGATAAATTCCCGAATGCGGGAGTTGTCTTTAAAAAAATACTATTCCGTAACATACCTACTCAGTTTCTCTATTTATTGAAAGACCCCAGTAGTATAACAGTGCTCCTGTGTGTCGGTAAACACAGAGAAATTATGCACCCACCAATCTGACCAACTAGCTGGCATGACAAGAGTGAAGTCAGAGGCAAGATCGACGGATACTTTCTGAGGCACGGTATTAAAAATTAATGGCGTTAACTTGCTGACTTGAGGATGAGCAACATTTGCTGATGGAATGTGTTCGGAATAAAGATGAATGTGACTCGCTTCTGAACGAGTTTAAGTTAAATAGGCTGGATGTAGGTCTGATTCAAAGCATTTTAGCAAACCCTAAATCGGAGGCAGCAAAAATGTTATGTAGCTTAGTATTAGTCGTTCAGCAGTGAGCAGCAGCGTTTGTTTCTTTTAGTACCTCTAATTTAATCTTTTTTTTTTGTATGTTAGTTATATTATTATGTATTTACTACGTTATAAGGTATGATAGGGTTGGCATATCCTTATTGGACAAAATCCCCTAAAAATACTTGCTGTCCGCAGCTTGTTGTCCTGAAGCCTGTTGTAAAATTTTGGTGATATAAGATTTAAATAACAGTTTTTCCTGCCGACCTTTGATATATCTCCATATCTTCATTGAAACACAATAGCACTACACCAACTACAATGATAAAAAGGTTAGGATTGAGCAATGGCTGTTACTGGTTTTCTGGAACGTTGGTAAGAAATGAAACTCCACTTTTAAAGTAACATTTTATTATTAACTACAAATTAAAATTAATAATACCTGCGTCAGAAGTATCAACCAGATGTCTCAGATTCTATGTATTTCCTTCCTCAACAGAATTAGGTTAATACCTAAACATTGTACTCGCAGTAGGTTTGTAAATTCATAAATGCCACAGTATATTGATATACAGTAAATCATTTTCGATGCCACTGCGTAACATGCAATAGGAGCTCGGAGTACGCGGATGACGCAATACATCCCATGCCAACTCACAACTGACCTGTCAGACGCACGCGATAAAAATAATTCTGAATAATATAGGATTACTCTCAATTTGTTAGTTAAATACTTCTGACACAAAGGCACTATTAATACATGATCGACTATAGCTCTAATATAATTAAATCTAATATATCACAAACCATTACTGATGACTTGAATCTCGCATCAGTCCTAAGATAGCACTAGATTAATTCATTTCATTTTATAATAAATCTTGTATTCTTACTTCATTGTTCTACCTCTGATAAGGAAAATATATGAATAAACAAATATCTATTTGATGTTAGCACGAGATCCGACACCACTGTTTCAGCGCTCATGTTTTTATTTAAGCTATAATCTATTGTTGTAATAAGACTCACTTTAGAGCTGGGTAGCCCGTAAAAATATTTCTGCTAGTTTTATGCATATTTTTTTTCGATTGTTTGCATTTAAACGTAAGAGTCAATGCATGTCTGGTATATTACTGGTTTAATTAAACTTAAAGACGATTATTTCACTTGATTTGTGATTACATATTTTTTTAGACTTTATTTGATTAGATGACTTATATCAAATCTCTGGACGGTAGTTGCAGAACAACGGCATTTTAAAATATAGGTTTAAGTTCTTTTGTATCTTCAGAGCTATATTTTTAGATGATTCTTGGTATATAATTAACATCTTAGGTACAGAATCAATATTTAGCTTACAATCAACAATTTATAGAAATATACAACTTTGTTCGGGATAACGAAGTTGTCACGAACAAACTTTAGTTTTTCCTTATTTTTCTCTTAAACGTTTATCTAGATCCAATTTCTAAACAGAACAGATTCTAAACAGCCAATTTGTACTATAAACACTGTCGGTCTGACAATAATTATGTAAAATTAATAAATTGTATTTAAATAAAATTCATGAACGTAGGCATAGTGTCGCCGTATCTCTTACTATGTGTAATGAAGCGAAACGTACGAAGCCCGCTATCTATATACTACGTCATGTCAAATTTAGCGGTTCTTTGCTCTCCCCAACGTCACACTTTTTCACACTTGATTGAATGTCTCGTATCAAAATTTATCGCATTTATACGACCCCGCTCTCGCATTTCTATGCGATGTATTTGGATAACCCCCAACAAAGCTAATTTGAGAAGCAAACTACAGGGCGTAAGGGACAGGGCAGATCAAGCTGATATAAGAGGTCGAACGACATGCATTTTACATCCACCATTGATCTAATTATTAGTGAAAACGTTCATGAATTTTTGCACTGATTAAAAATATCTGCGTTGATATAGACCTCATATATTTTTTTATGGAATAATCATTATCATAAATTTTCTTCTGTACTTTAAATTTGGGACATTTTCTGAAACATCAACAATCATTAGCTGAAACGTCTCAACATAAATAAACCGCGTCCGTAAAGATTTTCATCCCGTGGTCATTTCATTTCCTTAAGACAGACTAACAGAGTTAAGAGAGATTTACTCTTTACCAAATGATGATATATTCAACATTGACTCAATTTATTCAGTAGGTTTTAAAGTAATGGAGCTTTATACTTTCAAGAATTATCTATAACACTTAAGTAAAATTGTATCACTAAGGAATTTACAACCATGTACAGTCGACACTAAGTCGTTGGATACAGGTGGACATTGACGGAGTCTTTATTAGATAATAAAAAAAACTTGAGAGGTGTCAAGGGACACCCGGATGGAAGGAAGTTATTTCTTATTATTTATTATGTACAAAAAACCTTTATACACCTAACAAAAATAATCGTCGCGACACCACACTGTTCAATGCGAAATAGAAATGAAAATATCTGGCTTGCTTTCTATAAGAGAGAGAGAGAGACAGAGAAACATGCGCACGCCGCACAGCTGCAAAAAGTGTCGTGACAACATTTTGTAAGATTTTTTTCCGTCTAGCCCCCTTTCGCAACGCGCGATAAGGAACTACGTTCCAAAAAAATAAGGATGAGTTTCGGAGAGCAAATATATTTTAGGTGTTTTTAGTTAGTTTATGTTTTTAATTTTAGTTGCGTTTCCTCTTACGCCATGTATGGGGCATAAATCAATACAGATATACATATTTATCAACAATAGAACAACATACGCAAGGTGATTAAATACAATTATTGCAAACAAAAAATAACATCAAAAAAATATAATCATCATTTCTCATAGGCGTCAGTCTGTTAGAAAAACGTTCATAAATAGTACATACAATGTTATATTATTGATTTTTTGGTACAAAAGTTTTCAAATGACACACATAAGACGAGACAGACATAGAGATCACATACACTTAATTAAACGTTTTCTGAGAAGCCATTATTCTTATTTGACACTTATTTTATAATCATAAAAGTATTGTTAGTTCTGGACTACACTGGTAATCAATTGATCAACTAAGTAGCATATTTTAGTATGTTTTAGAAGTCACAAATATAATAATATTTTATATGCCAAATATAGGTGTAGAGTGCCAAATTCAATTGAGACCCGAGACTGACAAAGCAGGTAGCTTCTGGAGCCTTAGCCAAGTAGCCAAGCGAGCCAAACGATATATTATATTTATCGATATATTCTCGATCAAAACACAGAATTGATTGTCCTGTCGTTTTGGGACTTGGCTACGGCACCTAATATGTATCATTGTGTCATAAATAAACTATATCACTAAAGGGTTTTCATAATATACAAAAACAAATACATTTACAAAAAAATTCTCAACAGCTTTTATCTCTGCTTTTCAAATTTTATTTTATATTTCCATTCAAGCGAGTGAGATAAAACATTTCTCAAACTGGTCAATGTCTCAATCTATACAAATAAATAAAATTGAAGTGTCTGTTTGTAATATTGAAATATCCGTTTTTTGCTACATGTATATGCATATATATACGGCACATACACCAAAATAACATTTTGATTATTTTTTGTCTGTCTCTGAAATAACTGGACTGATTTTGACGGAATTTTATTGGCAGGTAGCTGATGTAATAAGGAGTAACTTAGGCTACGTTTATTTTAGAAAAATTGTTTTATTTTATAAAAAACAAAAAAAGAACTAGATGACCTAATTAACACGCTGACGAAGTCGCGGGCACAGCTAGTGTTCTTATAAGCAAGGTAGGTAGTCGTAGACACTACGATTCTCGACTAGTTAACGTAGGCCTATCTATAATTGGCAAAACAGGGATTAACGAAAAATTAGGGGATTAGGGGAGATATGTACAGACGCCAGCACATCAAGCTACCCCAATCTGTCAAATTTCCCCAATTGAAAGTGAACCTTATCCTTTTGTGATAAAGTTGAAAATCTATAAAAGAAATTTGATAGATTGGGTTAGCTGGTTGTGCTGGCGTCTGTAAGATACTGAGAGTCACTTCCATTTGGGTGATGCGACGCCCCTCTTTCTTTAAAAAGAGGGCTGCATCGTATAATAATACATAAGTAATATAGTTACGAGGCCTTATTATGACCACTACTGATTCAAAGATAGCTCCAAAACTGCTCAACTTATCAGTAGAACTAATAATTTTAACCGACCTTTCCTTTGTTCTTGTTTTTATTTGGTTCGATAATATAAGTAATAAGAATAGAAATAAGTCACATATTCTTTAGTGGCTGCGAAAATAAAATAATGATAAATAAATACTTAAGAAAAAAATGGCCAAGTGCGAGTCGGACTCGCGCACGAAGGGTTACGTACCATTATCTATAAAAACGAGCAAAAGAATTCCCGTTTGTTGTATGCGAGTGCCCTTAAATATTTATTTTATTTTGTTTTCTAGTATTTTTTGCTAAAGCGGCAACAAAAACACATCATCTGTGAAAATTTCAACTGTCTTACTATCACGGTTCATGAGATACAGCCTGTTGACTGACGGACAGACAGACAGACAGCGAAGTCTTAGTAATAGGGTCCCGTTTTACCCTTTGGGTACGGAACCCTAATAAAAAAGCAATATTTGAATCACTTATAGAGATCGTAGAACCAGGGCTTTACGGCACAATGATACATAACTAATCTTTGTAAACCATAGCTACTGCAGTCTCTCTACTAAATTGAACTAAAACCACAGCGGAACCTGTCCATGAGGCGCTCAATTCGACAATTTTCCTCGAAGAACTATAGAGAACACCCCATATCTGTAGGTACTGTAACGACCGACTTCTCCTAAAACTACAACAATCAATACAATCTATGCATTACAAATAAACATATATTACCATTTATATTTAAAAAAAATAGTAAAAATGGAATGAGCGATAAAAAATTACCTGATAAATATATTAATACTTTTACATTTGACACTGATATAGAAAAAATCTTTAGGTCTGCCGACGAGTAGTTGATAATAGTCAACTAACTTATTACATAAATACAATAATGGCCACAACTATTGTGAAATAATACCAACAATATATTTTTAAATAAATAAATAAAAAATAAATAAATTTAATTCGAGGCCCTTTATATAAAGCCACTGTTCGCATTTTTCATATAATTAAATCGAAAGCAAAGGCTTTTTAACATAAATGGGCTCGATATTTATTTTTTGTATAATTGAAATATCATTACGTTTCTTTGTATGTAAGTTCTTATAGAAAGTAAAAAACTAAATGTGAGAACAAATTTGAGATCCCGATTTGATTGGCAAAACGTATGACGGTATAAGCTACAATCAATCACAGTGCTAATAGGATATCAAAGTTTTCGCAAGCAACTTTATGGTATTAAAAACGCACTGCGCGCGCATGAATGCACACATAGCTAAATTAGCATTTATGTTTTACGTTATGCCTACGTTAGCACGAACGCAGAGGACCACTGAGTAAAAAATGTGTCAATTTGTGCACCAATCTAGTACCAAAAAGTTATACGCAAACTTTTTGGTACTATTATTGCGGTTTATGAGTCTGTGGGTTAACATGCTAGTAAATTGACAGTTCTAAAAAAGCTGTATCATTTTAATACTGAGTATACATATAAAGAAACGCAACGATATTAAAATTAGTTAGTTGATATAAATTATAATTATATCTAAAAATAATTTCATTTGAACTTTCGAGAGGAATATTCTTTACCAAATTCGCTTCAACTTTGGCAAAGAAATTGGACTAGTTTTTGAAAATGGAATTCCTCTACATTTTACATACAAATTATATTCTTAATTTTAGGACCTATACCACCAGCTTTAAAAGGGGCTTTAATTTAACTATCACTTTTTGTACAAGCAAAAGTCTGCCTTATACCAAGAGCGGGAAGGCAGTCATTCGGCTCTTTCAAAAATAAAAGGAAGATTTGAGGGACAATCTATCATAATGCTAATAGAAATTTCATAACAATGATATGCTCCCTACTTTTCATAGTTGTAAACAATACAGTGGTAAGTCAGTCATAAGATGACATTACTTGATGAAGCATTCAGATATGCTTAAAACAAAAAGAAACATAAATAGTGAACGTAAATTATATGCATATGGAACTGAACAATGCGTCCCAAACAACATGCAAAATACACTAAATAAAGATTCAACTTCCCATAAAAGAAAAATATATGAACTTAATAATAATAACTAAAATGCACTTTGTACGGATAGCCAAAAATAACTTAGGTTTTTAACACACTATTTTTTTTATTTGTTTAGTTTTATGGGTAGATGGCGCTTCTTAAGTTTCCTCCACTTAGTAAACCTTGTATATTCCAAATTTGGCCTACTTATTACTTGGTATTTACTTATTACTTTAAGCATTTTAAACATGCTCAACAAAAAAATAGTTTCATACATTTTTTAATGATTTAAATAAATTAAAAATGCTAAAAGTAATATATGAATAATTTGAGTTCGTTATAAAAACAATGATTTAAGAAATATTCAACACAGAATAACGAAAATGCATCACGAAACGCGTTATTGATTGAATGTTATCGTTAGATATTTAGTTACAGCCACGTGGTGTATTGAAACTAATAAACTGGTGATGTGTTCACTGCTACACATCAAGCTATACATTTCCAGTATAAGCTGATCTCGCGTTGTATAGGATTTCCATACAATGACAGGTCAGATTATATTAGAATGTATAGCTTGATATATACATTGCTATGCGTACATATTAGTTATTATCTAAGCGAAATATTATATTGTAATATCAACTTAAATTTCATAGTAAATATTAGGATTCAAATGACGAGTATGCTATGATAACACTACATGTCCAGATGTATGTGTATATTTTTTAATCAAGCAATTGAAACTTCACAAGGATAATAGATACCTTCACAGATAGTACACTCGCATAGATTATCAACCGAAAGACGCCCACTGCTGGGCATAGGCCTCCCCCAGATATCCACAATTGCTGGTCTTACGCGCCAGCATCCAGCGGCTTCCAATAAATATTACATAATATATATAGAACATAAGTATACCATGTTATATATAGTTTTCTTGTGTAATCTATAACCTAACATTCTGATGAACTTTAACTCACTAGTATAATACCGTATACATGAAAAAAAAACGTATTAAATAAATCATAATATTAAATGTTAATTTATAGAAACAACTCAAATGCATCATAATTATTCATACAAAATGACTTATTACATACAATTTCAAATCAATTCTCTACTACTCGTCGGCCAAGACCTTTGCAGACTTCCACCCCAAACTAGCGCGTATCCATAGCATTTGTGGAACAAATTACACCATAAATGCGCTATAGAGAGGCGCCAATTTAGCAAGGACCTCTTCACAAAGGATTTCATTGCAATCCCAATAGATTTTTTTGATCCCAATAAATTTATGTTTATAACTTTTCAGACAGATCGACATATCGTTCGTATTTAGTTACTAAGTTATAAATAACCTTCAAACTTAGGTCCAAACTAGTACAAAGTCCATCTAAAGTAGTCAGACTAAATGCATTACTAGTTCTAACTACTACTAGTGCAAGACTAGTTTTTTAACTACTTTCGACTAGCAATTAATTTAGGCAAACTAGCTTTTAACTAAGTCCGACTAGTTCTTCACTTAATCTGATTATTTTTGAATTATGTCTACATAGTTAAAAAATGCATTGCTAGTCGAAAGTAGTTAAACAACTAGTCGAACTAAGTGCAAACCTAGTCGTAACTTACTGGAGCTCATACATGGACCCTAGTTTAAAAGAAATCGGATTTTAAATAATATATTTTAGGCATATTTCAAAACTAGTTAAATTCCTCTGTTAATCCGTAATTACGTATCTTATTTTACGATTAAGATTGCAATGATATCTTACGCGGAGAATATTTCAAATCACTATTTACGACATAGAGTCGTACCTAGTGTTTGAAGTGAGGGGGTCCGTGTCGTCCCTCTGACGGAAATTGAAGGCGTTACTGAAGCTGTCTCGAAGTCGTTCCATGAACGTTTTATATTCGAGATGTGCTTGCCCGAACTCAAAGTCAGCGACTTCAACTGTATGCCTGAAAATACAAATATGCATTTTAATAAAAAGCCATGAAACTTTATAATAATATCCTGGTACATTATTTACTCACGGCCATCTGGGGGGCTACTGGCTAAGTCCCCGAACATCGGGTAGTGATCGGCGTTAAAATAAATAAAGGTCAAAAATGACCCGAGAAGAACAGGCCAATCTTGTGCTGCACCAGGTTCCCGCGACCGTTACAAGATCGTCAGTCCACCTTGTAGGAGTCCTGGCTACGCTGCGTCTTCCAGTCCGTGGTCGCCACTCGAGAACCTTTCTGCCCCAGCGGCCGTCGGTTCTATGAGCTATGTACCCGCCCACTGCCACTTCAGTTTGGAAATTCTTTGGGCGATTTATTATATACAGGTATTCAAATTTTCTAATTCTTTCCAGTTGCTAATATATGTAAAATAAGGTAATGGACCGCTAGAGGGTGGACTGATTAACCATTACCATTACAGTTTTTTATTAAAATTCGATATCAAACCTACAAATTGACGCATTTACATACCTATACATTAACAACTAAGCACTAGAGACGGAACAATTATAATCACGGTCAGTACAAATATTATTTAATAATAATATCCTGGGACATTATTCCTACACGGCCATCTGATCCCAAACTAAGCAGAGCTTGTAATATGGTAACCAGATAACTGATAACCAGACTCAGGAACAACAGACATGGTCATGCACACAAATATCTGTCCTGGGTGGGAATCAAACCCACGAGCTGCAGTGTGAAATGCAAGCATTTATCAAAAACCCCAACCGGCCCATCCATGTTTAAATTGTCGATGTTATTTAAACTACAACTAACTATAGGAGTTTATGTTTAAACTCCTATACGGCATAACAGCACGTTCGTTCTGTATTCATCATCGCCTATAATGCATTCCACCTGCAAATAATATTAGCGCCTATGTGTGAATTTTTTATATATATATATATATATCGGAGTGCGATAAACGAGCAAGTGGGTAACCTGATGATAAGTGATCACCACTGCCCATAGACACTCGCAACACCAGAGGCGGCGCGGATGCGTTGCCGGCCTTTAAGAGTCAGCAAACAAGTGTTTCTATATAGACAAATAAAATTAAAACAAGAGCATTACCTCGAGCGGTGTTGATAATAGGCGATGCCGAAAACAACCAGGATGACAGCGAGCAAACTGAAGGTCACCGGAACCACTATTACTGATAACTGCGCGTTCACCACCGCTGAAAATAACACTAACATAGTTTTTTTTAATGAAAACTTCATGTGTTTAGCCCTAGCATTTCTTACCCATCCTTATCCCTCCATTTTCGCGGATCACAAGGTCAGCATTCATAGGCAATTGCTCTCACCAATCCGTAAATGATTGGTTAAGCTAATAGTTATGCATAAACTATATACTGTTTCGAAGAATTTACTTAATGCGATAATAAATTGTACATTTTCTTCTATTACTGTTTCTATGTTAAATTAACTTTTTTGTGTATTAAATTCTATTTTGTTATGCAACCCGAACCCATACATACTGCACCAAATACGCTAAACCATTGATGAAACATACCTAATAAAATGTATTATTATATTTCTAAACATTTTTACAGGCCGATATAGAGGTGGCATCTATTGGCCATGTATAGAAACGATTGTCTATAGAAGTGTTTGCTGTTGTAGCCCTGGTCTACAACAGCAGACACTTCTATAGACAATCGTTTCTATACATGGCATAACAAATTTGGAATTCGAGTTATTTTCGATTTTTGCATTTTCTGAGAAGATTTACTATAGGTACATATATTTTTTTTTTCACCATCGGAAAGTAGAGATTTCAACGAACAGAAAACATACCAACTTTTTGAAAAAAGCTGATATTTTGACGGGTAACTTTTCGATTGAAAATTAGGGTGTTTTTTCGATATTAATTCAAAATAAGGTAAAAAAATTAATATTTTTAATCAAATAAATTACAGCGTATTTGGGACATAAAAAGGTAAGTTTTCACCAAATTTCGTTAAAAAAGAAAAAATTATGTAAAAGATAAAAATAAAAAACCAAAAACTTGGTTTTTTGAAGTTTTCACATAAATTTTAGGTTATGTGAAAAAAGTGTAAATACAAAAGTTTTAGATCTTTTTATTACCTACAACTTTGCCATTTGACTTTTTTGATAGGACTTTTAGTTTTGCCGGAAATCGGAAAAAACCGTTTTTTACCCTTAAAAACTCACCCCCATCCCCTTCCCGACCTCAGATCGCCCGTAAATTATTTTTCCTTTCATTTTTATAATATTCCCCTCCTTTTCTAATGGGTTTCATTCTACTATTATTTTTTTGGTTTTAAAAATTATCGACCCTGGTCTATTGCTCAAAGATGGATAATGGTCATGTATTGATAAAGACTTATAAAATTACGATATTCTTTTTAATTTCAAGCATTTGCTTATAAAATACTATTGCAAACGAAAATAAGCTTAATTTGAATGAAATATTCTTTGTAATACAATTACAGCCAAGGTGAATCCTGTTACCACAATGCTTATTGAAATAATTGGTATGCGATTCCAATAGATGCCGCCAAAATACTCAAGCAGTAATAGACTAAAATGATAAAATCTCACAGGATAATCCGTGACAGACGTTGTACTACATTGAAGATTGGTGGCTAAATTCAAAAATGTGAGTTATAATCAGATCAGTGGCATAAAAATTATAAGGAATTAAGGAAATATATGATACAATTGCTTACCTTTATAAATAGTTATCGTTATAGCTGAAATATTCTTTCCAATGTCATTTTCAAGGACCACTATAACAGTATGCTGTTCGCCATCAGCAAAGTAATGAATTATGTCAAAGTGACTGTCAGTTATCGGAATCCTGTCCTGACATGTTTCATTTCCAGTCACGTTGTATTGTCCCGGCTTGTAAAGTACACAATAGCCAAAGGGCGGAGAGCCCGTGTACTTCACTGATAATCTCAAAAGATCATCATGTTTCAGCCAGTTCAGGCCACTGATGTTTATTTTTGATATCGGCTCTGAAAAATAACAACAGTAAAATGTTATAAATGCATATTTTATTAAATTTTATTTGGAAAGCTTACAACTAAACACAAATGATTACTAATTTTTTCATAAAATATGCCACACAACATCTTCCACAATTAGTATAGGTTGTCTGGAAGAGATAAATTGTAGTTAAATATAGTAGAATGGGTGGGCTTATCGCTAACTGCGCGATAAACCCACACATTGTACTATATTTAAATACAACTGTTTACTTTACATGTAAATCTTGGTAATATAATAAAGTTTACCACATGGTGGCATTTCCTGTCTACTTCAATAAATGTGGTTTTACAAGATTGAGCCAATGGTAATACAAAGATTTATACATTTATCAATCAAATATCTAGATAAACTGGAACTTAAATTCTAATCCGAGAAATCCTTATAACATATTGTTCTTCCGTTCAATTTTTATGCGAGAAATTCTCCATACGTTATTGTTCCTACTTTCAAATCTAATCTAAGAAATCCTGTATAAGATATTGTTCCTACGTTCAATTTCTAACCGAACAATTCCCCATACGATATTGTTCCTACTTGCAATAATTTATCCGAGAAGTCCTTCATATGGTATTGTTTCTACTTTCAATTCTAATCCGAGAAAACCTGCAGAAGATATTGTTCTTACGTTCAATTCTTATCCGAGAAATCCTTCATACGATATTATTCCTATCATCCATGATCCTGACCGCAAATCGAAAGTTATCATACGTGTACACATAAATCATAAACAAGCAGCGATTGAGAAAGTAGACTAAGACCTACCAATTAGTCTAAGACGACTCGGATAACTGGCTTCGCTTGGTCAGTTAATATTGCCCTGCTTCTAATTTAATTAACAGACGCACTGGTCTCATTGAACCATAGCATTGATAAGACTTTGACTTTCCTTATCAAATGTAACGAATGATGTAGGTTTATGATTCAGACAGTGACGTATACTGGCACAACATTGTGGGTACCTACTATTAATTTAATTTATTGCAAATACTTTTAAACGCTTCATTGGAATTACCAGGTCTCCAACAATAAAATATATACCTACTGATTGAGTGCTGGTAATTTTAACTGCGGTAGGTAATTTAATTCTTCCTGGTAATTATAAAACATTCGGTACAAATATTTGTATTTTATATATCAGGGCTGTCATATTTTTGGTTATAACATTGCATGATTGCTTACTTTTGACAACAAAGATAATATATCAAAAATTGTTCTTTGGAAACAGTTTTTTTATATTACAAGTTTAGGTGAACGAATTAATTGTCCAAATTTTGGAAATAGATTGTAGAAGATAAATAATCATTTTTTGAATATGTATAAAAGTCGTTATATGGGTACCTAAAACCGTTTAGCGCTCTAGTATGTCATACACGCTAGATCACGCGAAGATTTATGTGCAGACTTAGGGCCTATACACATAACGTTTTACAGCGCGCCGTCGACGCGCGTGTGTAGCGATACAAACGCGATGCTAACGCGAATGTGTATCGATACAAACGCGCCGGTGCCGCGCGTTCTTATCGATACAAACGCGATGCTAACGCGCGTGTGTATCGATACAGACGCACCGGTG
This sequence comes from Pseudoips prasinana, assembly GCA_951640165.1. Lineage (NCBI taxonomy): Eukaryota > Metazoa > Arthropoda > Insecta > Lepidoptera > Nolidae > Pseudoips > Pseudoips prasinana. The sequence continues at coordinate 22,508,875 of OX621240.1, forward strand.
TCGCGCATTTGAATTGATACAAACGACAACAAACTGCTCCGTAGGATAAAAGCGCGCTGTCGACGCGATGCTAACGCGCATTTGTAGCGATACAGACGCGCCGGTGCCGCGCGTTTTGGAAACGAGCATCGACGGCGCGCTTAAAAAACGTGGTGGTCATAGGCTCTTAGGCCACTCATTGCGCCTCAGTCCGCTTATTTTTGTTATATTGTTGCGGTGTCGCCTTAATTCCGGAGCTAGTCCTGACATGGGACTAATTCGGACTCGTACATTTAATACTACCCATTATTCATGTAAATCTTCAGCATTATCTTAGAATAAACACTTTCTTTTTTCTTAAATTTATCCTCGTTGACTTTTATATACCCCATCAGAATTTCCATAGGTGCCGTATCGTTATCTCGGACTCGAATAGTTTATATTTCGATTACGAACCTCGACTCTAGGCGGTTACTTACAAGAGTCGATAATTTTTGGGAAGTTTTGTGAAACTGTCACTATACGCAATACGCGAAAGGGAAGGCCTATCGTACAATTAGAAATCGGAGAGGGCAGTTTATCGATGTGCATGCAAACTTAGGGTCATGGCGGACGCTGGTGGTCAAGTTTATAAACCCCATCAAAATGACTAGCGGTACAAAGGTAAAATGTTGTTCTTTAAAACCTGTTGGATTGGATATATTTTATGACCATAAATTAAAATATGTTTAAAATCAATGAGGAAATCATTAATAACGTGGTTTTAATTATCACTCAATAGTAAAATATTGTGAACTGGAAGTTACTAAAGAATTTAAGGTCTTTAAGAACGTTCAAAACATAAGGAATAACATGGTAATCAAATAACTGATATACTATATATAGATACTACTTTCCTTTTGTAAATATATACTTATATAGATAATTACACCCATACTCAAAACAAACAGACATCTTCATCCACAAAAATATCTGTCCTGTGTGAGAATCGAACCCACGATCTGCGGCATGAAAGGCAACCACGCCAACCGGCCCGTTTGATATAATATTATTTTTAATATATTACATATACAGAAGTTGATATTTTTGTCACTACTACAATGTTCTGAATTTAAATATTTGAGGTAAATATTAAAATACGTGTTTTTCCTTTTAGTACCTCACTTCCTTTAGTACTTACTCAGTATTAAGTACTTACTATGAATTTTTTTGATGATCCTTTGATCTCCTATAAAAATGGCAATAAAGTTACATGCCATTTTTGAGGACTCTGACAATGATACCTCATGTCGAAAACCAATCGTACTGTCTGCGCTCGAAATCATGTTTAATTTTTTTTGTTAATTAATACACAGCGATTTTAATGTTACTCACATAAATATTTTTAGATTGTGATATATTTCCTTAAGTATTATTTATCATACAGAAGAGTACATAAAACCACCAAGTGTGAGGCGCACTAGCGAATCCGGAGTTCACTATTAATTATAATGACCGTTGTTTGATACGTTACCATGGAAACTACAAAACAAATGTATTATGTATGTATTTAACCTAAATTTAAATGTCTCTTTACCCGCCCTTATGTAACATACCGCTATATATAACTTTATCTTCTAGCTCCGGGAGGGTCCCAGAGACCAATAATACAGGTTTGTTTGAAACCTACATCAGGCTCTGGTCTCTCATAATGTTATGTCTCATAGTATATATATATCAAGTGTAAATACCCCATAATAACTATTGAGAAGAGAAAATAAAATTTATTTTGATTGATTGATTGATTTGAACTTACCTCTTACATTTACAGCTTGCAGATAACGTCCATAAGTATAACCTTCGCTTACAGGCACGGTAACATTGCATGTGTTTCCTAAGAGAGCTCCTTTAAACGTCCTGTTTGATATTTCTCTTTTCTTCACTTTGTGTGGATCTGTTTCTTTATTCAATAATGTTGTTAGAGTTGATATTGTCGTAGTTGTTGGTACAGGAGAAATGGTTGTTGTATTTGTAGATTTTGGTGTTGTTGTTGGCTTAGTAGTTGACGTAGTCGTAGTTGGTTTTGGAGTTGTTGTCGTTGTCGTGGTAGTCGTTGTTGTTGTTGTTGTTGTGGTCGTAGTCGTGGTCGTAATAGGGGGCAGAGGATTGTTATTAGCAACAACGATCGCTTCCATTATGTGATCGCCCATAGAATCGTTATAAGTATAATTTAGTGTTAAACCCGGCGTTCTATCAAAGAGCAAGCAATCCTTAAACCAAAATGTTTCTATTGTCGACGCATTATTTTTCAGGAACTCCCATTCATTGTCTTGCAATGAAATTGAGTGTGTAACAGTTCTGTTGACTATGACAAAACTATTAGGTCTCACAGCATTGTTTTGACTGAGAAGCATGTTACCATGTAGCGAGTCTGCAAAAAAGGTTATCGGGTTTTAATAGTTAGTTAAGTCAATAATTAGCTAGAACAGAACTTTTGAAACTAAGTGGCAGGAGGAAAGTTGCCATAATTTTACAAATATGACTAGCAATAATGTGATCACAACATTATATTAACATGTGGTTAAGGTATTTGCTATTATATTCTTCTTCGGCGTTCTACGGATTCGATCTCCACATAGGACAACTATTTGTGTAACCTATATATAGTTATTCCGTAAGACAGGGATCCATTTGCCTAGTGCCTCCCGCACTAGGCAAATGAATCCCGTTCTTTCTGGAGAAAAAAATAAATGTTATCCTAGCTTCTTACAAGGCGAATTGCTCATAGAGCGCATAATCGCTGTATTCTATCTCCCTCAACGCATTGATAAACAAAACGAAGCACACAGGGATTAATTTGCGTAGTGCGAGCGTTGTCATTTAAAAAGGAATAACACACAGCCATCTGAACCCGCTGTACTATGGCAAGCATTCAACTGATAAACATCCTGAGTATAGATTAATATGTAGGTATTTACATACATATTATTATTGATAAATTACGCCCAGACACCGAAACAATAATCGTGCTCATAACACAAAAAATTGTCCTGGGTGTGGATCGAACCCACGACTTCTGGCTCAGCAGTAAAGGTGACGTGACTAGACCATAGCCAGTCTATCAAATCTGCGAGCAATCAAGCTTGTTTGGAACGGTCAGTCGCGCAAAAACAGTTGTACTCTTATAAAGTGAAGACTTATACAAATATTTAAGTATACATTTTACAACACATAACACAACACAACTTGCAAACTTAATTCGTTATCGCTACCTGGTAAGATATAAAAACTGATCTTAACAGATATAGACTTTATTTTTTTTTATATTATTCTCTGTAGTAAAAGTTAATCAATCAAGTAAAGCGACCAGATAAATGAAATACATAATTAATAAACAAATATTCTGAATGTTTTATAATTGCTATCAAAACTATTTTTCCCTATAGCCAATATCGTTATCGCGTTGTCTAAAATAAACAATGTAGTAATTGCTTATGGAACACCTAGCATTAAAAGGTAAATATAATTGTTACTCTTTTTGTAAAAGTTTCAACAGTAAGTAAGTATATTGTTGTAACAGGTGGAAGAGGATGTTGTGAGCTGTAATTACAGTTGAATTTTTTTACATAGCAAGTCATATTAGCTATTTTAGTTGCAAGTAGGTTATCCTTGTATTTATTAAAGTTGTAACAATAACAATTACCTAAACATTGTAAATACCCAATAATATGGACAGCATGAGTTCGTTTTTTTACAATGCAGTGGAAATCTTTACATTGAGGTTGTTCTATTTTACAGAATTCGAACATTACTTACAGCATGACCTGTACTTCAGCTAGTGTGCTGTCCCTTATAAAGTAGTCTAATAACAAGCAGGTTAAGTGACTGTAGTAAATGACAACCTATCATTACATTGAGGTTGTTCTATTTTACAGAATTCGAACATTACTTACAGCTTGACCTGTACTTTAGCTAGTGTGCTGTCCCTTATAAAGTACTCTATTAACAAGCAGGTTAAGTGGCTGTAGTAAACGACAACTTATCTTCATATTGTGCTCGGTTTATGTTACATAATTCAGCCATGCCGAATAGCATAAGCTCTTAAAACACGCGGGTTAACATAACTCATATTTTATGTGTTATACTAGTGTACTGCACAATTTTATTCTGAACTAGCTGTGCCCCGCGGTTTTACTCGCGTTAAATTTTATAAATTATAGCCTACGTGATAATCCAAAGGGTCAGCCAACTCCACATCAAATTTTATTGAAATCACTCTAGCCGTTTAGACGTAAAGAAGTAACAAACATACACACTCACACAGTCACAAACTTTCGCATTTATAATATTAGTGTGGTTTTTGACGGGCAGGCTTGAACATGGCGAACTGCTCCTCCTTGAAGTATAAAGATATGCTAAAGGAATACATATGGAACAGGGTGACACTATTGAATCCCAAACGGTGTGCTCGTATGACCCGCAATGTGGGAAAATCCCTAGTAAGAAAGCCTACGTAAGCCTCAAGCGAGCTTCAAAACGCCAATTGCAAGACAATCAAAGCAATTCAAATCGATAGGATCGAATAATAGAAATCTATAAGGTATTCGGATGGCGATATTCTAGGGCAATAGCGCCAACAGGGGCCTTGTATCTGCCACGGGGCCCTCGCAAATTCTATTCCCAAGGCTCAAAATAGATATGCGTGCCTCGTGACGTAATCCTGCGCGAAAAGGAGGCAATGCTATTAGTATGCAGACATACCTGTTAGATCAAATACTGTTTCATTTGAAGCAAGAGGTACCCAAAAGGTTCTAAGTATTTTCCTCTTCACATTTACAGTAACTTTGTACTGGCCAGCCTCATACTCATTCCTGTTGTATTCCTTTGTCCAATTTGCAAAAGGATCCGTCGTTTCAATCTGGAAAAAAAATATAATGTAACAACGCAATTTTACTTTACTTTTACTAAGAATTTCTAGGACTGCCCTCTAAGTTATTCTCTTTCGAATAAAAGAAGAATAAATTTTCACAATCATTCCACCAGTTAAGGACAAATCACGTAACATACAGACTTTTAGGTAATTAGTTTACATGACCTCAAATGTAGGTAAAAAAAGAACAAAAAAAATCGTGATCGCAAATGCAAAGTTGCCCATGTAAACAATTTGTTTTTGTTCTCGTTTGATATTATCTTACGATCTTACGAACTAATAAGGTAAATAGACAAAGGCAACCCCAAAAGCTTTCCACAATGCAGTGTGTCCATAATTTGGAGGGATATGCCATAATCGCCACGCTTGGTAGACGGGGTGCTGCCCGTCCACCGGTATATATTCCTCCGGGTCGACTTCTTCTACCCCTACGGGATGGGATGGGGCAATGATATTCTTATATTCGCCGCCCTCACAACGCAGTAAACTCTATATTAAAACTTGTTTGAAAATATGGCATATCAAATAAAGTTGTTGTTAAAGGCTTCCTGCAGGATATTTTTGAAATAAGGTATTTTATGAATTTGATAGTGTATACTGTGGCTGAATTGCCTTAACTCTGGGCTAAACAGAAAAACACAGATGAAAATCCTGAATAGTTAAATTAATTATTCTGAAATATCAATTCAACACACTGCCTTGCAGTTAAGAATAGTTATATAAAAACTACAGTTCTGACATAAACTATCTATAATAATAAATACTAATCTAAAATTACAGCTTTTGTCATGGTCTCACACAAGCACTGTACTTAATTTAATGGTATTGTGGGCCATATATAATCAAGATGGTATTATGTTCTCTCGAAGTATTAGAAAACTCTTATGTAATGAAAGTGAAAGTTTAAATTTAACTTCTATTTATTACAAAGATTTTGTACTACCTAGTCATGTCTAATGCTTAGAAAGTAAGCAACTGTTTTTGTTTAATTTGTTATATGTATGTAGTTACATGAATAGTGTGAAACTGAACAACTTGTAAAGCATTGATTTGAGAAATATGCATAAATCACAATCTGTAAATTGATCTTAAAATTATAGACATGTTTTAAAAAGTTTATTTAATATTATGGAAAGATTTAGCACCTTGTGACGGAAATTTCTACACAGATTAAATTTTACTAAACACACAATCACATTTAAATTTTAGTTGCAACTATAGTATTATAGTGATAGCCATAACTGGAATATCTTTTCCCTATTAGTTTTCTGAATGATTTAGTGAGTAAATCTGGGAGATGAAGTGGCAATGCAATTGTCTTAAGCTCTGAGCTACACATGCATACAAAACTGTAAGAGATTTAAAAAATATGTGATGCAGCATTTTCCACTTATGAGTAATAATTTTAGTTTCAGTTTAGGCCCAAAGAATATGTGAAAGTTGTTAGTCTTAATAAAACAAAACACCATTCACACATTCAATTGAAAAAAATATAATAAATACATAACAATAATAAATTGTTTGTGATGTATATTTAAAAAAAAATATATTATATACATCACAAACTTAAAACACTTCAATTATGTTTCTAATAAAAATAAATCAACTATAATTAGTTTATTGCTATGTGGTGACAAATATCAGAATATCAGCACCCCATCTCATCCTATGGGACCATAATAATAATATAATATAATAATAGAAGTCATCCCAAGGAAATATCTGCCAGAGGAGGGGTAACAGCATCTCTGGGTACTTTGACCACAACAAATGCCAAGCATGGTGATTAAGGCATATCTGCCCCAAGATGATTGTTGAGGGAGGCTTTTGACCGGCAGTAGACATCTGCTGGCTGTTATGATGATGAAAATATTTTTTTATTTATTTACTAATTCAAAATAGTTATACAATGCTATGTTCCATATAACTAATATAATAATAAACTAGTAATTAAAAGAAGTTGCACTACTATAGAGTAAATATACAGTGCTACTAATGTAAATAATCTTAACCTATACAGTAGATGGTATGGTGTATTAATGTTCATTATGTTGACCATACAAAGTTAGGTGTACACCAATATATACATCTTAATAATATACCAAACAAAATGTCTTGTAGCCCTTCAAAAAAGGCTAACAATATTATCAGGGGCTCTGCCAGCTAAGTCACAGAACATCAATTTCTTAAATGGCGTTCAAATAAATGAAGCTTAAAAATGACTTAATCAATCTTTAAATGGGCTTTAACATTGACAATAGATTCCGGACCATTTATGACGTCAGATGTGCTTATGGAAGCCGATTGAACAAGTGATTAAGTCATTTTTAACCTTTATTTATTTGAACGCCATTTAAGAATTCAATGGGGTCAACTCAAATTCGACTTGGGTGGTAGAGCCCCAGGATGGACTTCAATCCAAGTCAGACAGAAATTTGGAGTAAAAGGAAATTCATTAAAGTACATCAAACTTTAAGTATTTGTTGATGGAATGACGGCCACCATGGCTCAAATATAATGGTCCACATCAGGGACTATGTGCAGAAACCATTCCCACTAGCATATTAGTGATGAAACAATGATGATGATGATGAAGGGTTTGTTTACACTGTCATTGTCTCCTGTCTTGATACATTCAGTTAGGTCAGACAGAATCACTAAAATAGGTTGTGAGCTCTTTCATTTACTTTGGACTCTGGCTTAGCTGGTAGAGATGAATACCTCTATAGAGAGATCAATAAGAATAATTATATAAATTAATCATCATTATACTGAAATACAACACTTGCAGCAAAATGTGTGTGTGTGGAATCCATGCCATTTGACATATTATATATAACATTAGTGGTTGAATAAATATGTAAAAATATACTACACATTTTCAAAGTTCCTATGTTAAATTTCAAAATTGGGAAAAAAGCAAAGATATGGCTAATTGTTTTCACTAATAAATTATAGGTGCAACATAATTTGTATTTTGCAGAAATATATTATGATGCATCTGTCCACCTACCACTTTCCAGACACATGAATTTCAAAATTCAAAAAGTGGAACTCTATATGATTGTAGTACATCCAATCACTTAGAAACATGTCCAATACCTTCTAAAGGGATAATAAGTTTGTTTACCTCGAAAACACTACCGGAAGCTTCATCTGTGAATTCGTAACTGAAAGTATCTTGACCATAATCTGACAAAACAGCTGTGAATGTCACATTGGATCCTCGTACTGAATTTCCACTATTAGTTAGCGATACTCTTGCAGCCCATACGCCTACAAAACAAAATACCAAATTTACATATCAAAAGATCCAAAGATTTCCATAACACTGTACGCCAAACAATAAAAATATAAATACCCGTTTCCAACACAAATGCCAAGATAAATAATATGAATGGGGCCATATCGAAATTAAATAACATCCACTAAATTATAATTCCTTACTGTGAAACATAACAATATATAAAATATGTATAGATAACTATTGATTCGAATAACATACAGAGAAAATACAATGTTAGAATTTACAATATCAAAATTTTATCGAAAATACGTCGTCACAAAAACAGAATGTCTGTCAAGTAGGTAACAACTGACATATAATGCTTTAGTGACAACTGTCATTTGTCAGGTATTTGTTTGGAAAAGGTTTTCGAGGCCATTGTTTGTTTAGCTTTTTGAGAATGTAGAACACTTCGAAAGATAGAAAAAAGTTTGCGATTAAAAACCCCTTTTTTATACGTTACCTTGGGCTTTGGATAGTGAAAACATTCCAGACGTACCTAATTACTTGATAATAACAGCTCAATTATTATCTGAATTACTTATGAATTTAATCTTTTTTGTCTTCTGAATGAATTTTAGGAGTAAATTACATAAAACTAGTTCTTATCTAATACTTTAGAAGTGTATAGTTGTTGTAACAATTGGTTTTATATGCCGTTGACCTACACAAGTTTATGATTGATTGGCCCCTAATAGTGGAACATTTTACAATAGTAACCATTAGATTAACATCCGAAGACGTATCAGAAGCCAGAAATAAATATTCAAATTTGCTATAAGCCAGAAATAAAGATTACAATTTGCTATGAAATACTGCAAGGTATGAAATACCTGAGGTTTTAAATTAACGTCTTTAAATAAAAGACGACTTACACATTACACAAGCCGTACAGAAAGTTCATTGAGTATATATACGAGACCCTATCTTGGGTCTCTCGCACACGCTGGAAATACCACGAACCAGTTTACTAACTGCTTTGATGAGATTCATGAAACTTCAAAGGCACTCAACTCAACATATGGAACTTTTATACACCAAGGAAATTCAAGACTTAACTGATTGTAATCATGGCAGCAGCGATATTATTCAATAAAGATCATATTATTGCATTGATATTTACAAAATTGACGGAAGAAGATGTGAAGATGAAGTCGTACCGAGGGAATATCGACCAGATGACGAGTTTGTCTAAGACGGCCGTTTGCCAAGCGTGGCGATTGGGACATATCCTCCCAAACAAGAGCTTTTGTCCAGTAGTGTATGTTTTTCAGCTGATATGATTAAGATAACGATAATTACGAGGAGTAATTTCATTGCAAAACCCGTTGCACAGAAAAAAGTCATAACATAACACAAGACGTACGTGAGCGATGGTTACCGGTTACCATAGCCCATAACATGAAGCATTCGCAAAATGTACGTAGAATAGTTCCGTTATCTTGCTGACAGCGGCGGCCTGTATAACGACGGAATAGTGTGCGCGGTGACCTATTCATTTGAGGTTAGTATGGAGGCAAACTAGTGAAACTGTCACAGACTTTAATTGTATTTGAATGCTTCTAATATAAAAGGTGGCTGGATGCATGACATAACCCATAAAATTTGATTTATTTTTGGTATTGCAGATATTTTGTGTAGTTCACAATAATTAACATTTGTGGAGCATGCATATTACTGGACCTAATATATTGGATGTTATTTGATGAGAACCTCCGCTGGACGCCGAATTAACTCTCGTGTGAATGCGTAGTGAAGAGTGAAGAGACCACCCACAACTAGAGATGGGCGGTAGGTAAATACCTGATGGGTATTTACCGGGTAAATACCCAAAGGCAGGGGTAAAAACAATAAGCACGTTATGTTTAGACGATTTTTTTGGACTAGTTTATTTGTGTGTTTTGTTACAAATAAATGAATAATAAACTTGGGGGAGGCTTATGCTCAGCAGTGGTCATCGTACAGCTGATATGATGATGATGAAATAAATGATATCATGATCGTGATTCAACTAGTAAAATGATTTTCATCTTAACGTAATTAAATAAAAGCCATGTAAGTAATCACGTCATTTATTTAACAAAAATAATCATTGTCTGCGTTAGTACAAGAAAAAATCTGTTAATTTAACAAATGACATAGTATAATTAAATCATATAAGTAGACCAAAATTGTAAATTGCTGTCTTATTCATAAAAAAATAAACGTCTTTTTAATACTATTAAGGTCATCATCAATGTGTTCTGATACTTTCTTACAAACAATCAGTCACTCTCTGAATCACTGTTATCGCCCAGTGTTGCTGTTACGTCGTAAAAGTCAAATTCAGGTTACTGTGATGTTGAAGGTTCTGGACTATTTCTGGAGCTACTGAAGGATAATGGGCAATTTTTTTTTTCATGACTAGTCCCTCCCTCTTCCACACCGCTGCAACTCTTGTAAACCAGGATCAACAGTCTTGGGTCTCGCACCGAATTTAATCAGAGAGAAAAAAGGAGAAGTTAGAAAATGAATAGTTCCACTTTCCTCCAGAGCAAAGCGGGAGACAGAATTATGTAAATGGGCTATAGCCTCATAAAACGAGAGAATCGCAACCAGAGAAGCCAGCTACAAAATTACCGAGTATCAATGTAAGGGTCCTGTGAGCTGTTATATTTGATTCCAATAGTAGGTATGGCAAAAGCGCTTAAACGCACGGAAGTTGTTCCTTGTTGCTACAAGATCCGTTTAATAAACTACTCCAGATATTGGTTGCAAGCTATTTAACAAAATATCACGCTGATTTGCCTGTGATCACACTCCCAAAGTATGTGGTGAGCAGTTTGTTCGTATTAGTTACAGGAAGTTGAGCACAGACAGGTTGGTCAAGATACTTATTAGAAACTAAACAATTTACTTTTAAAACTTCCGTGTCTGGTAAGAAATTGTGCCTACCAATTTATTATAGATTTATGATTCTTTTTAATATTTTTTTGAAATTTAGTTTACATTATCCAACTTTTTTCTTCATTATTACATATTTTTATAAATACTCACGTTTTGGTTATTTACCCAGGTAAATACTCTGACTTTTGGGTACTTTGGGTATTTACCGGGTAGAAACCCATCACTACCCACAACCATTTACGGGCTACGCCAGATAGGTACGGCCATTTTAGTTTAGTCTATAGTCTATGCCCGGAGACTGAACGATAACTAGGTACTTGTTTTTCTTCAGTTTGTAGCCAATTTCTCACACTTTCCAAAGTTAGTGTTACACCACGTATTTTTGTAAAACTTTAAAATAAAGAATATGTTTTTTAAGTGAATATAGTGCGCATAAACGTAACTAAAAATGGCTACCGTGTTCGATAGCCCTTTCATTAGACAACGTTTACATCGTTTGAGGCGTCGTGACTATGATTTTGAGGAAGATCAAAGATTTGGCCGATGTGACTGCACCAGCTATTCTTATTTCGTACTATCAATGGTTTTATTTTCCGTGGGAACTGTGATAACGGTGCTAGCTCTAGGAGATGCTGATGGATACATTTTAAGCAATTTAGGGCACATGTGGCTAGTGGGACCGATATTCATTTGTTCTGGGATGATGGTTGCTGTGAAAAGTATGCTTTATCTACGAAGAAAAAGTGTGATTCAAATGCTGCTACACCAGAGAGCTATAATCCGAGTGAGTAATTTCTTGGTTTCAGTAATAATGTTTTATCTTGATATATAATCTGAAAGGTAGATAACATTTTATGTCGAAACGAAAATAAATCAATAATAACAACAACAAGAGTATTAGGTAATCTGCAGTTTAAAACAAATATGTTTGTTATAAAATAAGGATATAGATCATGTTGTAAAAAATCACTTAAATTCCTTCTTTCACATGACTCATTTACAAGATATTAAATTAAATTTCATTACTTTTACAACTCAGTTCTAATAGGAGGAAGGGTCTCAAAACAATGAGGTCCATATTTTTGTTCTTTATGTGTATGTTTTTTACTCCAGCATTTGAAAACTGATATGCTAAATATTCTTTTGTTTATATATACTAAATTATACTTCAAGTTGGTGCTAAGAATTACATATATTTGTTTTCTAATCTTAGTGGCACCTATATTAAATGTTAGAATTTGGTGTGTAGCTGACAGTATACATGTTAGTTGGTTTTGAGATTTTATCTGAGTGTTATTGCCTCATTTAGAAAGAGTACAGAGCTCTCAGGACAATCTAGATAGAAGTCTGCTTATATTTGTAACTAATGTTAGGAGACTTATATATTGGGCATATTGATAACTTATCTACAGTCTATTTTTCTTTACTTGTCTTATTTAGTACACAAATATGGCGTACTGGTAACCAAAGACAATTGATAGAGTTGGGAAATTATCGAATGAAGGACTGAACGAATTCATACAGCTGTAACCGAATGATATTAGTAATGTAGGATTTCCTGACAAATAAAATTTTAGTTATGGCCCTGGGAATAAATTAGCGTTGATAATTTTGTAGTAAGCTGCCAGAATATCACACATTATCTTAATCACAGAAATAATTCCTGAAATATATCGTTGGCCCTATATAAAAAATAAAACAAAACGATACTACATGTATCTTCACTTCTGGAGTCTTCCGATTCTGACAGGTGTATAATGAAACCCTGGGTAGGTGCATCTGTTGCAGCATCTAAAAGTCCGTCAAGCTGCATCATTTTATCCTCTTCTTTTTTTATATGGTTTATACAATTATTCCAAGACATCGTACCAATTTGGCTTAAGCCTTCTTTAACTATTTTTGCAACTTTTGAACCCACATTACGGCATTGTGAAATGTGTTTACATTAGCCGTGTTTCAAGCGAACTAAACAAAATAAGAGCTCACGTCTCAATTGCGCTGTTATTTACCGAGACAAATTTGGTGGCGTTGACCCGATATCCAATTATTATTGTTATTCAGGATTGTTTATAGAATTCCCAATATGAATAAATAACATTAAAAAAGATTAATTTACTTACCTTGTTTAAACAAAACAATTGCACTAAAATCACAGTCGTATGCAATATCGATGTCCTTGAAGAATAGCCAAAGGTCGTCATTCTAAAGAATAAAACCGTCCAAATCACAGAAAGAATCAGCAGAGTCCAGTAGAAAGCCAAATCGTTACACTTCAAACACACACAGAGAGCACCCGTAACGTACAACATAAAGCGAGGCGACGAGACGAATGACAGGACGTATCCCGTCAAGTCAAAAAATTTCACTTGTCAAATAATACTTTTAGTCTACGACCAGTTACAACAAAAACTTTAGTTTTTAAAAATAATGCCTTACATTACCATACACACATATAACTTGAGATATATATATATAAACATTCTGCTTTATTATTCAGTTTTTTACATTAAAATTATACAGTTCACACTGGTCAGAATCATTCATTCACTTTTCCCTTCTCTAAGTTCCGAAGACAAACTAGCATTTTGAAATGTCAAATTGCCAATATAATTATTAATCTGTGAAAATGGATTCTGATATTATTTTGATTTTAAGAGAATTAATGTGTTTGGATGGTTAATTTGAAGCAGTTTTTGGTGTTATTTATATAGTATGTGTTTCTTCCAACAATCAAGATGTTCATACCTAACTAAAAGTGCGTGATTGATGACGAAACTAGTGATTTTCGTGCCGAGTAGTGTTTGTGTACCAAATAAGACAAGTAAGAAAAAATGGACGTTAGATAGATTATTTGCTCTAAAATCAACTATTCTGTAAAATGTACTTCGGTAAATATCTCAAATCAAGTCGCATTCAAACATAAGTGAATTGAGGGCAGAGGGGGCTACCCTCCTTTACCATCCCCACCCTGCGGAACCCCATGGTTATGGAGATATCCATGGTTAATGTTTTTCTAGTGCTTGGCGCTTTAAAATGCTACTTTTTTTTAATACACTATTTCATATACACTTATATAATATATTGTGTTTATGTAACTGTTTTTTTTTTTTTAAATAGACAATTACCGTACTAGGGAATCTAATCCCTGTGTCGCAGGGTACTTTGCAAACATTTAATAGACAGATACAAATTACATTCAGACTCAGAACAACTATTTATGGGTCACTCAAATAGTTGTCCGGAGCGGGACTCAAACCTGTGACACAAAGTAGCAAGGCCCCTGTCTTAGCCACTGTGCCACACATGCAGTCAATGTTATGAATGATTAGATGACAGTGTTGTCAAGTGTCTTTGTGCTTGCATACATTGATTTTGTATTTACATATTCTAATTTATTGGACAATTAATTTATGTAAATTATTTAACACTTCTCTGGCAATTTGACCTAAGTTTTTAATTATTTTATTTATATAAATTATCTAAAATTAAATTTATAAACATAAGTAGATAATTTGTATTGAATCATATACCAGTTCATTCTTTCATATGGTCTGGATAGATTTCCTCAGGTCTTCTCTGTGTAGAAGTCACTAAAAGATATAAACTACGATTTTAGAGCTAAATAATGATTGAAATCTCATGTAAATATTTAATGTAATATTTACATGAGCTTTAAGTAATTTCTTTTGGAAATAGTCACCTCATCAATCACATTGCAGCAATGATTAGGCAATGTTATATCACTGTTATCATACATTTAGAAAGGTGAACAAAAAATGGGACTAGAAAGTGCATTCATAATTAACTTTCATTACTTGCCATGGCCATAACAATATGTAAAAAATCTAGATTTTCTTCTATACACTATATTCATAGTAGTTTTTATTTAAAACTAGGGCATGTCTGTCAAACTGTTATGTACACAAGACTGCTTTGTAGGTCACCATCAATTTGATTAGCATGATTAGCACTGGATTTTTATCACATCACAGTTATATTTACACTAGCATTACATGATTTTAATGTTAGTCTATATTATCGCAAAACCCAATATGGAAACAATTAATATATTTGTTTACTCTCACCTTGAACCAGCAACTGATTAATATTAGATAAAAGGACCAGACTAACAGATATAAATATAAATTGAAGAACAACAGCTATTTGAAATGGATGTTGTTCTTCAGTTTATTTAGTCTGTTTGTCTGTATTTGAACTCAAAAGAGAATGTTTATGACTTGGATTTTTGTTTCTTTTTAGGATATGGCTGCAGTTCAAGCTGAACAAGCCTACAGTGGCCAGGTACCACGCACTGCCTCTAGCGCCACATTACCACCATCATATGATGCATTAATAGCTAGTGCAGCAACAAGTAAACCCCAACCTTCAAGCTCTGAACCACCACCTCCAACTTATGATGAAGCCATGTACCTCATAGATGATCAAAAGCTACGAATGGAAAATAAAACTGATGACAGCGCCAAACAAGAAACTAGCACCCAGACATGTAGCATTAACTTAGATATTAGTAAGCCCTGAAACTGGAAGATACTGAATACAAGTACTTGTTAGTTACTTAGGTATGTAAGAAAAACTTAATTCTTCCTTTTGTACTTATATTTTTAGATGCATAGTCACTTATTAATATAGTATTCTCAGATGTGCCTAAATATTGGTTTTTAGCAATATTGTTATATATCTGAATGTAAAGGGTATCTGTAATTTAATATTAGCTTAAGATAAATTTGTGATGTGTTGACTGCCAGTTGCTGTGATCTCTGTACAACAGGGAGTGACTTAGATCTGTTTTAAAATTATTGCTCATTTGGAACAATAATAATATTGGTCTGTTCTTGAAATAGGAATTATTAAAACATATGGATATCATATGAAACTTTTTACTTGCTTTAAGTTTACAGATAGTCTCAAAATTAATTAATATCATTGCAGTGCTTGAATAAATTTATGGTTTATACTTATTACATTTGGCATAAGGCTATTTCACTAATCTGTTTTTTATCTTAATAATTTATAAATGTGAAATGTAGTCCGAAAGACTATTAAAATCATTCAATGTGTGGACAAGATAGCTGTAACAAGTTTTCAGGGTCTTCAAAATAATGAAAAGAAGTTTTGTGGTTATATTTAGTTTTTGGATTTACTCTCATGTATATCTGATACAGTATGCATTATGGTACTAAGATTGACAATTTGGCCCAAGGTAGGTATGTAATTATTGTCACAAATGAGATAAATTATGTGTGTATAGTATTATTTCATTATAGCATGTTTTGGCAGTCCCACATTGTTGTGGTGTATTCTAGTGTGACAATGGTCCTGCTTGTGCCTGTTCTTTTAATTTTAAGGTATGTCTAATCCAAAACTGCAGTTATTTTTCCCTAATAAATCTGATCTTTAAAGCTCCAGTGACAGTATCATTCGCTATACATTAGGAAATTGAGAGAGATTTTCTAACTCCTATACATATCATAAATCTCACAGTAAAACATAATAAATACACTGCCACCAGATTTAGTGTGTAAAAAGTGGTTTATTTGTATGATATTTTAGGGAAATGCATGTTACAATTCACTGGACTCTTAAAGGAAAAAAATAAAAGAACTACACCCAGTGTAATAGCTAGAGAGAAAATTAATGAAAGAATATTTCATGTAATATTTACTACACAATTTTTTGCATTATATATTCAGCAATGTTGAAACTTGTTGATATAAAGACTGATGCATTTATAGTACCTAATATTATTGCCAAGTAATCTACATAATTTTGATCTGATAATTTTTTGCCTTGAAAATTGTAGGTACTGCTGATTACTTTCCAAAGAGTTTGATGTCTCTGTTTTATTGCTGATTGAGGGTGTATGCTTGACCTCAATCTTACCTGATGGAAAGTGTAGATACGGTATAGGTTGAACCAGTCACCCATAATAAGGTGGAGGTTTCATTGAGGCAGAGCGGAGACAAGCTGTGCCGCGTTTCACTCTAAATGTGGATTAAAGCCGTGTGACTGGTGAATGCGGCACAGCTCGTCTTCTCTCTGCTCTGCTCCGCCTCAGTGGAACCGCAGCCTAAGATGCCTGTTATTGTAGGAGTAAGTTTTTTTTACTCTTACACAACTAACAACTTTCCCTGCATATTGATACATTTTCTTACATTATAAAGAACATTTACTTGTATATTTTTAGCTTCAAAATTATCTTGTTGTTTGTTTAAAAAGTAAGGCAACCTTAGTTGCTTCACACTGTTTTTATGAGTTTATATTTTCAGTGATGTAAAAGAATATTGAAGATATTAATAAACAGATCCATAATACAGGCACTCCTTTAAATTGATTTAATTTAAAGACCAGGGGCTCTACCGCCTAAGTCACCGGACATCGTTTTCGTGAATGGGGTTCAAATAAATAAAGGTTAAAAATTACTTAATCAATCGTTAAATTGGCTTCCATGACCACATGTGATGTCATAAATGATCCGGAATCGATTGTCAACGTTGAAGCCGATTTAACGACTGATTAAGTCATTTTTAACCTTTATTTATTTGAACGCCATTTAAGAAATCAATGTTCGGCGACTTAGCCGGTAGAGACCTAGTAAAGGATATCTTTAGCCTAATATACTTTAAATGCATTGCACTAATAAAATATAGCTAGCATAGACTAAAAAAATATGGCCTGTGTCTAAAATAATTTATGAAAGTTGTTTTGGTGTCCCCCAGTGGCCCTAACATTAGGAATACTTGGAGTAGATGCACTGAAACAAATTAGCCACAATCATTCATATTAATTTGTGGTCAGAATGATTTAAAGCTCAGTAACACTTGTTAGATAAAGATGAAGCTATGCATGTGAGTAGGTTTTACCACTTTTGGTTGTCAGTTACAAATTTAATGTTAACAATACACATAAATACATTTTGTAAGGTTATTTGTTTATATACAGTATGTAATGGAGGGTCAAGACACAGCTCCAGTAGATACACAGTAAGGGAACAGCTGAAAAGTTACTTTGAAATGTTACTCTTTTAAAACTCCTTTAAGTAGTTGAGTGTATTCAGATAAATAAAACAACCCTAACTCTTCCATGCTATGTAGGTATTGACTTAAGTGCCTTGGACCCCTTACTGAATAACAACTGTTAATACTGTGGTCAGGATCTTTATATTTCAGTGTTAACTTGCAAATGTAATTGATGCTACAACATACCCTGTTTTAAAGGTGATACTAAAACCATCTTACTAGTCTGTTCAATTATAGTGTCTGCAGTATATTTACTTATTATTACCTTCAATATTGTCCGGTCATGTTTATACAATACAAAATAAGGCCATTTATTTCGGTCATGGCTACGTTAATTATGTGCTAAGAAAAATGTACTTATAGAGACTTAAGAAAAGTACTCTTCTTGGTCAAACAAGAGGTGATGTTTGTCCTGTGATGAAGAAGTCTTGTGCCTTTTTTGCGTATAAAGTGTAAGTGTTCTTTGCAATCTTTTGTAAGACTAAATAATGGAATTGAACAAATAAGACGTCAAAAAGTGATAACACTCCAGCTTTTATTGTTATATTGAAAGTAAGGTGATATACGAGTATGTATGTTTATTACATAAATCTCACGTCAAATTTGTTATTTTATTGCATTGAAGTTTGGTACATATATAAGACCAAGCTTCATATGCCTAACATTACACCTACCATTTATTACAGAGTTTAATCATATTTGACACATTGAATTACTAGAAGTGTATACACAGTCGTAAGCCTTAAAATTAGTTGTTATTGACTATTCCTACTTGTTATGTTAACAATAAATTAGAGCAGCCTCTATCAAGGTTTCAGGAATTTGTAGATAAAACTACTTTTTGTTCAATGTTACTTTTTGTTATTATAATTTGACCAACTCTACAGGTTGCATTGCTTTTCTTCTTTCAATATAAATAAATGTAGAATGGTGGCTTAAATAAATAGCACAAAAGTAGTTTTTCAAGTGCAGTAGTTTACTAGTTTACAGTTTTTTACTATCATGTGACACAGATTGTCATTTAAACCTCTAGAGCTTGCCAAGCTATAATTTGTGTTAAGTTAAAAGTAACTATTAACAGTTTTACAATGACATGACATTAATATGTTAACGAAGGAGATTGGAATCCGTTTATAATAGTACCTTAAAGTTACAAACCAGATAAATGACTAAACAATTACAAATAACCATGGGTGACATTATTACTGTGAGTAAAGCTCTAGTTTAAATTGCAAAAGTATTCTAGTAAAAATTTTGTAATACTATTCATATTTGTGTCTGTGGAATACGCACATTCCTTGACCAACATACCTATTTAATCATTATTCCATAACAAACATTCAAGAAAAACAAGTAGATCAGCACTATCTTTATGTGTATGTGCAGTAGTATAAACGCCAAAATGAGCATGTTTTTACAGCCGATGATATGCAGTAAGTAAGTAGTAAGATTTTACATGAAGTAGCAATCACACATTGCCAACTCTACCCCGATGATTTTTGGTGATCTTACTTGTATGGTAAGACATCAACACATTAATCTGCAACATATGATACACAGGACTTCAACATGAATCCTACTAACATAAAGATCTGCAGCAAGTTTGACAGGCCTGTTGGCGTGGTTGGCAAATGCTTGCTGTAAACGCCACAGGGTGTGGGTTCAATTCCCACCCAGGACAGATATTTGTGCGTGTACATCTTTGTTTGTCCTGAGTCTGGGTGTAATTATCTATCTATATAAGTACATATTTATAAAAGAAAAGTAGTATATTTAGTAAATCAGTTGGCTGGTTTCCATAATACAAGTTCTGCTTAATTTGGGATCAGATGGCCATGTATGAATAATGTCACAGGATATTAATATTATTATACATTTTGTAAGATTTACGAACCATTGAACTGATAATAGGCAGTCTTCAATTTAAGTAATCATTTTCTGATTTCAAATGGAGTTTGGAATTATTGAAAAGTTACAGTGAAATAAGTCACCCATATTTAGCTGGTCATAATTGCATAACCCTTATCTATTGCCAATGCTGATAAATTAAAATAAAACAAGTCTTTAAGAAATATCATACATGAAACCAGCTTTTTTAGTATTTGTTTATGAAATATACACAAAGGTAACTTTAGGAGTTCTATCTCCCCATGAAACTGAGCAAATTTCACAAAACCAGTTTGTGAAATATGAAAAGCATTTTCTTAGATCCCCATACAAAATGTAGGTATCAACTGATTGTTATTCTTGTATGGGAAGTTAATAATTTCTATTTTGTATTGTTCAGTTTCATAGATAAATTAAACTGCTGAAGTTAGATTCACTATTAATGTTACACTTATTGTAATATTTAAAATAAATTATTTTTCCTTTGGATTTCCATAAGTAGTCACTACATGACTGGCAGGAATTGCTGGAGAAAACAGCAGAATACCATAAAAAAAATGTTACACCTTATTGAGAATGTCACGAAACTTATACCATGCAGTGTACCATCAATATATAGGAAAATACATACTAAACTTAGCATGCGATAAAATATCTGTCTTAATTTTTACACTGTGTTTAGGTTATTACTTTGTTATTGTGGGTTTGAATCCTACAGTATCTCATAATAATAGACATTTAATAAAAATCAAAATTAAACTTAACCATCATATCTGTTCTTAATAATAATGGAATTTGGTTAGCAATTGGAATGAGACAGAAGACATCTACTTTAGACATAGCCATATACTTAGATCTATTTTCATGTATAAGCATAATCCATTTATTTTTGCTGATTGGTTTCAATTGTCTCTTACCTATGTGGTAAACACATTTTCAATGTGTAACAAAATTATGAATATATTTTACTCATCTCCCTATATATTATACTAGCGGCCCGGTACGTGCTTCGCTACGTAAATAAGGCTAAAAAAAATATTAATAAGTTCATTTATTCAAACAAAAAAATATTTTAAATTGCTAATTAGACGTGGATTTTTCACTTTTTAAAGTCTTTTTTTAAATTTTCTGTACGTACAAACCTTCCCTGGACTTCCACGAATAATTCAAGACCAAAATTAGCCAAATCGGTAAAGGCGTTGTTTAGTTATAACATTACAACGAAAAGTGGCATTGATTTTTATATATATAGATATATTTACAAGTTAAGATATTTATTATAGTCATCCAGATTTTTTTTATGTTTTTGTTTTTTTTTACATACACAATGTTTGTTTTTCTTTGTTACACATACAATGATCCATTTATTATTTTTATACATTAATTTATTTTGTTTATGTAAGTCTACCAAAATATTTTGCCCTAAAACAAACATCCCTCAACTCAGGCCATTGCACAACAAATAGATCAGCAAAACACTGGAGGATTTTCCCACTTAAGGATAAAGTACGAACCCTACATATACTTTCAATAAAAACAATTCTACAATCTAATAAAAACAAACATCTCAAGAGGAATGCAACAACACATACAGGAATACAAGTTCCTGGACCATTACAAAATATTACATCAGGTTTAAAGTCATAAATTACTGGAATAGTATACAATGTTGCATATAAAGTACTAAAAACAGATGATTGGTATGATTGCTGCACATTTCGGCTCCTGGGGATTCGGTTCAGTACATAGCCAGTATCTTCTCTTTCCGTTTGGCAAATTTTTATTTCACTACTAATATCAGTGTCTGCTAAAATATATAATCGCGGTTTGTACTTGTTAATGTTTATACTCTCTGTAAATCTCAGCAACTCAGTTGTATGACCTCCAGATCCCATGCACATTATAGTACGTAATGGCTTTGTATTAGTCATTCGACATTCAGTGGTGTAGATCTTGTATAATAGATATATCAATCTGAGCAGGAATAAAGTGATTAACGAACCGGCAATAACAAAAATTATGTTACCGATCAGGTGTAATTCATTGCAAATGTAACTTGCTGATAGAAATGACTGTAACATTTTGAAATCGAGTGAGTCAGAATTTTAAATTTGGTTAGTAGCTATAACAATTACTTTAATACTTGTAATCACATCACACATTATTTTGCCAATTAAAATAGGTGACAGTTTTTCTTTCGGCAGTAGGTATAGTATTGAGCGGCACCCAGGCCAGAGAGTATATAAGCATTACGTGCTGTAAAGTGGCGAATTAATTTGGTTTCTGAACTTGAATGAAACTAATATGGACAGTACAAGAAGAAACATATCGCACACCCAGAACAACACTGTATTATGTCGAAAAATCTCAAAATTGACTTTTATACATATTTGAATAGCCAAAAATTTGCCGCGCATACCACGAAGACAGGCGTATTTATATTTACAAAAATGTCCAATAGATGGCGCGCTAACTCTCTATTGGTGACGACGCGCTGCCAGAGTCATACCGCGAACACAAAACTATTTCTAGTTGCAACTTGTCCGCCTCAGGTAACAGCACGCAGATCCTTTACGAAACAGTGAATTATTTTGTGTTAATGCAGTGTTGTTGAATGAAGCATACAAAATAAGCCGAATTATTTCGTTTTAATTCAGTGTTGGTGACTGTATTTGTACTACGTGTTTGTTACTATTTCAAAATAGTACTCTGTTGTTGACGAAGGTATGTTAGATTTTTTGTATTATATCAAAATGGTTCAGTATTGTTCGTAAAAGCTAAAAATCAGTTAAATGATGCACTATTGATGGTAGATATAAATTATGCCCTAACTTTCTTATAAAAATATAATAAATATTGTTTTATACTTATAATTGTTACTTACATTATAAATTAAAAGAAATATATTTAAAATAGATATTTTTCTTTATATACAAGAAGATTAATACTTTTTTTTGAGATAATGCACTATTGTTGAATTAATTAAATTTTTAATTGTTATTTGGCAGATGATGAGAGGTCGTGGGCTCCTGTTACTCAAAAAGGCAATGGAAGCAACCACAGAAGAAACCAGACCTTCTGTCCAACAAAGCAGCGTGGAAAAGGATGTTGTAAATACAACCATTGCAGCATCAACCGATGAGACGTCAGCGATGGCAGCATCAACCGATGAGACAACAGCGATGCCAGCATCAGCCGATGAAGCATCAGATAGGGAGGTACCCGTTCCTGTTTTATCTGATCATAGCGATGAAGAAGATTTTATAGATGATTCGGATACGGATCCTACTTTTATTTTGCCTGTTAAAGAAATATCTCGGCCTCTTGTAATCCCTAGAAGATTATCTTCTTCTTCCTCGAGCTCCTCGTCAGACTCCAGCTCATCATCGTCAAGCTCCAGTAGCTCAAGTAGTTCATCTGATGATGAATCTAGTAGACCGCGTCTTCCTACAGCGAGTACTCATGAGGATTCTAATTCTACTCCGACAAACGCACCCTCAACTTCATCTGCCATTGACACTGCTCCATCAGTGAGCGAGCCTAAGTTAAGTAAAAAGAGAAAACGAAACCCTGCTGGCTGGAAGTCTAAGATTGCTAGAACATTGCGGAATACAGGAAAAGAGTATGTTTCTTTATCAAATCCGACAAAACTGATCGCTGGGCGTCAAATCCGTCCACCTTGTGGCGACAAATGCAGGTTGAATTGTAAAACTAAAATAGATGAAATGGTAAGACAAGACATTTTCAATCAGTTTTGGCAGCTGGGCGATTTGGAGAGGCAAAGAGAATACATAGTAAGGCATACACAAGAAATCAAACCGAAATATAGGTACATCACTTCTCAAAAATTGAGGGCTTTGAATTCGGCTTACTATTTTGTAAAAAATAACAACAGGATTAGGGTATGTAAAGAGTTTTTTAAGGCTACGCTGAGCATTTGTGATAGATATATTAAGACGGCTCTTTCAAAGAAAACTGATGGTGGTTTTATTCAATCTGATGAACGCGGGAAGCATGGTAATCACCGCAAAATAGACTCTGAAATAAAAGATAGTGTGACTGATTTCATAAATTCTATTCCTAGAATAGTCTCATTATTTAAGAGCTCAAACTAAAAGAGAATATATCGCAAGTGATAAATGTTTGGCAGACTTGTATAGAGATTACAAAACCCTCCGAGAGCAAAATAATTTAACTCCAGCCTCGCTTCAACTTTCAGTAGGATATTCAATGAGGAGTTCAATATTTCTTTTTATATTCCTAAGAAAGACCAATGCGACCTGTGTGAACGTTATAAAAATGCCGATGATGAGGGCAAGGCCAAACTCTGTGAAGAGTATAATAACCACCTCAAAGAAAAAGAATTGTCCAGATTTGAAAAAGAGGCTGACAAAAACAGGAAAGATGTCGTCGTAGCAGTATACGACCTGCAGGCAGTCATGCAGGTTCCCAAAGGTCAAGTTTCTCTTTTTTTTTATAAATCAAGAATCAATTGCTTTAACTTCACTGTAAGTGACTTAAACGCAAAGGATGTTGCGTGTTTTTTCTGGGACGAAACCGAAGCTAAACGTGGTGCAGTTGAGATAGGAAGTTGTGTCCTTAAATACATTGAAATGGTACTTGAAAAGAGCGTTCCTGATACTGACGTGGATATGATATTTTATAGTGATAATTGCTGTGGGCAACAAAAAAATAAATACTTATTATCCGTCTATGCTTATGCAGTTAATAATCTGAGAGTTAATTCTATAACACATAAATTTTTGATCCGCGGACATTCACAAAATGAAGGGGACAACGTTCACAGTGTAATCGAAAAACAAATAAAAAGACACTTAAAATCTGGCCCTATTTATTGCCCACAGCAATATGCTACGTTAATTCGTACTGCCAAAAAAACAGGAAACCCATATCTTTTAAGGGAGCTTACATGCGACGATTTTTATGAAATTAAAATCCTCCAGGAAGCTTGGGGCAACAATTTCAATATAGATGAGGACAATAATCAACTTAAATGGCACGACATTAAGCAACTACGCGTTGAAAAACAACATCCCTTGACTTTCTTTTATAAAACATCCTTCGAAGACACTGATTTTAAGAAAGTCTGTGTTCGAAATCGTTCAAGGCGCTACAGAGATCAAGGCTTTTCTCCGCTGTTAGTTAAAGCATATACAGAAAAACAACCTCTGGCTGAAAACAAAAAAAGAGATATTATGGAATTAATCGAAAAAAATATAATTCCTGCTAATTATGTTAATTCCTATTATAAGACTGCATTAAATTTAGAATAGTAGCACAATACTGAAAAATGAAACGTTGAGTTCCTATGTTATTAGTTATAAAAAAAAGTTTTTACCCGTTTCTATAGTATTTATTTTTTAATTGAAGATAGTGAATATTAAGGTACAAGTAAACCTGTGATAATTATTGTAATACATTGGTGATTTATATAAGACTTGTTATTCTTAAAGACTGGTTATAGTAAGTAGGGATACCCTTAAGATTCCAAGATAATACTTTGAGTTAAGATAGTTGTATGGTACTAAACAGTGCTTAATGTTTCTTTGTTACCAACTTTTTATACAACTTTATAAGGCCAGATGTCTTGTTTTTAGAGTTTTTAATAAGAATTAATATCGCAGCTATAATTGTAAGTTGAAAGTGGCTAACTCCGCTTGGATTAAGTAGTTTAGTGGTTGGTAATTGACGTCTAAATTATAATTTTCGTTTTGTTTTAGTTTTAGTGATATGCCATGAATGATTGTAGGTAAGACTACATAGTCGTATTTTCAAAAATAATTACTTGTTGGTTGAAGTTTAAAATGATTACGTATTTTAATTACTTACTGTTTTGTTTATAACTTTTAATTAGTGTTTTTGTGTTATGATTGTTTTGTATCCATCCAACTTTGCCATTTTATATTATTTTTTTGTTAAAAGAAAATTTTTGAAGACTGTTTTTTGTGATTTACATGTTATAATATTAGCACAACGAGTACAAAACGAGTACTAGTTTATGTTTTAAATATAAGTACCTACTTATTTTAGAAAAATTGTCTTTTATTTCGCTTTTAATAGGTCTATTCCTAAAAACAAAATAAATGGGACGTTATTGTATATTGAATCTCAGTAAAAAAACTGTAGAATAAGAGTGCATTATTTCAGAATTAATCAGTAAAAAGCATGTAACTCGAAATATGTTTTTTTTTTTTCGTTCAGTCATTCCGCAACAGTGAATTAAGTAAAAAAATGCATTATTTTGCTTTATTAATGCGTTTTGAATCAGCTGAACTATATAATGCTGAAACGCAATGGATTCTTCACCTGTAATGTGCAAGACATTCGCAATAACTGTGAAATAATATGAGATAACGGTTTTTCGTCAATTCTGAAAAATGAGCTATTTAGACTTAGTACAGTGTTGTTCTGGGCGTGCGATATTACGTGTTTTCAATTGTCTGAAAATTGGTCGCTGGTCACATGTATTTAAGAATGAAATTATCTTGGGCGATTTGTTCACAAATATTGCAGTCACAATATATATATATATATAATAATTAATAATAATATTCTAGGACATTAATTTACACACGGCCATCTGATATTAAAAACTTGAGAGGTGTGAAGGGAAACCCGGATGGAAAGAAGTTATTTCTTATTATTTATTATGTACAAAAAACATGCATACCTACACTCAACAAAAATAATCGTCGCGACACCACACTGTTCAATGCGAAATAGAAATGAAAATATCTGGCTTGCTTTCTATAAGAGAGAGAGAGACAGACAGAGAAACATGCGCACAACTGCAAAGAGTGTCGTGACAACTTTTCGTAAGATTTTTTCCGTCTAGCCCCATTTCACTTCGTTCCAATAAATTACATTAAAATTTAGCACCTTATCATTATTATTGTTACATATTAATAATCTTACAGAAACGTAGGATACCATTGTATGATGATGAGATTATAGAATAAAGATTAACAATAATTTAAATGATCGAAGTCACAGAGTCTAAAGCTGGCCTATAACTTTTTGGTTTTGAAAGATCCATAAATTTATTTTTCAGAAGGCAGCGCGCAAGCGCGTCCTGCTGTCCTTTGGGTTTTCTTGGAAACTGAACCTTTTTTTAGAGTATCGAATGTATCGATCGACTGTTCTTAATTGGCAGCACTGCTATCTTGCTTGTCAAAGGTTGATTGTGTTGTGCGGTTTTCTGTTTTCCTGGAGACAATTTCTTGATTAAAACTAATCTATTTATTTGCTGTGATCGATATGTAGTAGTAAAGTTTTATAATTTTGTATGTTATTGCAAGTTTGTTAATAGAGCAACACAAAAATGGGGCTCCTAGACGTTGTACGCTCAAGTAGTTTTCAAATTATTTCGATTATTTTTGTTTTGAGCTATCTTCTTGGTATTTTGAATTTGCATTTTAGTGACAAGACTAATTATTGTGTTATGACTTACATGTTCGAATATCCTCAATTTGTGGTTTGTTGATACTTTTGATTATTTGAGTTTAAGTGTTTAACAACGTTAAAATCTATGTTTATATCATGAATATTTATAGCGATTGTCGGTGCCAGAAAACAAAAGATATCCTCAGTATGGATTATACGTTTATAGCGAGGGAAGATTCACTGAAAGAGCCAGGAAATTGTGGTAAGTTTTATAATTTATTGATAATATTTTCCCAAACTAATCATTTCAGTTTTAAGCATTCATGCAATATTTGAGTGTCCAACTTACAATTGGCAATATTAAATACTTTTCAAGCTATATACTTATTTTAACAGGTTTGATGGGGTCCCAGTATTATTTCTGCCAGGAAACTCTGGAAGTCATATGCAAGCCAGATCTATAGCATCTGTAGCCCTGAGGAAAGCTCTGTCCAGAGGATACCAATACCATTTTGATTTCTTTACAGGTAACACATACAATATCAAAAAATAAATTCAGGTTCTCCTATGTTTTCCAACATAAATATTCAGCTAATTACTGAGACTGTGACAACAGAATTAGCACTAATCTCCTGCTTATAAATATTCAAACTGCATTCTTAAAATGAAATCAAATCAGTTATTTGCAAAAACAGGTGTTTTACATAAGTTGTTACATAAAAATTGTTAGGCATCACCTTAATCTGCTTTTAGGCATGTAAATATTTAAGAATATCCTTAATTACATTACACATTAATTTATAATCTAAACATTACTCTTAAACTCTAAGGCATAATATCAAATTGTCACGTAATAATATATCAATGTCAAGAAATTTACTTACATTCACACTACATAAAACTACACAAACACACACTACATAAGATTGCATGAAACTCCTTGTTTCATACATGGAGTTCTATAGTAGTAACTAAATCATTTATATCGTAAATCATTATGTGATAGGGTGTAGCACTGTGGTGCCTTAAAGTTGAAAAGGAAAGGGTATTCAATGTACAGACGCCAGCACATCCAGCTACCACAATCTATCAAATTTCTTATATAGATTTTCAACTTTCTCACATAATCATAAGGTGTTCTTTAAATTGGGGAAATTTGACAGATTGGAGTAGCTTGATGTGCTGATGTCTGTAACCTTGGCTCATCATTTTTTTTGTGGAATTTACTGTTGTTTACACTGTGATATAGCTGATTTAGGTTACAATGTGCCCTATGTTTTATAATTCTCATGCATAATCATCTATGCCCTCTTAATAATCTTCTGAACTTCTGGCTTTTCACCATAAGAAATACTTAAAGAAAAAGCAGGGGCATTAAATGATCTTCCTTTACCACTAATACCACCATTGTTCCTGTATAGAACCCACACTAATATATTTCTTCCCTTCCCTTCCTTTCCTTCTATATATTTTTGTATTCATGTTTTTCTACAAGTTAAACTTGAATCCCAGGTCATACTTTAAGTAAGAAGTACCAATGTACTGTCAATATTGTGGCAAAAGTATTGAAAAGTCCTTTTTTTACTCCACAATTGAATAGACAGTGTAAAATCTTCTAATAATGTAATGGCATAGCCATAGGAAGCCTACAAATACTAAAATATATCAATAAATTCAATAAGTATCCTAATCAAAAAATCTTTTCTAAATGTTGTAATTATAATCAGTCATTTTCATGTATTTAATGTGTGAACAGAAAAGTTATGTAATGGTTATAATGTACCAGGATATTGTATATATATATATATATTAAAAAGTTAAAGTAAGATCATCATTATGATGATAATGGTGCCATACAAGTTTATAGCTTTATAGTTATATGAATTAAATTCAGTGAATATAATTACAATACCCAGAAAAATAAATAATGGTCATATACATATTAATGTATATTAAAAGTTGTATGACACCATACAACATTTTAATACATCCATTCGTAAAATATAAATGCTCATAGCTAGTTGTAAGCTAGTAGTCAAAGTGGTTTAATTGCTCAAGTGTCTCCATGCTCCAGAAGGAATGGTAAACTGTTGGCCCCGGTTGTAGTAGTTAATCCATGTCAATATTGTTAACATTTCACCATTTCCCATACCATAAACTAAGTAAAACAGGATAATATAATCAATGAAACTTATCTTTTTAGTCAGTTATAATGAGGAACTCTCTGGTCTCTATGGTGGTGTGCTTCACAAACAGACAAATTTTGCAGCGGCCTGTATTAAAAAAATACTCAGTTTGTATAAAAGCAACAAGTATACCAAAACAGTGCCAACTTCTGTAATACTTATAGGACATTCAATGGTAAGTCAAACTTTATACTCTAATCAACACACTGGGGAAATGGCTTGATTCAATGCTCACCAGTGAAAACATCCTAAGCTAACTGGAAACATATTTAAAATAAGAACTGGTCAATCAAGTTTTTCTAACTTATTCATTTTACTTGCCAGCTAGGTTTATATGAAAGTTATATAGTTTACTGTTAGGGCCTATGCACACCACATTTTTTAAAAGCGCCGTCAACGTGCATTTTAGAAACCCACATCGACGGCGCGCTGTTATCCTATAGAGCAGTTGGGTGTTTGTTTGAGTCGATACAAACGCGATGCTAACGCGCGTGTGTATCGCTACAAACGCGCGTCAACGGCGCGCTTAAAAAACGTGTGCATTGGCTCTTAAAGTGCTATAAAGGAAATATGAGCTTACCGTAATAATAATTTTTACCTTTTGGTTGGAATGTGTGGTCCATAGAACATTCAATAATTTTTTGTCGGAACCATTATTTTTTATGACAGGCACTTGAACTTTATAATCATTTCAAACTCATCAATCTCATCAAAATCATTTCAACTTTGGTTAGGTAAAAAAAATGTGTTACTTATATTTTTTTTACAGAAAATGAAATATCATGACAGACGGATTATTTCTTATATGTATGACAAAGACGTCTGCGCATGTTATAAACTATTTAAGTTTTCCCATCCTGGAAAATCTATGATTGTTCATAGTCGGTTGAATTTGTATGGCTCATTTTAGGGTTCTATCGAAGTACAGATAGCCAGCTAACAATCAGTTTAAGGTCATTCAAGAGTAAATTAAACAAAAAAAACATATATCACCCTTTAAGTTACTAAGTAGGCACTTACGTAATATTGTTATGTAAATTTGTTTGTCTTAATCTGTGTTTATTAAGTACCTATGGTTGTCGTACTCAACTATGTGAGATATAATTCATTTACCAACTTAATATGAAGTGATTTGGAAACTTGCTTTGCACATTAAACATAAAGCCGAAATCGGGTTGGGAAGACAACCAGTTAGGGATAATCTATATATGATTAGGGATAATTGAAGTGCTTTAAAAATGAATGGGTTGGAAAATCTTCAAGTTTAAAATGAATACCTTATGCAGTTTGTAACTGCATAAGGTATTCATTTTAAACTTGAAGATTTTCCAACCCATTCATTTTTAAAGCACTTCAATTATCCCTAATCATATATAGATTATCCCTAATCATATTAATGAGGCACATAGATTTACAACTACTCTGTTAAAACAGCACAAATGTATCTGCAATGAAGTTATGTGCAAAAAGAAGGCTATGCCTGTATGAAAACAATCATTGGTAACACACCATAGGGTATCAATAACACACACCGAACGAAGTCTACCATAAGTTCAGTCTAGTCAGACAAAAGTAAGATCATTAGCCATTACGGTTCCAGGAAGCGATACATTTTTAATTTTTAGTCCATTTCAGTTTGAAACATTTTGTTCTCTATCTGTTCTTAAGACTGTCGTAACTTCGTCGGAGTTCCAAGATAAATTATGACACCAGTTATGTAAATTTTCACCAACTTTATTTAAACACAATTACTCTAATTCGTAAGTGTCTAATTCATCGTTACTCTTATCTCGAACCGTTATGCATATTCCGAAAGATACTCACTATCAATCGTCACTGCGTTCGGATTGTGGTTGGACTCATTGTTAAGAGACTGCGATGATACTCTTACGTGTTATTTGATGGCGCTCAAATTCACCAAAAAATCCCAATCGGCTACTAAAAATTTACTGGAATTTCTGTTCTAGGCAGTCTAGGTATAATCAATTATATGCTGTGTGGTGACAGATCGCCGACCGTCCCGATCTCCAACCTTTTGATTATGGCATACCTATACACCCAAGATGATTCTTGGAACTGGATTCGGGAACTTAATATGTGGTAAAAATAGAATTCGTGCAAACACTTGAGTGTCGTAGATAACACATCGTTGCATCCTTTGTTTGTTTTGAAGCGCTATTGTAACATTCTTCTATAGGAACTGCTCGGAATGATACAATTACTTTATGAAACCAAGTTCTGACATGACTATACTGCGAATGCGCAAATTTACATAAACATAATTTTTACTTCTAAAAATAAACTACGATACGAATTAAAATAAACAAGATGGACTGATGATCTTGTGGCGGGCGCTGGAAGTGCTGGGTGCGGGTAGTATAAGCCTGACAATTGTGAAGATCTTTAGGTCGACTTTTGTCCAGTACTGGTCGTCTTTCGACTAATATGATGATGATGATGATTCTCTAATTTAGTTGCACAAAATCTATATCAATAATAATATTGAGTTTGTATTGAAGTTAGTGTTTTCATAATGTGTTTTACCCATTCCGTAGGGAGGACTTATAGCTAAAAGACTACTGGCGTATCCCCTTACTGTCAACGCAACATCAATAGCTATTACTTTAGCCGCGCCGTTAGAAGCTCCAGTCGTCAACGTAGACGCCGGAATAGATGACTACTACACTTTTATGAATCAAGAATGGGACAAGCGTATAAGGAATAATACTGAGATGCAACAAAACAAATTATTGATCAGTTTAGGAAATGGCCCACGAGATGTGCTGATGCCCTCTGGCTTGACGTCATCCAGCGATAGTCATATAAATGCTTTGGTAAGAAATTTTATACCTTGTTTATTTTATACCAGTGGTTATGTTTACTTGTAAGTTTATGAGGTAATTAAACTACAAATAGTTTAACTAAAATTACTGCACAGGTGGAGTGGTTAGCGCAACAGCTTTGATAATAATTAATTAAATTAATTAATATCCGGGGCACATCATACAGTGCCATCTAGCCCAAACTAAGCAAAGCTTGTACTATGGATAACAGGATAGAATTTTTGTTTTGTAAATATATACCAAGACAAACGAATATGTGTTTTTTGCAAGGATCGAACCCGCAGCCTTTGGATCAGAAAACAGGTTCACCAACTGAATCACGGCGAGCGACAATTATCTGTTACTATTAGGTGTAGTCCTTTTACAATTTAGGTTCAAATATGTGTGTCAGAGTGCATAGAAAGTAGTTCAGTTAGTATGTATGTTTGTAACGTCATAGCTGGCATAAAGGAAAAACATCACGCCTATTAGTATTTTTCCCTGCGAGATCGAATCAGAAATGCTGAGATCCGCAGGCGAACCAAAGTAGCCGACATAGCCCAAAGAATTGCCAAAATGAAGTGGCAGTGGGCAGGGCACATAGCTCGTAGAACTGACGGCCGATGGGGCAGAAAGGTTCTCGAGTGGCGACCACGAACCGGAAGACGCAGCGTGGGCAGACCTACACGGTGGACCGACGATCTTGTGCGGGTCTCGGGAAGCCGCTGCATGCGGGTAGCGCAGGACCGGCTATTGTGGAGATCCTTGGGGGAGGCCTTTGTCCAGCAGTGGACGTCTTTCGGCTGATATGACGATGATGATGATTAGTATTTTGCCAGAGATATCGCCCGCACTGTAAAAAATAGATCACTATAACGCAGGGGAATACAAATATGCAATTAATAAACAAAAAGCACACCCGGACTCAGGACAACTTATGAAAAGTTTATGGGTTATAGAAATAATTTTCTTGTAAGGGGATCGACCCGAAACGAGGGCGCTGAGGTGGTAGTGTGAGCATGAGAGTTCTACAGTGAAGTCTGTACTATAATAAGAGAATATTGCTTTTTAAATCCCTTCCTCATATATAGAATTCCAAGGCTAATATGTCGAATATTAGCGTTTATAAAACGCTTGCCGTTGCTCTAACTCTATACAATGGATTAAAATTATTTAAGTTTCTTAACGGGGTTGTTGAATTCCTAACTTTTATCAAAGTATTTAAAATGGCTACAAAGCAAATTACCACTTATTTAAACCTTAGTTCATCCTCACATCCTCGAACCTTTTCGTTCTTTTACGGTCTTCCTGCCACGTAAGTTGAGGCTGTGGAATCAACTCCCTGTTACGTTTTTCCAAGATACTACCTACAGCATGGGACCGTTAAAAAAAGGAGTTTTAAAGTTTTTAAAGGGTTGTCAACGCGCTAATGATGCCCTAGGTGTTACAAGCGTTCATAGGCTGCGGTGACCACTTACCAATAGATGGGCCGAATGCTTGTTTGTCAACTAAGTTGAATAAAAAACGTAGGTAAATATGAATTAGTATCTAGGCTAAGAGACTCTAGTTTTTCAGACTACTGCCATACCTGGTGTATGGGTTTCACCAGATCATGTTTGCATAGTTTGGTGCAAACAACTGGTGATGGTGATCAATCGATTCCTGTTCTCCGTCGTTGATCCAATCACAGAACAAGTTGTGGAAGACAAGGAAATACTTATTTCAAGAGCCAAGCAATATTTCCAGGTAATTAATGTTCCTAAATTATTCGTAATAAGAATCTTTAAGGTTGCGTATCCAAACATATCGCTGTTATTGTCAATATTCTCTGTCTATCCGTATTTAACTTGTCTCTAACTTGTTCGAGCTTATACCTGCCGCCACATTCCGCCACAGACCATCTCGCCAAAAGTGGAAATTTCATCCTTATTACCAGGATGAATGGTCATCTACCACTGTGCGTTTCACTAGAAACTTTTTGCCGCGCACTACCGCTCTGTGGAATCAATTAGCTGCAGAGGTATTTCCGATCTGGTATGACATGGCAACCTTCAAGAAACGAGTCTATTCTTTTCTTAATGGCCCGCAACGCACGTGCAGCTCCTCAGGTGTTGCGAGTGTCCATGGGCGGCGGTGATCACTTACCATCAGGTGACCCACTTGCTCGTTTGCCATCCTATGATATATATAAAAAAAACTTGTAAAAGAAGGTAAGGGAAAATTCTCCACCGTGGAAGATTATAACGCATTGTTACAATCTTTCACGGCGGAATACTAAGCGAGTGAGTGAGTGGAACGTCTAACAATCTGGCAGGTCGTATGCTGAAAAAGTATATGAATGAAAAACTGGTCAAGTACGAGTCCAACCTGCACATGAAAGTTGCTATACTATTATACAAAATTGTTAGTAATCCACTCAAAAATCGTTGAAAAAATTAAGCGTTGTATGTGGTGTGTCCCCCCCCACAAATTTTAATTTGTCGTAAGAGCAATATAATTATACGCACACAAACTTTCAACAGTCTACTTATTAAGAAAGATAGAACGGAATTAAATTTATTTATTTATTAATAGCACGGACATAATTGTGTAGGTATACAGAAAAGATTACATTAGTTATCTAGGTTTACATAACATTAGATTAGTTAGGAGACAATCATTTATAAGCATAGTGTCTTATAAATCAAATTCAAGAAGTTAATTTATATTTTATTTTTGCCAACGACTGTGAAATTACAGGCCTATCATACCCAAGAGGACGCGAGTGGGAACACACCTTTGTGGTTAGCAACGTCTAGTTTTAGGTTGATGAATGTTTAAAAAACAACCTCCAAGTTTCCGAAAGTAGGAACATTATCCATTGGTCCCAGTTGCCATGACTACATGGGTAGTCAATAGCCTAGATAATCAAACCTCTTGTTTAACCGTCTGAGTTGCTAGTACCAAAATAGTTTGGTTTGAGGTCAGATGGCAATAGCATTACAGCTAGACTGAGGGCCTACTCCGATAAAAAGTTTACAAATGCTTTGTCAACACCATAATAATTATAAGATAAATTATATTACAGATTAAAGTCAAGATAAACTTGACATACTAGGTCAATTAGATTCTATGTCACTAAGTACACATTAACAATACTATTAAGATAAGACAAGATGATAATTCCAAATATACGAGTTTTTATTTAACTAAAATGTAATTGCAGTGCGAATAGCGCAAATTAATATAGGGCTCCTTATTTTTAAACATTTATGTGGGTGACATAAACATTTATGTTATGTGCAGGCAGATGACCACCCACATAAAGTACTTAAAATTCAGAACCCACAGAAATGTTCCATCAATACCATCTAACTGACATGCTATAGGTATACACGACAACCTATTTCTAAAGTTCTGTAGGTAATTATAATAAGCATATGTACTGGGCCAAGTATGAACACAAAATGGCTATGAACTTCCTTTATATCGCTGAACAGGTGGTAAAGAACCTATAATTAATGCCGTTTATGAATTTTGGCATCCATGACGTACAGGGGAACATATGAGCAGAGTGACCAGTTAAAAGCCCATTTGTGTTCATTTGGTTACTTTAAAATATTAAATGTTGCAGCTTATACATCAATTTAAAAGAAACTTAGTATCCAGGAAAGGTTTTAACTTCCGTAGGTACTACATTATTGAAAAAATAAACAGAAGTTGATTCTCTAATTTTAACAATTCATTCATTTCTCCAAAAGTACGTAATGATACTAACTTTGAAATGAACATTTCACTATTGATTTGATTGATATTTCATGAAAAATCACGATTTAAAATATTGTTATAAACTTGATAGGCAACTATTTAACTTTAGAAGGTTATAATCTGTGCATATTTTTTGCACCGCGCGCACGCAAACCATACCTGACGCCGCCGGCGCCGCGCCGTTTCAAAATGCGAATGATAAAATGTATAAGTATTAATTTTGGTATTGTAGACTGCCATAGAAATACAAACTTTTAATTACAAGACGATTAGCTTAGCACATCCAATAAAGCTTTTTCAGATAGCTTGCGCCTTAATTTTCAGTATTCATTAACGTTTTGTAAATTTTCAGGCGAATCGTTCAATGACTTTGAGTCCGCAGATACCGAAAGCAAATTTAACGCAAGTCGCAGACGCTTTCTGGTATGAAGACAATAGAAGGATCTATCAGATATCTAGGCCGCAGATTGAGAAGTATGTATAAATTACTACCCTCCGCCCGCCAATTCCCTCGCGTAGTAGGTACATCCGATGATTTTCCAGGACAATTGTTATCCTTTGGTACTTCATACTACGTAAAGGTAACTAACACTATAATCATTTTAATATTAGAAATTCATGGCAATTCCTGTTGGGAAAATTGTGCAATTTTCCGGAACAATTATGTCTGTCCTTCTTACAAACATGCACCATATGATATTTGGGTTACGTTAAAAAGAATCTTAAGTCAGAATCAATATTGCGTTGTCACTCATTATGTACACTTTAGGTTATCTCGCTTGTTACTACGAGTAGATATCTTCAAATAACAGCGGAGTTGCGATAGTAAAACTTTTGCTGGCCATAACATGCGAATTAAGAAAAATTGGTGATGTTAGAATATATATGTTTTGTCGTCCATTATTACACGTAAGTTACCTCGCTTGTTACTGTATAACTTTAGAAGTAACAGTTGATTTGCGAAGATAGTAAAACTGTTGCTGTCCGTAACATGTGAATTAAGGAAAATAGAGTGGTGTCAGAATAAATATGCGTTGTTGCTATTTATATACATATAATTTATTACGCTTGTTACTTGATGAGTTTATAAAGAATAGCAGAGTTTCGATGGTAAAGTTGTTGCTTGCGTAACATGTGAATTAAGTAATACAAGTGATGATGGAATTAATATCTGTTATCGCTCATTATACAGGCTGGCCGAGGTGTTGACGTTCAAACGCAAAATTTAGATATTTTATGATGAGGAGTATCCGAATGTATGCTCTACGATTTTGCGTAGTTTTCGATATATAATTTTTTTTATGAATTTTTTCGTAAATTTCACCTAACATCAGTTTCCGATTTTATTCTCGTTTTGTTGAACATTTTTGGTATTTTTTTTCGTGATAAATAATTAGCATACTTTAACCTAACACCCTAAAAAGTATGGTTCATCTAATCATTGCAGAACTGACTTAGAATTTATTCGAAAGTTCAAAATTAGGGCTTGAATTTGATGAATGAGGGTATCTAAATTTTGCGTTTGAACGTCAACTCCTTGGCCACCCTGTGTACAATTAGGTTACTACACTTGTTATTAGGTAAGTTTACAATGAAAAGCGGAGTTGATAGTAAGACTGTTGCTGACGGTAACCTTTGAATTAGGTAATATAGAAATTACTCTATATTAGTCCGAAAGAATATGTGTTGTTGCTTATTATATACACTTAAATAAACACGCATGTTACTGGACACGCTTATAAGAAACATCGCAGTTGCTAAATAGTAAGGCTTATGTGAAATAGAGTGGTGTCAGTAAAGAGATATGTTACTCATTATATGTGCTGTGTGGTGACGGCGAAGAATATCATCGCACCATCTCATCCCGTGGGGGGCGTAGAAAGGAGCGTTTGCTCTTACTATTTTTATGATTAAAATAACCTGAAGAGGTATCTACGCATTCTTAGTATCTTGTGTTATTTTATCACTATTACGAACCATTCAAATCTGGCTACAAGCAATAGACGTAGAGAAAAATTATAATTATATAATAGTTATTATTAGGTTTTGACATTACGTCATGCCCTTGGTCTGTGGGTGGTCTGCCCTTCTCGTCCTACTACCTTCAAACAAATTATAGTAAAACTGTTTTTTCATAACATTGCCGTAGATATGAACTTTGGCACATTTCCAGTGATGCAGGAAATGAGTATTTTAAGAATCTAATAATACGTTAGTTATACCTGTACTCGTAAATTTTGGCTGAATGATGTTTGTAAATATTCATGAGATAACTCTAGATGGTTGATATATATATAATGTAGGAAGTGTGTCGGTTGTCAAGAAACACACTAGTAACAAATCAACCGATGCATTTTCTTTAAGTTCTGTTAGGACTTGCTTGAAATTTGGATGGAGTACAGAAGTGCGTATAGCATCTATACAAACAAAGTTGTTGGTCTTAAGCAGAAATATAGACGCGAGGAAAGCTACTCAATATAATAAAAAAATATATATATGTACTTTTATTCACGGAAACCTTACAACTAAGATAGTAATAAATAAACGGAACACTAACAGAAAAATTAATTAAGTACATTATACCATAAGTAAATACTCACATAACCATTTGTTTCGATTTGCAATTTATGTAAATTACAATTAACATAAATTACAATAAGTGCTAATAGCTAGAGTTAAGTATAATTAAAATTAATTAAAAAAATTATTATATATTTTACAAAATACCTACTTAATGATTTAATATTTGTTTCGACTAGGTAATTAAATTTATCTATTTATTAATGTTCAGTTGCTGAGTGAATGGGATTAGCGATGATAAAAAAACATACATTTTGCAAAAAATAATGATATCTAGTGCGGCAGGAATTTCTAAGTTAATTAAAAGCCTCTTCTCAGATAAGGCGCCTATAATAGACAGTGAATGTTTATGGTACGGATTTTTTTTACTTTTACTATTGTAATTCACCTGGGGAATATTAATTCCCGCCAATACAGTCTAAAGTCTAATATTTTAATACATTGTAATATACAACATTTTTACTTTTTCCTTCCCGAGAGAAAACAAATAGTACTGAAGAGAAAATGACAAAAGGACTCACAGTCTTCTGTCTCATTCGCACACTCACATTTCTGATATTTTTAAAGATTTTTTTTTCCTTCATACACATACCTTCTAGTTCTCCTGACAGTCCGACTGCGAAGTCGTTCGGAAGTTATGAGCGTACCTACCAACATTTCGGAGATTCAGTTTTATTTATATAGATGTCGCTTTTGGTTACGTTGTTTTTTCCAATGTTGTTTGGGGCTTCGTTTTAGACCTATAAAAGTAGAATGTTTGTGCGGTGCACCTTTTTTTTAGTTTTTCTTACAATAAATTTAACGTTTTATCTATCCATAAGAAGCCTATTTTGTACTTTATAACCATTTAGCATTAAACTTCACAGCACTCTACAAATTAATGTTATTATTCTTTTAGTAAACTGAAAACGCTGTGGGTTGTACTCGTAACATTAAATAGTGTCATTACTTTTAGTTTGTTAGCTCATTATACAAGTTAAACAACTGTTTGTTTTCCAAATAAATAAAGAAATAATTTAGTTAATGTAATGATAAATAAAAGGTTGAGTTAATAGCACTGGCAATACTGTTCTTTTGCCGTATTTATTCGTATGTTGTACTAAGTATACAGGTTTCTAATAAAGTTGAGAACCAGTCAATTAACAACATACCCATAAAAGGTCAAGTGTATTATGTAGGTATTAAGTACCGAAGTATATTTAAAACTTATCGTATATTTAAATGTGTTATGTCGTTGTTAAGTGTACATATAATATTTTAACGGATCTTGAGAATACGTAAGTCGTGATTGAAATTGGCTGCTAGAACAAAAGATCTCATTTCATATGATACAGCTAAATACCTACATTCAATGGACTATTCTATAACTCGATTAAGAGCAATAAGGTATTACAATAAAATATTACAAAAATAAAAATAAACTATCAAATATATTTTGTATTACTTATAAGGAGATAAGATTATAAATAATATAAATGAACTCATAGGGTACATTCAATCTTTACACGTAAACAAGTTTCCATTTTACATGTTACATTGTGTTCGTATGTATGTTCCCTATGGACTCCAAAACAGGTTAGCGATCGCATCAACAGATTATTTATTTTTGATAATTTCCTTTACGTGACATTCCAACACATGCCAGGTATAGCTAGTTAAACCACGTGTTAGGTGGTGACTAGTGGTGAGCTCTATGGGGAGCTATAGCTGTGTGTATGTGTGTCCGTCTGTGGCATTGTAGCTCTCAAACGGATGGACCGATTTCGATGCTGTTTTTTTTAGTTTGAAGGCCAGTTTCCTGGCAATGGTTCTTATCTATATTTGGTTAATATCGGTCCAGCAGTATCAGCGCTTTTCCAAAATTTTGTAATAATAGTTGGAGTTGGGGTTTTCTAACGGTTAGGTCGAACGAAGACACCTTTAAAACATACTAAGTACATTCGACTCTAAGAAAATGTGTGTATTACAAAGGTAGTACGATTACAGCGTCTTTATCTCGTATGTAATATGGTCGGGTTGCGTTATGCATGTGTTACCATTGCCGTGCCATCAACTATACAGCAAAGATATTGCTGGTAATGATTTCTGAAACTACGTTCTGTGTTACAATCGGTTCCATCTTGTTTGTAGCGTCACTATGATTCACTTTATCGAAATTATTTCGAAGAATTCTTTTGTTACATTAATACGTATCACATTTGAAATCAAGACTCATACGGCGTAAAATTGTTATAAGTCAAGGAAAATAACGTTTTTTTGTGTGCATTTTAAATCGATAGTAAATACTTGCCTTTCACGCCACAGGTCATGAATTCGATTCCCACCCAGGACAGATATTTGTGTGCATGTACATGTCTGTTTGTCTTGAGTCTGGGTGTAATTGTGTATATAAGTATGTAATTACAAATTAAGTAGTATATCAGTCATATGGTTTCTAGTATGTCAGTTATCTGGTTTCCATAGTACCTACCTACATACAAGCTCTGCTTACTTTGAGATCAGTAGGCCGTCTGTGAATAATGTCCAAGAATATTATTATTATTAAACAAGTGCCCTAGTCAAGGTAGTGAGGCAGGAAGAAAACATTTATATCCCTCGTCTCGCTACTCTCTCACACGCCCCTTCATTTCGAACTCCGCACCTCACAACTATTTGTGTGACGCATATAGTTAAATTTTAGTTTTGTAACATTACTAGCTGTCTCAACAAACGTTGTACTGCCTTAACAATAGAAATAATGGGAATAATAATATATACATATAATAATAACGCGGAATCTCATCGCAGAGCCACCTATCATCGGGGACCCAATCAAGTACCCAAAAAGGTTACACTAAAATAAGAAAAATAAATTAATAACAAACGTCTTTTATAATGCGCACAGCAAAAGAGTGGAACTCACTGCCTGCGTCGGTGTTTCCAAAAGCTTATAACCCTAATCTCTTCAAAGTTAGAGTGAACAGGCTCCTTCTGGGTAAGCTCGCTCCATCGTAGACTTTGTCTCTGTCATCTCTGACATAGACTAGAGTCAAGAGCAAACCCATAACAAATAAAAAAAATATATATATATTAAAATCGCTATTAAAAAAAGGCGTTGGTAGTAGAAGGGTTCAACATTTAGTGCTGTATGTATTTTTCAATATTTATTCATAATAAAATAAAAGAAACTGTCAAAAATGTATAAAATTTTGGCGTGGGGCACCCCGGACCTCGGAGGCATGCTCACGATGTTTTCCTTGACCGTTTTAAGTATTAGATAATTAATTTCTAATACGCACATGAATTCGAAAAGCCAGTGGTGTGCGCCTTGGGTTTGAACTCGGGAATACTGATTCTACAGTCCAACGATCTACCCAATAGGCTAGCTTGACTTAAAGTAGTACAGATGCCAGCACATCCAGCTACCCCAATCTGTCAAATATCTTTTACAGATTTTCAACTTTATCACATAAGCATAAGGTTCACTTTCAATTGTGGAAATTTGACCAGTTTGGGGTAGCTTGATGTGCTGGCGTCTGTACATAGTATAACTACGTAAACAAAGTTGTTTGGTTCATAATAAGTCAGTTATCAGCTAGTGGCAGACTCCTTTAAATCCCTTTGCCTTCAAATACGACATAGTGTAATAATTGTAAAATGTTATATGTTTGTTACAGGACAACCTATTTAATGATAAGGCTGGTTAACTATCCCCAGAATAGATTCGTAGCGGTAGAAGCAACTAATGTCGACGACAAAGAATGGATATTTGGATGTAACGCTAAGTTTACATACAATACATATAGATATTGGTAAGTTATTAAAAATAATCATTATTTATATAGGAATTTAAAAAAATGAGGTTATGAATTTCCCCGTATGTTTTCTTTGTATATTTGTTATGCGATTTCTCAGTCGAATTCAACTGTTGGTTTTTGTTCGAGAAAGAATACCTACTTTTGAGATCGTCACCTATATAAACAAATCTAGAAAGCATTATTTTTGAAGGGAGGTATATTGACGCTCTGCCATTAAGCTATGAACCATATACACCGGCAGATGAATTTAAGAGTTTTCTTTCTTACTATGAATTTAAGAGGATTCTTTATCACGGACGGTGTTGGTGGCATCTACCGGCTCTGTATCTATAAACATCATCATATCAGCCGAGAGTGGACAAAGTCATCTACAATCCAATCACAATTGCCGCTATTGCTCTTCGGGCTTTCTTCGGGCTATGTCGGTTAATTTCGTTCGCT
This sequence comes from Pseudoips prasinana, assembly GCA_951640165.1. Classification (NCBI taxonomy): domain Eukaryota; kingdom Metazoa; phylum Arthropoda; class Insecta; order Lepidoptera; family Nolidae; genus Pseudoips; species Pseudoips prasinana. Next base: position 22,551,836 of record OX621240.1, read on the forward strand.
TGTGGATTTCGATATTTATGATTCGAATTCGACGAGTTAGTAAGCGACGACGTCTCTGTTTTGTATCTATAAACATGGTCGCGTGATAATCTCTTAACAAATCATTGTCTTTACATCAAAAGCGAAATGGTGTTTCTATAGTTTTAATAGACTTCAAAAAGAACGCTGTTATCGATTCACCTGGACATAGAGGTATTCCTTTTACCTCTGTAGTATGTGAACCGATTTTGTAGATTATATTTAATTCCATAGGGAATGGTATTAATCACACTTCACACTAATCATATAAAGGTGAAAGTTTGTGAGTGTGTGACTGTGTGAATGTGTATGTTTGTTACTTCTTCACGTCTAAACGACTGAAACGATTTTAATTAAATTTGGTATGGAGTTAGCGGACACCCTGGATTAACACATAGGCCATTATTTATAAAGTTTAATGCGGGTAAAACCGCGGGGCACAACTAGTCTTTAATAAATTGGTTCAAATCAGATGTTGAAAAATTGGAATTATTTGATTATTAAATCAGTAGGTTAAAATACGCCTACACACTCAAACAGGATAAACACATTAGGCGTTATTAACGCATTAAATGTTCACAATATTATACAATGGATTCTATGTGTGATGAGCACGAATATTTGTTTCTGAGTCATGGATGTTTTCTATGTATTTAAGTATTTATCTATCTATATAAGTATGTATATCGTCGCCTGGTACCCATAGTACAAGCTTTGCTTAGTTTGGGGCTAGGATGATCTGTGTGACATTGTCCCCAGATATTATTATTATTATTATTATTATTTAAATTTCGTAAAGTCGCAAGTAAGTACAGAATTGTTTATGAACGGATAGGTAGGTACATATTAATTACAACACACTTAAATCAAAGCTAAAGGTATTTATCGAAGTGTTTGACTGAACATGTGTTTTACTCAGGCGTTTAATTGTTACATAAATCATTCTGTGAGTATAAAATACCGGATCGGAGTACCTACCTAGATAGCCTAAGAAGGTCAAGATAGTAAAAGGCGTCTAATATTTAATCTGTTTACATTATCGCGTATTCAAAAACGTTTTGGATTGGACAAGACATTACATTGGTCTTGGGAGCAATCTAGCCTGTTACACACGAAAATAGTTGTTTTATAAATAAACAAAAAACTTTTTAAATACCTACCAAATAAACGAATTTTAGCAATTATAATTACACAGACTCACGCTTGTTTCCTAGAGGGGAAGGCAGACACAACGGATTTTTACTGTAACTCGTTAACTGTCATTATATTCTTCATACATGCTCGCCGATTGAGGGTACTTCTGACCTGGCCTTTCTTGAGAACATCTTCAATTTGGTTAGGAGGTCTTCGTCTTTCGCCTGTACCATTCACACAGGCCAGGTTAATCCTTCAGTCAGTCTTCTTTACCATCTTCATCAAACCATCTCAGCATACCTTTTTCAATGTTTGCGACTACTTCCTCTTTTCACCAAAACGCTCTCTTACGTCAGTATTTCGTAGTCTGTCTCTCGAAGTCACACCACACAGACTTCTCAGAGCTCTCATTTCTATTGCATTTATTCTGCTTTTTTATTTAATGCTTTCGAGATAACATTAATACAATTGGGAAAACAAACTTAGGATTTATAACCGAATAGTTTATTTAGGCTATTTATGTTTTTAAAAAATTGTGAATATTGTATGTCTATATTGTGTTGTGTGGTAACAGTGACGAATATCACCATCATCTCCCATCTAGTGGTGGGCGTAGAATTCATCCCGAGGGAATACCTACTAGACAACGGGCAGCAGTCTCTGTGTTTGAACTACGACTAAGTTTAAGAAGAGTTTGAACTAACATTCTGCGATATACCTTAATCGACAGGTCGAACGTCGATTAAGGCATATCGCCCTATTCTTGGGGTAATTTTAAAAATAAATTGTATAGTTTCAAATTAGTATCTTCACCAATCTGTCTGTGCTCAACTTCCAGTAACGAATATGAACAAACTGCTCACCACATCCTGTGGGAGTGTGATCTCTGGCAAAATCAGCGTGATATTATGTTAAACAGCTTGCAACCAATATCTGGAGTATTTTATTATACGGATCTTGTAGCAACAAGGAACAACTTCCGTGCGTTTAAGCGCTTTTGCCATACCTACTATTGGAATCAAATATAACAGCTCACTTAGGACCCTTAAATTGATCCTCGGTGCTTTTGCAGCTGGCTTCTCTAGTTGCAAATCTCTCATTTTATGAGGCTATAGCCTCTTTACATCATTCTGTCTCCCGCTTTGCTCTGGATGGAAGTGGAACTATTCATTTTCTAACTCCTCCTTTTTCTGTTTCTGATTAAATTCGTTGGATCCAAGACAGTTAAAGCGATTCCCCGGGACATGCCTGAGCTTCACCGCTCAGTGTCATTTCATTGTGTGCCACTGTTGATCCTGGCTTACAGGAGTTGCAGTGGTGAGTAAGAGGGAGGGACTAGTCCCGTTTTTTGTTCTTAAAAAAATATTCTTGGGGTGGCTTTTAATCAGTAATGTGGGTCATTCGGCTGAAGTGATGAATTAAATTAAATTCAACACACCATTGCTAATAATATGCATTTTCTAGTAAACATGCCACGTCGTTGTCGGAATTAAGCCGCTGGTCCGGCGCAGCCACAGACTTCGGCAGAAGAAAGCTCGCTACTGTGAACCTCCATAGTATAAAAGACGGAAACCCCGACTGGACCCATGTTATAGTCAAGGTTTCACCTACAAAGACACCGGTAAGTCTCAATCATTAATTGTAAAGTCTTAGCTACCGCTTCCCATGGTTGGGGTCACGCTGCCTTTCTATCAGGGATGTGTGAGGTAGTGAAGTAGAGTATCAAAGCAAGGCTGAGCTATGAAGCTACGGGTCTAGTTTCACCAAAACTTGGTGATGGGGTGGAGGGTTTTGTGTGCTTAGCGGTACGGTGCAAATAACCTATGAACTTGTCCTTTTTGTTTCCTAGCGATTGTCCCATGTAATTTTTATTTGGCCACTGGTAGCCGAATTGCGGTTCGTCGTATGTTCGATATTAAACAGGAAGCGTATCAACGACTTCTATCGCATACTGGCTATTTTTCTAATAGGACAGGCAGCTCAAATAAATCTATTGAGGTATCCTTGAGGTATCCGTGTGGCTCCCAGCCCAGAAATAATAACAGGACTACCCCATATAATGCCGTGGGTATCGTGTAAGGACAGGACAAAGGGAACCAGGGCAACAGCGTCATCTGTGTACTAAGTACTACCAAAGTGCGGTCAACAACACAATAGTTTCCCACTTCTATCGCAGTCCCCAAATACTGCCCCGCATTTTTTTATGTACGTGTAACTATTCTGAATAGTTGTGCCCTGCGATTTTACCCGCGTTAAATTTTAGAAATTATCACAACTCCTTCCCTGTAGGTGATAGCGTGATAATATTTAGCCTATTTGTTGACCCGACCTCTTAGTAATACATACAGACAAAAATTCTAAAAACTATATTTTTGGCTTGGATGTAGATTCTAAATCGCGCCCCTAGTATTATTTAAAAAAAAATTCAATGTACAGTTTTGACTTTCCTACGATTTTATTAAATGTAGGTATAGATAACTAAATTGGGCGGTGAACAAAAATTACCTAAAATCCTATATGTATCGGTGACCTAACTGAATAGCACAGTGATCATTGTGACGAAAGAATATAGATGAAGAGTGAATTGCTTCGTATTTGGAAGCAGTCCAAAACGAGATGCATTGTTATTAGATTTATCTCAAGTATATCCTTAGTGAAGTGTCATGTGGCAATGTAATTCTGTGACTTGCCGTTTATGCTGTTGTCTACTTGCATTGCCCCGCGGTTTCACCCGCGTTAAATTTTATATATTATCACAGCTCCTCCCCTGTATGTGATAGCGTGATAATATGTAGCCTATATGTTGACCCGACCTCTTAGTAATATTCATGCAAAAAATTAAGTAAATCCATCCAGTACTTTTTGAGTTTAGCAAAAATATAAAAAATAAAATAAAAATTCTAAAAACTATATTTTTGCTTGGATATCGATAGTAGATTACGCCGCAAGTTTCCTTTAAAAAAATATTCAATGTTCAGTTTTGACTTTCCTACGATTTTATTATATGTATAGATGATATGACTAACGCTGTCGAGTAATACATTATATGTATATTAGTTTATCAAGAGCACACAAGTGCTATAGGCTATACAAATTCTACAAAGATGGATTTTGAAGGGTGTAGCTGAGTGGCCTCAGAATTCTAAGCGTTATTTCTAAATTGCTTAGTATAATTTTATATCAACATGCGCGAGGTAGAAATTCTGCGCTCTGAATTCTGAAGCACAAAGCTTTCTAAACCGGTCATCCCTCAATAGCTATCGCCTTATTCGCCGTTCATCGTGATCGGCGTTGAATTAGATGAATTTTAAAAACCGGCCAAGTGCGAGTGCCCTTAAATATTTATATATTTTACTATTTGTTGTTATAGCGGCAACATAGGTAATCTGAAAATTTCAACTGTCTAACTATCACGGTTCATGAGATACAGCCTGGTGACAGACGGACAGACAGACAGCGATGTCTTAGTAATAGGGTCCCGTTTTACCCTTTGGGTACGGAACCCTAAAAATTACTAAATCATTCGTTCAATCGGCTTCCATGAGCACATGTGACGTCATAAATAATCCCGATTCAATTTTCAACGGTGAAGCCGATGGAACGAATGATTTAGTAATTTTTAACCTTCATCTATTTGAATGCCGATCACGATCATGATGACGGGCGACTTAGGTGGTAGACCCCCTGACTAGACCAACAAGATCTTGCGCAACAAGATCTTCTATGAATGATAAAAGGTATAATGCTTACGGATGAAGCTAGATATGGGTCTGGTCCGGCCATCTAAATGAATAGGCGCTCATAGCCAGTTTCACTCATCGGTCTGTAAGCGATCGCCGAGGGAAAGCACCTAGGCATGCGGTCAGTCCATAGATGGGTGACCGCCAAGTGGTATCATTTCTGACCGTCTAGTCTCCGTGTTTCGGAGGGCACATTAAGCTGTTCTCGTTAGAAGACAGTCATGTTTGAGGCCTACTGGGCGGCTTAAAGAACTCTCACACCAGGGTACCTACTGCCCATAGATAACGAACGATCCAAATTATTGGGTGACCGTCGAATCAACAAATTTTATGCGACTATTTTAAAACTCCCAGCTTATTTCCAGATCGTTCTAAACGTGGACATAAACGATTATGCGTCGAGACGGCTCATAGTTAAAGTGCCTCCATATTTCATACTCGGCAAGGTAATAATAAAGCAACAAACAGAGGAAGAAAGTTTGTATTATGAAGTGGTTTTACAAGACTTCAATTTTGTACATCAAGCCTATTTGTTCCACGTGGAACCCGTGAGTTGCAAGGCGGCGGAATATCACGTGTCTGCAGAAATGCACGTGCCTTGGGCGGAAAATCATGAATACTATCATTATTTTACGTGAGTATTATGGATTTAGTTAGTAGTGCAGATGCTAGGATATCAAGCTATCCCAATCTGAAAAATTTCCTCAATTGAAAGTGAACCTTATGCTTTTGTGATAAAGTTGAAAATCGATAAAAGAAATTTGACAGATTGAGGTAGTTGGATGTGCTGGCGTCTGTACTTTACTTTGAACTACCGTAATCGTAACTTGAATTTAAAAATAACTTTTGGAATAAGCCACGTGAGACTCCAATTTGATGCACATTTATTATAATAATAACATCCTGGGACATTATTCACACACGGACATCTGATCCCAAATTAAGCACAGTTTGTACTATGGAAATCAAATAACTGGTATACTACCTACTTTTCTTTTGTAAATACAAACTTATATAGATAAGTACACCCAGACACAGGACAAACAGACATGATCATGCCCACAAATATCTGTCTTGGGTGGGACTCGAACCCACCTGGTCCTAAATTAAATTGAAGGGGCTATTGGCGTGGTTGGCAAATGCCGGAGGTCGTGGGTTCAATTCCCACCCAGGACAGATATTTGTGTGCATGAACATGTATGTTTGGCTTGTGTCTGGGTGTAATTTGTCTATATAATATATCAGTCATCTGGTTTCCATAGTACAAGCTCTGCTTAGTTTGGGATCAGGTGGCCGTTTGTAAATGATGTCCCAGGTTATTATTATTATTTATTTATTCAAAAAAATATCAAGACTACTTCGATCAAATGTTCTTTAGTCACAGATGAGTTTAATTGTCTACAATATAACAATTCAATTGAATGCCATCCATAATGGCATTTACGTGATAAATTAACCACAATTTCGCCATGTCAGGGTGTAATGATAGGCCGTCGAACGAAGGAGATTGTACAGTCGAAAGAGAGCCCACAGTTTTGCAGATGGAGCACAATATACCAAATGGGGCATATATATTTAGTATGACCACATTTAAAAAAAAAAAATACTAAAGTGAAAATTTTTATTTATTTTCTGTGTCTAGAGCCATTTGTTTATGGACAGTTTATGGCTTAGTATCATTTTATTCAAATTATATCAAACGTATAATTTACATATCGTTATTTTGTTTTTATGTAAGAGATAAACTCAAAAACTGTGTTATCACAGGACTAACTCCTTTGAACGGGGTTGTTTTAATGATGATAGTATATTTGGGAGGTTTAATGTATTAATGTTGTTATGTTACACTTCATGCCTTCACTAGTTCATTTGTTTGTTTCCCTTTTACGTCGTTAACAATGGAAAATGGAAATTTTTTTTATAATTTTCCAGTATTTATATAATCTTTTATCGATAATTGGCATTCCTATCAAGATGTGTTATGAATAAGAATTGTTACTATAAATCGTTTTTGTTTTAGACATTTGAAACATAATCCAATGAAGTTGCGGATCTTTAAGAGTAATCCTAACGCTACAAGAGATCGTGACGTGTTGGAGCATGTCAAAATAACATTGTTACTGGACCCACAGTGCACATATACGATAAGGTATTACACCAATGTCCACCAATTTCTCATTTAGTTAGGCTTTAGCTCCGTATAGAATATTTGTAAACAAAAAACAACGACGCAAATTTTTATACTGTGACAAATTATTACTTAGAGATGTATCTGAATTAGAGAAGAAAGAACAAAAGAAGGAGTAATTGAAAACTAACTGAACTTTGTTTACAACGATTTTAAACGGAACATGGCTAAACATGGATGACAACATTATATGGATTTATTGACGGTTCGAGTTAACAGCCATTTTATGGGCATCGTGATCCACTTTAGATTCGTACAATCAGGTGAGATTGTGTTCAAGTGTAAGCCCATTATATGTATGTCGCGCGTCCTGCTGTATCTTCTCTCTACGAGCAACGTTACATATGAAGCATATGTTTATTGAACTCTCTTTTGCCATAGTTGTACAGTGCGATGCAGCGTATAATGGCTCTGTAAATGTGGACTCAGCGTGCTATCAGTCCTTTGCATATCAGGTAACTTTGAAGCAAAATCATTGTTATATTTTTATTTATTTATTTATTAGTTACTGCAGTGTCAGAATCAAGCCAACTACTAAGCATCTGTCATGGCGTAAGGACCGTTGTCTCATGAAGGCAGTCACAGACTTTCAGGGAATATAAATTTAATATCTCAAAGAGGCCTTGCCTGTTAAGATTTACAATATTTTAACAAAATAGGCCTACGGTAAACTACGTACGTGTTCTTCTCTCGTACCGGCGCGGCGGAATGAAGTTTAATCATACTGTACGGTAACTTACCGTACCACTTACCGGGCAGGTGGCATTCATTTTCTGATTCTTTTAATTGTATAAAAGTAAAAAGCTGTTTAAAAAGCACTTTTTAAAGTCACAAGTCCTTCTAAAACAAACTAAGTTATGCAGTCTGGTTTGAGGTGGTAAATGAAGAACTACATAAAATGTTGGTCGGAATTAACTGGCCATATAACATTTTTTTAAGCTTTAATGATCTTGTCTTATCTTCTAAAGTGACGGTGGTATGGTGTACGTGTACGACAGAAAAATTTCATTTCTATTATTTACAGATTACAAACAATCGCAACCAGTATAGAAGCAACCCGATGATTCCACTTCTTCTTCCATTCCAGCATATCCGCAAATGGGTATTACCGTCTTGCGCAGTTTGCGCGCAACTACAGCACCGCCCTCCTGCCGTATGTGTGTGCGATAATTCTTCTAGCAGCCAGGAGTAATTTAATACATTTCAGAAAAAATGGACGATGTGTTTCCATGCACAGGGCTATGATGGGTGATTGGGTCAAGCCTTATTATGCATTGGTGTTCGCCATATTAATGTCTATGGCTTACGTGTGAGTATACGACTTTATAAGTATGTAGCTGCTGTAGAGAAGAAAGACCTGAAGTGTTTACCTGCATATGCCCTTAATAGGGTATATGCAGGTAAACGTAAAAGTGCTTGGGATGGAGTTGTTCTGAGTCAACACACATGATTGTAATTAATCTTACGTATATTTTATTTTAAAAAAGGATTCCTACTGAGTTTTCTGGCAGTGTTTCTCAGTAGCTGCCACGTCATGCACTGCACGGTAGGGTAAAAAAAAATATGACGATTCCACATAAATGTTAAATTTTTACGGAATAAAGTTACTTTGACTTTGACTTAGGAGTTTAGCCATATAATGTTCTGGTGGGAGGATTATCTAATCTATTCAACTTCTTTATATGTGTATCTGGGATCCTAATATTGCTAGCCAGAAGTAACTTATTGCAGTTGAGAGAAAAAGCCGATGTTTTCACCACAGAGAATTTGGAAAATATTGCAATATAGTTTTTGAACTTTTACCACATCTTTCACTAAATTTTGGAAATCGAACTATCATTTTCAGTAAAAATAAAGAGATCAGTTTTTTTTCACTTTTAAGTTATGATAGTCATTTTATGTATCAAATCACAAAACAATATATGTTATCATTGGTTACAGGGCCATACCCATGTCTGATTACGGATTTGAACCGCCAAGTTGGAAGAACTTAGAAATGCAGTATTTCAGCAGATCTCTGGTGGCGTTAACGGCTTACATAACGGCAATAGGCATAATGAATATCGCCGTGGCCGCTGTTTTAGCTGTTACGGTGTTTTCTTCTCAGATTACACATCGACTGTTCTTTAGGTACGTGTAATTAAATCAGTATTTTTTTCTCAGACGAGTCTTTAGTTTTTGCGTACTAGTTCGGATAAATCTTCGTTAATATGTACACTTCTTACATATATTATATTATATTTTATTTTATTAGGGAAGCTAACAGCTACATACAATTGGTTACAAATTTTGGTAAGTAAATGCCAATAACAAGCTTCCACAACTAGTTAACTAAATGGATGCATCTCCGGTCTACTTAATTAATTACAGTAATGACAATTCTACAAATGGTTATTATTAAAATTAAATATTCAGTACTTATTAATTACTAACTATTATATATAATAATATCTGATAATTGAATTCAAATATCCAATTAATAATAACGCACTCTTCCTCCACTCGCCTAAATCTGTGCTGTACCCTACAGGGTCCACAATGTCTTAAGTACCAACTTTATACTTACATTGTGGAATGCATTAATTAGAAAACTCAATAAATACCGAACAAAAAGATATTTGAAGATCGACAGCGACACATGATGGTAAGAAGGCGGGGCCTTTTCTATGTGTCGTTGTCCGTCCTATCAACTGTAATAAATAGTGTTGCCGTTATATCAAAGTAGATTATAACGATTTTTCCAGGATAATGTGGCTTGGCGGTCCAGCTTTTGCGGAGCAACTAGCATCAGAAATTCAAAAAGTCCCGATGGTTGTAAGTGTGGGGTTAATCTGCGCTGCGCATCTCTCATGTGGAGCAGCTGCATTGGCTGCTGGCGCCACGTTCTATGCTTTTATGGTATGGGTTCAAACCTATCAATATTTACTATATTAAATTTTTTTAGACCAAAAACAGTCTTTCACAAAAATTGGAAGAATGCATTGAGGTAAAATTCTAGAAAGACTATAGTGACCGAACATTTTGCTCATATGAGAAAATATAAGTACAGTAGAATCCGGATATAACGACCTTCAAGGGACCGGCAATATTATGTCGTACTAACCGGATGACGTATAAAACGGATATTTACATATATATGTAATTATGTATTATAAGTGCGAAAGTTAGATTTTCCTATTTAGGTAAATAAAACATGTTGTAGGAATCAGTTACATTTGTTTATTTTAATTATTCTTATATGTACACAAATAAGTAATACATACCAAATTACAAACATAGGTACGTAATGTGCTGTAATACTGTCACTAACGTAGGAAATCTGTTATTTGAGTTTGAGGGACGTTGAGATTTCCCGATTAGGAGAAGTTTTTTTTTAGCTGTGCCACTCATGTTGGCTGCCACCATCACTGTTATTCGCTCCTTTGATAATTTTCCTCCTGTACATTTTTCACCTTTAAATTTCAACGTCTTGTCTGGGGTTAATTTATAAAACAACCCGGTCTCATCTGCATTAAAAATTTCATCATCACTAAATTGAGCACGTAGAGTAGGCCAAACTTTTTCTAACCAATCGTGTACATCACTCTGTTGTACTGACAAAGACTCGCCAACAATCTTTCCACTGACGATGTTGTGTCTTACTTTAAAACGGTTTATCCAACTCATGGAACATATGAAATTTTGCATGTGTAACTGTCTAGCAAAAAAAATTTGCTGTCTCTTGTAGCAGAGGTCCAGGTATTCCCCGGTCGCGCTGAAGGTTAAACCACTGTAACAATGCCTTATCCAACTGCTCATGAGTAGAAGTTCTTACACGTTTGCATTTCAAAACATTGGCATTAAATAGCGGCTCGATCTTGTATTTATTCTTCTTTATTGTTGATATTGTAGAATGAGATACGCCAAATTCCTTTGCGAGGGTCGCGTTTGATTCACCAGCTTCTAATCTGTGTAATATTGCACTCTTTTCTACAATTGTAAAATACTTTCTCTTCACAAAACTCATTTTATGGCGCTTCATGAACTTGTATTAACATAACAGGTGACAAACACTAACTGTGATTACGCGCGCCAATAAGTAGTAATAATTAATCGGTGAAGCGCGCGGGGAAAGTGAGGGGGCCGAGGTATTGGTCATTAGTTACCTAAATTGAAACAAAATACGGCGCGCCGTTTTAAACGGACGAATTATCGTAAAAAATGGTCGCTATAAACGGTTTGTCGCTCAAACCGGAGTCGCACTAAACGGTTACATTTTCTCAGTATCTAACTATTAAACCGAACTTGAGTAAATAATATCGACGCTAAAAACGGTTAGTCGTTATAAGCGATGTCGTTATAAATGAATTCTACTGTATAATCAAACTGGGTCGCAATTTGCATCGTGGTTCCGCCCGCATTAATTTACATGTAAAACGCAATATAAATAAGTAAACAAATTGCACCAGAGCAACATGATTCTTCGACTTTGAAAGACAGTGCACAGCTGGACAAAAGCCTCCCCCAAGGATCTTCACAATCCGCAATCGCCGGTCTTGTGCTGCCCTCATCCAGCATCTTCCCGCAACCGCTCGCCTTGTAGGGGGCCTGCCCATGTTGCGGCTTCCAGTTTCCGGGTCCCATGATTAATTCGACATCTAATCCGTGTTTTTTATCGATTTCAATGGCGCTTCTTTTTGAAGGATTTTGTTTTTGAGATGGTCCTATATAAGTATTTTGGGAATCGAATCTTACTCTTGGTATACAAAAGTTCTACTTGGTGTTATTTTATATAAAAATTGCCAATAATTTATGCGATAAAACTTATTTCAGCTCTCTAAGATGTACGAACAATACTTAGAAGACTATGTATACAAATTGATGGCGAAAATAGCATCAAGAATATGTCGCATGTTCAAACGCGATAAAAGTACCAAAGAGGCAAAAAGTCGTCTTTTACCAAGTTCTACTGGTAGTGTAACTAGTCAACAGCAATATAAGAAAGGTAAGTAAAAAAATAATTCTTTTCTGCCTGACGCATACGATGCGGAGCAACAAGTACATCGGTATCCACTCCTGCCTTACGTTTTGTCCATTACTATTGGGGACCGGCTTCCTGTATACCCCGTTACGGCCGTGCACATAAAACCGATAGAAAACCAGTGACCAAGATATATACACCAGGTGTAAAATTCTATTTGACTTTTGACTACCTTTTACGTTCATGTAGATTTTCTCATGACAGTCGTGTACGTATGTGCAGGCTCTGGAATGAATTACCGGATGCGGTGTTTCCTCTATGTCATGTCGTTCTTTAAACGAGGATTCGTTAATTTGTCTAGGTACGATTTGACTACGTATCTGATTTCAATATTGTATATATTTTTTTGGAGACTAAAATGGGGGCTAGGCCTTCAAAAAAAAGTCTTGGTATAAAGTCGCCGCAATGCAGCGATTAACATCTCTAGTCGGGGCTAGAGATGTTAATCGCTGCATTGCGGCGACTTTTTACCAAGACTCCAAGACACAAAGCACAGGCAGACTCAGTACACTTGTCCTGTGCGGGGAACTAAACGGAAACACGAGGGCGCTGAAGTAGTTCCGAAGCGACTACTTTAACCACTGCGCATACGCACAAGTTTATAAACTTTTATTACTTATTACGGTCATTTAATCTTTGTTTTTTATATTTTAGGTATCAGTGGCGCTACCGAGACAGAAACCGAAGGGTCCAGTGACGAAATAAGTGATGACAAACAATTGCCAATGGAAGACGCTATAAGTAGTACTGACGAAGCTACCCCACACGATACTCCACAAAAGACCTGTAAACCAGGGGAAAAGAACAACGAGACTGACAAGAGGAAAAAAGATAGTGACGTAGACATGAACCTTAATTGTATAAATTTTCACATGATGATGTTTTTTATTTGGTTGGCTGCGACGTTGGTCAATATACCTGCTCTGCTGACGTGGGCTAGGAATTTTTCGTAAGTTAACTGTTATCATTATCATCATCATATCTGCGGGAACACTCACTGCACTCACCGCTACCCGCATCCAGCGCCTTCAAGCGACCCTCACAAGTTCATCGGTCTATCTTGTCCATCAAGTTAACTATACTTAGTAAGGCACATTCCTAGTCATATTGCTCATAGAGAGAAAGAACGCTTTACTCTGCTTCATTCCTACTATCAAGCTTTGGATGACTCAAGGGTCGAAGATGAACCGCTTTTTCTACCCAGCCATGGACCGTCCAAGTCTCTCCTGCCGAAGAGACCATCGCATTGGGAACGATGATATAAAGATATCACTAATTATCATGAACCAGTGAAGGTTATTAGAAATTCTCATGACACTGTACGGCGTACTTTACATTCATGGTTTTTAAATTACCCCTCCGATCTTCAACAGTATGAAGGTCACAAAGCGCCCTAGAAACCTCCACAGCAGTAACCCCCCTGAGAACAAGTTGGAACCACAAAAGAGTTGCCATCGGGCACGGATTACTTAGTATGTGATTTTATTTGCTATACGGCTTGAACTCTCGTTACTCTCGTAGTCGTGAAGGTTGAAAGGTGAGAAAGCCTACTTGACTAAAAAAAGCCTCTGAAACGTTGTCAATACAGCTAAGTCTGCGGCCGTGATACCATTCCGTCCTCAATGCTGTCAGGCCTATAACGCCTTCAACGCACACGGCATCACGTGTGCCGACTTTTGCTCCTACCCCTGATGAGCTGTTACACCTTACTCACATCCAAAACCTCATCATTAAACCCTTTTCCAGGCTTTGGTACATTATAAAAAATTATATAATATAAAGGACCTTATTTCATAGCAATAAGATTAAAATTGATTTGGTAACATAATAATGCTATTAACTGAAGTTATAGCTGAACTATAAGCATAGAGCGAATGTAAGTCGAGATAGCTCGATGGTTGGACTGTAAGACTGGCGAAGTTCAAACGCAATGCCCGCACCCCTCGGGCTTGAGCTCGTGACTGTACTGACTTTCCAATTCATGTGCGTGTTAGATATTAATTTTCTCTTCGGTGACGGAGCCTTCTCCAAAAATGCACTTGATGTCATGTGACGGCCAGTGTGGTGGACAATGGCCTATGCCCTATAATTGGAAGAGACAGTAATGGGCTGCAACCCAACTGCAACAGTTACCGCTCGGGGTCACGTATTTGGTCACTAGAGCTGTAGCTGAAGATATCTTGTATTTGATTAAAGATCGTAATCCATTTCAGGTACAGCGTGGCGTTAGAACCAGATACTTCCTACTTTTCTGGTATGGTAATGTCTATATGTTCTATCGGCGTGTGGCAAATGGCAGGACCAAGAACACATCTGTGAGTATACAATCCGGCGTTAATCGATTTCAACACAAGTCGTAGTCTCATTTGGGTTACAGCATAGCAAATTACATAATACAATTTTAAAATTATGCACAAAATTTTAAATTTGTGTTACTTATTTTTTAATATAAAAAGAATATATCGTATCAATACAAATATTACCAATGAAAATATATTAAAATTAATGAGACACTAACGCATGAAATATACTCGTTTAAAACACAAATAATCCGATATCTACCTTTCGTTTGAAGTTATAGAAATGTCAAATTTTGTATTTATATTAAAAACTATGTGACCCATGGCCACTTGGTTGGGCGGGAAAATTTTGTCTTGTGATGACATTATGAGTTTAGTTCGGTTTATTTTTTAGGTTAATATATTATAGCCTATAGCACTCACAAATAATGTGGCTTCTATTGGTGACAGAATTATCAAAATTAGTTCAGTAGATCAAGAGATTACCCTCTACAAACACACACACTTTACCTCTTTATGATATTAGTATAGATTATGTTATCATATTGTACATGGATACTAGGTATATATTTTAAATTCAAGTAATTTTGGGGAAAACAGTGAGATTTCCAGTGGTGGTGGTACCCTATAAAATATGGAACCACCTCTAATATTTTTTATCATTCCATGTAGATTAAAAAAATTCAAATATATTTATATATAGGTAATATATAATCCAACAAACAAACAACATACATTGAGATCGATAACCTCTTTTGAATCTGGTAAAAGCAGCTTTAATTTTTTTCACAGAAAATACTATGAGCTAGTATCAACACAACTATTTACGGCGGCAGGAATCATACTAGCATTGGGTCCTTTATCTCTGACGGTAGTTAATTACAGCGTTACTTTCATGTTCGCTGTCCTCACTTTACAACAAGTATTTGACGAACAAGTACTTGTGACGGCACCAAAGGTTAATGACAAAGGCAACGAAGATAATAAAGAGTCCGAAAACAATAAGAATCAAGGTCAAAAGGAACAATCTACTGAGAAAGACGAAAGCGGAGACAAAAATGAAGAACCAAATATTGAACCGGAAGACCCATGCGATCCGTGCAACGAAAGTAGAATATACAGATTGTTCACTAATCTTAAAGAAAAGTTAAGTTTTAGTGAGACTTAGGATTAGTAATAGTTAGCATTATTTGTCTAGAATCCAGCTCTAGAATGCAAACTCCAGTTTATTTATTTATTTAAATTATAATAGAACCTTGTCGTATTCGTAATTATTTTTAATGAGGAATATGTGTTAATTTGATTTATATTTTGCTGGTATGGTGGTTCAACAATGAAAGGCCCTGACTGTAAATAATAATTAAAGACTCTTCCCATGAGGCGATTGAATTTAGATAGAATAAAGAACTTTTACTTTAGTAATTCACATCCCTGTAACTTTTTTTTTTTTTGATGATCATGGTTTATTTTTTTATTATAAAATATTACTTTATTTAAAAGTATTGCAAACAAATAAATACGTGCCTGACATTTAGGTTCATGGCCACAATTTAAGTGTTACCCAGTTATTTAATGTCAATTATTTTTATAAATACATATACGTATTTAAAATAGCTTTAAAATGTTCAGAGATTTTTGTTTCGCCATTGTGTTATGCTGATTTCTTATATTCCTAGTCTTTAAACTTATATTGTACCTAAAAAATGTTTAGATAGGTATTATTTTAGAACAAGATCGAGTATACAAGGTATAACATAAACCTTAACTGAATAAATGAAAGAAAACCAGTTTGTGAAATACGAAATAAATTGTTTTGTCGACTGAAACCAAATGTGACATCTGATCGAAATGTATGTGGGTAGTTAATCTTGTTTTTGTGTATTTAGCAAGTTGTATGTTCTACTTTTATTGTGGCAGCTCTTATCTCTCATATCGTACGACTAGGAGGATATAATGGGAAATAGTAATAATTTACGCCGTTTTGGCGTATTGGAAAAAGTATGCTCAATTGAAACTGGATCTAACGTTATATACGGTAAAACGAGGCGAATAGATAAAGGATAGTTACCATACGTAAGTATATGTTGTTCCCGTCCCTATTCATCCCTGGATTTCTATTCACTCTGTTTTACATAACAAAATTAGTAAGATTTTAAATCTAGTAGTTTATATGTAAATTATTAACTTGTGTATGTTAAACTGAGAATAGTTAAATGGTTACCAAGAAATGCTAAAGAATAGCGTCTTGTTGATACGAAATCTACCTAATATTAAAACAACACCAGAGGAGTCGCGAGTGCGTTGCCGGCCCTTAAAAGAGTCTGCAATCAAGTGTTGCTGACCCTTCCCCCCACCCCAATGAGCTCTGGCGACCTTACTCACAGACAGAAACACAACATTCAAGTTATTTATGTTATTGTTAAGGAATGTCTTCTGTAAGGTGGAGATACTTCCCCAGTCGGGCTACTCTTTGAGCGAATGAACGCTGTGCCAAGCTTAGCCAATGCAGTGGTTTCAATTAAAAGTGAGAAATTGAGATTATATTTAATGTCTTCTGTTTATTTTATAAGTACTTTTAAATAACTTAGCAAAAGATCTGAGAAACCACCTAATATTAATAACTGAACGATTTGTTTGAGGCTATTCTGGTAACAAACTATCTTAGTATTTGTCGGATGAACAAGGTAAAAGGCAACCTTGAAATTTATTAACTGTAGGTAGATTTTGTTTTGTACAAATAGTCTCTATTCAAATGATACATAATCTTATTAGTAATTAGCTTAAAATTTGCGCTTGAATGAGCAAATGTACGTATATTTGGTAATTGATTCTTGTTAACACGAGCGATTTAATCTTTTACACCACTAAACTAATTCGAATGTCATCCCTCTAATAAAGCTCATATGAAAAGAACAGGGTGCACGCAGTACTGTGAATTATCTGTGTATTTCTCTTTTTAATAATATATAATAATAATATCCTTGGACATTATTCACACACGGCCATCTGATCCCAAACTAAGCAGAGCGTGTACTATGGAAACCAGATAACTGATATAATACATATACTATTTCTCTTTTGTAAATACATATTTATATAGATAATTTACAACCAGACTCAGCACAAACAGACATGTTTATGCACACAAATATATGTCCCGGATGGGAATTGAACCCACGACCTGCGGCGTGAAAGGCAGCGTAGGCAGCTACCGACCACGACAACAGGCCCGTCAAAGGCCGTTCCCTCTGTATCTTAAGTATTGAAACAATTACTTGCAATAATTCATACATTAATTTATATAGTATTTAATTTCCGATGCGACATTTAAAATTTCATATAATTATAAGTCACATAATTTTTACAATTTTAAATTTTTTGTTATTCTGATTATCCATAATTTCTACTATACCTATAATATTATGATGTGTATAAAAGTATTAAATTACTATTACTGTTTTGTCATGCCAGAATAATAAGGTTTCTGTGTAATATCTGTATGTGCACCTAACCGTTAGTCTGTAAGTTTAAATTTTAATGTCTTGCTGTGCCCAAACAGGGTCCATAATGATACCTAATTATATATACATGTACCATCTAATTTACATTGTGGAATTGCAAATAAAGAATATGAATACAACTATGTATTTGAAAGCGTTAGAAATTAAAGATTTTAAAAATTGTTAACTAAATTCTTCTTGATTTTACTCTCATTTGTTTTATTATTGAAGGAAAGGAGGCGCGATAAATGTAAAGAAAAAAATTGTTTATCTATCATGCTCTTTGCAGATTTCGACCTTTTTACATTTTAGCCTTTCTATAGCATATTCGGGCATTGTATTATGCATATTTCGACTTACTGTTATTTTATGAAATCCTATGTTTAGGGTAACTTATGTAGTATTCATTATATTTACTCAGCATGAATTGATTTTATTGTGAAGTGAGTACATTGGTGAATGCCTAACATAGGATGCCAAGCAGTTAAAGCTATATAAATCCCTTTTATATTTGAGAATATTATGAACTGATGTTATCATTTATACTTCTCTATTAATATTTTTGTAGCTGTTTCTACAACACTGATTCTATACTCATCATATTTACAAGTTATTTTTACTAATTTTATAAACTACTTATTCTGGAAGTAGTAATGTATATACTTTCTATAGTCCGGTCAAATTAGACAAAAAAATAGGGGTAAGGTTACAATTATTCCCATTAGGCTGAAAATTGGTAGGATCGTTCATTACACTATTATAAAGAAAATGTGAAAAGTCCTCATCGATCAGGCACGTGCAAAAAAAATATTCGGGGTCAAAGGTCACAAAAACGGGTCTTTTTCGCGATTTTCAGCAAAACGATAAGTTTTATCATAAAATTAGCTGAGACAAAATTGTAGACTAGATAATTATCTATAAAAAACGTCTCAATATTTTTTTCCTAAGAGCCACCGTTTTTTAAATATAACGATTCAAAAAGTTGAAAGAGTTGTAATCGTCATAATATGTACACGTTTCTACGCCACCATTGAGGTAGTGTACTTCGCGCGTTTTTTTTAATGTGGTTTCCCCGGCAGGCCTATTCCACTGATCTGTTGTGATTCTGTTTAATTTGGAGCTATTGATTAACTATAGATATTGGCAAGTGAAAATGAAAAAGCGGTGTAAATTTAAAAAAAAATGGAAAATTGACTCATTAGAAAATATTTATAAAACCTAGATTACCATTAGTTGAATGTGCTGAAGTTTTTAAAAAGAGTAATTCAACTTAGCAGCGGCTATGACAGTCGCCTCGACGCTTCTTGTCGCGGGTTCGACTCCCACGCCGGACAACTATTTGTCACTTATAAATAGTTATCTGGATGTAATTTGTGTCCGTCTATTATGTTTGTAAAGTACCCCGCGACACAGGAATTAGATTAACTAATGTTTATTTTTTAAAAGAAAAAATAAAACAAAGATAGAAATGATCACCAACCGAATTCACTTTCTTCTCTCTATTTATGGAGCTCTTAATAAATTATGTGCTTAAATCAGTTTAGATATGCATGTTTCGTTCAAGATACTTGAAATAAAAAACAAGTGCAGTTAGCATGTCTTCCTCCAACCTCAGCGGGTGCTCATCAACATCTGTTTCGGGTATATTACCCAGTTCAAGTGTGGCTTGGTTATCAATTAGACCCAAAAGACTGGGGTTGGAAGTTGGTCGACAATCCAGTAGAGCCAGTTCAAACTTTACAATTTACACCCCTTTTATCATTTTCAACCCTTGCCAATATCTATAGTCATTCAATAGCTGCAAATTTAATAGAATCACAACAGAGCCTCTAGCACGAGTTCCTGCAGTTTACTTACTCGATCACACGTACTACAGTTTCTCCGATACATTGAGCACCAGCGCCTCTCGCGGAAACTATTAAGAACTAAAAATCTGGTGCTCAATGTATGGGACGAAACTGTACGTGTGATCGAGTAAGTAAACTGCAGGAACTCGTGCTAGAGGCACCGATCAGCGGAATAGGCCTACCAGGGAAACCACATTAAAAAAAAACGCGCTAATTACACTACCTCAAAGGTGGCTTGGAAACAAGTGCATGCATATTATGACGATTACAACTCTTTCAACTCTGAAAAATGGTGGCTCTTAAGGAAAAAAGTATTGAGACATTTTTTATAAGTAGATAATTATCTAATCTACAATTTTGTCTCAGTTAATTTTATGATAAAACTTACAGTTTGCTGTAAATCGCGAAAACCCCGTTTTTGTGACCTTTGACCCGAAGACTTTCACATTTCCTTTATAATAGTGTAATGAACGATCCTAACAATTTACAGCCTAATGGAAATTATTATAACCTTGGATGTCTAAATTGACCGGACTACTAGTTCAGTTTTGATATTATAATTTTATTAATATGTGGTTGACATGTAAATCTTTTGACTTGTTAAATTGTTACATATTGCCTAAATTTTACAAAGTGGTGTTCAGATTGGTGTTGGCCTAAGCCACAAGACCGTTAATACTTATAGCTCTTTATTGACAGAACCTCGAAGAGATGATACCTCAATCACTGTGTCACAACACTGACATTCAGTTAGTCCATTTGCATAATAATACTTATACCTAAAACTTTTACCCCTGGAAATCTATAAATGTCAAATGAATGTACCTAATATATCAAATCACTGATAGATGCTAGTACTGTGGGTAATTCCATTGTGTATTAGAAATTCAACATACTCAAAATATACTAGATTCATTACATATTTACTTGAAACTCACCGCATAGCCCAAAGCGAGTCTTTGGGCTTTTTGTAGTTTCTAGTAAATATGTAATGAATCTAGTATATTTTGAGTATGCTGAATTTATGTACTATAATTTACAGTATACAATAACCAATAAATATTGTACTTATGATTGGAAAATTTAGTTCTTAAGCAACATTTTCAAAGACAAAATTAAAATGCTATTCTCATTAAAATAATTAAATTATTATATTATATTGAGACTGCATGTGTGGTGCAGCGGCTAAGACAGTCACCTCGCCACTTCGTGTTGCAGGTTCGATTCCTGTGCTGGACAACTATTTGTGTGACCCATAAATAGTTGTACACAGTCTGGATGTATTTGTGTCCATCTGTTATATTGTTGTATGCAAAGTACCTAACGACACAGGGATTAGATCCCTAGTGCGAGGGGAAAAAAAAAGAAAAAAAAATTAATTGTATTTTTAACCCACTATGTCCAGCCAATTGTTGAATTAAAAGTAAGTATCAAATTATTTTGTTACTTTTAATTCATGAAGATACTAAATGGGATGGTGTTGTTAAGATAAATTAAAATCTTTGACTTTCAGTAATGTTTCAATAGAATTACTTATATTTATAGCTATATTTTGTGATGTCATTTAATGTTGTAATAAAAACAATGTGAAATCTTAAAAGCTATTTTATTTGAGAATATTAAAACACAGCTGTTGAGAGTAAAAATGTGGCCATGATGATAATATGGAGGGAATTAAGTTACTTCTTCCCCTTCTTGCCTGCTGGTTTTTCTTCATTAGTTTTTGGATTTTGCCAGTTCAGCGGGTTTCTGCGGTACATGGGCCATGGAGGAACAGTCAGGATCGCAGCAAGGATGAATCCGGCTCCCAGAATATACACGGATTGTGAAAATTGTTGCACGATGTAACCCCATACGAAACCGACTATACTGAACAATGTGATAATAGCTCTGTATAGCTTTTCCGCCTTAGCTTGACCAACATAATCAATATGAGTTGGTATAGATGTGAAGAAATCCATATTTATAATAAATTTAACTTTAAAAGATTGGAATTAACACTTCTTGCTCACCAAAACAAAAATTTGACAACGTCAAGAGACACGTCATGTAAAATTAGAGAAACGAATACTATATTTTAAACTAGAGCTAGAGATGTACCTAATATAATATAGCGTATTACTTTTATTTGTAAGTAACAACTAACGGCTCCAATAGCAATTTTTATACTAGGTGTGCAATAATGACAAGTAATGTACCGAATACACATTGTCGGACTTACCTGTTATTCTTATTTTAAAAATCAAATTCTTCCGCTTGTTGGTATATTATATAATAGAGTAGTGTAGAGTTTTATTATTAAATATCCTTGACGGCAGTAGATTGAACTGATGAGGATTGAGATGTAGGTAAGTATCATACTGTTTCACTAATTCAGCTGAGATGTTTGTCTAATAAGTTTTTTAACTAGTGTTAATTTTGAATAACAATGACGTAATCTGAGACTTATTCCATGCTACTATTTTTATTAATTTTCTAATAATGTTTATAAAACGGTTACTGAAAGAGAACTTGGTACGTTTCTCAAGCTTAAAGGCTTTATATTTATTTGGCCATTTATATGACAATAAATAATAGGTCTTTACCTATGAAATTGCCGTTTTGTATGAAAAAATTTAAACGAATTTTTTTCATGAATTTTTTTATTTGTATTAATCGAAGTAATCACCCATGCAATCAATGCATCTTTGCCATCGCAGTGGCAGTTTATTGATGCCCTTCTTAAAGAAATCAGCTGGACGGGAGGCAACAAATTCTTCAAAGGCATTTTGTACTGCCTCTCGGGTATTGAATTTTTTTCCCGCCAAGAAGTTATCCAAATTCTGGAAAAAGTAGTAGTCTGTAGGCGCAAGGTCTGGTGAGTAGGGCGGATGACGGAGAGCTTCCAACCCCAGTTCTTGCAACTTGGAGACCGTCTGCTGTGCAGTATGAGGTCGCGCGTTGTCGTGCAGGAGCAGCGGAGACGAGCGATTGACCAATGCTGGTTGGAGATGCGCCAGCTTCTCCATCATTGTGCTCAGTTCTTCACAGTACACATCTGCAGTAATGCTCACCCCGTTTGGTAAGAAGCTGTGATGAATCACACCGGCGCTAGACCACCAAACAGTGACCATCACTTTTCTAGGGGTAAGTTTTCGTTTAGGGCATTGTTTAGGTGCTGAACCAGGATCCAACCAACTTGCTGAGCGCTTGCGGTTATCAAACAGAATCCATTTTTCATCGCAGGTAACAATGCGGTTCAAAATTCCTTCATTTGTGTGTCTGTTGAGCAGTGCAAGGCACGTCTCGACGCGTACTTCGCGCTGGCGATCATTGAGTGCGTGGGGCACCCATTTGTCAAGCTTTTTTACCTTGCCAATTTGACGCAAATGGACCAATATTGTTTTGACGCTAACATCGAAAGCTGCTGCTAATTCAGCCGTAGATTGTGTATCATCAGCTTCCACAACCGCCTTTAATTCGTCATTGTCGACCAAAGTCTTCGGACGACCGTGAGGTTCATTTTTCAGGTCGAAATTTCCAGAACGGAAGCGAGCAAACCAATAACAGGTGGTGCGTTGGTTTGTAGTGTTAGCTCCGTAAACGTCGTTGATGTTGCGTGCCGCTTGTGCCGCGTTGCTGCCACGACGGTACTCATATTCCATAATTACTCGAATTTTTAACGTATCCATGATGACGAAAAAGATTGAAATGCGATGAAAATGTAACACTAATCAATAAAAAAATGACTACTTTTGGAAAAAAGAATCCATGTTTTTAAAATAAAATTAATTTGAAATTAGAATTCTTAGCCAAACAAAAATTATTTTGATTTGAAATGGCCAGTACTGCAGAACGGCAATTTCATAGGTAAAGACCTAATATTAAGTATTTCAGTTCTTTGTAGTTCTCCACTGCTGCTGCATGCAGGGCATTTAAAATCATAGGCTTATGGAAAATGCGATAGTGGTAGGTGGACTGAGCATGTTACGTCCACACAAAATGCCTTCCCATCTTCCATGACGACATAGATATATCGCTTGGTGTCTAGGAATCGTCATCCACTTACAAGCTAGCATATCATCGATGGTGAAGGCCCGTTGAAAAATTTCGTCAATACCTTTTTTAAGCATCTCATATACAGGTTTTCACTGTGTCACCGGATATTAGAAACAAGTGGGAGTCCAAAAGATCTGTCAAATAAGAATACAGAGTAAGTAACTCTTTGAAATCCTCAGCATAAGGTGACTGACAGACTGAAATACTATTGTTGATTTATGACAATATGTAAAGTCACTGGCTTTGGCTCAACTAAGGATTAGCAAAGGCAATACAGGTTGTGGTGCTTTCACGGTCGTACACTCGACTGACGACTACCATCTATTGGATTGTGTACAGTACCCCGAGAGTTTCTGGGATTATGGTATTTACAGGAGAGGACGGTCGGGACTATGTGGAAATCGATGTGAAGGTATTTAAGGTGATCCTATCAGAGGGTGCACGAAACTATATTGAAGTGTTTGGAGTGGACATAGAACCTAGTAACAGTGTGGGCGACACAGGACTCGCGTAGGTTGTGATGGGCTGCATATTAGATTAGATAGAAGGTGAAAATTAACACGACTGCACGTCGTGTTAATTTTCACCTTCTATCTTTTTATACGCAAACACCATGTTTTTTTACTAAGCATATGATATCAATACGCGCTGGCCACCTGGAAACTAATCAGTTCAGTTCTCATTCAGACTTCAATGAAAGCAAAAAAAATACATTAAGTGAAATTAGTATAAAAAAAACTTGTGTGTACTTATGTACACGCGTTAGAAGTTATACTTCTTAATATACAACTTGAACATAGTTCTCAATTTTCATACCACCTAGAACTAACGTCATGCTGTTATTTTTACGTTGCGCGCGCACGATGCGCGTGCAACGTAAAAATTCACTCTCATACCACCTAGAACTAACTTCATGCTGTTAAATTTTTTGGTGTCGGAGTGCGCGCGCATCTTAAAAATTCACTCTCATAATTTTTCTCCATCGCGCCAAAAGAAGTATAACTTCAAAAAACTGTGTATCGCCCTATAGCTGTCATACAAGTAAAACTTCCCAAAAGATAATTTTAAATGTTAATAACAATTTAAAGTGATAATTATATTTAATGCCCGAAGTGTCTGATGCCTGGAGAGAGCGCTGGCAGTTACTAAACTCCATGGTTTCCCATTTCGCTTAAATATAATTTAACAGGAACAGCATTGTCATACATAACTACCTAATAAATATCATATTCTTATAGCACGTTATTTAGAAGACCAAGTTTTCTTGGAATTGCTTTTGAGTCCGTTATAAAAACCTTATTCTATTTAAAGGTAGTATTCACGCTAAATTTAAGTACTTACATAATTAAAATATACATTTTTATGTTTTACGAGAATATCAAATTTTATTACAAGAAAACTAATACAAAATACAATAGTGTTGCCAAAAGTAAGAAGATCCCTTCATTAAGGTAAATTATATGAAAAAGCGGTTTTGAATAGGCTTTAAAACTATTATTTGTA
This sequence comes from Pseudoips prasinana, assembly GCA_951640165.1. Classification (NCBI taxonomy): domain Eukaryota; kingdom Metazoa; phylum Arthropoda; class Insecta; order Lepidoptera; family Nolidae; genus Pseudoips; species Pseudoips prasinana. Next base: position 22,577,124 of record OX621240.1, read on the forward strand.
TATGCTTTGGTAGGCATTATATTCTTCAAAATGTTATTTCATTCAATTATGATAAGTTACGATTCACTTATAACAAGCTAATATATTGAAAGTATAGACTATGAAACCAGCATTGTATGGATATTCATTTGTTTATCTTTCAGTAGTTTCATTTATTCCCAGGTATGGGAAATATTAGCTAACATTTATAGCAATACCATCTTGCATTTTTCGGTCCGTCAGTCGATTGTCAACATTCAGTACGATCAGACTCATTAGGTTAATTTTTAGTTAACAACAAAGATAATTAGTTTTAGTTTTAAAAAGTACAATAAACAAAATCAAGAAACAAAATGACAACATTTAAGCAAGTTCCTCTCACATGCGGTGGCCATACTAGACCTGTCGTGCACTTGGATTTTAGTGACGTTACAAAAGATGGGTATTATTTAATTTCGGCCTGCAAAGGTGAGTTTTGACGACTAATTTATAATCAGTGTGCCCTTTCGCCTTGGCCTAAATTTGGGTCGAAGTCTTTCAAGTGTGCGGGTCACCACCTCGTACACTTCCAGTGTGACAGATGTTGATGACGAGATGGATTGAAAGGCCTTCACTTTTCTTGTTTGTGTGTAGTTGTCCGCTCGACCGGCATGCAATTCTATGCATGCTGTGACCTTCTCTTTCCGGACATGCAGGAAGTGCCTTGAGTGTCCGCTCTTACGTTTCCTCAGCGCCTGTTCGCCTTGGTGACTGCTCATGCTTTTTATTAATGTACCTGCTGCATGACATATTCGTTCGCCTTTGTGTATATGTATTTACATGTATTAATTTTTGTTTCTATGTTAAATGTTGACATTTCACTCATTGTGGGTCACCTTGTGCTCACTCAAGGTTCCTTGGAGTACTTGACATTAATGTTTACTATATTATTATGGAAGGGCTTTAAACATGTAACTTTTAATATGCATTACAACAAGGAAAATACTTTCAAGAAGTTTCCTGTCATTGTCTCTATTGTACACAATCTTTGTTTTTCATCTTGTGTACACACTTATTTGATACATTTAGTGCAAACAGCTGATTTTATTATATATATTGGTACTGAAAGTTAAAAGCAATTACTTTAAAAAAATGCTTGTTTTAAGTATATTTATTTTACTGATCTATATTACCAGTACTCTACCAATATACCACCAAACATTACAGTCTGTGGTTATTTCCAATATACCATCAGACTATATAAGGTGATTATTATCATTTTTAAGTGCCATGTCTTCAGCTATATCAATGATGTTATTAATGATAGTAGTTACACATTTTTTTTAAACAAGCAAAGGCTGTCCGTTGTAGGATTATTCTTTTTCCACATATTATTTTAGTCTGTTGATTGTCCCATCCAGCTTCTTAATTTAGTTTAGTGTATTGGCTATTTATCAGGTTTTATGCAGTTTGAGAAATCATAGAACAAATGCTGCGGTGTGGTAGTCTATCAAACTATCCTTGTTTTAATGTCATTTTCATTTCATTCAAAATGGATTATATTCACCATCTTTTTTATACTTATGTTTTGGTATTGGTACAAGTGTATAATGTAGCTTTTTTAAATAATAATCAGGAATTTACTATTCAATAGTTTAAGCATTTTAACTATTTATGACTGAAATGTTTTTATTAACTATTATATAAAAGAAGTTTAAAAACCTTATTGATAAAAAACATATTTATTTAATATTGCATGTGTGGAAAACCAAATGTAATTTTAAACAAGAAGTGATTGAATTTCAAAATAATTTGTGGACATATGGAATAGTATCAATTTGATATAATATTCTATGTATAATAATTTAATGGTATCAAATCTACACTATCAACAATGGATTCAAACCTTTATTCACATTGCCAAAAATAGGAAAATATATCAATATCTATACAAAACTTTATCCATTTCTATGTGCCTATGTTCAATGTTTACTTAAGATATTGTAAAATAATTTCCCACAAGTATCCATTCCAGTAGAGTAGATTTTGGTAACCTGTAGTACAGGCTTGCCTGCTAGAGAAAACAGTATTTAATTCCTAAAATGCTACTTGTACAAGTAGCATTTTCTGCAACATACCTAAATAGTGGAGAAAACTTAAGGATTAAAAAAAAACGGATTAACTTAAACGAATATAAAAAATATTTTTTGCCACTCTGTACAAAATGCATTAGCTGATCATTATTCTAGGTATAGGTAGTTATTATATTTTTATGTCGAGGTGCTCCATATTGTTCAGTTTCATAGGCAAATTTTTATAATGTTTGTGAAGAGAAGTAAAGGAAATTATAATTTAATTGGAATCAAAACCTGTGGCATCCTTTTACACAGCCTAAAGTGGCTTTCTAACAACAATGATTATTGTTTAGGTTTTAACTTTGGAAAGCCACTTTAGGCTAAAGAGACAGACAGGATCTAATTCTGTTGTTTAAGACAAATTTGCCCATTTAGGCTAACAAAAAATCCTGAATAAAAAACAGTCATGTTAAAAATCAGAGTAAACTTTTACAAAATTAAATATTTTGTATTTTCTACAACAATGTACAGATTCCAGCACATCCAGCTACCCCAATCTGTCAATTTTCTTTCATAGATTTTCAACTTTATCACATAAGCATAAAGTTAACTTTCTAATGAGGAAATATGACAGATTGGAGTAAGCAACTCCAATGATGTGCTGGTGTCTGTACATATATCATAGTTTTCAAATTTAGTACTTTAAATTGTGTTTCAATAAGTTTTTAAAGTATAAATTTAAAACTCTAATTTTTTGAATTAGGGTAAAGTTAAAAGTAGAACCTTAAAATAGTCCATAATATTGGTTCCATTTTTAAAATAAAACTAGCTAACTAGTTGAACCCAGCCTATTAGGTTTATAATCTCACTTACAATTCCCTGTAGTTCCCTATTGTTTTCGTAATAATAATTGAATTCTTATCAGTTGAGGAAAATTACAGAGGTGTTACTATAGCATACAATGTCTTAGCAACATTCATTCATCAGTATTGTTTTTCTATGTTGGCATAGGAATAATTACACAAACAATACAAGGTAGTATCTTACAATACTGTATCTTAAATGGTATGAGAATTTCAATCTTTTGTGTTGATGTTTCATGGTAGTTGATAAATAAAAACCACATAGTTGTCAAATAACTTTTAACATAAGTCATTATTAAACTCAATCTAGATCTATCATTATGTGGCTTCTTATTCCTGCTTTCAATAATGATGTAGTAACAATATTAAGTTGTCAATGCTTTAGAGACTCATTGTTAACTGAATGTGTTCCTTTTTAGATGGCAAGCCCATGTTGCGGCAAGGTGAAACAGGTGACTGGATTGGCACATTTGAGGGACACAAGGGAGCCGTGTGGGGAGTAGCTTTGACACAGAATGCTAGTCTTGCAGCCAGCGGTGCTGCTGACTTTACAGGTAATCTACTTGCTTCTAATACATTTATATTTTACAATTTACCTTCTACTAATACAGCGAAGAATATCATCACCCCATCCCATTCCACATCCTATGGGGGGAGTAGAAATCGTCCCGAGAGAATACCTACAAAAGAATGGGCAGCAGCGTTTTTCTGACTATAGAACTGCCATCGCAAACCTGTCTGCCAAAGCGTTGCAATTATGGCATATCTCCCCATTCTTTGGAGAGGCTTTTGTCCAGCAGTGGACATAATTTGACTGACATGAAAGGATAGAAATATATTTCTGATGTGTATAATAATATATTTCTAATATATATGAAAAATATTAAAATAATATAAAATGCAATATAAAAAAATAATTATTAGTTTTGGCTTCTCATAATAAGTTGGCATGTTTGTAAGGGTAGCAGGAAAAATTGGCTCCTCCATTGTTTGTTCAGCTAAAGGAACAGACAAAGGTTAGAATCGAATTGTTGATTTGGAAGGCTCAATTAAAGGTTGGTCAGGTCAAGGAAAATAAAATATTGCTATTTAAATTTTGAAAATATTGGTTGCTTGTTTTTGGAATAATGTATTGTTAACAAGTTCTCTTGTTCAATTTATTGATATAATCATCCACTTAACACAGTGGTTAAGGTACTCACCTAACTATTAATTCTGAGTCCTTGTGTTTCAAGCTCGATCCTGCACAAGGCAATGGTACTGGGTGACCCATATATATTTTTCTGTGTTATACAGTTCCTCGCGATACAAGGATTTAATTGGCTTGTGCCTAGGGCCTGCTTTAAAAAAAGATTTGTTAAACACTTATTATTAACATAATGGTATAATGTCGCCAGAGCTCATCGGGGTGGGGGGAAGGGTCAGCAACACTTGTTTGCTGACTCTTAAAGGCCGGCAACGCACCCGCGACTCCTCTGGGGTTGCGAGTATCCATGGGCGGCGGTGATAACTTACCATCAGGTGACCCACTTGCGCGTTTGTCGACCTATGACATAAAAAAAAAATACCTTCAATGATATCATTATTTAATACCATAGCAATGGAGTTATAAAGTTCTTACGTATTGTACAATGACTTAATTAAGCAACGATTTGATAAAATTATAGATTGATTTAAGTTATTTTATAAAGTTATATTCATTCTTACACAAATAACAAACAAAAATTAACATAAGTACCACACAAAAAACTCAATAAATCGGTATTGATCATAATTTTATTATAATATCTACCTATTTCAATTTATTACTTATGATAATTTATGGCAATGTATGGTCAAAGTTCTTGTTACTTATGTCATTTATAAAATTTCCTTGTGGTTTTTAAATAAAACTGACTGTACTAACATAAACCATACTTGTCTTTGATATGTACACAACGATACGTTTTGTGTGTATAATCATATGATATATAATCCCTTATCATGCTCAAATATGGTTGGAAGCCATATCAATTTGAATATTCAAATATGTGTTAATGTGTAGTTGTAGTATAAAAACCAGTACCCATTTTAATGAGTTAATCCGCAGATTATAACTCATTAAAATGTGCTCTGTTCGTATAATTGACAGGTTTATTGTTTAGTTTTTTCCTATATTATGCGAATTCATTACTATTAAATACTTTGTAAATTAATGGAGAACGGCTCATTTCCATTAGAAGATTTGTGAGCTTACAGTCTTGTAAATTCAATTTAGACTGAAGCAATGTAAGCTTAATATTTTAAAGCTACTAGATTAACAGGCTGGCCTAGTTAGTCTAGTGGTTAGTGTCCCTGACTGCTAAGCCAGAGGTCGTGGGTTCGATTCCCGTCGGAGACAAACCTTTGTGTGATGAACATAATAATTTGTCCTGTGTCCGGGTGTCATTTATCTATAATTTGCATGTATTTAGAAATATATAGTTGTTTGGTTGCCATAGTACAGGCTTTGTTTAGTTTGGGGTCAGATGGCAGAGTGCAGATGGGACTTGCGTGTTTGCACTGGTTTAACGAGCACTTTAAGCCGTCAGTATCGGTTGCGGGATGTTTCTACGACAATTTTTGCCGATAGTTAGAAGTATTATAGAATCTGTGATGTGGTCTAAGCATCTGAGTTACGTACCTACTTATTGTGAACACCTATGGGTTTTGAAGTAGCTAGCAGCGACTGGTTAGAATGGGAGTATACTAATAGAAATAGAAAAAGGACAGAGCAGGAATTTGTAGTAAACATCTACGTGACGCTGGCGAGGTTCACCGGAAATGCTCAACATGACTCGAGTAACACTGACTTTGCACTAATCCTCTGTTAGCTCAGTCCGGAATTGCTGTGTCACCTTCTGATACGTGGTATAGAATCTTTGTATTCCAGCGGCCGAATTTTATGTTAATGCCATTGCATTAATCCAAAATTCGGCCAACTTTCGTGTGCATTAGTAATCGCACTTCTTATTTAATGAAATAATTTCAGTTTAACATTCCTTGTATTTCACGTCTATGGTAAAGTGCGATTACTGATGCACAAGAAAGTTTTAGAACTAACGGCTTTGCTCTCTTCCTCTGTTAGCTATCTATGTGCCGCTGGCAAGGTTCACCGGAATTGCTGAGTGAACACAGCTCGAGTAACACTGACTTTGCATTGATCCTCTGTTAGCTGTCTATGGGTCGCTGGAGAAGTTCACCGAAATTGCTGAGTGTACACAGCTCGACTAACACAGCTTTTACACTAGTCCTCTGTTCGCTACCATATGATGACTAATTTAAGTTTGTTTTACAACGGTAAACACTAAATTTTGCACTTTAACGTGGCGGATTAGTTAATATCTTAATTACCTAGGTAACGGGGACACTATCGGCTTACTCACATTAACAGAACTTACTTTTTACTTACGTATTTTTCATGCCATTTCAGTATTAGCCAGTAAACATATCTTTGTGTAACAATAATCCACTTAGTTGAAGTAATTATGTCGTTGACGAGGCTAGTTTCTATAAATAGACTGTATGGTTGCTTAATATTAAATACGAATGAACTATTACCTTCATTTAGAATAACTAATTTCATTCCTCTGTTTGTGCGCTATTTGAGTCCACTTGTAGTCATATTCTAAGGTTTCTGCAACAGTTTACACTTTCTAGATGTGTTATATGGAAGATTTGTATGGGGAAGTGGCGTAATGACATGATTTTATTGTGCTCAAAACGTGCATTTCGTGTTCCTGTTGAAAAACTTTCTTGTACATCAGTAATCGCACTTCACCATAGACGTGACATACAAGTAATGTTAAACTAAATTATTTCATTGCATTAACCCAAAATTAGGCCGCTAGAATACAAAGGTTCTCGACCACTTATCGGAAGGTGATCTAAGATATGTAGATTGTGTGAGGGTCGCTCTAGGGTCGATTATTGTAGTTGTGAGAGATAGCAAGCAATCGCGGGTTGCAGGAGAAAGAGATACACTACTTCTGGGGCAGTTTCCATGTTTATTGATAAAAATCGCAAAATATATGATGTATTTTTGGTGGAATGCAAGCTATAGCAGCCAGCTTTATCACATACTGTCTGCTCAGGATATTTTATTTTGCACGAGTTCAATATAAACACAAGCGCAATATATTCTTTCACCCTAAGAATCTGATAATACCGGCAAGCCCACATAGTGAAAGACCGAACGACTCTAGACTACTACGGAGATATTTTTCCGCCACTGTCGTTTGTTTTCCAGAGGGTTAGGCAGGACCACCACTGATTTTCATTAGATACGATCCTCGCATATTTCTTTTGCTTCATTAATTCCATTCTTCGTACATACACCTCGGGTAAGGATAGGTATTTTTGGACGTTGTCTTCACCTTACAACTGTAACATTTTTACATGGCATGTATACTTATCTCGTTAATCCTTCTTTCATACTCTACACTCTCACCCCAAATCCAGATTATCTTAACCATTCCATTTCCGAAAGTGGATTGACACTACATCGTTCGAAGACCAAATATATGTTTATCAATATTAATCTAAATGCTTTCTTTCATTCTAGCAAAGATATGGGATGCCCGATTCGGAGAGGTGGTACACACGTTTGACCACGAGCACATAGTAAAGAGCGTCAACTTCAATGCTGATGACACACAACTAGTAACCGCTAGTAACGAGAAAATAATACGAGTGTTTGATCTCAACAAACCTGAAGCCGGAGGTTGGTAATAACTAATACCCTACCTTCTTCTTATCTTGTTAGAGTGTACTTTGTACAGCACTTCGACCTTATAGTCTCCTGGTTTTGGATATGCTAATCCCGTAATCGTATATTTTGCCAGACCGTTGCATTCAAAGGGCATATGAGGCATTGACTTGATTTCTCTCCTCACAGATTGGGCTTACCCTAACAGTAAAAACTTCGTGACTTCAAACTAATAGTTATTATATATAACATACAATTATAAATATCATATAACAGAGAATTATAAATATCGTATATAAGACTTCTACTCTTTATATGGGACCGGAGCCGATTTTAACAAAATTTATATTGAACTTTTTAGAGAGTATTCTGTGCCAAATAAACAATTATTAAAATTGGTTTATAAACAACGGATAACTAAAAAAATACTAATATACGGCATAATAATGACCCCCTCCTTTTTTGAAGTCTCTAAAAATGAGCTGACCCTTTTGGACTGCAGAACAGATTTTGATGAAAACATTCTTGATTAAACATAAACGTGAATTATGAGAAGCTCTTCCTTCCCTATTTGTCTGTGCTTTGTATAATAATTTAGTAACCTCCTTTCAACTTAATACTATATGACCTTCATATTTAACTAGCCGTGCGCTGCGGTTTCACCTGCGTTTGACTTATAAATTATACCCTATTGTTATTCGGATGTATAAGCTTTATTACTATAAAGTTTCATCAAAATCCGTTCAGCAGTTTTTGTGTGAAAGAGTAACAAACACCATACATTCTTTCTCACAAACTTTCGCATTTATTCAGCAGGATTGCCTTTTAATTCGAGGGGTTTTAATAACTTTTATAATTTGGCCGTCCAACTTACTTAAATAAAAAGGTATCATTTCTCCAAATGATGTATAATGTGTGAATAATGTTTGATTCTGCAGCGTTTGAGAAAATAAGTGCTCACACAAGCAGCATAAGACATGCAGTATTCCTGCATAACTCACGCATTGTCAGCGTGAGTGATGATCTCACAATGAGGGTCTGGGACCGGACTAGTGGACAGGTAAGACTCCAACAGAAGCATATGCCATATTGTCACACAAATTACACATTTACTTATAATCTTGACGTTTAAAAGCTCGTTCTAAGAACTATGGCATCCTCGATATATGTAGATTTTGTAACCAACATTATTAATTTTTATACATTTATATCAAGTTCAAGATCTTAGTTAGACCTAATGAAGCACATCCTTTACTAAAATGTTTTCTTAAATTTTATCTTATGAAAAATCACAGTTCTATTTAAGATAGAGGTTGTCCTTTACTACTAGAATATTTTCTTAAACTCTGACCTATTTGTAAACGCAGTTAGATCGTCGAGAATATCCATTACCCATGTACCCAGGTACTGGCTCTCCTATTCGCATGATCGTGTGACGTTAGAAGGTCCACCTTCTTACAGGTTAAGGTGTATTAGTTCCAACTAATAATAATAAAAATTATTTATTTACTTTTCACAAGGAACAACAACTACAGCGATTAATTCATTTTTTTTTAAATTTATACAATTTTTTTTTTTTAATATTGACTTGTCTTATGAATATGATGATGATGTCTTCCCGGCCGAATTTCGGCCACGGCGGCCATTCTCAATGGAGATTAGCCAATTGCGCAGGACATTATAGTGCACAAGTGTGTGCGCAAACACAGGGCCCAGGCACTTTCTGTTCCATCACTCTCATGATCCGATGGGACGACTAGCGACACGACCGGAAAGAGATCAGGTACAGGACCGACGGCTTTACGTGCTCTCCGAGGCACGGGGGTGTAAATACCGCCAACTTCCAGACTTCGGGCTGATACTGAGAAATTTCTTTTTACGGAAAGTCACTTTTTGGCCCGACCCGGGATTTGAACCCAGGACCTCATTTTCTGCGGTTGAACATGCTACCGCTTGACCAACGAGGCAGTTATGAATATAGACCAATAGTTAATCGTTTCCTACGAAATTAACGAACCGGCATCCAGCAACTGGCATTGAGTTCCTGTAGAAAGGCGCTTTAACTCTAAAATGTGTTTGGTCTTGTTTTAAACAGCATTTATAAAAATGATATTTGTACACCTTTCCATTTCAATCAAAGGTAGACCGAATTTAAGAACATTGATTGTATTTTTATAGAATAATTTCTTAGTCAGGTATTGAAAATTGAAATGCATTCATTTCCATATATAGAAGTATCCTTTAAAGATATGCATGCTAAATTATAAATATTGTTTTTCAGGAGGTTCACAAAGTGGAGTTCCCCACCATTCCTAACAGTTTAGAACTGTCGAGGGATGGAGCGATATTGACAGTAGCTCATGGTAAGGATACACTCAATTACTAAAACAGTTTCTATAAATACTTTACCTGTGTACTAGTTGGTAGGTTGTTTGTAGGTAGGAAGCGTTAGCTTATAACGGATTTAGTGATAAAGCCGTATTAAGGGTTCATCGACTGCACATGTGGTACAGTGGCGAATGAATGAATGATTTATTTATTTTGCGAGTATAGTAGTATACATTACAATTCACTATATAATAGCATGCGTTCAAGTGTCATGAAGTTTTTACATACTTATCTATTATAAAATATAATTATATAGATAGATAGCGTTCATTCGCTCAAAGAGCAGCCCGGGGAAGTACCTCCACATTACAGAAGACATTGCTTAATAATAACATTAATAATTTTAATGTTCTGTTTCCGAGTGTGAGTAAGGTCCCCACAGCTCATTGGGGTGGGAGGAAGGGTCAGCAAGACTTGTTTGCAGACTTTTAAAGGCAGGCAATTATTATGTTAGTAAAGTAAGGGAGGGTCTTGTGCGGGTCGCGGGAAGCCGCTGGATGCGGGCAGCGCAGGATCGGCTATTGTGGAGATCCTTGGGGGAGGCCTTTGTCCAGCAGAGGACGTCTTTCGGCTGATATGATGATTATGAAAGTAAGGGATTATTTTAATAGTTTTAAACTTGACGTTTATAGTTCTGTTAGCATAGGCTTTCTTACCTACTTCTCCGGACAGTTATTTCACTAGTGCGGACTTTGTCTTTTAAGAAAGAATAGAAAAAAATTAGTTCTAAAGGCTACTTGTAAGTTTGTATGAAAAGATCATGAGTTATTCTGATTGGAATATATAATTATAGTATGAATCTAATATAAGAATGCTGTATCTATCATATCGTTTATCGGAAGTCATATAGGGAATAAAATCTGTTTGTGCATAATACTTGTACAAGGTGTACAATAAAAAGTAGGCATAACTTAATTTACATATATAACTTAACAATGTGAAACCCTTCAACATGCAAAATACACAAAAAACTTTATTAAGCAATGCCAAAGAAAAATAATGGTCAGCAGGTGGTCAGAGACAACGGATTTCCATTTGTCACGATCTTTTCACACCTCTTTTGCCTCGTTTACTGTCATTATATTCTTCATACATGCTCACCGCTTTAGTGTACTTCTGATCTGGGGCTCTACCGGCTAAGTCGCCGAACATCGATTTCTTAAATGGCGGAATCTTGACAATCGATTCCGGAAAATTTATGACATCACATTTGCTCATGGAAGCCGACTTAACGATTGATTAAGTCATTTTAACCTCTATTTATTTGAACGCCATTTAAAAAATCGATGTTCAGTGACTTAGCCGGTAGAGCCCCTGGCCTTTCTTGAGAACATCTACGATATGGTCAGATGGATTTTGTGAGGCGTGAAAGAATATTTATTTTCGTATTTCACTGACTAGTTTTGTTTCATTTGTTTAGTGTCATGATAGATAGCACTCCCTTAAGTTTCCGCTACTATTTATGTTCCTCCATAGTTATAGCTATATCCGGTATAAGATATGAACGGAAAATATTCATGGCAGACAGATAGCGTGCGTTACGTAGAATTGATATCGGATGTGGAGTCTAGGATGTAGGTCTTCTGTGATGTTCTAAAATAATTATTGTTTAAAAAACATACAATCGAGTCAAAGTTTTCTTCGTGACAATCGATTCGAACATAATTCTTGACAATCGATTCGAACATAATTCATAGGTACCCTGGGAACCTACTGCTTGAGTCGCCGATCATCGGGATCGTGATCGGCGTTCAAATAGATGAAGGTTAAACATGTTTAAATCGGCTTCCATGAGCACATGTTACGTAATAAATGGTCCGGAATCGATTTCCAACGTCGAAGCCGATTTAACGAATTAGTTATTTTTAACCTTTATCTATTTGTACGCCAATCACCGTGGCCCCCGTGCTTTGGAGATACCAAATAAAGTGAAAATCGGTTCAGAAACATACACTCGTTTCGATAACCGCCGACGGGATAGTGCTAATAAGCGCCTTTTCAAAAAGTATTTTAATTAATATATTCAAATATCGGTAAGAATAGGCCCTAATCTCATATGAGGTTCCCCGTGTAAGTATACATGGCACGCAACTGATGCAAAACCCCATGAACAAAAGCCTGTATCAGAATTAATTAATATTTTATAAAGATACACTTTATTTCATAACCGTCGACGTGCTAATAAGCCCCTTTTCAAATACTATTTTGATTAATTCATTAAAATATCAGTAAGAAAGGGTCCTATTCTCATATGAGTGTCACTTTGTAAAATTAAGTATGCAACTAATGAAAAACCCCATGAACAAAAGTCTGTATCAGAATTAATTAATAATTTATAAAGATACACCCGATTTGATAACCGTCGACGTGATAATAAGCCCCTTTTCAAATAGTATTTTAACTAATTCATTGAAATATCTGTAAGAAAAGGTCCTATTCTCATATGATGCTCACCTTGTAAGTATACCCGGCACGCAACTAATGAAAAACCCCATGAATAAAGACCTGTATCAGAATTAATTAATTCCTATAGTATTGACGTATAATGTCAGTTTAGTTCCGCAATTACTTGTTGATCAGCCTTGATTCGTTGTACTTATTCTAGTTCAAGAGCATGTTGCGCATTCGTTGAAACAATTTAACTGGTACTAGTGTAAATAGAGCCTGCAGCGTTTTTGTAGTTAACTATTGTGCAATCAATCTTGTCCCTATCTATATGCCACCTGTCTCATTTATAAGACTTTCTTATTTTAGCTATTGACATACTTTTACTCAACTACATAAGAAGGAGGTTATCAATTCGACTGTATGTTATTTCTTTTGACTGACTCGTTGGGTTAGCGTGTTCGACCGCAGTTAATGAGGTCCTGGGTTCAAATCCCGGGTGGGGTCAAGAAGTGATATTGGGATTTTTCCGTAAAGAAATGTCGCAATATCAGCCCGAAGTCTGGGAGGTGGCGGCACTACACCCCCGTGCCTCGGAGAGCATGTAAAGCCGTCGGTCTTGTATCTGACCTCTTTTCGGTCATGGCGCTAGTAGTCCCATCGGATCATGAGAGTAATGGAATAGAAAGTGCGCAATTGGCTAATCTCCATTGAGACTGGCCGCCGTGTAAAATTCAGCCGGGAGGACATTATTATTATTTATTTTTAATTTGTTTGTTTTGTTCGGGAGGCCTGTTGGTCTGGTGGTTAGTAACACTGAATCTTAAAGCAGAGATCGTGGGTTCGATCCCACCTAGGGCAAATCTTTGTGTGATGAACGTGGTTATTTGTTTTGTCTGAGTGTAATTTATTTATAATATGTATGTATTTAGAAATATGTAACTATGTTTATCAGTTGTCTGGGTGCCATACAATAGGCTCTACCTAGTTTAGGGTCAGATGGCAGAGTATTACTTGACTCATTGATATTTATTTTTTATTTATTTTGCTTTATATGTAACGCGATTTGTCGATTCTCCGTTGTGTGTAAACAGACTTTGATACTACTCTTTATTCGATAAGAAATAACTTCGGAATAGAGTAAATATATTACATACTCTGCCTGATTCCCAGAGGGGTAGGCAAAGACAATAGATTTCCATTTGTCACGATCTTTACACGCCTCTTTTGCTTCGTTAACATGCTCGCTGGTTTCGGTTCTCAAGAAAGGCCAGGGGCTCTACCGGCTAAGTCGCCGAACAAAGATTTCTTAAATGGCGTTCAAGTAAATAAAGGTTAAAAATTACTTCATCAATAGTTAAATCTAAATAGGTAAATATAAATGTTGTTTAAATTCGTTTTTCGAGTGAAAAGTTATGGTACTGTATTTTAAAACAGTAATTTTGGAGTAAGGAATTTCTATTATCTTGTTTAATTTATTATAAAAATACTAGAGACTCAACATTTACTGTACCTACCTTCACACGGGTACATACATAAAAATATTAGTAAGTATTTAAAATGAGTATTTTGCGCAAAAACCATTGAGGCCTTTTTTGAATGTGGGATTGCATTATTGTAATTGTGGTAGGGATATATTCTTTTTTTTTATATGAAATGCCGCCCATGTTGCCCTAATAATATAGCTTTCTATAGTTGAAAGATTTCTTGAAATCAGGTTATTCTTATTTTTAATTATCCCTTACAAACATACAAATAAACATAGAACGTTGTTTACTACGATCAATGCAACTTGGTCGAAACTACAGGAAAATAGCAATAAAGGTTAGTCGCGTTAATACCCGTAGAATATTATGTAAGTATAATACTGCGCGAAAGTTTAAAACCGTATAATAATCTAATCTTTTGTCTTTATAAATATTAATTAAGATTCGGAATTTGTGAACTGGTCGGTAGGCCATTCATATATATGGCTTTTGTTGTTGACCTCATTGATATAACTTAGTCTAAAATGAGCCTTAGAAACAATAAATGCGAATTCGACACTTGTTAATCAAGGTCCTGCCCCCATTTCGGCCATGGCAGCTAGTTCTAACTAAACTTCATATTCAGCGCACGAGTGAGTCCCACACAGGTAAATTGAACTACCTCATTCACATCATCCGATAGACAACACAGACGATAGTGAGATTGGTCAAGTGACAGGCCCGAATATTTTCACCAGGACTTCTCGATATCACACTAATATTATAAAGGCAAAAGTTTGTGAGTCTAGATGAAACTGCAGTCTAGATGGATGGCAACCACCAGAGTGACCATCTAGACTGCAGTTGTGCAGTCTAGATGGGTGGCAACCACTAGGGTGACCTCTGTTGGACGTTGGTTTGCAATCGTGTAGAAGATGCTTTACTCTTTCGCGCAAAAACTACCGGACGGATTTTGATCAAACTTTGTAGTAATATAGCTTATACATCCGAATACCACATAGGCTATAATTTATAAATTTTAACGCCGGTAAAACTGCGGGGCACGGCTAGAAAATAATATTCTTGATATCGATGATACGAGTAAGGATTTTACGCGATGAAGGAAACACCGTGTAAATTAAACCTCAAACATCAATAATCAATGTTTAATTTGCATTCCACAATGACAATTAGGTGTTTTAATAATACATGGCATCATTATGGACCCTGCCGGGCACAGCAAATGTAGAAGGGAGGAGGAGGGCTTTAGATAAATATATTAAATTCTATTATAACTTATGTTTTATGCATCTATCATCTATACATCATTTTTTATGTATCTAATACCTATATGGCTATAAACCATAATTATTAGGCATTGTTTATAAATTAGGAATGTATTATCTATTTTTATTTATTATACTTTTATTATTTATTTATCTTATTAATTATTTTATTTTGTTTATTATTATCATTTATTCAAATATCTTTCTTATTAAATACATTTTAAAATATATAAAAAACAGAAATATACATTTTAAAATATAAAAAATAGGATTTGCAACCGGCAGCAGGAACAGGGTCTATGCTACCGGAGGTTACGACTCTAGAGACAGGAACCTCCTGACAATGCGAGCCGTGTCCAAAAGCACCGCTTTTTGGATCTTGTTCTGTGGACCCAACCGCCCAGCGTCAGCCTCTTTAGGTGTTTTTCGAGGCTCTTTGCTATTAATCCATTAGCAGAAACGACTATCGGTACAATGATC
Organism: Pseudoips prasinana; assembly: GCA_951640165.1. Taxonomy (NCBI): domain Eukaryota; kingdom Metazoa; phylum Arthropoda; class Insecta; order Lepidoptera; family Nolidae; genus Pseudoips; species Pseudoips prasinana. The sequence goes on from OX621240.1 coordinate 22,592,751, forward strand.
CTTTATTATTATTATATTTATATAAATATTATTTTTTTATTTTATTCTATTGTATTCTATATGTATTTAGATATTAATATATATATGTTCTTATGATATACCTTGTCATATATTCTTATGTTACGATTTAAAATATAATTGTTTTCGTTTGATTTTCAGGTACGAACGTATCATTCTACTCTTCTGACACAATGCGCAAAATGCGTGAATTCTCGGTACCCACTAAATGTTACTCTGCTTCACTGGCACCAAGCAGAGCAACGTTTGTGTGCGGCGGCGAGGACCTTAAAGTATACAAATTTGACTACAACACTGGAACTGAACTAGGTATAATAATTGCTTAGTACTTAAGTTAAGATTTTTCAACTCCCAACAGAACGCACTCTACAAGCCCGTTGGTCATGTCAATAAAAGTGTATAATACCCTTCCAGAAGAATTAAAAAAAGAAAAAAAGGATAATACTTTTATTAAAAAACTAAAACTTTTCTTATTACAGAAAAGCTATTATACTGTAAAAGAATACTTGGACTCAAAGAAATAATTATATATAAATATCTTGACATTTATTAATCTGATAATCTTTTCGCTTTAAATATTGACATTTTTAAATTAAAATTTGGCATACTATGATTCTATATATGATCATATATATATACAAATAGCATAAATTCTTAAACTTTTTATTATTAACAAAAAGCCTTCTTCCTCTCTTCTACTATGCTGTGCCCGACAGGGTCCATAATTGTTACATAATTATAAGATTATACCATCTGTTATACATTATGGAAGCAATAAATGATTGAGTATTGAGTATTGAGAAGTGATTCTCTTTTCTATTTTCATAGTTTATTAAATAGGTACAGTTGTGTGTTAATAGATCATATGGTACAATGGGGTTGACGTATCCGTGTGGATAAAAACCCCTTATTAATAAAGATAAAAAAAAAACTCCCAACAGTTGCTATAAAATAAAATAAAATACACTTTATTGTACACAAAAAGGACATTTTACAATGAAACATTGTTTATAATGTACAATGGGCGGTCTTATCGCATAAAGGGATTTCTTCCAGACAACCTTTGGATGGATAGGAATTAAATGTATAAAATGTCGGGGACGGTGCAACAAAGTCTGGTACACAGTTAAAAATAGAAAGAAAAGAGATAATTAAAAAGGTATACTTACTAAAAATTAAAAATATGTTATTATTACACATACATATATGTAAATGAAATACTATATTATTAATATAATATTATATTAAATGCTATAGTAACTGTTTCGACCGAGCTAGCATGGCCACGATGTCTCTTTACAGCGTTCGACCAATCCCCATGCCCGCGGTCGTAGATTTACTGTGATAGTATTTTACTGTGATTTCATTTGTCGAACGAGTCTTCATCGCCAGTCTTGCCTCTGCAGACTTAATCAGGCTTTACCTTATCATTCATTTCGGACCTAGTTAAAAAGAGATAAGGTTGAAATTGATGTGGTCTCATGTACTCCACCGCCTGTTTAAGGTTTTCACTTCTATATGGCGCTCCGGACAAGAATGCGTGAATCTGACAACGTTGTCCGTCAACTGTTTTGTCGAATTCTATTTTCCTGAGCGCAACTGGCTGAGATATAAGGAGGCTTTATTATTTTATCCATCTTTAGATAATTCCTATAGTACAGTCATCGCTGCGATACTGAATTTTAAACAAATCTATCTTGTTTAAAATTCAGTATCGCAGCGATGACTGTACTATAGGAATTATCTAAAGATGGATAAAATAATAAAGCCTCCTTATATCTCAGCCAGTTGCGCTCACCGGTCCGTAAGTGATCGGTGAGGTGAGGCACCTATGCATGCGGTCAATCCATAGATTAAGAGGGGTACACACGCACACGGCCATTTGATCGCTGTCAACAAAGTCACATGATATTTTGTAATTTGTATAGAATAAAGAAGTAATATTGTTAGAATTAGTATTTAGGCACGTACTTGTGATACTTTGATTATGAACAACTGTTTTGGAAGTGCGAAGTCTCCTAACACAGGCATTATATGCTTAAAAGGAGATACAGTAATACCCCGCTTTACGCGACCCCGTTCTACGCGGTTTCACTATAACGCGAGTTTAGACTTCGGCGTTCAAATGCCTTGCATTACGCGAAAAATGTGTATAAACATAATTTAGTCATTAACTTCTCTTTGGTGACTCCCTTCCCCCGAACATTCTGATTGCAGAATTAGGGATTCCCCGTCCTAAGACTTTGTTTTATGGGGATTCCCTCGTTCGTTTCATTTGTTCCATCGTGTTTAGTTCGGCTGGCGGTCGTGTTTTAACATTTATTGGAGATTACATACATACATAATTTAACGCTACGTCAAAAATGTCGCCTATAAAGACAAAAGAGCGTAAAAGCGTAACTTTGGAATTGAAGATAAAAGTGTTAAGAAGACTGCAAAATGGAGGTAAAGCTACAATTGCTGGGAGAGATTTTGGACTCTCAGAATCGACTGTGAGATGAAATGATTCGTATTTTTTTAAATTAAATTTTGACTATGTTTCATCATAAACCTCGATTTACGCGAAATTCAGTTAACACGTTTTTTTTCCGGAACGCATCCCTCGCGTAAAGCGGGGTATTACTGTACTTGTTATTTTATTTGATAACGTTTGAAGCTAATAAATAATGATGAATGTTGTAGAATCAAACAAGGGGCACTTCGGGCCCGTGCACTGCGTGCGCTGGTCGCCGGACGGCGAGCTGTACGCCACGGGCTCGGAGGACGGCACGGTGCGCCTGTGGCAGGGCGTGCCGGGCCGCGTGTACGGCCTGTGGCGCCGCGCCAACGAGCCGCAGCCCGCCGTCAACGGGTTCAAGGAGGTCGCGGCCAACTGATATTACTCCACCTCCCACACGGTACGACAATACATACAACTGTACTAATCGCAGACTCGTGGCAGGCGGAACGATAAAACGAGCAAAAGAGACAGCGCACATCATTTTCTCTCTCGTGCTTGCACTATATTGCAAAATGCGTAAATACAAAAATAAAACAACCCACAACTAACCCTTCTGCCAAGCGTGGCTATGGAAACAATTTGCTTGTAAAGATCTTTAGCAGAGGCCTTTATCCAGCCGTGGTCATCATTCACTTACATGATGAAGCCAATATTCAAAATTTTGAAATAAGTATTTGTAAGTAATAATAATAAGTGTTACTGCACGTGTGGCGCAGCGGTTAAGACAGTCGGCTCGCCACATCGTGTCGCGGGCTCGAGTCCCGTGCCGGACAACTATTTGTGTGACTCACAAATATTTGTTCTGAGTCTGGATGTAAATTGTGTCCGTCTATTATATGATTATATGTTTGCGAAGTACCCCGCGACACAGGGATTCATTTCCTTGGTGCAACTATAAAAAAAATGCAAAAAATACCGTCAGCCTAGAGTGGCTATGGAAACAATTCGCTTGTAGAGGTCTTTAGCAGAGGCCTTTATCTAGCCATGGATATCATACGCTGACATGATGAAGTAAATATTCTAAATTATTGAAATGAGTAATTTGTAATTCATACTATTTTTTGGAAGAAGGCGATAGTTTTTGCAACACAGTGTAAACACTACTGCAGTTATTATCGTTACACCTGCTTTTGTACTATCTGTGTTATGGTTTTATATACAACATGTAACGTAATTAACGCACACCCTCAAATACCCCAATTGGAATATTATGTTGTAATCATAATACACACACTGAATTTTTTATTTAACATGTATATGCATTGTTATGTACTAAATTAGTTTCTTGGAATAAATATATTTTTCTTTATTTTGTATTGAATGATGGAATTTGTATGAATACAAATAAAACTGCGTTTTTAAAAGTCTTATTACTTTGACTTACGGTCCATTTTAATATATGACAATAATTTCCCTAGTTTTAATTATTTTGGAATAAAAACTTACCTTTATTATAAATGATATAAATCGATTCAGTAAACGATCCTGAACAAACTATTTTCAGGATGTGCGTTAATTAAGTTGTATGTTGTATACAACATGTAACGTAATTAACGCACTTCCTGAAAATAGTTTGTTCAGAATCCTTTACTGAATCGATTTATATCATTTTTAATATAGGTAATTTTTTATTCCAAAATAATTAAAACTACGGAAATTATTGTCATATCAACCCTGTAGAGTCAAAACCAATTGAAATGGACCGTAAGTCAAAGTAATAAGACTTATAAATCGCAGTTTTATTTGTATTCATACAAATTCCGTCATTCAATACGAAATAAAGAAAAATAAACTTTATTCCAAGAAACTAATTTAGTAAATAATAATGCATATATATGTTAAATATAAAATTCAGTGTATGTATTATGATTACAACATAATATTTTAATTGGGGTGTCTGAGGGTGTGCGTTAATTACGTTACATGTTGTATAGGAATTAAAAACAATGTATATTCAAAATAAGTTGATCGTATTTTCTCTTGTTTCAGGATATTGAGGTGCAGTGACATTCAATCAAAATTGATATCTTGGTGGCGACACTACTGTGTGGTGATAAAGTTACCAAGGCATGTGTATAATGAACTTAAAGGGGGACTAGCCTGAAACAAAATCAAGACTTTTAAGTATTCAAGGTAAATTTTAAGAGTTTGTGTTGTTTATTTTTTTTGCAACACTAATTTTTTATACTCAAACCTAATGTATTTATTGTAACATAAAGAGAAACTAAATAGACTTGATATGCAACAAATAAAGTGATTTGTAAATATTTTAAAGAGTTTTAGTTTCATTTATTTGACCAATAATTTAATTGACAGGCCTGTTGGCGTGGTTGGTAGATACGCTGCCTTTCACGCCGGAGGTCGTGGGTTCGATTCCCACCCGGGACAAATATTTGTGTACATGAACATGTCTGTTTGTCCTGAGTCTGGGTGTAAATTATCTATATAAGTATGTATTTACAAAAGAAAAGTAGTAGGTATATGTAGTATATCAGTTATCTGGTTTCCATAGTACAAGCTCTGTTTAGTTTGGGATCAGATGACCGTGTGTGAATAATGTCCCAAGATATTTTATAAAAAAAAATATGATTGACGTGCCAATTGGCGTGGTTGGAAGATACTTGCCTTTCACGCCGCAGGTTTTGGTTTCGATCTGCATCACAGCATGAACATATCTGTTTGTCCTGAGTCTGGGTGTAATAATCTATATAAGTATGTATTTACAAAAGAATAGTATAATACATATACTACTTTTCTTTTGTAAATCTATACATATAATAAAATCGTAGGAAAGTCAAAACTGTACATTGAATATTTTTTTAAAAGGATACTTGGGGCGTGATCTACAATCGATATCGAAACCAAAAATATAGTTTTTAGAATTTTTGTCTGTTTGTCCGGGCTAAACTCAAAAAGCACTGCATGGTTTAACTTCAAATTTTGCATTAATATTACTTAGAGGTCGGGTCAACCCAATCTAATGGGAGTTACCTTTGTGATTAATGCATCGTTGATTATTATTTTACTTTAGTTGACTTACTGACTTTACTTAAGGACAATTGATGACATCGGGTAATTTTTTTAAATAACAGTAGTAAAGTAGTCTTTAGTTTATTTCATAGCTAGGTTATTTATAGGTTAGGTTTTCTTTAATTTATATTGCTTATTTCTTTTGAAAGTTATATTTTTTAGATTTAGCTAGAAATAAGTAGGTATATTGGTTATCATTCAAAATTGTCGCGTACGAAGTCGCGGGCACCAGCTAGTACATACTATATCAGTTATTTGGTTTCCATAGTACAAACTGCTTAGTTTGGACTTAGTTCAGACGGCCGTGTGTAGGGTTACCATATGACAGGCGTTAGCCGCATTTGACAGGCATTTTAAGGTTTAGACAGGGGTGGGGCCGGCATTGGTCTGAGACAGGCATTTTCGCAGGCTCTCGTCAACGCCCAGTGGAGTAAAGACAGAAATCGGCTGACAATTGAATCAGTAAAAGCAATATTGATTACACAGGAACGTTACAAAACTGTATCTTGTGAAGTATTTTACATATATAATAAATATCCTTCTTCATTATTATCTTTAGGCTTTTACTTATTACCTACAGCGTTTTCCTTCAGACAGGCATTTTTCAGAAAAATCAGGCATTTTATGTATCATAGACAGGCATCCCTCTATTTATATATGGTAACCCTAGCCGTGTGTGAATCATTATTCACACAGGATATTATTATTGTTTTATTATATTCAGTAAGTGCTTATTACTTACTATACGTATGTACGAGATAGCCGAGGTTTGACCGGTGCACTAGTACCCAAATTCGAAAAGTAAGTGATGCGCCCACTAAACTTAATTGTATAGCATTTAAAGACTTCCAATCCGTACTAGGCCAGCGTGGTGTCTTATAATAGGCTATTATAAGACACCACGCTGGCCTAGTCCCCTCTTATTGTGAGAAGAGGCCCTTGCTCTGCAGTGGGATAGTAATGGGCTGTATTATATATGTTTTTTGTATATAATGCAGCCCATGTATTTATATTAATTTGACGCTGTTCTCGGCCATCCGTTTCTATTTCTTCCGATTTCGTCTTTAGGAACCAGGTTCGTAGATGAGGCCCTAGGTTTTATCCATGGTCGAGTCTAATAAATTGGGATCTCAGTAGCAGCTAGGAATTAGTAATTGGTCCGCTTTAAACCACCGTGTCACAGAGAGCGTGTAAAAATGTACATTTTCCCCGTTTAGCTGATACATCCGGTTTAAGAGTGCTAGGCAAGAGTGTATTTGTTTGGGTACATACTTAATGTACCATATTATTTAGGTAATTAGTTTCTGTTGAGACCGGATGCTTTGACTGAAATTCGTGAAGAGGACAACATTTCAGATAAAAAAACAACAATTTAAATTTAAAAAAATATTTGTATTCAAATTCTGTTCTTTAGGTGAGATTTCATATGATAGAACTTAAAGATAATCTATAAAAAGTTACACCTTACCTAATTATTCAAATATATTACAAAATAATTTACAAGGACCTACTTTCCTAGGCACAAACTAGGCAGTGAATTTTATTTTAGTGAGCTAGACATGTAGTATAATATTAAAGACTAACTTTTGGCCGCAGGTTTACTCCCTATAAGGGAATACACAATTTGTTAGTAATAGTTCCGCCCAACAAATACGACGCATCCCTCCACAGCGGTCGATGAGTCGATACAAACATTAATATTGCTATGGAGGGGCATCGTAGTAAACGGATCATTATGTGTTTTGTTTAATAACTATGACGCCCTCTGCAGACGATAATTTAAATCACTTCACTAAAAAGTTAACTTACAAATCCCACAAAAGTTGGAGCAATATAGATCGAGTTGGAGACTGTAGCATATATACTTTATATGCTACAGTCTCAAACTCTATCTATATCTTACTAAACGGATCATTATGAGTTTTTAACTACTATGACGCCCTCTGCAGATGACAATTTTAATCACTCCAATTAAAAGTTAACTTAAAAATTCCTAAGGAGCAAGTATATTATTATGCAACAGTCTCCAACTCGATCCGTATCGTACAAAACTGGATCATTATGAGATTTTATTAACTACTATGACGCTTTCTGTAGGCGACATGAATACACAATTTGTTAGTAATAGTTCCGTCCAACAAATACGACGCATCCCTCCACAGCGGTCGATGAGTCGATACAAACATTAATATTGCTATGGAGGGGCATCGTAGTAAACGGATCATTATGTGTTTTGTTTAATAACTATGACGCCCTCTGCAGACGATAATTTAAATCACTTCACTAAAAAGTTAACTTACAAATCCCACAAAAGTTGGAGCAATATAGATCGAGTTGGAGACTGTAGCATATATACTTTATATGCTACAGTCCTACCTACAGAAGGATAAATACGGGCTCGCGAGGGCGTCAAATCGATACGTGAAGACTCCGACAAAAGTCGGTCGTAGTTCCGACTACGACCGACTTTTGTCGGAGTCTTCACGTATTCAAGCTTCATTGTAAATAAATGGCTTATATCCGTATAAGCCATTTATTTACAATGAAGCTGAAACTGCTCTTCAGTGGATAATTAAATCTGTTGTCTGCGGAGCAACTTGTTATGCAAAGTTTGTATTATTTATTTGAAGCAAAATGGTAACATTGGTATCAACATTGCACGAAGCTATTATATTATAATTATGTCTATTTATTAAAGTTTTACTCTCAACAATCATTTTATTGGATTCTATAAACGTAAAATTGTATGAGCTGATTGAATGGCAGTATATGAGTAAAAAACCTTACTAAAATTGCATACACTTCATCAATGTTATACAATAACACAGTTTAATACACAACTCATTATTACCATGTTACGTATACTTATAACTATATAAGGCTCCAATAAAACCTTATTTACAAGATATTCCGACCATATTACATTAAATTACATAATTAAATGTAGGTACATTCTTAAGCACTAAATCCAAGATCATTATATTATTAAAAAAAAATCTTGAACATTATGACAACGTAAGAAAATTACTGAATTAAAAAAAGAAATACAATTAAGTATTTAAGCTATTAGCTTTTGTACGTACATGTTTTGTTCTAACACCGACTTAGGGCGGCTACAGACGTCCATCGGATTAACTAGAGTTGACCTTAAAATATACTAACTAACTATTATAAACTATGAGACACCACATCAGTCAGAGTGAGAACGAAACTGGTGATTCTTATAACACTGGTAATCTGTTATGGTAACTATGTAGATAACATGGTAGGTATTTGTTTGAGAATATATGCATTCAAACCTAAATTTTTGCTGGTCGTAAATATAATTACAAAAATAAATTAAGACTTGGTGGTTTTGCATTGGTCGATCACTTTCTTATACATAGTGTATTTTAATTTTCTTAATCCAGTCTCTGATAAACGTTACAAGCTTCCAATTCTATGTGCGTTTTTTTAGTATTTTTGTGACTAAGAGCTTTTTTAACCCTTAAACTGTCCTAGTATATATTCATAATTAATTGATTTTAGCCCTTATTACAATACTATAGAGTTAAAAATGAGGTGGTAACTATTATATAGCATTGTGCGAATAAGGGTTAAATTACCACATGTGTACGAACGTGTGCTTGGTGACAACTGCGGTTATTGCGACAGTAACTTGTTTGTTCAATGTAAGCTAGGATATTCTCTGTACATTTGGTCATGGAACAATTGTACATATGCACACATATCCTAATTGATTCACTTCTGAGCTAGGGTGACGAGCTTTTGTTGGTTTGTAAATCATATGTGGTGGAAATAAAGTCAAATTTGCGTTGTTGGCATGTACGTACTCCTAAAAATAATATAAAAACACGCCAACAAGTAAATTCGCTTTAAAAGCCCATACATATTCATAGAATTTAGGGATTATATATTCACAGACAGGAGCTGTGATATAACGGTTAAGTTTAATTATTTTAAAATTGAAGAATAAAAGTTCATTTTTTGTATTTATGTATTGCCATGCCGGTATTCCCTTGACATGGTTAAACAGCTGTTGTGACTGCGAGTTGTACATCGAAATAGGGAAGCTGAATCCTTATTAACATTTTTGGTGTAACACCCGACTAGTGGGTGGAGCGATAGTTCGTTGGCATGCCCACAAGTCGTTATAGATACTTGTCATGCCCAGCATCCGACTATCGAGTTCATGGCGTGGCTGCGAAAGACAGACTAATAGACTGCATTTATTTACAAATATAGATATAGCTATACCCACAACACAGTACACATGTGGCTTATGACACAAAAAGCTTTAAAAATCGCAGTTAAAATCATCGGCTGTAACGGTTAAAAGAGTATTTAATTGTTCATTCACTTGGCGATGAAGGGCGACAGATCGGGGAAGTTGAAGTTAGAGTGCGGACGCCGCGGCGCGCGGGGCGGCGGCGAGGCGGCGGACGCGCCGCACTGCGCCGTGCACACGTCGTCGCGCGCCACCGCGTCGCGCGGCCACTCGCGGTGCAGCTGCGCGCAGTCCGTGATGCGCAGCGACGCGCACTGCGCCTGCGATACAAATACACATTATTACTACCATTATGAGGCAAAGTTGGAGCAAGTATATGCTACAGTCTCCAACTAATCCTCCATTTAGATAATTGTCTCAGAAGAGATAAAAAAAAATTCGCGCGGCTGTCAAATCGACACGTGAAGACTCCGTCAAGAGTCGGCTGCAGTCGGTCTTTGATAATCGGTCGGATTGTTACCGGAAATGTAAAGCAACTAGGCTCGCGTTCTGTCCATAGATACCCATCTAAGGACAGAACGCGAGCCTAGTTGCTAGCTAGACGTTCAGAAATGAAACCAATTTAGTGGTCGCCCGACCACCAAATTGGTTTAATTTCTGCACGTCTTCCTGCTTTGGACATTAAAGTTAAGCTGTCGGTCCCGGTTGTAGTCTGTAGACAACAGTCGTTAAGCCAACTCACACACATGCTACGGACAGTTTGCATATTCCCGTGGCGGCAGTAGAGGGCACTCTTCATACTGCCAATCTGCCCCGCTTACTAACAGGTGAGCTCTGTTTTACGGCTTGGTAGAATTATAAAGATGACTACTAATTTATGTTTCACGTTTTATATTATATACTGACCCCTTCGTTGGTACATATGCACGACGTGCAGGGCGAGGGGAAGGCGGATTCTCCCACTGCGACGGAACGGCCCGCGATTAGACAGCCCTGCGCGGAGCTCTCGCGCCACGCTGACAAGTCTATCTGAGGCAGCGAACCACAAGATACGCGGGGATTCCTGAAAAAAAAAATGAGATTAGTTATTAACCCAAATTTTGCGGACAGCTTAAGCTTAACTGACTTCTTCGTCTTTGTAAAGCGATCCTAGTAAGTAGTTACAGACACCAGTACATCCAGCTACACCAATCTGTCAATTTTTTTTTATAGATTTTCAACTTTATCACCAAAGCATAAGGTTCACTTTCAATTGGGGAAATTTTACAGATTTATGTGCTGGCGTCTCTACATTCATGGTCAAAATACATTTTATTTTAAATTTTGGTATTAATACTAATGGTGCTCGGGTTCTACTTCTACTTTACTTTTTTTTCTCACGTTGCATTCCATATTACGGAAGAAAAGTTTGCAGACTTAATTTTTATCTATATAAGAGAAGTAGTATATCTAGTATATTTGTAATCTGGTTTCTATAGTACAATATCTGCATAGTTTGAAATCATATGGCGATGATAATAATGAATGTCCCAGAATTAGCGTAGTAATACTCACAAGAAGTTGCTAGGCAGATCGAAGGCGGCTCTCTGAATATCTCCAGGGTGGTCGAAGTTGTCGCACAGCACTTTGGACAGCGTCACCTTCCTGATCTCTGACAGTTGTCTTTCGGTGAAGCGAGCGGCTGGGTTGTCGTTTTCATACCTGGAAACGAAAAAGCCGTTTTTGTTGTCACTTGCTGAACTGGTACCTAATAGGAAAAGTATATGGACACATTATATCTACAACTGAATATACATCAGTTAAGTCTCTCGGTGCATAGTCTAAAGAGAATTCACATTTTATTTGCTGGTGTGAAACGCCTGTAGTTAAATGTCTCGATAATCTTTTTTTCTGGACTGGAAATAAATGCGTGTTTGATCTACTGAGTTATACAATCTTTAAATTCTCACTTTTAGGGTGAACTCAAGACAGGGTGAACATGATTGAATTTCTCAGTAAAATAGGCACTGTTTGCAAGTTATTGTCAAATTTTGTGACTTCTAATAAATAAATGTTAGCTCATAAGGTCTGCTGTAATAGGAATAGATCTAGGCTATAAAATAGTACCACGATTTGCCAGCAAAATATTAAATGCATAAAAGAACATTTCTTCCCATTTTTATATATTAATTTTTTCGCGTTCCGGTTTGTTGTTTACACTTTGCACAACTAATTTTAAAGATGGAAAATATTAACATTAGGTACTACTAATGTTTGAGAGTCATGGATGTTTTCTATGTATTTAAGTATTTATCTATCTATATAAGTATGTATATCGTCGCCTGGTACCCATAGTACAAGCTTTGCTTAGGTTCGGGGCTAGGATGATCTGTGTGACATTGTCAAACTTCAAACTTATTTATTTGTCAAACATAGGTGTACAGAGATATTATGTTATAACATTATATTATAGTGTGCGCTACGTTTTTCCAATAATGACATACAAATTTTCAAATATGTACAAAACTTATAGAGAAATTACAGTACATCAGACATTATAGAATTATACAGACATTTATTGTATTACTTAAACTAAATTATCATTAAAAAAATCATCTAATGTGTAATAACACTTTGTAAGCAATAGCTCCCACAGAATGTCTTTAAATTTTTTTATTGGCAAGCATTTTATCTTCTCAGGTATTTTATTATATATTATTTGAGGAGCAATACCAAAAAAACTCTTTTTTATAAGTGCAGTTTTACATTTCACATGGCATAATGTGTTAGTATATTGAGCTCGGATTGGCATTTTCTTTACTGTAGCTAGTTTTTGGATTAGATTTTTTTCCCTAGATATTCTATTATTATTATAGTTTATGCACTGTATTGTGAGCTTAACAAGTACAAGTGTATGTTAATACCCAGGTGCTGAATAAATTTCATTATTTCATTTCCTTATTTTTTAACCAATAATTATAGAAATATCCTCTTACCAGAATCGGTCGCATTTCCTAAGCTGTCTGAACTGTATAGCAATAATACAAGCAAATGTAGGTCCTACGAGCCCGCCCTGCAGTGGGCGCTCGCTCATGCCGCCAGGGAATAGGTCGATGTCGTCCACTGTCGCATATATCCTTTTGAATCTGATGGAAAAGAAAGTTGGATTGAGTAAGTTTCATTCTTTATAATTAAGATTAAACATGTCAGTATCTTCGAAGTTTCAAGGTGCATGTCAGAGAAGTAAAGTAGGTTCTAAGATTGCTTGACACCCATATAGAATTTGCGGGCAAATTATGACTGATAATGAAATTGTAGAAACTGAATTATTTTTTCAAGATTAAGATTAGAATTTTTTGTTGTGTGACATTATGGCCATTTTTTTCCATAATGTCTCGTGAATAAACTAATCTACGTTAACGGGACTTGTTTCTCGACGTTTTTTATCTACTATTCTTAATGAGATGTTTAACATAAGCGACTATCCTGCTGCTAGAAGTAAAGTTTTCGTGACTAACATCTCGGTAGGTATATACTGTCAGTAATTTCGTCAAGAATCTCAATCGGCAATTATTGCAACATAGTCGACCTCTAGAAATTACAATAGGTCCTCTTGTTATGATTTGATTTACAAAGGTCTAACCCGTTAAATTATGAGGGCTACAAGATTGATACCAATATAAATAACAACCAAATCTAAAAGATAGTTGGTAAAGTATGCCGTACCTGGCAATAACCTCATCTGGAATCTCCCGGGCCAAGTCTTCGAAGGTAGTCGCTCGTTTCAAGTTACAAAGCGCTCTGTAGTTGTTATAACTTGGTATGCCGTGGTCTCTTGCACGTTGGACGTTGAGGGCTACGAGATCGATTCCTGAGAAGGGTATACGACGGTCCTCGAACAAATGGTTAGTAACTTCTCCGGTGATGAACTGGTCGAGGGTTTCCATGGGAGTTGAGGCTACGCCACGCATCAGCTCATCGACCAAAGGTGGGTGCTGTGAACAAGACGTGTTGATTCATTCATATCAATAAAAAAAATACGAGAAATTCCTAAGTTAATTGGTTATTTCAAATTTAATTTTGATTGCATTATCGAATGAAACTCGTTATTTCAAGACTCAGCGGTAAATTCGTTGAGTGTTAAATATCATAATCAGAGAATAATTAGAGTTGATAAACAAGTTGTCAGTAACCCACTTGCCTTCAAAGCAACACGGGAACATAAGAATAAAAAATATGAAAACAAAACAAGGACAACCAAGTCTTCTCAATAAATGTGCATCAATACTAACTTCCATAAACATATCAGTCCTAAAGAATCCGTCTCTGAGAAGGATCGGAGGCTCGACGGGCTGGAAGTTGGGTGACAGACGAGGCAAGTGCGGGCGGAGCAGAGAATGGCCGAATCTAAAGGAAGCTGCCGCAAATTCTGTCACGATGGCCGGGTTACAGGTAGGCGAGTATTCTTTGTAGTAGCCTGAAAAGAAAACCCAACATTAGAATTCTGAAAATGAGCTGATTGTAATATATAGCTTCGCTAACGACAAGCGTAAAAAGTGAAATGTTTATAATTCCATTAGGTTATGCGGTGTTCTCAGATGATTCACCCTAACCACATGAGGAAAAGGAAGTGGTGTTGATACCTATTAAAAAATCTGCGATATAACTCGGGTATTAATCAAAACACAACCTAACTTAAATAAGTTTAAATAAATTTCTACGCTTTCAGTGTTGAGGTTGGCGGTCGCCCTTCTCGTTTTCTCCAATCTCGGTACACGCACGCACACATACACTCGTATATAAGAGAAAGAGAGAGAGACAAAAAGAAACTCGCATGGAGGTGGCATAATGCTTCCGTGACGATTGTCAAAAATGATCTCATTGCAGTGGTTTTTAATCCAAACAGGGTGACATTGTTCCTGAACCATAATCAAATAATGAACTTGTAGATACGAGTGAAAATAGCGCCAATGATTCTTTGGTAGTATGGCGTATAACTAGGGTTGCCTTATGTTCCGCATATACGGGACTGTTACGGGACTGTATCACATCCCGTATTGTTACTTGTCCCGGTTTTGTCCCGTTTATCAATATTTCAATATACACGTACAAAAGGCTCGAAGATGACGGCAAGCGAGATACGCACGGGGGCTCGTGGTTATCGTTGTTTTCCATTGATTTTTATTAGAATAAACTGTTACTACAACAATAATGGCAACCCTACGCATAACATAGTAGCTGTTCGAACATTCAAACACCTGGTCTGTGTTCCATTAACAGATACAGAGAATAGATAATCCTCTCATATTTCTATAGTTTGTTTTGATTTAAGGATTTACCTGATGGCAGCAGTTTCAATCCATAGAGGTTAACCGCGTTCCAGGACAACAGCCTTGGCAGGAACTCGTTGTAGATGATGTGAGTGAACATGGCCGCAATGATTCTCCTAGTGTGCTCGAAAAGTTGGTCGGCGTCCCAGTGCGGGTTGACGCCGCGAAGTCCTTCCACGATGCGGTTGTGTTGGCGCAGCCACATCGTATGAATGGCGGTAAGACCTGGCTGTTCTGAGGCTCGACCGTCACCTGAAAAGAACGCTTTATTAGTAGCCTATCGTGATACTAAAGCAGAGCTGTTATTATAATCTAGGGCTAGAGGCTATTAGAGTATTGTCTATCCCATTGCACTCAAATAAAATGGACATCCTACAATATTTACAAAGTTATTTGATAGTCTAACGAACAATTGAATTTTGTAGTTCTAAAGCTTTAAGGGTCAAAATCGATAGTTTTTTAGTGGCGTTCTGATGGCATCCAAATAATAATGTAGGATTTTGAATTCACGTCGTTTTAACTTTGCCTTTGTTGTCACTTTTACTAAGCAGCAGCTTTGTATTCTGGCTCAAAATTACTTGGCGGCGAGGTTAAGCATCTAGACTGGAGGTCTGTCCGCAGATATCGGTTTTCTTTAGTCATATTCATTACCTTGTCATAGCTGATTCTCTATTAAATAGAAGCTGCACTCTTAGACTGCTTGTTTCTAGATTATATTTCTTTATTTTATATAGGTTATTATGCCAGGTGTATTGTTAACAGATTCCTGAGATGTCCAGACTCTCCGAGAACTTTTGTAATAAAATTTTAAAGCGCTGTGTATTGGAAACTATGCACGGTTCATTCTCGGTTACAGATCTCTACCATTAGTTGTGATGTTGGTGCGTCCGTGGAAGGACGCCGTCCAGAGAAATACTCATAATTACCATCATGATGCCACTTACCAGCGATGAAGCACAATCTGCTAGCAGCTTTGCACTCAGGATGGTCATTTCTTGGTAACAGCTCCCTACCGTTGGCGGGGTTGACAGTATCGTTAAGACGACCATTAAATCCTCGTAGTTTACTGACTATGCAGGGATTCTCGCCGTATATCACTGAGGCATCGATGAAGGGCGTGTTCTGATTTACTTGTTCACGTGGTCCTAGAAAAAGAAACAATGCCGAAAGTAGTTATGAGGTGGAAGCGTCTGAATACGATAAATATAGTGGTCAAGAAGTGGACTCGATTACAAAAATGTACAGGACTGATACAATTAAAAAATTCGACACACTACTATTTATAGAAAAATATAATATAATAAAATCCTGGGATATTATTCAAACACGGCCTATTGATCCCAAACTAAGTAGAGTTGTACTATATATAGAATCCAGATAACTGATATAAGTACTATTTTTTGCTTTTATAAATACATACTTATATAGATAATTACACACAGATTCAGGACAAACAGACATGTCAACACACAACATGCGTGGGAATCGAACCCACAACCTGCGGCGTGAAAGGAAAGTATTTACCAACCGCCAGCCGGCACGTCAATTATGCTATAACGTATGCACTATAAATGTTCATCATTACAGCTGAAAGAAATCCAGGGACAACTCTCCCCAAGGATAGGGTGAAGTCAATATTAATTAACAAAACACATTGTTGGCCTTTCCTAAACATTAAGTCACTTATGTGTTATCAATATGGTTGTCGTTTCTGACTTATTGTTAATGTATACAAATATTCTTACCAAGTTGCTGCTGTCCAGGCAAACTCCTCATGAAGGGGAAGCACAGTCTTTCTCCAGAAGTGACGTTGACTTCTGGGTAGTAATGATCACCGCGAGGCACCGGGAACGGGTTGCATTCAGGATGTACCGTTCTCGGAGAGTCACACGAACGGCAGTCGGGGATTGATTCGTGGAAACCTGTTAGAGTATATCGATACATTAATAATAATGTCTAATCTCAAAAAATGGGACCTGCACCATCTACCAATCTAGGGACCCGCCGGACAATTAAATTTATGATTTCCCATTTTTGAGATTAGATAAACGCTTTGCATTGCGAATAATGCTATAAAATTAAAATTTAATAGTAAAGTCCTCCTAGCCGAATTTTGATCACGGCGGCCAGTCTCAATAGAGATTAGCCATCTGCGCGGAACATATTATAGTGCACAAGTGTGTGCGCTAACACAGCAGCACTCTCATGATCCGAAGGGACGCCTAGGGGCACGACCTGAAAGAGGTCAGGTACAGGACCGAAGGCAAGGGTGTATAATACCTCCAACTCCCAGACTTGATCCTGATGCTGAGAACTTTTTTTTTTACAGTAAAGTCCCAAAGTGACTTCTGATCCGACCCGGGTTTTGAACCCAGGACCTCGTTCTCTGCGGGTGAACACGCTACCGCTAGACCAAAGAGTCAAATTCATTCGATACATTATGTGTGCTACGACTAACCACATCTTGAACTTAAAAGAATCAAGACTTACCTTTATGAATGGGAGTCATCGTGAGCTCATGGTCGAGGAACTGAGCGAACTGCATCACCATAAGTGTGTAGCGAGTGTGCAGGTTGGAGATGTCGGGGTGAATAACAGTGGACACAATACGAGGAGATGGCAACGGGGTTCCAGTCACTGAGTTGATACGAGGTCGACTTACACCTGAAAGTTAAAGAAATTTTGTTAGTGTCCGTCTATTATATGTTTGTAAAGTACCTCGCAACTCAGGGACAAGATTCAGAAGTGCGTTGTCTTAAAAAAAAGTTCTTTAATTATTGAATTTGACAATTTTTGGCATCGGATAGTGATCGGCATTTGGCATCGGTTTATTGCGACTGTTTAATGTGAACCAAACAGATGGCAACACTCTTATAAATATTGCTGGCGATTTTGTCTTTTACATCATTAAACTAATTCAGATGTCACTACATATAGGTTGTATGAAAAGAACAGGGTGTACATAAAACTGTAAAATGACTAATACCTGTTCGATAGGTTGTAACGGGTTGGTTAGTTTCTCATAGAATTTCTCACCCAAAGTAAATTGACACAACAAAAGATGCCCTGTTATTCTCACAAGAACTATATAAATAAGTATTGCAATAACATTAAAGTAATGTAGTTCGCATAGCATAGAATCAGGGGATCTTATTCTTACCCGATTAGGAAGCGACAGTAGTTATAGTAATCAGTCCTTATAGAGCTTTTGTCAAGGCCCCTTGTCATAATGCACGGATTCAATGGGAACTCCGAGAATTCGACAAAGTTCAAGGTCTGTTATTAAGATTCTACAATGTCGTCTTTATTGCACCCAGACATTACATTATATGATCACTAACTATGTACTGAGGTGATTTTAATTTAGCAAGGTTTACTTCCGGCTCATCTTTATCGGGGTGAGATTTGTATGAGATGTGTCTATTTCTATCCATCTCATACAAGTCTCACCCCGAAATTTTATTAGATGTAAGTTCAACTAATTGCTTGAAACTTTCGACTAAGTACATACATATACCTACCTACCTACTTATATAAGTATTAATAAAATATACATAAATATAAATAATACATAACCACATACGAATAAACTATAGCATCAGGAAGAATACTTCTATTTTCTTCAATAGATGAACTAGCGCGTATCGAATGCGGAAGTGAATAAATTCCACGAACGCACCGCACGAAGCATTGTAACGAAAGAGCCATCGTTACGGCTGGAATTGTTGGAACGCAATCGGAGGAGGAGGGAAGTGAACCACTTTTTAACCCCCGACGCAAAAAGATGGGTGTTAGTTTGATGTCGATGTCTGTCTGTGTGTGTGTCTGGCTGTGGTATCGTAGCTCTCAAGCTGATGAACCGATTTCGATGCAGTTTTTATCATTTGAAAGCCAGTTTCCTTGCGGTGGTACATAGCTATGTTTGGTGAATATCGGTCCAAAATGATGTAATTATAGATGGAGACAGGGTTTTTTTAATAGTTATGTTATTAGAAGTGGTAATTGTACTGTCTTGTTCGCAACTTTTCTTATCGTTTCACTGGAGTTGGTATGATGATGGAACCTTGGCAGTTATAGGTGAAATAAATGTATAGTAGACATTTACGCTTGTTTTCTAAACACAGGCATCTTAATTATACAGCACTTATAAAGTTCTCCAAGCCGAATTTCGACCACGGCGGCTACTCTCAATGGAGACTAGCCAACTGCGCAGGACATAATAGTGCATAAGAGTGTGCGAAAACACAGGGGCACCTTCTATTCCATCACTCTCATGATCCGATGAGACGACTAGCGACACGACCGGAAAGAGGTCTGGTACTGGACCGAAGGCTTACGTGCTCGCCGAGGTACGGGGGGATAATATCACCAAATCCCAAACTTCGAGCAGATACTAGGAAACTTTTGTTTTACAGAAAATCTCATAACCACTTTTGGCCGGACTCGTGATTTGAAACCACGACCTCGTTATCTGCGGCTACCGCTTGACCAACGAGTTCCTTAGACCTATGCAACATGCGTTCTGGAACGGAATCCCATTATCAAAATCTAGTGTGAGGATATTAAACAACTAAGTTACTATCGTCACACTGGATTTCAATAATAGGAAAAAGGACGTTCTTAATCAACATAAACGTGCTAGTTATAAAGTTATTTTTAACGTACCATCTTCATAAACAGGCGGCAGCAATCTGGCGAAAGTCGTCAAACTTTTGCCCAAGTTGGGGTTCCTCAGATTGTTGCAATATCCAGTGTAAGTCCTAAAGGGGTTCTCTGGTTCGCAAGGTCCTTTATCGTCACACTGGGGTTCGATGATAGGAGCTTGGTCGTTGCCAACGAAACTACTAATATCCACGGATTGTAAAGAGTCTACAAAATCTGAGGTGCCAAAACCTAGAGAATCATCGAAGACCTGACGTTTGCGGCGGTGTCTGAAAATATAAAAGGGGATATAATAAATATTTTCTTTGCAAAGTATTATTGATCCAGTAGATGGCTGTATCGAAGATAAATTTCTTTATCAATTTCTCAAAGATGAGCTATGATGCGATTAAAATAGATTAAGACGACTTCCTGAAGCTGCATTTGTTGTGTTTTTATGTGCAAGTTTTAGGATGGACAAATAAAGATCTTTGGATATTACATATGGCGTGGATATGATGAATCGCCCAGAAAATTTAGCTGTTCCTAGATAGTCACGTGAGATACATCTATTATAAAAGAAAATTATGACAAAAGCTCACAATTTTCTGTAATAACATGTTCAGGTTACCCGCTATTGATAGTGTTAAGAAGTTCATTAGTTGCGAATTCAAGGAACAGAGACGTGTTGGCGAGTTTCAGAGCGTATTTGTTGGCCTTCGAAAATGACGCTGCCGTTCCCACTGGAGACTTTGGATCTGCTCCACCGCCTGAAATACGAAATACATTGAAATAAAATAAATACAAGAAATTGTTTCGCTATTGCAACAGTTGCCAATTATTCCTCTATTCTTGCTAGGAAATCGATTGTAAATGTCTTCTTAGCACATGTATATGCCAATATTAGTAGTAGTTATTTTCAGTGGAAAATGCATTATAACACTTACGTGTTTCCCAAAGCATATACTCTAAACGTTTTCTGTCAGCCATCTCCTGTTTAGCCTTTTCGATAGCGGTAACCAGCATATCTTGAGACAGTGTCTCAGCTGCTTTGGCGCCGCTCTCATCTCTCCAGGCAGACAGTTCCAGACGTGTGTGTTGAGAGCAATGCTGACCAGCGTTCCTGGATAAAGAGAGTTTTAATTTTGGCCACTAGTGGATTTAGGGAAGAGATGCACAAAGAATTAATGGATAAAAACTAAGCCACTTACAAGTAGGGATCTTCCTTGACAAAGGCTTTTGGTTGTATGTTGGTGACTGAGTTATCTGCAGCGCACAGCAATCCAGACAAAGACACCTTTCTTATGGCACTGAGTTGTTCTGGAGCCAAAGATGATGGTGGCAGGTCGTTTTCGTACCAGAATCTGTAGAAAAAATATGCATAAGGAGGCTTTTGAAAGTATGGGTTGGGTGGCAAAAATGCAACCATTTTTTTTATAGAGGAATCAAAATATTGAATGACTGCTATGGTAGACTCATATTGTTAGAATAGACAGTGTATATAATGTTACCTGTCACTCTTTTTCAAGTTGGCGAACTGCATGGCTAAAACACAAGCAATAGTCGATCCTACAACGGCACCGCTGGCTGGCTTCTCCATTGCACCTCCGATCATTAGTTCCACATCATCAGCGTTTCTGAAAATGTAAACATTTGTATCATAGTAAATAAGTGGAATACTATAAACTTTATGAACATATCCCATAGTGGTAAGACAAATATTGTCCTTGTAATATGTCCGTGATATTAATTATTATTTAATGATTTAGATAGCGTTTTCAAATTT
Source organism: Pseudoips prasinana (assembly GCA_951640165.1). Classification (NCBI taxonomy): domain Eukaryota; kingdom Metazoa; phylum Arthropoda; class Insecta; order Lepidoptera; family Nolidae; genus Pseudoips; species Pseudoips prasinana. Next base: position 22,614,263 of record OX621240.1, read on the forward strand.
AAATACTAATCTACAGATTTTGAACCGAATAGTTCTTAACATGAAAATTAGCTCACTTAATGTTATGGATGAATTTATAGATATAATTCAGTGCTGAGCTATTTCCACTTCGCATTTGATGAACTGATTTGTAAATCAGATTTATTAATATCAGCTTCAGCTTTCTTTATTATCTTTATCATATCTTATTTAATCTACCCGAACCTCTTAGGATCTATAGTGACCGATTAAATTCTTAAGGCTCTTGAATGCATACGATAACACTCGATGACGTTTTACTTTGTCGTAAAGCTCAATCAATCATTTATTTCTGAACATATGTAGTTACATATGTTCAGAAATAAATTATTGATTGAGCTTTACGACAGAGTAAAGGGTAAAAGACAATACATATCCAGATGTCAGACCAATTTACGTATGTTATGCGTAAAGGGTCATGCAAAATATTACTTAAAAAAATTACTTTATTACTTCACAGGTTCACAAAAATGTATCTTAACCTGAAACTTACTTGTACATATCTGCCAACATTTCCTGTTGTGTCCTTTCCAGGCCCATCTTAGCGAAGTCTCCGAAAGACTTGACATTGAACATGGGTTCGCACATCTTCAAAGCCCTCAGGTAGGAAGGCACTCCATGGTCTCTCGCCCTGTTTAAGTCCCATTGAGCTGAGGCGGAGAACCGGGATAGTTGTTGGGCGCTGGTTTGGACTAGATCTTTGAGTGTGGTTGTGGTGTTGATCTGCAATGAACATGATCATTTTCAAAGATTTACTTGGTTAAAGGAGCCGCCGTGTTAAAAGCATCATGGATAGTTTATTCAAACAAAAGCGTCATATATATATAGGTACCAATCAGTTCTATGGTACAGTAACTCCTCAAGTATGTGTGACTGACTAAGAGAGCAACAATAAAAAATACTATGGCATCAATTCTTATGGTAAGAAATATCAATTAATTTTAGTAGAATTATATTTCAACCTGCAATTAATCAAATATCAAACTTTTTATTTAGGTCAAACATTGACCCTGTCGGGCAAAGCACTTTTAAGTTTATAATTTAGCATCCAAAAGAAGAGATTGTTTAGTTTTATATAATAATCTTAGCGTGAATCTGATTTCAGATGACTTAATGACTTGTCGTTGAGATGGAGTACCTCAACGAGAAAATTTTGTAATTTATTTATAACCTTTTTTGTAATATTTTAATCGACATCACAAATTTACTATCAGTGTTCATTAAATTAGATATGTACTTAGATAAATTTAATATAATAGGTCTTTACCTATGAAATTGCCGTTTTGTATGAAAAAATTTAAACGAATTTTTTTCATGAATTTTTTTATTTGTATTAATCGAAGTAATCACCCATGCAATCAATGCATCTTTGCCATCGCAGTGGCAGTTTATTGATGCCCTTCTTAAAGAAATCAGCTGGACGGGAGGCAACAAATTCTTCAAAGGCATTTTGTACTGCCTCTCGGGTATTGAATTTTTTTCCCGCCAAGAAGTTATCCAAATTCTGGAAAAAGTAGTAGTCTGTAGGCGCAAGGTCTGGTGAGTAGGGCGGATGACGGAGAGCTTCCAACCCCAGTTCTTGCAACTTGGAGACCGTCTGCTGTGCAGTATGAGGTCGCGCGTTGTCGTGCAGGAGCAGCGGAGACGAGCGATTGACCAATGCTGGTTGGAGATGCGCCAGCTTCTCCATCATTGTGCTCAGTTCTTCACAGTACACATCTGCAGTAATGCTCACCCCGTTTGGTAAGAAGCTGTGATGAATCACACCGGCGCTAGACCACCAAACAGTGACCATCACTTTTCTAGGGGTAAGTTTTCGTTTAGGGCATTGTTTAGGTGCTGAACCAGGATCCAACCAACTTGCTGAGCGCTTGCGGTTATCAAACAGAATCCATTTTTCATCGCAGGTAACAATGCGGTTCAAAATTCCTTCATTTGTGTGTCTGTTGAGCAGTGCAAGGCACGTCTCGACGCGTACTTCGCGCTGGCGATCATTGAGTTCGTGGGGCACCCATTTGTCAAGCTTTTTTACCTTGCCAATTTGACGCAAATGGACCAATATTGTTTTGACGCTAACGTCGAAAGCTGCTGCTAATTCAGCCGTAGATTGTGTATCATCAGCTTCCACAACCGCCTTTAATTCGTCATTGTCGACCAAAGTCTTCGGACGACCGCGAGGTTCATTTTTCAGGTCGAAATTTCCAGAACGGAAGCGAGCAAACCAATAACAGGTGGTGCGTTGGTTTGTAGTGTTAGCTCCGTAAACGTCGTTGATGTTGCGTGCCGCTTGTGCCGCGTTGCTGCCACGACGGTACTCATATTCCATAATTACTCGAATTTTTAACGTATCCATGATGACGAAAAAGATTGAAATGCGATGAAAATGTAACACTAATCAATAAAGAAATGACTACTTTTGGAAAAAAGAATCCATGTTTTTAAAATAAAATTAATTTGAAATTAGAATTCTTAGCCAAACAAAAATTATTTTGATTTGAAATGGCCAGTACTGCAGAACGGCAATTTCATAGGTAAAGACCTAATATTTTGATATCCCAGGGTATAATTCAGCTGTTTCTCTTTAAATGTCATTTGTGTTACTGTACAAAATGACATCTTTCTAGTATGATTAAAATATACTCACGTTGCCCTGCAATTGGCAACGTTAGTATGCAATATACTTTCAGATCAGTATATGCCACTGAATGTGCATACCACAGTTTACAGCCTACCCATGGTCGGTAGGTACTATGGTATTAGTCCCAACGGCCGTTCACGTATTGTGTATCGATATTTGCTGGTAAATCAATGAAGGTGGGTTAAAATCTTACCAGTCTCTCATTCATCATGGCGTGGAAGATAGGCGCCACCGCAACGAGTTCAGTGTAAGTACCAGCGCGGTTGTTGCTCGAGTATCCTCGCCAGAAGCCTAAAGATGTCAGTTTCAGTTCCGCTTTGGCCATGCCCACCTGAAAGTTAAGTATTATAAATATGAAAGAATTGACAACTGGCATATTTTCAGTCACTTGCACAAAAAGGCACTCAAATTTATCAACGTAGATAACCAACAAAATACAGTTAATATGTAGTGTTAACTCCGCCAGTTATTCCGTTAATTATTAGCGGAATTAACACTTCATAATTAACTTTTTATTTTGAATTTTATGGATTTCCGCTAAATAACGCTTGATTCCATTACTTATTGCAGACAGCCAAGCTAAGTGAGTTCGTTTATGCGTGTGTGACCAGTTTCGATGTGTAATCACTTAGATCTAATAGCACATTGATTAGGTGGGAGCTAGTTTTAGTGTAGCTCACTTTGTCTAATGGAAAAGGTTAGGATAAATATATATGGTGAAACATAGACGTGACAGTGACAGAGAAACTGAATGCTGATCGTTATCCACATGACTAATTCATTAATTACTTCTAAGCAGTCTAGGTCTGACTCTTAGACTTGCGAATTGTATGTCTTTGGTTTGGAGGATTGGAATGAAGTGATGAATTTAGAAGATTTTAAGTAGATTTGGCGGCCTTGATAATTAGATTGAACTTCTATAGCTTTTGGAGAACTTGTGCACGATTTAAATTCTTTTTCGAATGTTTTTAACACTTAGATAGTTCCTCCGTCCACATTCTTTAATCATATTAAAATTATATACTGTTTATTGTATAATATGTATTGTATATTTGATACGAGTATATTATAGATAATTTTAACCCATAGTTTTGCAAGTAAATATATTTGATATTACGTAAGTGCACCTGCCATGATCTCGCTGAACTTCTCTAAGGTTGACTGGTAGAAAATGCCTTTAGCATTAAGTCAACCTACATTCCCGCTGTACTGATATTAAATAAAAAAATACTATCAAAAATATCAAGTAATTAAAATGAATTAATGTTATTTAATTTAATTACTAGGTAAATTACAATAAATTGCTCAAACTTTGGTACATTTTTTTTATTACTTACTTCTCCCAAAAGAACAGGTAAGAACTCATTGTAAGTGATGTGCTGGATGATCGCAGCTACCGCGCGTCTCGCCTCCAGGAACAACGTGGTGTCGTCCCAGAACGGGTTCAGCGTATACAGTTCTCCCGCAATACGGTTATGTTCCGACAGCAAAGCCCTGTATAAGGGGGCAGTGGGAGAACCGTTTCTGCATCTGAAATGAATAGGTAACATTAAATAAGCATACACTTATTTTTTTTTGTTCAAGGGAGAATTTGGAGTTTATATACTCTTATTTATCATGTAAGCAATGTTCTGGCTTTTCACTTATGAGCTGCAAGATATTTTGTTACATCAATATGTTTAAGTTACAGATGCATTAAATTTCTTACGTACTAGTAGTATATTTTTTTTCTTAAAATAAAACGGGAATCAAACCCGGTACACGAACGCGAGGCGACTGTCTTACCGCTGCGCGACGCGTGCAGTCTTACTGCTTGTTAAAGATTTGTAAAATTAAGCGTAGTTTTAGCATTTAATTTTAAATCAATTTTTACATCGATTTTGTTAAAGTTATCTTAATGGTATAAATAATGCTTTCACTATTAACAAACGTTCTTAATGGGTTTATGTGAATAAAACATCGTTTTCATTTTCTCTGGTTACCAAGGTTACTAGACATCATTCTAGTTTTAATGGAGAATGAAACCCAAGACCTCATCATACATTGATCATCATACAATTAATTAAGATTTTCAATGGTAACAAAGTTAACTTTATCTAGACGTATCTGGTAATAGGTACTCCGCATTAACAAAATGCAGGGTGCCTATTACCAGATACGTCTAGATAAAGTTTCTTCTACTGTGACGTCATAACGAATAAGTGAATACATTTCCTATACTTCATCTTTACGTAACATCTTCGGATAATCTAACACCGCAACTCGGAACTCAATACTCGTCTGTTTCCTGACACAGCCTTCTCACAATCTACCTAACGCATTGACATCTCTAGATTTTAATCAAATGAAACAGTATTTGAGTATCGGATGTTAACTTAGACGTGTAAGAGCTTTGAACCATGTAATTGAAGAGGTTATCTTGCATAGAAAATTATCACAAAAACTAAAATAATAATGTCATAAATCAAATGTTACTAAATTGGAAATCGCTTCAAAGCGGATCTCTCGATGGACTCAATTATTACTTAGACAATCCGGATGACAAATCAACCAGATGTGCCGTTCGCGTCTTCATGTGCTAACGTAGAGCGACAGAAACACAAAAGTTAGGGAACAAAATTATAATAGAGGATCTGATTTTAAGGGTAAAAATCAGACCCTCTCACGCAACCCATGTTAGTAAATGCACTGAGCAGAGGTTCGTAGGGAGGATACCCTCTATTGCGGGTTACTTAGTTTCATGTCTTATTTGCTAGATGGCATGAGCCCCAGCTCGCTTCTATTATTCGGTGAGGCAGTGAAAGCCTCTCCTAGGCGGTATACGTCAAATAAATAAAAAATATCTCTATTATAAACCATAAGTTCTGTGACCAAGAAAACACTATACACCTAACACTCATCGTTCGTGTAGGGAGGTTATTTCGAGCCAACGTATTACCTACATGTTCCATTCACGCTCAGTACGTGAGTCAGTAGTCTAGTCGAAGAGGACTTTATAAATAAACTGAAACTGATACAAAGCTTAACTATATTCCGAACAAGTGTCTATGGGACTCAACATTTATTACATAACTTATTGTGGTTGTAAAGTTCTCCGCGACACCATTACATTATACTGTAGGCGTCGATAAAAAAATAATTTATGGTGACTATACGGAAATGCAGTTTTTTTTTGTGCCTCAGAATAAATCGATAAAAAAAATATATTACAAAATGGAGAAGTTATTAATTTATTTTAATTATAAAAGATTAAAACTTTTGCTTTTTTACGCCAGTGTCAAAATGTACAAATACCTACTGCAGGTATCCGGTCAAGAGCGTTATCATTTCAAATAGATCATAATTTATAAAACTTACAGCAGAACTATTACTTTTTATATCATTGCTAATCAAGTGAATAGACGCCAATGCAAATACCAGATCAAAATCTCCATGTGAGAATGCAAATCATCTCAAGGCTGGTCTGGCAATATTAGCATACAATCGTTCGATGAGACATGTTGTACAAGTACACAGGTACTCATTATTGCTGAGACCAAAGATCCTCTTTGTCGGAATAATAATGAGGTTATGGAGTAAATATTTGATCTGATAATGAGCAATTCGACAGGTGTTGTAATCACCTAGGGCATACTAAAACTTTATTTCACTTGGTATTCTCTGTGGTGGTTTAATACATAACGGCTAATAATAATAAATTCCTATCTCAACAGAAACCATTCGGACACGACCGACGTAGTAATTTTCTTCATAAAATGAATAAGTAGGCAATTATATAGTGTTATCAATAAAAACGAAGACAGTTACTTGATTTAATACAAATTAGAAATGTAAATATCTGCTTACACCTCACAATAACGAGCTATTTATAGATGAAATAAATGTAGATTATAATTTGCACAGCAATTTATTAGCTAGCGATGATAAATACTTATTTTAAATTTAATCAAATGAAATACAAAGCTAGGTATGTTTTAGGTATGTACCCGATCTACAGATGATTATTTGAGGACCACTGTGACTCTGTTGATAGTGAACTTATCTTCTAAAGGTTGCGGGTTTGATCTTCGCATTTAAACTTATTTTACAGTACATTGCTAGCCACTTTTCTCAATTGCTAATCTAGTCCATCCAACGGTTGTCTGGAAGAAATCGCTCTTATGCGATAAGACCGCCAATTGTACATAAATTGAAACTATGTCTATACATCTAAATTTTATTCTGTGATGTGCAATAAAGTGTACCTATCTATCTATCTTCGCTCAAGTGTTCATGGACATGTATATTTGTTTTGGCCTAGGTGTTTTCTGTATATTCTATGTATATATCCTACTAATATTATAAATGCGAAAGTTTTGTGCAAAACTCATGATGTATGGATGTTTGTTACTCTTTCACGCCAAATCTAACAAACAGATTTTGATGAAACTTTGTAGTAATATATGTAGTTTATATATCCGCATAACACATAAATTATATATTTATAAAGTTTATATAAAGTTAAGTTTATAAAGTGTTAGTTCCGCAAAACGAAGAGGAAACGCAGGCTGTCCCAGCATACCTAGACTGACAGCTAGTTAGCACCCCCAATATAGAATTAAAATTAAATACAATACACCTAAGTACATTTGGATAATTGAATAGGCATAGTATGAGAACAGTTCACACATTAAGTTTCTATAATATCTATGATCGGTATTGTGTGGGAATGAACTCAGTGATGCAATCTCAATACTGACGTTTCTTCCGTGTTTGTATTTACTATATTAATGGTTCGTTGAAAATACTGACGTAATGTGTAGTAAAAGAAAGACGACGCATCGTCCGTTGGTGGATATACAATAGCCTTGATGGCGTCTTTAATATATTCGCGGTAAGGTCGGTTTTCAATCAGCCAGTAGATGCGTAATAGGGAGGGACACGGTCAAATTATTATAAGAGTATCTTCATCTTCATTTGTAAGAAGAAATCGTACATAATATCAATTTGTTCATTATCCATTACAATTAAAGTGCAAATGTATCCCCAATTACTAGACCCTAATTCAAATTACATCTATTTAGATGTCCAGAACTATTGGCTTTAAATCAAACTTGCTCATACACATATATATAGGCACAGATAGGTTGACAAACACATTAGTTATTCAGAATAATGTATAAAAAAATTACAGCTTGTATTTTTTTAATGATTGAGGTACAGTTTTTTCTGTGCTACGTCCGTAGCACATACCCTCATATTCGTAATATGCGTAGTAGGTTCTACGCTATTTTGTAAAGCAGACATGAAGGATGAAGTTTTATTTTCAATGTGCGTTCCAATTTAAATAACACAATACTCAAGCTTATCAATTTAATTGCCTCATTGAAATTTAAAGCAATAAACATATAACTTTACATCGTTCTTATGTAATACAGAAAAGATTTGATTGCCTCGTTTGGTATGTCATCTGGTTCGCTGCTTTTACCGTTCTTCAATGATTTTATTTTTATAGATATTTCCTGATATGTATCGTGTACTCAACATGCCATACCATGACTTAATTGTTAGTTTTGTACACGAAGATTGGCGCGGGGATAGAACCCTCGTTCTCCTGCGCACAAAAACACTACTAGATGTCACTCTGCACGAATTTAGATTTCATTATAATGTTTATTTTAACCCCTAAAATAACAAAAGATGTCTGAGACCTTATCGATAAATAAGCTAAGAGGTGATTTGAAGCTTAACTCCCACCTCATCACCGCATCGCATAAAAATCACCCATATCCACATAGCAAGTCACTTTATATAACAAAATTTGACATTCAAGTAAACCCATTATCAAATTATAATCCACTTCAGTACACAAAACATTAAACATTTTACTTAAATTAACATATTTATGTATATTCTCTCTTGTATTAACTTACGTTAGTTGCATTTAAAATCATTACAGTTTCATATTTTTATTAATAAAATACTTACAAAGTCCACAACACAGGCATTAAAATGTTTTTTGTCTATTTTCATGGAACATGCATATTTATTGCTTGCTGCAATTGAACTGATATAATAGTTAAGTATTATAATCTATGAACTTCTGTTGCTCTTTTGACATCAAAGTCACTTCATTACATTGACCTACAATGACACCTAAAATCTTGATATTCAAAGCAGTTGTAGAGAAATCTTAATGCCACCACTTCTTTAACTAAAAAAACTTTACTTTAAAACCTACATTAAGAACCTACTTATATCTGCATACATAAACGTATGTATTTTCTAAAGAGTTAAAGGTATAATAATACTACAGCAACTTACTTCCGACATGAATCCAAGTCCATTTTTCCGGCATCGTAGAGCCTCAGAGAGCGTAGTTCCTTCTCAGAGCTTCCGTACAGCGCGGAACCGTCGAGGAATGACGTCGCCAAATTCATCTGTTCACGGTGTTCTGCACGGAATAGAAAATATGTGTAAGTTATGAAAAACAAATTGATTAGTTGTTTTATATTATGACCAGGAAAAAATTATTGAAAAAGTTTTGGAAGTTAAATTAAGATGCCTAACTAGCTCTTTCGTAGTGTGTTCAACCGCAGTAAATAATGATTCTGGTGATTTAGGATGTTTCTGTTAAGATATAATTTTATTATCAGACCGCAGTATGGAAGTTACCGACGTGTGCCTCGGAGAGCACGTAAAGATGTCGGTTCTGTGTCTGATGTCTTTTTGGTCATGTCGGCTAGCCGTCCCAACGTATAGAAAGTGCACCTGTGTTTGCGCAGATGGCTAGTCTCTATTGAGACTGGCCGCCATGTCCGTAATTCGACTAGGAAGATTGTAATAATAAAAGGCTATTGGCGTAACTGTAAATCAATTATGTCAGATGAATGTCATCCTCTGCTGTACATAGGCGCCCTCAATAATGTCCACGGTGGCCGGTCATGCACTACCCGCATCAAGGATAGCTGTATATTGCATATCCTTAAATACTAAAGTATATTAAGTATAACCGGCTGCACCTATTTAAACTGTGGTAAACTTAGTGTTTAAGTTTCAATATAATAGAAGATATTGAATGCCTCAAATTAATCATCTGTAGATACCCACATAGGGTTAAGTTTAAGTGTACTCTGTACACTTACTTGATAAAAAGAGTCGCTTGTAAAATCTTGTGTATAAATTAGCACTAATACTTTTGCCAAAACACATTTTGTGAGCTATGTTGATGCATGAGCTAGTTACAAGAAATACTAACAGGTATGTAATATGATTGTGCTAATTAGGTATTTCGGTCGGATTTCGTTAATTAATATTATACTTATAACTAGAACACATAATTAGGTTTGGTTTTTTGTGATCAAGGTACATTTGTAGGTATTAACAAAACTTTAATAATAAATAAACATGTCTTTTAACCGATAATTAATGATACGGAAAGAAAATTACTTATTGATTTGATTGATTGCTTTATTTTCTTCCGTATACGACTTGTATGGTGCGGAAGTATAAAACGGCAGATCGACCTAGTAATCAGTATCTGAAGATTTAAAATATTACATACATACAAAGACTCACGCCTGTTTCCAGGAGGGGTAGGCAGAGACAACGGGTTTCTATTTGTCACGATCTTTGCAAACCTCTTTTGCCTCGATTACTGTCATTATATTCTTCATACATGCTCGCCGGTTTAGGGTACTTCTGACCTGCCCTTTCTTGAGAACGTCTCCGATTTGGTCAGAGTATCTTCCCCGAGGTCTTCCCCTTCCGGTTGTCTTTTAAGTACCTATTCATTTCTCATTTCTCTAGTGCGGGTTTTGTCCTTTTAAAAGAAGAACTGTTATGGGTCCACATACACCTTATAAGGGTGCTTTGCATGTATTATATGGTAACAAATTGCTAGACGGTTTGAGCCCACTACCGCTACTATGTCAAACTGTGTTATTTAAACTCACGTACAAAAGTAAAGGATGCGTAAAAACCGGCCAAGTGCGAGTCGGACTCGCGCTCGAAAGGTTCCGTTCCATTATCTATAGAAACGAACAAAAAATTCACGTGTGTTCTATGGGAGCCCCCTTAAAGATTTTTTTTTAATTAGTGGCTGAATGATTTGTGAAAATTTCAATTGTCTAACTATCACGGTTCATGAGATACAGCCTCCTGACAGACGGGCAGAAGCCAGACAGTGAAGTCTTTGTAATAGGGTCCCGGTTTACCCTTTGGGTACGGAACCCTAAGAAGGATAAAATATCTTCTGTAGCAATCCGAAATATATTAACGGTTGTAAATTATGTACAACGTAGTATATTTAAATATAAAATACACATACGATAAACCTATATTGTTTCGTAATATTGGTCCTGGCTTCATAAACGGGACTGTATGAGTAGTACATTAATATTAAATACATATTTTATTCATTATAACAGCTGTAAGAAGTCCACTGCTAGACTAAAGTAGACGGGTTGGCGATATCAGGAAAATGGTCATAGTACTCAGAAAGAAGATATTCCCTCGGGTCGACTTCTACGCCCCACAAGGAATGAGAAATGGTGATTATATTCTGATATTCGCTTCCGTTATCACACAGCAAACATTTTTAGGGTTCCGTAGCCAAATGGCAAAAAACGGAACCCTTATAGATTCGTCATGTCTGTCTGTCTGTCTATCCGTCCGTCCGTATGTCACAGCCGCTTTTTTTCCGAAACTATAAGAGCTGCACTGTTGAAACTTGGTAAGTAGATGTATTATGTGAACCGCATTAAGATTTTCACACAAAAATAGAAAAAGAATAATCATTTTGGGGGTTCCCCATACAAAGAACTGAAACTCAATTTTTTTTTCATGTACCCATACATGTATCTATGGATAGGTCTTCAAAAATGATATTGAGGTTTCTAATATCATTTTTTTCTAAACTGAATTGTTTGCGCGAGAGACACTTCCAAAGTGCAAAAAATAAGTGTCCCCCCCGTAACTTCTAAAATAAGAGAATGATAAAACTTAAAAAAATATATGATGTACATTACCATGTAAACTAACAACGAAAATTGGTTTGAACGAGATCTAGTAAGTAGTTTTTTTTTAATGCGTCATAAACCGAAAACCACAATTTACCTTTCATTTAATCTTGGGGGGAGAAATACTTGCTGCTGCGGAACCCTTCATGGGCGAGTCCGACTCGCACTTGGCTGGTTTTTGTTTTCAGTATATACCGGCATCAAAATATTATCTGTCATGGTTAACGTAAATTTTCTTTATTATGTATCTTATAACATCAATCTTAATACCGACGCTTATAATAATTAAAAAGAAACCCGCTCTCATTGCAGCCTTGATCGAGCGTCAAGCCTAATTACCTCAACAATTCGACCGGTCGATCTACATTTTTGACGCGTGTTAAGCACAGATTATGTCAACGTTACAAAATTTTGATAATATACGTTCACTGGAACCAGTTTTAGGCACTTGTAGGTGACTTCCTAGTAAAGTGCAACATTTCAAACAACTTTGCCCGCCGCGCCGTGCCCCGTCGCTGGTGCGTCTGTGATTAATATCAGTGAATTGAAATATAAATAATTCATTACTTGATTACGTATAGCTACTCTATTATTAGACTGTGTTTATAACTAGATAAATGCCATATTTGACTAGTTATAACCGCAGCCTCTCACGCCATTTCTTCGAACTTCGAAAATATTTTTTTTGTAATGCTTTGTAATGGCTGCGTTGGTTAAGTACAATGAAGGTGTGGTCAAATTTCTATTAATTATTCAACTTCTCTTCCTGACTAAACCATCACAATTATTGAAACAAAAATTTGGCATTAGATCCGTAATAACGGTATTTCTAAGAATTAAAGTGTATATAGGCATCTGCGTTGGGTTGATAGAATTTAAAAATGGTTTTCCTTTGATATTATGACGTTAAAGTTAGCCTAGGGGGCTTTTATTGCCTTTTTGGGCTGTATTATAGTAGATAAGGATACATACTAAATAATACGCCCCAAAGGACGCATCCTTTGTGGTTCGAATCTCGTTCAGGACGGTTGATAATGAAGATCAGAAGAAGATCAAGAAGTAAAAGCGGTTGTCGTAAACTTAAGCTACTTTACGCGATAGTAGTTAAAATTTACGATTACCACTTTTGCTTCTTAATCTTCTTTTTCTGATCTTCATTATTATAATATATTATTAAGCTCTTATCATTGTATATACTGACGCACAGAAAACGTAAAGATATTGTAATTACATGTATTCTATATTGCAGGGAAAGAACGGTACACCCTACCCTACCTAAGCTGGTCATCATCTATATGATGTCAACTGTTTTTAATACTTAGGTATAAAAGTAGATGTTTAATTTAGCTACTTACCAAAACCACACGAATCGATGTCTCTTGTAGGCGCAGATCGAACATATTCACAGACAGCTCCTTTGCAATCCTGAAATATATTACATTACATTAAAATATGCAAAACAAAAATCAGTGCTTTTAACTGATTTCAAAAAAGGATGTTAGCAGTTCGACTGTATCTTTATTCCACATATTTGGTAATAGTTCTAGTTTTATCAATAAACCAACCTCAATAATAATAATAATGCTGATGCTAGATCACTGGGTCAAGGGTCGGATACAAAAGGCGGCAATAATGCGAACGGTACGATTAGTGAGGAGGTTCCTTACTCTGTCGCCCTGACCACCGGCGGCCTAGGGCGTCAAACCCCGCCGCTGGAGGAGCTCTACTTCTTTCATATTTATTTATATACTATTGTTTTCTTTTATATATCAATTTTATAAATATAAATATGTAAAAACAAAGAAATTAAATAAATAATTTGGAATAATGATAAGTATTTATTTGATACTTATATGAAGTCACAATTATATTATTGATATCCAATGTAGAATATTACAATTCATGTTTGGAACACGATAATAGAGTGCAAAAGGTATATAAAAGCATAGTATAGGCCAAAAGTGGGTACGCAAACACTGGGCATTTTCTTTTCTATCACTCTCATTATCCGATGGGATGGTTAGTTACGCGACTAGAAAGAGATCAGGTTCATGGCCGACGATATTGCGTGCTCTCAGAGGCACGAAGGTATAATATCGCCAACTCCCAGACTTCTAGCTGATGCTGAGAAATTTGTTTAACAGAAATTTCTCAATATTACTTTTTAGACTGACCCAGCAATTGAACCTAGTACCTCATTATTTGCGGTTGAACACGCTGCCGCTAGACCAATGAGTCAATCAAAGTCAAGTCAAGTGATAGCAATAATTACAGAATGAAGTGAGTTTAAACATTCAAATAAAATAAAATTACATTAAAATTCAAGGTTCACTCACTATATAATATTAACTAACTAAAAATGCTTATACTAATGTTGTATAGTGTAGTCCTTTCTTTCCTATAAATTAATGCAATTTTTCCTTTAAATTTATTTATTTTATTTAAATTTGTGCACAAAGGTAATCATACTTTTCTATTGACAGCACTTAATTTGCGAGCAATTTGAACCCGCCGCACCTAATTCTATAGCCGGTTTAGGTGTAATCGCACTTTGGCTTTGTGTTTCTGTTCTAAAATAGAGGTGTATTTTTATCTAGTATCGTTACGTATTAGTGTTATGAGAGTATTTTTTAATAAAATTTATAACCTGTAAGTCAACGATTCATATAATTTGTCACTTGTGCATGCAAGCATTAAATTGTGCGTTAACCATGAGTATTACAATTAAATATTGTAGACACAATATCCATAAATAAGTAGAAACTAAATATAACGTCTGACTCCTGTTTATGCCGCATGTTTTTAGCCATAAACACCGGGAAAAGTGTAATACGTAGGATATAACGAAAGCTTCCACAAATATAATAAGAACGTCGAACATACAGAGACTAAATGATTGAGCGATGTTTAAGCGAGATCATCACAAAAGAGGAGGGACATCAAACGGCATGGTTAAAATGTAAGTAATAGTGCAAGTCGGCACCAGATAGGGCCTCACTTGTAAGTTAACAGTCAATTAGTTTCAACATATACTCATGGGTATTACATCTGAATAGGAGCCCTCACATAAAAATAGAAGCAGTGACTGAATACTGCACACACACCTATTCCAATATTTATTTTCATTATAGATTTTCAGCATACCTACTATATTGTAGAATTGTATATAACCAAAGTTCCTGACCGATCCGAATTCACTGCACTGAAAATGCTTATGTGGCGACGCTTAAACAGTTCTCTTGGACTTCTGAACGGTACTGAAATTTGACTAACCAAAATTAGGTCGAATACATTTGCTCAACCAAGAGGCTAAGTGAGGAAACCAACGACCTAACTAATTATAAACTCATGGTTGCACCTATTACTGATCAGATTACAAGTGTCGTAAAATTATATATCTAATGGACCGGTTAGTGATTGGGTCAACAAGCGATTATCTTGAAATGTCTGTTAATTAGATTTCTGTGCATAATTGCATCTACGTAAATGTGGCAGAGATACTTACTGAGATGGAAGGAATATTCGGATAGATACTTATTTATACACGCCGCAATCGACTACGCTTATTTTGTTAAATGGATCCATGGGCATACTCAACTCAAATAATTACTAAATTATTAATACAACACTATTATGAAAAATATATACTTATGTACTAAAATAGATAGATATACTGTTGGTATTCCATCAGAATACTCTTATACACAGTTAACCTGAACATACATATTATGTCTATCTATAATCTATACACAAAATAAAATCGTAGGAAAGTCAAAACTGTACATTGAATATTTTTATAAGAGGATACTAGGGGCGTGCTCTACAATCGATATCGAAGCCAAAAATATAGTTTTTAGAATTTTTGTCTGTTTGTCCGTATGTATATCCGGGCTTGACTCAAAAAGTACTGCATGGATTTACTTCAAATTTTGTATGAATATTATTAGTTAAGAGGTCGGGTCAACATATAGGATACATATTATCATGCTATCACTTACGGGGGAGGAGCTGTGATAATTTATAAAGTTTAACGCGGGTAAAACCGCAGGGCACAGTAAGTTTAATATAATTTTGACTGCACGTGTAGCGCAGTGGTTAAGACAGTCGCCTCGCCAACTCGTGTCCCGGGTCTAACTCCCGCGCAGGATAACAATTTGTGTGACCCATAAATAGTTATCCTGAGTCTGGATGTAATTTGTGTCCGTCAATTATACGTTTGTAAAGTACCTCGCGACACAGCGATTAATTACACTATTGTGGGCGTTGTCTCTTTAAAAAAATATAGTGTTAACTCGGGGAATTGACCTGGTCTCATCTCGTGGTTAGAAACAAAAAGAACGGAACTCGGTTGTCTAGGACATCAAACATTAAGTTAAATATGTCACTTTCACTAACTTGACATGACATTGTAC
Source organism: Pseudoips prasinana (assembly GCA_951640165.1). Lineage (NCBI taxonomy): Eukaryota > Metazoa > Arthropoda > Insecta > Lepidoptera > Nolidae > Pseudoips > Pseudoips prasinana. Next base: position 22,630,330 of record OX621240.1, read on the forward strand.
ATCATGTAATTTATAGAAACTAAATGCTTAAATTTCTATTGTATCATTTCTTTGTTTAACTGTGTCACTTAATTTGAATTATGATAGTAATATTAGATTTCTAGACTATTGTTATGCCGTACACATAACAATAGTCTGAATATATTGCTCTTGAGTGTTAACTAATTACACTTGTAAATACTTATCAGAATTACAACGCTTTAAATAGATCAGATACAAGTATTAAATGTGTAGCATAATTAAAAATCTTGGCATTATTCTCGAGTAAGAACTAATTACGTTAGGATGTAGGCTAATTTCATTATTCAATTATGCGGTTTAAGAGAAAAGGACTAGCATTATCTACGCCCCAGCGACTATACAGACAATGGCAAATGCATCCGTCGCCTAACAATCAAAATTACTTCCTGCTAAACTATTTCCATACAAGGTGAACTTATAAGTAATCGAGAGTACCTGTTACCCTGTTACCTCATCGCTTTCTCTGCGACGTATAAGTACGTAATATAACCTTTCTACACGACCCCGCGAACTATCACGAATGTTACGCAACAGCCTTGTCGTCTGTTATTGATCTGTTCTTATAAAACTTATCATCAAAATATGCATAGAAAACAACATATTATTGGTAAGGATGTCACAATCTGGTATTGACCGCGTGAACTCAATACAGCGTCACGTGCTTTTGCTTGTAGTACGAGATCCGGAAACATTATTTGGAAGCGCTAATGTTTTTATTTGCAGTTTGTCTCGGGTTGCCAGTGACAATATAGCCAAAAATAGTTTTTATTCTGTTTAATTCATTATGTTGGATTTGAAATCGGTCTCAATATACTGATGTAAATAACTGATGCAGTTTCCAGGATATTTTATTTAATTAAAGTATTATCACCTGCCTGGTGGTTGGCTAAAGCTTCATAGGATTTTTTAAATATAATATTTGAAAGCCATATGAACAAATTGATTTTTACTCTTAAGTTATGGTGTGCAATAAAGAGTTATCTCGATCTATCTACTATTATAATTAAATCTGACGCGTGATGCTAACAAAATCAAATTCTAACGAGTAACTCACGTAAAAAATTATATCGTCGTCTCGGCTAACTGCTTCAATCTCTATCACTTGCCATAAAGCCTTTCTTTAATAATAATTATGTGCAAAATCATTAACAGCATAATACTATGAGCGTAAAAAAAGTGTCGTTGAATCTCATATTATTACGAGGTGAACAAAAAGTATTATCCTTGTTATTTTGTTATTACAAATTGGCAAAAAATCTTTTGGACGTGTATCACGTAGATTCATTAGGATATTTATTTAATCGTGGATAGGTACTTACTTATTTTCCAAGCTTTTTTGCAATTTTGGCAAAGAGCGTGAGTGATTAGGAGCACGCATAGCAACGAAGCCAATTAAAGAACCGGTTTTCGTGTTTAGTTTCGACTGGTCAATTTAATGTCATTCGTGGGTTCTTTTTAATTTTATTTCTAATGAATCACGCGGCTAAATCCGTTCTCTCACGGGCGAGGCAAAGTCATGTCATCAGAAGCTTGAAATAATATTGTACTCAAATATGAATATATTTTCTTAGAATTGTTTTATCGAAGATTAAAATTCCTGGAACTCATTAAACCAGATAATGTTCTACTGAGGTATACTTGGGCTGATATAAAACACGGTTCAAGTATCTGTGGTAAGCACAGTCATCAATAAATAAATAACATTTTTGCTTCAGAAACACTTTAAGTAAAACTTTTATATGGGACACTGGTAGCTAGCCATGCAGACACAATACTACGTTACTTACCGCATATTTTCAAAAAAGCCGTGTTGTTAAAGTAAACAAAAATTTAGATCTTCCCCCAAATTCGTTGGTTACTTTTACAGCACGTTTTAATGTTCCACCCCCGCACGGGGAAAAAAACAGAAGGGTTTCATTAAATTTAATATCAACTTATTATTTTTGTGAACATAGGTATTACAGGTTGTTACGTACATAACCTTTTATACCTATGTTCTCAAATTGGTACCAGAGAATTATAGCCTAACAAACCTTTTTCGACCTGCATCCTTGAGTTGCCTCTATTGCAAAATAATAGCGTCAAAACTTTCTCATGTCTATATTGCGCTAGTGGTACTGCCTAGACGTGTTAGGTTTATAATAACATTCTTTATGACATAATGGTGTCAACATCCCGAATCGGATAAACATTAATTTTACTAAATCAATACCATATGTAACTTTCGTCGTTTTAGTTGGTTCGGTAAAAATTTTTAAATTTACTTTTTTTCGTCATTCAGAAAGTTATAGCCGTTACTTTGTGGAAATCCATAACAATCGAAATACACAATCAATATGTAGTGTTAATTCCGCTAATTTTCAGTTTAATCATGCCGGGATGCAATTTACACCGCGCTCCCGCCCGCAAAAATATGCACATGCAAGAAGGAAAAAGCAAATTCGATACTCCAGTACGATAACTAACCCGTGTTTAAGTCCTCCACGGACCATTCTCGAGGGATGCTAACTCGTCGAGTGCTCAAATGAACGATGTCTCATTCAAGCATTTGACGAGTTAGCATCATAACAGCACATAAGGAATGAACACTACATATTGATTTTGCATTTTGACAAAGTTCAATATTTTATGAAACAATAGTGACGGTTATGGCTGATCTCAATTAATACCTGCATTTTGACAATCTATCCAATAATATGAAGAATATATCGAATTCCCAGACAGTCATCTAGGCAATCACTTACTGAATTATAGGATATTAAATTCAACAAGGACAGCAATAGTTCACGGCTAAATAAAATAACCCAAATGGTTATCCATATACAATTAACTCATAATAATCATTGGTAACTGAGTGCGGTCAAGTTCAAGTTGGAAAACTTGAAAAAAATACGCAGGAGCATCATTAGGCGTCTGATTACTCGGCACTGAATGGGTGTCAAATTGCGACACCATCCGTTCCTCTTAACAAAAAGCATGCATCCGTCGACCTTGGTAGCTTCGCTATCTGGACAACGTGTGATTTAGTCTCAGAGGTAATTCTAACTATGTAATCGATTGTGTGGTTTCATTGAAGCAGAACTACGTCAATGAATCATTGAACTTTGCAAGAATTATTGTTAGAAGGGGATTATAATTCGGAATGGATGTGCGAGAGTTAGCGCATTTTTTCATCTTAGTGTTTGATGAACCTTGACTAATGGTAGTAACTACAAGACTTTTTGCTGTAAGTGCAACAGTATCATTAAGACTTTAATATATCTTTGTAAATATTTCGCAATGGTATCAAAAGTTTATCGTTTTGTTAGTTTTAGTTCCTAATTCAATTAAGATTTGAAAACGACCGATGATATTATATTTAAAAAGAAGCAGATACATATGTTACTAGCACGCGCTTCGTGAAGGCTCAAAAACATCCCAAATGGGACGTTTTGTCTTATAATCTATGTCTGGATTAAACATTAGAAGCGCAATTGTTTAAATGATAACTATCACTTTTATTTCCATGTTTATCCTATTTTTTGTATTGTTCATTAGTGCAACTTGTCAACATGTGTGCCCTATAGGTATGTATATACCAGCGGGACCATATTTTAAATGTCAGTTACTATGAACATAACGTATCTTGAATAAAATATAATTGAAAACAACTTAAGAAATGGCCCAAGGAAGTTTACTATTGCCTTTTGTTTTCAGTTAGGTAGGTCAGTACCTTATTTCCGTTGGCTGTGGACATGAGGTCATCCATGAGGAGCTGGCCCCATGCAGCGAGCATGCTTGTGACGTAGTCATGATTGTCTGCTGGTGTCAGCTGTGCTGCTGCCTGAACTGCTAATGAAGGCTCCGGAAGGTATGGCGTTGATTGTGGTTGAGATACACCTGAAACAATAGGAATATGTAATGTTATTGACGTTCATCTCGAAGAGAATTTCTTTAATTAATTGCTTCCTACCTGCAACATAGCAGTTCTCTAGCAATAAAACTGAGTCTTCTATGATGTTGGGTGGCGTGGTTGGTAAATATTTGCCTTGCAAGCCGCAGGTAGTGCGTTTGATTCCCATCAATATTTGTATGCATGAACTGGGTGTAACTATCTATATAAGTATGTATTTACGAAAGAAAAGTATTATATGTAGTGTAACATTTATCCGGTTCCCATAGTACCAGCTCTGCTTAGTTTGGGATCAGGTCGCTGTGTGTGAATAAAGTCTATTATTATTAAATTAGAAAGTACCGTGAATGTAACTTTATAAATTGGGTACATTGTTATTCGATTAAATTTAAACCTTTTTTTTTTACTTGTAAAACTTCTTTATGTTCTCTAAGTGTTAATTTTCCATTTCATAAAGTCGATATAAAGAATGTCCTAGTATGCATAATATGTTCTTCCGTGACTGTGTGATATTGAAGGGATCCATATATCGTAGACTTAATGCATTCTCTTTGTTAATTCCTCTAACCTTCGCTACCATCGTAAACAGTTCAAACATTGCGAAACCAGTAATTGTACCAGTTTCAGTCAATAAACTTGCTGGTAAATGAATGAATATTGTGTATTGAATTATTCACATAACGCCTTCACGGATTATAAAGTCCCTTCAAAACGCACAAAGCTTTCAAAATTCAAAATTCAAAAATTCAAAAGTCGTTTATTCCGTTAAAATATTACATTTGTGTGGAATCGTCAATTTTTTTTTTACCCTACCGTGCAGTGCATGACGTGGCAGCTACTGAGAAACACTGCCAGAAAACTCAGTAGGAATCCTTTTTTAAAAATATATATTTCTTAAATAAATTTACATTGTATTTAAATGTGTTAATTTAGAGCGACTCAATCCCAAGCTGTTTTGTCACTTAAATAATCAGAAGTTTTGTAATAAGCCCTGCTACACAATTTGGCTTTTATAATTCTTTTAAACTTATTCATAGACATTTCTCGGATATCACTGGGAAGTTTGTTATAGAATCTTATACATTGCCCCATAAAAGAGTTACTTACTTTGTGGAGACGGGTGGTATGTAACACAAAGTTATGCTTATATCGAGTATTTATATTATGAGTATCACTCCTTTTACAGAAGGAGTCTTTATATTTATGCATATAAATTAGATTCTCATATATATACTGACATGCTACAGTCAGAATGTTAATCTCTTTAAACTTCTCTCTCAAAGATTCTCGCGGACCAAGTTTATATATTGCTCTTACAGCTCTTTTTTGCAATACAAATATGGTGTTAATGTCCGCAGCGCTACCCCAGAGAAGAATTCCATAGGACATTATACTATGAAAATAACTGAAATAAACCATTCTAGCTGTATCCACATCAGTAAGCCGTCTTATAGTTTTAACAGCATATGCAGCAGAACTTAATTTGCCTGATAGTTTTTCTATTTGTGGGCCCCATTGTAGTTTTGAATCAATTGTGATACCCAAAAACACAGTTGACTCAACAGGGGTCAATCCAGCTCCATTAAGCTGTACATTGGTAGCCACCTGTTTCACATTAGGTGTAGAGAATTTTATGACTTTAGTTTTCTTGTCATTTAGCAAAAGATTATTAGCATTAAACCAATGAACAACTTTACTTTAATTGCATTGCTCTAATTACCAACGACTTACGACCGCTATTTTAAAAGTAATTACTATGTAAATACGTTATGTTAAAATTAAGGACTTGATATTATTTGTTGAGATAAACTTTGCGTGTTATGTCTGCTTCAATCTTTCATGCATTTACCAAAGTATTTACATAAGCTATTGCATTAAATTTAGTACTTTATTCCTAATATATCTCTCTATATTTAGTAATGTCTGGCAATTCATGTGTTGTATAATATAATTGCAAAATTATTAGTCTTGGGACCTTAATTAATTAAGTGATGAAGTAAATTACACTTCTATGTTTGTTAGTAACATTATATAGCAGTTAAATCTAATACAACATAAATGACATTTGCACGTATGTTATCTCAAAAATGGGAAATCATAAATTTAATCGTCTGGCGGGTCTCGAACCAGTACCCTCTAGCAATCCGGTGTAGGTGTACTACGTTAAGCTACGAACTATACACACTGGCAGATCAAATTTACGATTTCTATGCTAACACACTTTTTGAGATTAGATTAACGCTTTGTATCACGAATAATGCACGCACGTTATATAAAAAGTTCGGTAAAAGTAAATCACTAAATGAAATAAACTTTGCGTCAGTAGTAGGTCAATAAATATGGATTTTCGGGAGGGAAAAACCTGACTATATATTTTTTATGTTTGACCACTAAAATTTACCCAAACAACCTGATCTAAAGTGCCAATGGCTTCCAAATGCTTGGAACGCTGCATAAGATGTGCAGCACTCACTACCAACACTCTGCCAGATGTCAATTTAAGCCTTCTTTCAAGAAACCCATACCAGACAGCATCACCAAAAATTGATGGTAACATTTAATGTTTTTTAGCTATAGGGGTACTGCCTTGGGGTATAAATGCTATAAATCAGTTTTTAGTTAGCTAATGTATAATATTTAGGTGTTTACAATATTAAATACAATTTAAAACGTTAACGGTATTGCTCTGGTAGAATAGATAATATAATTTATATCTGATTTATCGAACTAATTATCATAAACATGTCAAACAACAGTTTCGAAAACACCACATGTTTAATATTAACCTGTTAAACCATAAAATAGTTTTGTTAAAAATATTATTTTACTGAGATTATAAATTAATGTTACGTTATTAACACTGTTTTATAATATGTTGTATAGCTGTTTAGTTACCAGTTAATAAATATTATACCAGTTTACATATTGTTTAATTTCAGTTGTTAATGAGATGTAATAAGATGGCGTGTCAACACAGTGTGAAGTTCTTGGAGTGCAAAAGAACTTATGATTTAAAAGAGTTATTTTATAAATAATTGAATATCTAAGCACTGAACTTACACCTTAAATTTTAAAAAGTATGACTAGTCTATCTATATTACTTAAATTATGACTTCAAAAATGTATTTTTGTTTGTTAGCAGTTTACATATCATGCGAACTAATAATCCAACTAATCTGACTGAATTTTGAAATCCTGGAAAATTTATTATAATACCTATCACAATTTTTCATGAGGGTGAAACGAGTAACAAGATTAATTGTTCAAGTTAACATTTAATCTATTGTTATAAATGAATACAGACATTCGATCGCTACAAAAGAACCAATCACTGTTGTCTTCTTTACTGTTGAAATATCGTCTTTGACGTTGAACATTAAAGTTTAAGTCCTATTGTCTGTGGTTACCTTACTTCCGCATCTTGAGTGAGACAAATTATCTACATTTAATTGTCTATCGTTTCGATCTCTCGTAACAGTTGACTATTTTATTTAGAGCAATATCTCTTCCAGCCTTTATAAATCATTCAAGCTTTGAATGATTAGCATATCGCATGGATTGTTTGTACTTTGATAAGTTGCAAGTGTATGTGCGGTGTGATCGAGAAATTTCGCCATGTTTTCTGCAATGTCATCAAATTTAAGCGGACCAAAACTGCATATGAGTACGAGAAAAGCTATGTAACTGAAAAATATACCAGTGCTTTAAATAAAGGACTTTTAACAATGTATTAGGTATCTTTATCGTAATTTTGAAAAGAACAGTTTCAAAACAAGCTACGGAAAAGTCGAACGTATTAGCTTTAATCTTATGGGTGTACGTTTTCTATTGTTAGAGATACTTTCTGATTTCTGATGATTTTTCTCTGCCAATGACACAGAGCATATTGAGTTCAAGTAGGCTGTGGTGAAATATTTATTTAGGTTTTTTTTATAAATAATGATATATGACATATAAAAGTACTCATTTACAATAAACATCTAATTTATGATAGTATTTATTAAGTGAATTAATTAGTACATTTCAGTTATTGCTAAAATGGTTATTTATAAGTTAAAGTAATTGTTTTACATATATTTTGCTACATCGTGTCTCAATGGTCTACTGTCTACATTCAGGGCAGAAATTAATATTATTATTGTGGCGGACCTTGTATGTATAACAACGGTCGCGGTGTAGTAAATAGTAGTAGTACTTTTTTCGGTAGGTCTCACTGCGACACTCGTAAAAATATTATGACTTGAATTTAGAAACGAAACTGAATTTGGAGCCATGCCTGATTGCAGGTTTGAGAAGCTTATTTGTAAAACCAATTGTTTATTTAGCATCTCAAATGTGAAGCTAGACACGGTTCTGAGTTGAGGTAATTTTGAAATACAAACTTAATAAGTGACATTTTGTTTTTGGCTTTCAAGAATCATTCTGCAGTCGAGTAAATGAGATAATACATGTCATAATATGTGTCGCAATGTTTTGAGTAAGAGGGTCATTCTGAATCTAGATTGAATGCACTGAAAAGCAATAAATCACTTTCCTTTGTGTTGATTTAAAAAAAGAAAGTAATTCTTGCGCATTCGGAACAACATTAAATAAGTTGATCGTGCATGCTTACGATATATCTTCTGCATATTGTGTGACTATTTTATAAATCAGATAGTTATTTTTTTGATTCGATCTTGATGAAAAGACAATGGTGTATTTAACTGAAGGAGTGGTAAGGCCCCCTCAGCCCTCTATAAGGTATTTTTAGCAATAAAATGGCAGTACATATGCAGCCATTGTACAGACGTCAGCACATCCAGCTACCCCAACCTGTCAAATTGCTTTTATAGATTTCAACTTTATCACAAAAGCATAAGGTTCACTTTCAATTTGACAGATTCGGGTAGCTTGATGTGCTGACGTGTGTACTGCGGATTAATTATTACTTTCGATACAATACTGAAATCTTGTTCGCCGGAATGTCCGGTGCCTTTTTTTCATGCAAATCGGCTTGGTTTGTACGAATCCGACATATACTGTCATTAACTTCAGGAAATCCTTGACATATTTCCTCGTGTATTCAATTAAATAAAAAAGTTGCTCGTAAGTTGGTTGGCCAGATTACTCGTGTTTACCATATCGTTGGTCGCGGTAACCTCGTAGACCTCGATTCAGGCCAAAATTGATATTGGCGAACATCTTACAGCAGAAATCAGAAAGACGGCCGTTTTACACGCCCTTCAAGAGTTAGCTAGTAAACTTGTAGGACGGAAGTCCTATAGCTGGAAATGGTTACTATCTGGCCGTTTTGATTATATTTGGTTCAAGTCGTTATATTAATTTTGGGCTGTTATAGTTATATATTTTACCCACTAGCTGTGCCCCACGGTTTGATCCACGTTAAACTTAATAAAGCCTACATATTACTTGGGTATATAAGCTTATTTACTGCAAAGTTTCATCAAAATCGGCTCCGTAGTTATTGTATGAAAGAGTAGCAAACATCCATACATCCAGACATTCATACTCACAAACTTTCGCATTTATAATATTAGTAGGATATAAACGAAACAGATAGCGGAAGAACGGCAATTGTGGAGATCTTTGGGGGAGGCCTTTGTCCAGCAGTGGGCGTCTTTCGGCTGATATGATGATGACGATAAACGAAACGGGCGTGGTGATGGCAGAATCAATCACGTCTAAATATATTTAGTCTTAAATCTAGGGAGGATTACGTCTGTATCGGAAAATGGCATCTAGGGATCGTTCATGGCTATCTATATAAGGCTCGTTTGTCTTTGGTATTCTATTAATAAACGCACGTAATCGTACAAACATTCACACAACACAAATACCGTTGTCGTAATGTGCGGTCAGAGTAAACAGTGGTTATATAATAACATTTATACTTCCTAAAAGCTTTGAATCAATAGCAATTATATGTAGAGAGGTGCGATTTCTACTAATTGTTATGTTTGCTTTTAAATTTTAGCACTGTTGAGTGTATGAATGTAAAAATATAGGCATAGGTGTTTACAACGCATGTTAGTTGCTATTAGTGATGTGACACTAGCATACCAAGCACACTGGTTTTAATTATTTTTTATGTTTAGAGTTTAGATACTATATTGTTTTGTTTGTTTTATTGTTAATAATTGGTGTTTGTTTAATTTTGTCCGTGTCCGTGATAGTCTCTCGGCACCATCAGAATTACCAGCTCTAGAACAAGATAAGATTTCGGACTTGTACGGACAACAAGTCTTCATTTTTATTTTGTTGTCTGCGCAACTTTTTTATAACATTCTTTCTTTCTTTCTTACAATAGAGGTCAGATTTTGTTAGCGTATCTCTAACTAGATATGCTGCGCTAGGTATAGTTAACACTTTCGCAGCCTTGCCATGAATCCGGTAGTCGGGTGCTGGACATGGCAAAGTTTCTTCTATAGCTACGTGTAGACACGACTCAAGAGAAGAATTATGGGCATGCCAACGAACTATCACTTAACTCACTAGTCGGGGATGGGCACTGAATGTGTTAAACAGTAGCACAGTAGCTACCTAACAGAATGTTTCGTAAGCAATAGCTTTGTTATGTTAATTTTCTGATCTTTGGCATAAGTAACGTGGCCTGAGCTTATCAGGGGGTAATAATAATAAAAAATGGAGTATATATTGTGACGTTTTGACAACTATAACTGATCACATACAAGCATCAGAAATTTTCGTTTATTATACAGTACAGACGCCAGCACTTCCAGCTACCCCAATCTGACAAATTTCTTTTATATATTTTCTACTTTATCACATAAGTATAAGGTTCACTTTCAATTGGAGAAATTTGACAGATTGGGGTAGTTTGATGTGCTGGCTGTACTTAAAGTATTCTCCTCAGTTCTTGATAATCGCGTGATTTAAGTGCTTTAATAAATTAACTAGAAACTGCTTTTTATGAAATTAGTTTGCGTATAAAAATGCATACTCGTTTTCCGCCTATAAGGTGTTGGGGTTTTTTTGGGCTGCGTTACTCTTTCGTATCTCTGAGAGCATTACGCAGCCGTCGCGTTGTTCTTGATCTCTTTCCAACTATTAAAGATCGTGTTTAGTGAAAAGGCCATCAACTGTTCCATTCCAAGCAATTCCATGTTTGCATCCATTGTGTATAATTGTGTAATAAAGAATCCTACTTCATACTAATAGATATTATAAACGCGAAAGTGTTTGAGAAAGAATGTATGGACGTATGGATGTTTGTCACTCTTTCGAATCACGAATTTTGATAAAATTTGTAGTAATATAGATTATACATATATCCGAATAACACATAGTCTATAAAAGATTAATGTGGGTGAAACTGCGGTGCACTATATGTATAATGCCTATTGACTGCACGTGTGGCCCAGCGGCTGAGACATTCGCCTCGCCGCTACGTGTCACGGGTTCGAGTCCCGCACCGGATAACTATTTGTGTGACCCATAAATAGTTGTTCTGAGTCTGGATGTAATTTGTGTTCGTCTATTATATGTGTGTAAAACACCCCGCGACACAGGGATTGGATTCCCTTATGCGGGCGTTGTCTAAAAAAAAAAAGAAAAAGAAATTTAGAATTCGTTAATGTCAAGAAGGCTTATGTATGACTGAATTGCTCTATGGTAATGCAATATTAAGACTCCGTTCTCCAGTGTCTTGTTTGGCTGCCTGGAAGTGATCATATTTTGTGATAAGGCCAACAAGGTAGGTCTTAGGTGTAGATTTTTCCTTAACTATTAATCATATAAGTCTTTAGTAGTTATCTTTCCTTATGTTTATAAAAATAAATTGTATATTGTTACATTCAAATCGAATGAACTTATTTAAAAAAGAACTAGCGGAATTCTTTTTTTAAATAAGTTCACTCGATTTGAATTTAATAATATACAATGTTCTTTTCATAGTTGTCAACTATACAACACTACAGAAGCATAAATAGAAAAAATAATTTAAAATGTCAACATGTTCGAAACTTGCTGATTTGGGTGTGGCAGATTTATGCAATCAATATAGTTTTTTCTTTTAATCTTCTGCAATAAAATAGTAGCCAAACCTCTCATACCTTTAATCGTTTTTGTAAAAGAAAAATCAATCAATCAAATCTATCAAAAATAGTTTATTATCACAAACAACGAATTACATAAATAAATGATGTATGGGGTCTCATTTTAGGCAGACAATGCCTGTATTACGAGACCCCAAATACATTGCAAAATTTGAAGCTTTTAACAAATATAGTGCTGAAATAAAAATATGTATAATTAATAAAATGTAATGAGTTGAAGTGAGAGAGGAATTTTTGCAATGTATCACCGAACGGTGAGCTTTTTTTTTGTTTTTTTTAAAGGCATCGCCCGTACTAGTGAATCTTATCCCTGTGTTGCGGGGTACTTTACAAACATATAATAGACGGACACAAATTACATCCAGACTCAGAACAACTATTTATGGGTCACACAAATAGTTGTCCGGCGCGGACTCGAACCCGCGACACGAAGCGGCGGGGCGACTGTCTTAGCCGCTGCGCCACACGTGCAGTCAACCATTACCATAGGTTTTAACGCTTGCGACACATGAGCCCCTCCCGGATGAGCTTTCGCAACCTTAACCACGACCAGTGCCTCTAGCACGAGTTTCTGCAGTTTAATACAGTTTAGTACAGTTTCCTCCCATACATTGAGCACCAGCGCCTCTCACGGAAACTATTAAGAACTAAAACTCTGGTGCTCAATGTATGGGACGAAACTGTACGTGTGATCGAGTAAGTAAACTGCAGGAACTCGTGCTAGAGGCACAGGACCACAATATTGATATTGCATTTTACCTGAAGTTTATTTAATAAAAGATTGTAGCAACGCTTTACCCTATCTCACTTAAAATTGATTAACATAAAACATTATCTAAAAATCACTAATGTGGATTTTATAATGATAGTCTTTATGTATTCGTACAAAGAAACACTGTGAGTCTGCCATTGATTACTGATTGTTGTAATGTACATCTAATTGCACAACACCCAGGTGGTTAATACACGTGATTTGTTCATAGCAATTTAAACGTTAAGGTAAAATACAACCGTCGTATAATAATTACCTACAAACCCGTACTAAAAATGCCAAGAGTGAGACGGACTTCAAAACACATATGTATATACCTACCTACGTTCGTATGGACGGTATACCTAATTTTAGAATTATTTGAGCCAGAAGAAGACATTTGACACAACTGAATAGACGTAACTGGCGCTTAAAAATAAATCAGTTTTGCGGTCACCCAACTATTGACCAGGTGTCTAGTTACTTCACCTCGCCGGTTGTTTACGGATCTTGAAACAGATTGGTTGCAGTTATTTATAGAATCTAGAAATACATGTTGATTGAAAAATTATAGCTACTAATGATGGAAATGAATGGGATGAGATAGAATAGAAAAATGACAGACAGTAATGATAAAAATGAATGGAATGGCAAAATCACACCTAGTCATTGTTCTTTGTCGGCTGCTAGACGCGTGTCTTTATGGCATTCGATGATGAAATATTGCATTCTATCCAGTCCATACACAGAGATAACTTCGTACAAGTCCCGCCATATAGTCATAGTATTGCCTGCTAACGTAACTTCTCTGTTGTAAAATAGTTTTATTTTTACCTTTTCACTGGTGTTATGTAGATATTTATATTCTTGGTTGAAATTCCGGGTCGGCCTAGAAAGTGATTATTTTGGACTTGACTTTGGACGCGAGAACAAAAATTACAACTTTAAGTTGCCTTTGAGAAATATGAAACTTGAAAAGCTGTATTCTTTCTAATCAAATAGCAATCACATCGAATTATGAGAGTAAAGTGATAGAGTACAAATTGTCTACATATACCCTCATGAACTGTACAATATGTCCTTCATGGTTGGCTGGTGTCCATTGAGTCCAACCAAAGTGCCAAAAATTTAGTTAGAATCACCTAGCTTGGAAGACAAATATTACCTGTAAGCGAGCTTTGGATTTGATAATTTTTACGTTCTTGTTTAGTATATAGACCTCTTTAATACTAGTTATGTTAAAATATTCGAATATTATCACTGAATTGAATCAATTAATTATAGGAAATAATACCCTCGCATCTTCCTAACATGGTGACTTAAATAATTTGATTGCTTTTGCATATTTATAAAAATAACTAGAATTAAAGGTATAAAAGTTTAGTATTGGATATTAAATTATGTATTCGCTCCTCCTACGCATTGCATTGTTGATTTTGACGGCATTATTCTGCTTCTGCAGTGTAAATGGGTGAGTGCACTATGCGGCTCTTATAGTGGGTTTTTATAATTTGCTTTAGACATAGATTGCTTTTTAGATTAATTTTCGATTTTTACAAAAATACTTGAATGATATACTGTACTTATCATTGAGATAATAGATTTCCGGGTAATCAGGGTTGCAGTATACAGTGAGTATTCTCAAAACCAATGTATAAAATAGGAACGAAATTAGACGTAATGGGATGTCTGGAAAAGTAGCAGTAAAACAACATTTGCAAACTGAAGCGCATAATTGGATGAGTGGATAGTAAATCCACAAACATTTTGTAATCATTCGTGAATTGCAAACTTCTGACACGGGTGGAAGACTTTTTTTTTTATAAAGGAAAGACCCTGATTATATTATCACTAGTCCTATACATAAACTAAATGTTCTTTTTAACCGATTTCGAACAGAAGGTCATCCATTTCATTAATTGTGTATCACTTTTTTAGGGTTCCGTACCCAAAGGGACCCTATTACTAAGACTTCGCTGTCTGTCCATCTGTCACCAGACTGTATCTCATGAGTCGTGATAGTTAGACAGTTAAAATTTTAACATATGATGTATTTCTGTTGCTGCTATAACAACAAATACTATAAAACAAAACAAAATAAAATAAATATTTAAGGGAGTTCCCATACAACAAACGTGAATTTTTTGCTCATTTTTATAGATCATTGATACGGAACCCTTCGTGCGCGAATCCGACTCGCACTTGGCCGGTTTTTTGTTGTTTGTAACACTTTTATTTCTTTTTTATTCAGCTATCAGAAAATTTGCGTTGTATGCGTTTGACACAGGATAAGTTTGTAATTGCATGTTGGTACTGGTAATTTAATTGCATTTGATTGACGTTCACGGCACGGACCTCAAAGTTAGCTTGATAATTATGTCACTCATGTCAACTGTTTATACTTTGTAAATGTTGATCACAGTAATTTGAATAATTTTAGCGTAACTCGATCCAAATGCGCCAGTTTAGCACTTGACATAAGCCTCAAGGATAAGATTACGCCCAACTACCTAACGAGTAGATATTTTATGAGATTGCCTTTTTATGGAATACAAAGGAGCAAGCGGGTCACCTGATGGTAAGTGATCACCGTCTCGTCGCCAATGGACACTCACAACACCAGATGGGGCGCAAGTGTGTTCCCGGCTTTAACATAACTACCTGTGCCCCGCGGTTTTACCCGCGTTAAGCTTTAAAATTATAGCTTTAATCCACGTTGACAGCTAACTCCATACCAAATTTTATTAAAATCGCTCCAGCCGTTTAAACGTGAAGAAGTAAAAACATACACACTCTAACACTCACAAACTTTCGCCTTTATAATATTAGTGTAATAATTACTTGATTACTATGATATACTACCCATACTATAGTATGGGCAATGTTAACCTAGCTAGTGTCAGAGTTGTTCAAGCCACCCAGTAGTCCTCAGTCATGGCTTATCGACTGTTGTTTAACTTAACTACAATCTGGACCGATAGCTTAACGGGCCCTCCGAAGCACGGAGATCCAAAAAAAAAAAACTTGTGTGTACTTATGTACATGCGTTAGAAGTTATACTTCTTAATATACAACTTGAACATAGTTATCAATTTTCATACCACCTAGAACTAACGTCATGCTGTTATTTTTACGATGCGCGAGCACGATGCGCATCGTAAAAATTCACTCTCATACCACCTAGAACTAACTTCATGCTGTTAAATTTTTTGATGTCGGTGTGCGCGCGCATCGTAAAAATTCACTCTCATCATTTTTCTCCATCGCGCCAAAAGAAGTATAACTTCAAAAATTAAACCACTTTGGCGGTCACCCATCTATGGACTAACCGCGAGCCTAGTTGCTTAACCTCGCCGATCACTAATGGGCCGGTGAAACCATTTAGCTATGAGCGCCTGAATAATTAATACTAGTTTAAGTATGTAGTCTACTTTTAAGCCATTAATTTATATAACTTACCATCAACATAGTTATGAGGCAACATTCTAATGAAGACATCGCCTCTTCTGCCCCAAGGCCTATGTCTGACATTGTTGCACTCGCCGCTAGCACTCCTATATTTGCTGGGCGGACAGGGAATCCTGCTCGATTCGTCTTCATCTGACGAACAGTTGTGCCTGTTGAAATATATAAATTAAGTTCACACACTACATCGGTTAGACTACAATATTGATTCCCATCCGCACTTAAATTTATACAATTCATTTTAAAGATGTCTGTACAATATTGATAAAAAATCACAGGAGCTAGTATACCTTAGGTGGGATATTAGTGCTTGAGACACATGAGAGAATATCACATAGTTTTTACGGACAACAAATGAAAGATGATTTGTTCTTCACAGAAATTTTGAGTATTAAGTCCAATTGTTCTCCCAAGTTCCATTGTACTAGAACCTAGTACACATCAAATATCGGCCACTGCTGGACATAGGTCTCTATCCTAGGTTTCTATAAGATTGTCATTTGGACGGGGTTTGAAGTAGTCAACGCACTTGGCATGCGAGTTGGCGCCTGCAGTTCGTTGGTAGCTGTAGTACACAGGTGGCGCTGCTGCTTGCCTGTATCCCTTAGTCGCCTTTTACGACATCCCTGGGAAGGTATGGGGTGGACCTGTTATTATTTCTAGGCCCGTAACCACTTAGCGCTTAGTATATTAAGGGAATTTGGCCTTGAATATATATTTACTTGGTAATAATGGTATATTCGTTTATGGCTACTAAAACTCTTTTACCTATGGCGACTCTTTTCTGAGCGCACGTCTTAAGTTGCCACTGACTGACTAAGTGGATCACTATTGTTTACCTTGGTTTACGGAATGTTTGCCAAAATGAATAGTATTGCGGCTAGTAAAAACTAGTGGGACATTAGTAATAGTTATGCGTATATCACCATAGTACACTGATAGTATAGTACCAACTGAAGCTAACTAGTTTTGCCAAATGCACCGCTCCGCTAACGACCGATCCCTCAACAGCGAGATGCAGCATCTGGCGCGCACAAACATCATTGCAGGATCAGTATGTCTTCCGAAAGCCTCCCATCATCAATTAACGTGGCCGATCTGGAAGTCCCAAAATAGACTCCGTACTCAGGCGGGCCGAAGTAAAGAAAACATGTCTAGGTGGGGACCGACGAGCAATCCCAAAATGGACTGTATTTGTAGAGCACCGGTCCAATCCATGGCCCATCTAACAGCGTACCCAGCCTGCCATGCGTGCCCTGCCATATGTTCATGGCATAATCTTAGGAATGCCACAAGCAGGTCAATTAGTGTGGGCACGAAATGAGTTTGCCATCGAAACGCTAAGAAGACGAAGAAGGCTAGTAAAACTAAAGTAAGATATTAGCAGTACTTACGCGTCGCTAGCACCTAGTAAGAACCTTTTCTCTATCGCTAACGCTTCGCTCACCGCTCGTCTCAAGTCGCTCGGCACTGACTGTATACCACTGTCTTCCGGCTTGCTTTTCTGTGCGTGAGTCTGAACTGCTAGCACTGTGGCTAGTAACAGTAAACTTCGTCGCAATCTGAAACAAGGAGAGGTTTCTTTAGATACCATCAAAATTACGCATACAAAGAATACATTTTTTTATAGACATAAATTATTTATAGATAAAAAATATATATTCAATTGTAAATAATTAAATTAATATAAAATGAAATTATAAGCTAATAATTAGATAAACTACAGATACACTATTTACCCTAAAAGGCGTCCAATAATCCTTCCGCATCGCTTATGGGCAAAAAGTGCCCAGGAGGCTGGCCGCATTGCCACGCTGGATGGACCTTTTATAGACTACACCCAAACTTGGGAATCTTATCCCTGTGTCGCGGGGTACTTTACAAACAAATAATAGACGGACACAAATTGCACCCATACTCAGAACAGCTATTTATGGGTCACACAAATAGTTGTCCGGCGCGGGACTCGAACCCGACACGAAGCGGCGAGGCGACTGTCTTAGCCGCTGCGCCACAGGTGCAGTCATTATTATTCATGGGACATTATTCACATACGGCCATCTGATCCCAAATAAAGCAGAGCTTGTACTATGGAAACCAGATAACTTATATACTACTTTTTATAAATACATACTTATATATATAATTACACCCAGACTCAGGACAAACAGACAAGTTCATGGACACAAATATCTGCCCTGGGTGGGAATCGAACCCACGACCTGCCGCGTGAAAGGCAAGTATCTACAAACCACGCCAACCGGCCCCTTGTCAAGGTTTACTAGTCTTTATGACTTCCTAGTTAAATATTTACAACTAGTGACCCGCCTCAGCTTCGCATGGTACATAGAAATTATTATTCTAAATTAGTACTTAAAGCCAAATAATTATTCTTAAAAGCGCATTTTGGCTAACTTGGGTTAAATTATTGTAATTTGATCTTGAAATATGTTAATATAATAATAAGAATAATGTCTCTCACTGATTATATACTCGTAGCTTAGATTTTTTTAATTATTTTCGTTGTTTATTATAGATTATTACAAATAGAATCAGATACAGATAGATACAAAAAAATCTTTTTTCATAATAATGTTATGTGACATATGTTTTACATATAAACAAAATGAAAACATATTTGTATCAAAAGTTAGACTTTTTAGAGTTCTAGGCCACGTAAGAGTTGAAATTAGACATGTATAAAATGTAGATGCTTTTACATTATCTTTGTATTGTTCAAAAACAAAGATAAATACCTAATGTGTCGGCTCATGTCATGTCATCTCGGTTTTATGTGATTGTTTTCTTATTTTATGTGTATATATTTTTCGTGAAAAAGTACAGGGGCTAATAAATCACCCGTTTTCAATTTGACCATTCAATATTTCGACGAATAGTTGTTAAACTTAAACCTTTCTTGTTTACTAATAGTTTGGCATTCAAAAATTGATTCTTTATTGGATAGCTACTTCTGTTGCGGACTGTACCTGTTTTGGAATAACAGGATCTTCAATTATAAAAATGGGGTCAACTATGCAGTTAGTAGTAAAATAATACAGTTAGGTAGACAAGTATAGTAAAACATTTTAATCATAATTAACATCGAATGCAATTTACTACGTGGGAACGATATAATTCCCTACAAATGTGCCAATAAATCTATAATCTTTCATAGGTATACCATCAATCTCAAATGTTGAGGCAGACAACATCAATAAGAGTACATTCAAATGGTAATAAATTATAATAAACCCGTCAGCCTAAAACGTAATAGTTAGGTTATTTTACGTTGCTACCGTAGATAGTTACGTTGATGACTTGTTGTACTAAGGTATATATAGATATTAATATGTCGTTAACCTACAAACGGCGAGACGTAACACTGAGTTCAAGGTATTTCATACTTTGGTCAGGAAATAACTAATAAAGTTTTTTAATAGTTTTGGTCAAGATGATGCAATGTCAGTTCCGTCTTTTTGTTTGGTCCACATTGTTATGATCCTAATAGAAATATGTATTTTTATTCTAATGGAACTAATGTACGGCCGCTGGTGTAAGAATGCTCGTGACATCCGTTTGACCAGAACATTTTGCATCACATTTTGTGATAAACATTGAATGAATTGATGCAAAAATACAGATAATGATATGCACGTAGTTAAATTTAACACTGATAATATAGGTTAACGTGCCTTTACGACAAATACTATTGGAGAAAATACCTATTACAATTCACTTAAAAAAAAAAAACTTGTGTGTACTTATGTACACGCGTTAGAAGTTATACTTCTTAATATACAACATGAACATAGTTATCAATTTTCATACTACCCAGAACTAACGTCATACTGTTAAATTTTTTGGTGTCGGTGTGCGCGCGCATCGTAAAAATTCACTCTCATAAATTTTCATACCACCTAGAACTAACTTCATGCTGTTATTTTTACGATGCGCGCGCACGATGCGCGCGCATCGTAAAAATTCACTCTCATACCACCTAGAACTAACTTCATGCTGTTAAATTTTTTGGTGTCGGTGTGCGCGCGCATCGTAAAAATTCACTCTCATCAGTTTTCTCCATCGCGCCAAAAGAAGTATAACTTCAATAATATCCTCGGTGTTTTTGAATCTATGTTCTCTAGTTGCGATTATCTTATTTTTTAAGGATCTTACCTCGTTATATAATTCTGGAGGGAACTGAAGGAATTTCCTATATCTAAGTGACAAATAGAATAAAACACAATTTAGTTCTCCCGCCGCGCATACGTAGCCAAGATCCACAAAGTTAACCAAAGAGTTTTTTTTTGTTTTCGCCGCTTTGGACAGGCTAAGAACATACACACATCAACAAAGTCTAGGGATACGTTATTTTGAAATCAAACATGGCTTTATTGTTTAAAACCTATTTAGTTTCCTTAAAAAGTTTATTTACAGATTTAAACCTTGTCTATTCTTTATTCAAAATTTAAAAATTAAAATGAGAAACAAATGAAAACACGCAAAGCACAGCGCAATCTTGAGTTGTATCTAATTTCAAGAAGTTGCATTAAATTTTTTTTTGCGTGTTAATTGAAGAAAACCTGATAAATTGTTTTATTTTCTTTTCTCAATTGGTTGTGTAAGCTTTTTAGCGTCATGCCACGCCATCATTTGAGTCGAGATGAAATGTTACGGGCAGTTGGCATGTTACAAAACGGTGCTATTCAACGCGTCGTTGCTGAGTCTCTGGGCACAAGCCAAAATGTGGTATCCAGGCTGTGGTCACGTTATCGCGCTACTGGAGATGTGGCAGAACGGCACACAGGTAGATATCGTGTTACCACTCAGAGACAGGATCGATTTCTCCAAATGACCGCCAGAAGACTACCCAATATCACAGCGATGCAACTAGTGCAAAGGCTCCAGGAGGGTCAGCAGCTGCTGGTGAGCGACCAAACCGTGCGAAGGAGGCTGCATGAAGTTGGTCTTCATGCTCGCAGACCGCTACGAGTCCCAGCGCTGCGACGTGGCAATCGCGGTAGGCGACTTTTATGGGCTCAAGAACATTTGACATGGAGTGATCAACAATGGTCATTGGTGCTGTTCACTGATGAGTCCCGCTATGGATTTCATCCAGATTCGAGACGAACACGCGTTTGGAGAACTCCAGGCAGGGTCAGCCGTCTCCGACATCCACAGGAGGTCCACTCTTACCAAGGCGGGACAATTATGGTGTGGGCAGGAATACGAATCGGCGGACGAACCCAACTCATTTGGATTCAGGGCAGCATGACTGCCCATAGATACCGTGAGGAGGTAGTAGAACGTGTCATTGTCCCGCTCAGGGCCCTAACGGGGCAAGAATTTCAGCTCATGCATGACAATGCACCTTCCCATACAGCGCGGCTGGTGAGGGCCGCCCTTCGAGAACACGATGTTCAGGTATTAGATTGGCCTCCACAGTCGCCAGACTTAAACCCAATTGAACACGCCTGGGACATGTTACAGCGAAGAGCATTGAGGGATTTTCCGCCCAACTTGACAACAGAAGAACAACTTTTCGAACATTTAAAAAGAACTTGGGACTGCATACCCCAGCAAGACATTGACACCTTAATTTTAAGTATGGAAAATCGTTGCCGCTGTGTGATTAATGTTAGAGGAGGAAATACCGATTACTGATTATCAGATTTGGTAAGATTTTTATTCATTTAATTCGATTGAATAATTTTATAAGAATAAAATGTTTTTGTTCACTCAGTAATTTTCTATGGCTTAATTAATTTAAGACTTTTATTAATTAGAAAAACAAAATCGCATCGTGTTGTTAATGTTTAAATATCGGCCATGAAATTATCTTTAATTCTTCCATTTACAGTCATAACAAAATGTTTATAGTTTTCTAGATAATCAATGAAATGTTCAATATCCCTAGATTGTGTTGATGTGTGTAGACCAAACCGCCTCGTCTTCAGTTGAAATATTTTATGTTTTTCGTCATTTAGTCAAAGTCCAGTCAAGTCCGTCACAGTCAAGTCATAGTCGTACCCCAGTAAAGCAGTGGATAATTTACTAGAGGCCACCATATTTACACATAAAAACTCGAATTTACACCAGTCTTTGAAAATGAAACAGAACCTCGATGCATCTTTTTCCGCGTTGCCGTTGGCGCCAGAACCCCCTTAACCAAAGAGTATGTAACGAACTACGTTGTGCTTTTAAGTATCGATGCGCCTGGCCAAAGAGTAAATAATATAATCGAAATGGCTTACTAATGGCAGTAATTTCATTTACGAATCACTTTAATTTTCATTTTTAATTTCGAAGAAAAAGGTTTAGAACATTCAGTAGAAATTACCTAATTTCTGTTACATACATAACAGAAATTAGGTAACTTATCTATGTAAAAAAGTTATACCAATAATTAATTTCAATAACTGCTTAAAATACAATATTTAAAAAAAAAGAGCTAGGGCTGTGGTTAGCTCGGGCATTACACTATAAATAAAGTCGTCCGATCTTAAGTGGCTTAGATGATGAATAAACTAAGAAACCATCCATCATATTACCATGAACCGTAACGGCTTTCATTTTTATCTATGATCTCTTATGACAGGCTGGTTACACCATAGTCACCATACATCTTACTTTCTATTCAAATAAGGTTCACTGGTCCCAAATCAATCAACATTCCACCTTATTACATATATCTAGTTTAGTGAATGCCTCGTTGGTCTAGCGGTAGCATGTTCAACCGCAGATAATGAGGTCCTGGGTTCAAATCCTGGGCCTGACCAAAAGGTGATAATGGAATTATTCCGTAAAGAAAATTTCTCAGTATCAGCCCGAAGTCTAGGAGTTGGCGGTATAATACCCTCGTGCCTCGGAGAGCACGTAAAGCCGTCGGTCTTGTACTTGACCTCTTTCCGGTCGTATCACAAGTCGTCCCATCGGATCATGAGAGTGATAGAATAGAAAGTGCCCCTGTATTACTTATACACTAGTGAACTATAATATGTCTTGCGCAGTTGACTAGTCTCCAAAATTGCTAGCCACCGTGGCTGAAATTTGGCCGAGAGGATTATTGTAGTTACGCAAATCATACTTATCCCAGATTTAATAATGAAGCTAAATAAGGTGAGAAACTTAATAGAAGGGGACACTTATCTAGTGTTTGCTTAATTGTTTAAATTTATCTTGTAGGTATAAAATGAAGGGTTTATGCATGTTGTACTCGTTTTGCAACTGCACGTGTATTGCTAGACTTCAGGTAGTTGCCTCGCAACTATCTCCGCACCTGCGTGTTGCAAGAACTATTTGTGTGGCCCATCGCTAGTTGTTCTGAGGTTGTGTTATCACAGGGCCCTTTCTAGTGTAGCCTTTGCCTTTTATATAAAAACGAACAATGAATTACTACCTAATGTCAGAAAAAAATCACATCTTTATGTCCCTACCGTTTCTTTAATAACTAAAGTAATTTGTTTTCACTTGTATGCTAAATGGTGGTCGATGTAAACAGAAGTACAGTCAAGAACATATCAGTGGATACTTGTGCACTTTGAAAACCGTTTTTACTGCTTACATTATAAAGACGCTACCAAGAACTGTATCCACCGATGCACGTGTTGATAACTGTACTAGCGATTAGACATGAAAGAAAGTAATATAATTCTCCGTGAGAAACTATCTAATTTACACAACAATTGTTTTCGTGATTAATAAATTTCACACTCACAAGATTTTTGGCTGGATTATGCCTGATTATTAACTTGAATGTATTCACTACTTTCAGAATGTGTATAATATTTTTAACTTTTCATATGTTCATAATGTGTGGGCCTCAGCTTTTTTGGAGCCATTCTTCCTTACAGTTTTGATCAGGACGAAAAATATCCCTTAATTTATAAATACTACTTTAATAATCAAATTTATGGGTCTGTAGTTTTCAAGAGAATATCTTCAGATTTCTACAGAGCCAGTTGATAATTGGATGATACTGATAGAGCTGATTTGATTGCAAGTTTGACTCAGTGTTAAGCTTGCCGTATCTTGCTATTACCTCAGTGCCCTGGTGTTTTGGGTTTGATCCCACACAGAACAATTATTTGTGTGACCCATATAGGGTTTACTTCCCTAGTGCGGCCGTTGTTTTGTCTTTATGTAAAAAAAACTAATAGCAAAATATATAATACAATGTATAATAATTAATCCGTTAATTTCAGATACGATACATAGTAGGATATTTATCTGTAATTAAAATTAACTATGCATATCATTACTTAGATACATTATATAAATCAATTACTATACACTTGCATAATTAGTATACACGTTCCAAATTCGTTGTACTGAATAATAATTCGATGACGATACAAATAAAATAAATCATCAACATCATGTTGGCCAAATGACGTCCACAGCTGGACAAAAGGCTTTTCCAAAAGATTTCGACAATGGAGTGGTATCCAGAGCTTCAATTTACACAGGATTTTAACAAGAAAGTATGTAACCAACGTTAACAAATGAGTTAGAATTAAAATTGATTCTACATGTACCAACATTGAGAGTACTGTAAAATATATAGCTTAAGTAAATTTCTTTAACGAAGCCTTTTTTCCTTCTTGATACCATAATGCCATACAAGCCCTAAGTAAAATATAAAGCTATAACATGTAAAATTAATTGGGCTTGTATATTGCTTGGGAATCTCGATATATACGCTAACCGCCACATTTATAAACCTATTTCATAATTAATTGACTTATATAACGGTAGGTAATATGCCATCGAACTTAAAATGACATTTGAAAGATAAAATTATGATCGGAATTAAATATATTTCTGAGATCGACAGTAAATTTAATTAAGTAATTATTGTCAACATATGAAGTAGACTGGTTTTTAACTACTATTAACAATTAATAAAAGGTGGTGCATCTTTAGTGCGCAGGGTGCGGGCATGCTCAAACAGTATTGCCATGATTGCAGACAGTCTGGACTGTATTTATGGAGACCCCTGTTGGGACGTTGGTTTGCAACCGTGTAAAAGATGCTTTAATAACTGCTATACAACTTCGCATGGAGTCATGCAGCGGTGATAGTAACACACATTTAATTTGTTGTTTAGTTTTTAATATTTCTGTAAATTATTAATATAGACTTAAGTTTTTGTTCTTACGTATTATTAACCAAAAATGAGTCATAGTCACCTAACAATAATGCATTTATTTATTCGTCATGTCAGCCAAAGTACGTCCACGGCTGGACAAAAGCCTCACTTAAGAATGGGCGGGATATGCCATAATCGCCACGCTTGGCAGATGTTTGGGTTTTATTTATTATTACGTCTTAAATGATTTTCTTTAGAAGGTAGAATTCGAAGTACGAGTACGTATTTTAATATCTACTCAAACTTAAAATAAGATATGGCTGATGGACAAAACGATCACGACGCAAAGTTCGTCATTTATTTTGAGGTAGATTTAATTAAGACCATTTACATAAATATGTAGAGGTATGATTACAGATTACAGTGGAAGATAATTAAAATTTTATGAAAAGTTTTTACTTTTGCATTGCACTTTTTAGCATTGACAATTACATATATAATTTATTTTGTTTTATTTAATCCGTGGGTTTAGATACATTATAGAATAGCTGTGCCCCCTGGTTTTACCAACGTTAAACTTTATAAATTATAGCCGATCTGTTAATTCAGGGTGTCAGCTAACTCCATAACACATTTGATTGAAATCACTTCAGACGTGAAGAAGTAAGTTTCGCCTTTATAATATCAGTGTGATTTTGTAGCTATGACCGCTAATGAACCGCGCATATACCCACGGCGGCGTTGGCAGATTATGTATCTATTGCCTTGAAAGGAACAAGGAACCGGTCCGTCAGCTGTGCACGCTATGGCTAAATGTCAACGCAACTTTCACGATCCCGGATTTTGTAGAAACTATAACGCAAGAATCACACCTGCCAGGATTAAAATTGATGCTTCAGTTAACAATAGTGCACCGTATATCATAGCTGTCAGAATTAAAAGTTGGTGTATACTTTGGTGGTCTGAGCGTCTCACCTGTCACCACTCACTTGATGCAAAGAAATCTTGAACTTAAACATTGATTTTCAACTAAACATCTCTTAGTCTCCAGAAAAAAATATAGAAAATACCAACCACAGTTAGTGCAAAGTACCTATTATATGAATACGGTATACAGTCATCAGTCATATTACAGCTCCAAGAAGTCTACTGCTGGAGAAGCCACCCCCAAGAATCATCTTGGGGGGATATGCCATAATCGCCACGCTCGGCAGACGGGTTGGCGACCACAGTAAGATAGTCATAGTACTCAAAAGTAAGCTGCTGTCCGTCCTATTGCCTCGGGTCGACTTCTACACCCCCTACGGCATGAGATGGGGTGATGATATTCTTATATTCGCCGCCATCGACATACAGCAACAGTACAATATTTGAATTCATACTTGTTACCGGATTAACTGTATGTAGCGACACCATTATTCAACTGATTACGTCGCTCCGCATCATTAGACGTTCGAACTGGAATACGTCTGTTATGCTACGCCATACGATGTCATTGAACAGATTAAGTATAATGATGCGTATCTTATAGATGTTGTGTAACGACTGCTACACCCGTAACTTCATCCACATCCATCTTTATGTGTAAGAAGAAGAAGAAGTACACTTTATTGCATAAATAATATACAAAGTACAGTATGCATAGAACCTCATTTTTGCAATTGGCGGCCTTATCGCTAAAAGCGATCTCTTCCAGGCAACCTATTTGCGTTGGATGGACCAGAATTTAATATCTATGGATAATGGTAGCAAAAGGTGTACGAATTTATTGAAAATAAGAAAAGATAGCTTACGTATATACATATACGTAAGAATAATACTTATATACAGTACTGAATACATACATACACAACATATATACATATATAAATAAATATATAAACCTAATTATACTCACATAAAAACTAATATGTAAACTAGCATACTTTCGGCTGATTCAAGTAAAGTCTCAGCGGCAACTAGGTAAGTTTAAATAATGTTCTTTAACCATACATTTAAAAGATCTAAGTGACTGGGCGCGTCTTATTTTGATAGGTAATGCATTCCACAATCGGACAGCTTGTATACTGAAAGCTTTGTCAGTAAAATTTATATAAGAAATGCACGTACAGACGCTAGCACATCAAGCTACCCCAATCTGTCAAATTTCCCCAATTAAAAGTGAACCTTATGCTTTTGGGATAATGTCGAAAATTTATAAAAGAAGTTTGACAGATTGGGATAGCTGGATGTGCTGGCGTCTGTACATAATAATCGAATGCGCCCGTAGGCTTTAGCTCTAGAGACCCTACACGTCAGCCCTGGGTATTGATAAATGGTAGCAACATTTAAGACACGTCTAGCATAGCCATCTTTCGTACTATCAGCAGCTCGATTCGGGATTCCGGGAAGTACCCAGATAGCCAGTTCAGTCCAGGCCGTCACAAATAAATGCTTCTAAATCGCTACTAGATCACAGTACTGTGATATGATGAATAGTTTCTTCATCATCGTGTCAGCCGAAAGACGTACACTGCTGGACAAAGGCCTCCAACCAAAGATCTCCACATTTTGATGGTTTGCGCTAACGATTACGAGCGATTTTTTTTAAATTAAACGTTATAGCTAAGTCTATGTTAAGTTATGTTTGACTGAAACTACGATACATTTTTAATATATACAAGTGTTTTTGCTAATAAATACGATACAACAATAAAAGTTAACTGCAGTGCATTAATACGCAATTATCCTCTAAAATAATTGCTTCCGATTCAGACGAGATCTGAAAAATTCGACGAAACATTATGAGCTTCTTATGGAGGTCGTCCACTAGATGATAATGATTAAGTCGCGGAGTCAATGTCACAGATACAAAAAGACCGAGGTTTGCAGTAAGCAGAGAACTTCTTCACGTAATTGATTCGGTTTTCCACGACATTGTGCAACATTATGGGTATATATTTAAATCCTTGTCTTAGCGGTCAACCTAATCTGTCCGTCAGTCTTGTTAATTCAAGGTCAAGCCCGGCTTTCGATTAGTGTTCTTTTTTATCTAAACGACATATTTTCCAGATCACCTTTACGGGTACCTAATTATTTCGTCTAGCGGTAGAGTATTTGGCAAAGTGTTACTGAGATTTTCTGGAAATAAATATTTTCAGCAGTAGTGTACACCCCCAAATCTCGGAACATACGTAAAACCAACGATCCTTTACCCACCCTAGTCTTTTTGTATATCCACCTTTTGTAATGTCTTACGTTATTATTTATTCTCCGTTCAGATTGGCCGTTGAAGCTAAAATTCAACCCAGAGCGTAATTATGGATTACATTATTACAGGTCGTGATCGTAGGCACAGGATCACATTTCATGGACTGGAAATCTTTTATTATTGATTTCGCAGGGCGAATGCCGCAAAAAGTGTTTGTGGGTGGGTATGTCAGACACGCACTGACTAAACCTAGTCCCGGGAACGCGGGTATGCAGCTCCGGTCCCGCCATGTGCCTGGAGATCTTAACCTCACTTGCTTGCAGTTTTGACTAGCTGCATAAATGGGACAATGGCCTTGTTTCCAAAACTTGACACTTGTTCTTCTGTAAAATTTATAAGTCGCAATGTTGTATTCCACGACCATTTCGGTAACTAGGTAGCTGTTTCAAGCGAAAGTGCGGCCAACATTACGTGACTCAAAGTCTCTCAGTTTTAATACCTACCTCAAATGGATATCGCTGCTACTACAGTATTTTGTACAAGGTCAAATGTGGCGAAACGTGGACCAAAATAGCTGCAGTATTAATGTCCAGTATTAATAGAGCAGTATTAATGTCCACATGCCAGAGCATGTGGACATTAATACTGCTCTACGTTGACAATAAGTTTAATTAAGATCTAAATATATAGAATAAACGTGACATGGTTTTCAACGTTTAATCTTATTTTTTGCCCGTGTTCTAATAACAATTATTAAAAAAAAAAACAACCAATTTGGATGATGAAGATTATTTAATTAAAACACAGTATAAGCCAAAAAATATTGTCCGATTAGGAACTTGTTAATTGATCAGAATAGCCATTTAAATTAAAAAAAATGTTGATACTAAAATACAAGGTTATTTTACGGGATATGTTGCAATATTTTAAAATAATTATAAATACTTAAATCTTTTCATTGGATACTAACATACTGCTACCTAAACCCAAAATAGGCAGAGCCTGAAAAGCCCTAAATACATAATGAAAACAATTATTAAGAAATTAGCCATTTCCTAGTTCATTACGACGTAGATTAGTATGAACGGAAACGCTTGTACAAGCTGACTTAAAATTAAATGCAAAAACCGGACAAGTGTGTGTCCGACTCGCGCACAAAGGGTTCGTGCCATTATCTATAACAACGGCTAGGAAACTACGTTTGTTGTATGGTAACCTCCCTTACATAATTGTTGGTTTGTGGTGACAGAAATACATCATTTGTGAAAATTTCAACTGCCCAACTATTACCTACCCGACGACAGTCAGCGGAGCCTTAGTATTAGGGACTCGTTTTACTCTTTGGTTACGGAACACTAAAAAGTGTTTAATGTACGAGTTAAACCTCTAGGATGGGTGCTGCCTTCTTTATAAAATACTCAAGATTATTAAAACCAATAAAAAATCTATTCATTATTATTGAAACAGTATTCCTTATCAATAACCTTTGATAATGCAAAGATGCATTAATAAATAAAATAAATAAAATAAAATACATAATAAAGGTTTTTATTCACGTAGACTTTAAAAAAGCGCTTGTAAATAGTCAGAACATGTTTGTAGTAATATAGTTGTAAGTATACATTATTATTTCTAGTAACATAGATATTTAGGTACATATTGTATGAAAACATTTATAAAATTTAGCTTATTGTCAAGAAATTATGTTTAATTATCTAGTTTAAGTCTAATATTTTTACTACATTAATTTCAATCTGCTGCTGTGTGGTGACGGCGACAAATATCAGAATCAGAATATCATCACCCCATCTCATCCCGTGGGGGGCGTAGAAGTCGACCCGAGGGAATATCTACCTGAGAAAGGGCAGCAGCTTCCTTCTGATTACTATGACTATCTTACTGCGATCACCAACCCGCCTGCCAAGCGTGGCGATTATGGCATATCCCCTCAAGACGATTCTTGAGGGAGGCTTGTCCAGCAGTGGACTTATTAGCTGTAATGATGATGATGATGAATTTCAATCTATTTATTGTGGTCTAATGGTTCACTTATAGTACTTCCATGTTAATACCTAGTTAACAAGTAAACCATTTAAATTTTTATTGCAGTGATCTAAAATGTTGCTTTATCACAGATTAAAAGAGTAACTTAGTTAAGGATGCTCATAAACGTTCATATTTCCCAATTTCACGCAATTATTTCTAAACAATATTATGCGTGAGAAATTATGACATTTGTAATTGCATATTAAGCTTTGTAATGTTTGGTTGTATAAATTGCCATAGTTATTTTAAAAGTCAGTCACGAGTAGTAGAGTAGTTTTATTAACTCATAATTATTTGTATTTCAAAGTTTAATTTATGTTTGTTTAGCATATCTGCCCACCAGAGACTAAAGAGCAGTAACAGCCCTTTTGTGATTTTTCGTTTTATTAGTGATTCTGAAAGCGGGTTTCTTAAGCTTTCTATTGAATTAACTTACTTATTTCTAAGACTATTAGAATGGTTTTTATTTAACAGTTTTCACTTACTGCAAACGAAAAAAATTAACAATTTGGCGTGATTTCCCAACTAAAATACAGTATAAATTATACTGCAGATTAAATTTTAAGGTTTCATAACTAAAATGCAGTAAGCAATATAATTTTACAGTTCTTTAGATAGTTTTATATTTCTGGAAAAAAATTAAAAAAAAAATTAATACGCAGTAAAATTTACCGCCATACAAGCTATTTTTACTGCAAATTAAGAAAATACAATTTATTGTCACGAACTCCCAACTAAAATGCAGTAAAATCAAAGCTTGTCGCATTTTAGTTGTGAATACTTAACATTCTTTTATCATTATAAACTGACTAACACGCAGTAAAATACAGCATTACTGCAGATTAGTTTGGATAGCATAATGACACAGATATGATTATTCCTAGCTAAAGTGCAGTTAATGTTTTAAATACTGCATTTTAATTGGGATCAAGTTTAACAAATTATAGTAAATTAAACTAATTTAAACGCAGTATCAGATCAGCAGTATCAGAACAGTTTGAATAGATAAAACTTTATTTGTGAGACAGAGTGTGCAAAGGATTTACTGCTAGATTGCATGCAATTTGACTTAATTAATCAGTCGCTCCAGTGAACCGTGCCAGTGTGGACGTGCCCGTCGGCGTCGCTCGCACTGCTTACGTTTTTTTGGCGACAGGATTTGGCGGGTAAGATTACATAATTATATTACTTAAGTTTATTATGATTAATAAAACTTTTATAGTATTAAGACGTACTTTAAACAGATACTTTAACTAATAGGTTATTTTCTATCCTTACATAAAATGTTTCGTGTGTTGAATAACTATCATTTGTTTGTGTTTGGATGGTTTTCTATTTATGTATTATAAGTATTTATTGACTTTAAAAAGTAGTATCTATGTACCTATATCAATCAGTAGGCCAATTATTCTCGTAACTCGTAACTAATGGTAACCTATGGTTTGACTTTTAACGAACTGAGTTAGAATTGAGATTATATTTTGAATAGACTAAAAATAGATAGGGTAGGTATTCACCTAACCATACATTAATACAGTTCAGTGTCGCTATTTGATCTCATTCTAAATTCAAATTATTCTAGGTACCTGTCTACAATCTCATTGCAAACTTAACGGCCATACACTTGCGTCAAATTTATGTTTGGTTGATATACCGTTTTGCCGTTTTAGCATTTTAATCAAGTTTCAGTCCATTTTCGATTTCAAAATAATTTAAAACTTTAGTATAAATGTAAATTAAAATTAGTTTTAATGTACCTATACTAGTCAGTAAGTACTTATCAATTCTCGTTTATCTTTCTGTGCAGGTTCATCAATATGAATGTGAGATCAAAACAAATTATGTCACTGCTAAGCAATTTGGAAAATGACGTCTTACCACCGGATAGAATGATATCGCAGCTACCTCATCACGATAACAATGACTCGCCTCCAAAAGCAATATTAAGGGATGTGCATAAAAACAACGACTCTGTCGTCCAAAATATTGATTTGAGCAAAATCTCTGAAGCAACACAACACCAC
The DNA here is from genome assembly GCA_951640165.1 of Pseudoips prasinana. NCBI lineage: Eukaryota > Metazoa > Arthropoda > Insecta > Lepidoptera > Nolidae > Pseudoips > Pseudoips prasinana. Next base: position 22,662,882 of record OX621240.1, read on the forward strand.
TCCATAAATCTGCCAGAAGCTCACCAGGACAGCTTAATTAGTAATCTCGTGGATACAGCGACCTTTGATCTTTTATGTAATGAAACGCTGCCTTCAACATCATTCTGTGATTCATTCATAGACGATTCAGATGATTCTGTAAAAGATAAAAACTATGTTCCTGAGCCATCTTCAACATCGTCGAGTTTAAGAGATTTAGATATCACAAACGATCCAGCAGAAATTCAGGTCAACAATGTCAATACCCAGCCAGCACAATTACCTGTTGTGAAAATACGGAATAAGTCATGTAGGAAACGTAAAAGTGAACTTCAATATGTCAAAAACATACAGAAATATCCGGTGCGAGAACCCTGTCAAAATTTATGTAAAAAACTATGTACTATACATTTTACTGAAGAAGATAGAAAAAAAATTAACAAATATTATTGGTCTTTGAATTGGGAACATCAAGGAATATTTATCAAAAATCTTGTGACGGAGGAGGCTTGCAAGAAAAGTACAAAGAATTTGAAACGACCACGAAACGTAACTTACAAGTACAGTTTAACAAAAAGAGATACAGAAGAACTATCGCATGAGGTATGCAAAGTATTTTTTTTAGGCACTTTAGGATATGACAAAAAAAATGACAGGCGTGTAAATTCTGTCCTGAAAAAGTCAATTTTAGAGCAAAAGGATAATAGGGATGGCCGTAATTTGACAAATTGTCATGCTATAGATCGTACTTTGATCACAGCTCATATTGAATCGTTCAATCCATGTGTGCATCATTATAGACGAGTGCATGCACCCAATAAGAGATACTTGCCCAGTGACCTTACAATTGTTGATATGTATGGAAACTTCCAAGAGAAGTACCCCGAATTCAAATGCAGTCTTGAAACTTACAGAGATCACTTGACAAACAAAATGAACATTTCTTTTGCTAAGCTCGGCCATGAACAATGCGAGACATGTGAAACCTTCAACCTCCATAACCTTGATCATGTAAAAGAACCGTGTACTGATTGCCAAATTTGTAAGACCTACGCTCATCATAAAATTAAGTATACACTAGCCCGAGAGATGTACGATGCAGATACAAAGGCTAATAGTCAGCGTAATACTGTAATTGTTTCTGTGGACCTCCAAAAAGTAATAATGTTACCTCGCATTGATACCTTTAAAGCAGCTCTGTTTTGCCCCAGGCTTGTGGCGTACAATGAAACCTTTGTACCTCTAGGAAACTTCAAGAAAGGTCACGTATTTGCAGCAGTTTGGCATGAAGGAGTGGCAGGGAGAAAGCAAGAAGACATCACTAGTACATTTAAAGCATTCTTACTAAATAATCGTGATGCAGAGCACATCGTTTTATGGCTTGATAATTGCTCGGCACAAAATAAAAACTGGTGTTTTTTTTACTTTCTTGATAAGTATAATTAACAACTTAGAGATTTCTGCCACAACAATTGAACTCAAGTTTTTTGAACCGGGCCATACTTTTATGTCCGCCGATTCCTTCCACCATTTTGTAGAGCAGTCGATGGACAAAAAGGGTAAGCTGTACGATTATCAAGACTTTTTAGAAGCTGTTGAAACATCATTGAAATCGGGGAAGGTAGAAGTCAAAAGTATGGAAATAATAGATTTTGTTAATTTTAAATCTCATATTTCACATAAAAAAAACAAAGATATAGATGGAAACCGGGTATACATCAAAGATATTGTACATCTTATGGTAAAAAGGGGAAGTCATAGTTTCTTTTACAAAAAGAACTTTGATGATATAGAATTCAAAGAACTATATTGTCTCAAATCAAAGAACTTGCCTAATTTTACTGTAAAAACTGTTCCTAAAGGCATTGATAGGGAAAGGAAGCGAAACATCTTAAACGTATTAGGGCCGCTTATTCCACCAAATAGATTAATCTTCTGGAAAAATCTTTCTGTTGGTTCTACGTCACAAGAACCAGAAGAATTTAATTTTGATATTGATGAATAATCTTAAACTGTTAATGTGTTTTGAATTTATTTTTAATAGTCTGTATTTTTTATCTTCAAATTCTAAGAAACAATGTGCCTTAAAGTTAACTTAAGACTGATTATTAATAAGTACAACAAAAGAACTAAGTAAATATTTTTCTGATCTGTTTTGATAATTGTATGATACATACATTTTTATTATTTTAAATCTAGTAGTAAGAATAATAAGAGGCTTCAAAAGCTAAACTAAACCAATGTTATTTTTAAAGCGCGTTAATATACTGTTAAAAATTACTTTTAGAAACTAATTATGTACCTACCTAATAACCAAGGCTTGTAATGCTTTGTGTGTGATGATTGTTTTACTTTAATGTTGATCTCAAGATTATGTCTAGTAGTAAGAATAATAAGAGGCTTCAAAAGCTAAACTAAACCAATGTTATTTTAAAGCGCGTTATACTGTTAAAAATTACTTTTATAAACTAATTATGTACCTACCTAATAACCAAGGCTTGTAATGCTTTGTGTGTGATGATTGTTTTACTTTAATGTTGATCTCAAGATTATGTCTAGTAGTAAGAATAATAAGAGGCTTCAAAAGCTAAACTAAACCAATGTTATTTTAAAGCGCGTTATACTGTTAAAAATTACTTTTAGAAACTAATTATGTACCTACCTAAGACTAACCAAGGCTTGTAATGCTTTGTGTGTGATGATTGTTTTACTGTAATGTTGATCTCAAGTTTATGTCCACCTTTATAATACTCACCTACATTTACTATCTATATTTTATTGTTAAACATAAAGATACATTATGTTATATATGTTAATATTAAGAGAAAACTGTCAAAGGAGGTTGTGCATTCTGCGCAGGGTCCTTTATTAATTAGATGTTTTTTTTTATTTTTGATATGTAAATTTTACATAAGTGAGTTGAATTATTGTGATTAAATAATAAGAAATAAACGGTCTTTAAAATGTGAACTAGCTATTTTTCTTACTGCACTAGTAAATTGAACACTTTTTTCTTAAAAAACTAACTAAAATGCAGTATTTTTTTGACCTTACTGCATGTTAGTTGGGTTTCTTGACAAAATAACTGATCCAAACGCAGTAATAGGGCTTTTTGCTGCATTTTACTAAGTTTAAAATGGTATTTTTTACAAAAAAGGCTATGCAGTAATAGGCACCAAAAAGAATAAATGGCCATAATAAATTCATTTATTAAGATATATTTTTTTTATTGCTTTAACGTGTGAACCTATGCCTTTACAACCTTTCTGCATTCAAATTTTTTTGCTTATACATTCTGTTGATTTTTTAAAATCAATTCTTAACTTTAAATGCGTTTTACTCGAAATCGTGATTTTGCTGTTACTGCACTTTAGTGTATGGTGGGCAGATATATTTCTTTAAAGATTTCACAACATTCATGAAATACGACAGACCGCTGCGCGCTGGGGCGGACTGGGCGTCTTATAATGTTTATTGTTACATGGCGATTATAGTAAGGGCGGTCATGCTCTAAGTCCTATTCGAATCTGCGAAAACAAGTTCCGAAGTAGTCGTAGAACTATTTATATGGTGAAACAGTCCAAGTATTCTGGATCTGTAGTATGTATAGTATGTATTTACAAAAAATATATATATGTAGGTTCTTTATCAGTTATCTAGTTTCCATAGTACAATAGCTCTGCTTAGTTTGGGATCAGATGGCCGTGTGTGAATAATGTCACAAGATATTATTATTATTATTTTTCTTGTACTGTAAGCTTAATATTGTTTTAGACTTCACCTGTTAATTACGAGCTTAATACACAGATACTGAATAAATTTCATAATGTTATACTAGTAAGCCTGTCTTATCTAGGCGCTTTAACTCGCTCAGTATAGGATATCAGTGATTTATTCCAAAATCCATTGTTCGGGTAAGGTTAAGTAATTCAACCGATTTGCACAGAATAGTTATGATATATAGTATAAGCTGTAGGCTTATATTGGACTTGCTTTTGGCAAGGCTTTTACATACTAAAATATAATGTTTAATGAATACGCTAATTTAAACTGAAAACTGGATAATTGTGAGTTTAAACTTCCGTTGGATAGGTAGACAGTAAAATGAAGCTACACTCTCTTCCTATCCGAGCTAGGTTCTTTGCCGTTAAGCTATGAAAGATACACACCGGTAGATTAAATTACGAAATCTATTTAGCATGGGAATTCGTGATGTGATCTGCCGGTGCACCATTACGATTTTCTTTGTTTCTACCAATCTTATTAAAATGCATCATGAGAATAAAGCTATATCTGCAACATGGTCGACTGATAAATTCACGGTTACGTGTCTAAAATATATAGCATATTATAAAATTTTAGTTTTATATCAGCCGGACAAAGGTCTCCTCCAAATATCTCCACAATTGCCGGTCTTGTGCTACCCGCATCTAGCAGTTTCCAGCGACCTTCACAAGATCATCAGTCCATCTAGAAGGGCTGTGTCTGCGCCTGCTGTGTCTTCCGATTCTTGGTCCCCACTCGAGAACCTTTCTGCCCCAGCAATTATTTTTAGGTTAATAGTACATATTTATTATTTACTCTATGAATGAACTCTATACAAAAGACTAGACTAGGATTAAACGAAAGCAGATTAACGTACGTAAGTATGGATTGACCTTATTGTATGATCAATGATGAATCCTATTCATGATTGAGTTTAAAAAAAGCTTTCAGTCACGATTTGAGTTATTTATTAGTAGATCAAAGCTGATTATATCAAGTCTTGTGTAATGAATAACTTTAAACTTTAAAATTATGAGTTAGGCACGCTTGATAGTCAAATTACAACTATTAGGTTTGTTAATTTTTTATATAATAGTGCTAAATTTAGAAATAATCACTAAGTAGCTTGTTATTTCTTTATGAGTTACCCAACATTTTATGTGATAAAACAGACCGCACAGATGGACTAGATCTAGCTCTGTCGGCATTGTGACCTTGACAAGTACAAGTGTATGTTAATATCAAAGAATACATTTCATTATATCATCAAGTAATTAATAAAGGCAAAGTCACATAGACAATAGGTATAAAATATATTATGTTCTTAAATATCAGGTATCTTACATTTCCCCAAACAATGCAACGATTTTTCGATCACCGCACATAGACATAGTTTTTCTGAACCTGGATCCATTTTGTCACTTTCTTCTTTAATTGAAGTCACCATTAATCGAAACTTTATTTATAGTTTTATTTTGTCCTCTCATGAGATCAAGATATTTATTAATTCAAATATTTTAACGAACTATTGATTTCCTGTGCGAGTGCTTAGTCTACCAGAAACATTAAGAGTATTTTTTGTAGAATTAAAATAATATAATTATAGTCATTAAACACGGATCCGATCACCAATACGTATTTAGTTGAAACTATTATCCGTAAAAAAATTGTTACAAAATGTTAAAAATTAAACGCATGTGTATTCTCAATGGAAAAGAATTAAACGCGCTCCTAATGAAAACTTCATTCCGTGCTCATGCCTTCCGCCAACTTCACACTTATGTGTATTCTCCCGTAGTAATATGAAAGCCTTGGATTGGATCGAAGTAGAGTCTCTCTAAAGGTGCCAAATTTATTAACAGTATATCGAGATGTTAAAGTGTATGATGAAAACACCTGGTATGTCAGTCCGACGGGAACACCCAAATACTCCGAAATATTTTATTCCGAATTTCGATGTTCCGAAATTGAAAAGTCCAAATTTTATAATACATAAGAATTGGTATTAAGGCCAGCAAGCCGAAGCTGCGGTGGTGAGCGTTAAAACCATCTGCGACGATAAGCTCGCGTGTAAATATAATATATATAATAATATATACGCGATAAACCCCGCAGCGCCGGAGCCGTGACAGAAACAATGCTTGCTGGATCTTGCATGCCTGCTTGCTTGCTGCATGCTTGTTTGCATGCAAACAAAATATTTTGATGTTTCGAATTATCATTAAGGCGGAATTTTTGTTATTCGATCTATTGAAGCTCGGTATTTTGAGAATAGTAATTATAAACGTCAGGAATATTGAAATTTAGGAATTATAAAACAAGGAGTAATGATAAATCGGAGTTTTAATATTCGGAATTTTGAACCATTCGGAATTATTATATTCGGTATTTTGAAATTCGTATTTGTGACTGTCGGAACAAAGTTTTTCGTATTAATGTAGTGTACCCCAGTCCGACGCCAGGACCAGAACTAGAAACCTATCCAATTGTAGCGAGGCATGAGACAGAGAGGTGTGATGTCAGAGACATCACACCTCTCTGTCTCATGTGATGATGGTGTGATGTCTCTGAATCTTTACATCGCTGCATTGACAGATGTCTTCAAGTTTATCAAAGGCGACCGATGTCCATCAGTCACCTTCGATTTGCCGATAATATAGTGGTCATGGATGACTACTATTATATCATAGAAGTATATACCATATCACGGAGACCTTGGAAGACCTCAGTGCAATGCTCGATGGCCTCAGCAGAGTCTCCGCTGAGGCCAGCCTCAGCACAAAACTGGCTATTGTGGAGATCCTTGGATGAGGACTTTATCCAGTAGTGGACGTCGTTCAGCTGGTGTAAAAGAATTAAACGCGCTACACTGAAAACTTCATTCAATGCTCGGCCCTCCTGCCAACTTCACGCGGAGGTGTATACGAGTATTCTCGTAATATGACATTGAATGTAACCGCTAACTTCGCTACTTACGACTATTCTGTCGTAGTAATTGTAATATGTAATGTAAAAGAATTAAACGCAATACTTCAATCCCTGCCCAAGCATTCCGCCAACATCAAATCACACTTATAATTGCTACTTATATGTCATCCGTGGAATTTTTATTTGTCACTTCGTGAAGGAAAAATAGATATAAGTATTTAATGTTCTGGTATTTATAGGTACAATGTTGTCTAAGATGCCATACATAGAAATGTCATGATTTCAATGGAATTTATAGAATCAACTTATAATACATTAAAACTAATATTATTATATATAAAAATCCTTTTTGAATATTTCATGTTAGTTTACGCAATGATCTGTTCTATAGTTTGTTGAAAGCCTGCACCGCTTGCTATTTTTAATAGATAATTATGCGATGTATAGGTGTTAAAAAACTTGGAAGTGGTCTTTGTTTTACTTAAGAATTCTATTTCAAGCATCATTCTTGCCGAATTAGAGATAATGTCAAAAAGTAGAATAAACATAATAGTTATTGGTACCTATTCACTATTAAGCTCGTTTTACCGGTCTCATTTTCATCAAAACACTATAATTCGAACAACAAAAACGAAGCACGTGATATTCGTACTGTGATGACCTCACAAGCCGGACACCTGTCGACCTTTACTTCGATAGACGTCTCACATCCTGAATGCTTCTTCAATACTACAATAGTATAAAGACATTAAACAACAACGTCACATCAATGGAAGTTCTAAGGTACTTCGTAAAAAAAAATCGTCTTAACGCGGATTGGGAAAGGAGTTGACTGGCAAAAATCGTCACGTAAGAAAAAACGTTGTGGCCCCTGCATGATGCGCTAGTTGGCGTGGTTGGTAAATGCTTGCCTTTCGTGCCGCACGTCGTGGAGAAATGTAGTATATGTAATTTATCAGTTATCTGGTTCCCATAGAACAAGCTCTCAGGAACTTAGTTTGAGATCAGAATGCCGTGTCCAGGATTGCAGTTGGAGTGATTGAGGGTCGGATAGAATTTCCGAAAAAGTCTGAATTTTATGTACTTTTATCAGCTGTCTATAATTAAACTGTGGCAGACAATATTAACCGTGCTATATCTTATTAAAAAACAAACTATAATTGCACGTCAGGAAACATGTGTTATTCTTAAGTTGCTGAATATGGTATGCAGTTACTTGAGTTAATGATGGCTGACATTAAAACGTATCGGTGTCTTTCAAAGTGTTTTTCTAGATAATATTGAAACAATTTGGTATAATAATATTAGTTTAATACCAAATTCCAATGTTGGGATCGTTTGTGAGATTTTTGGCAATCATAATGATGCTGTCATCGCTGTTTTTAAATATGTACAGATGCCAGCACATCAGGCTACCCCAATCTGTCAAATTTCTCCAATAGAATGTGAACCTTATGTTGATGTTATAAAGTTGAAAATCTGTAAAAGAATTTTACAGATTGGGGTAGCTAGATGTGCTGGCGTCTGCACTTTCGTCACCTGAGATTTTTCAGTTTTAATGCTAACATATGTGGCTGAGCTGAAGCTGTTTTGTAGTCTACTGGAGGGTCCACAGGTGGAGGATAGAGGTTAGTTCTGATGTGCCATTTTTCATAATTTAACTTACTTTGTTTATGAAGGAAATTAGTTTATCAAAATATATTCTGTTTTTAGTTCCGCTGTTAATAATTTTTACAAGTTCATATAAGGTAATATTATACTTTTTTATCCACCATTGACCAATAGTCAAGAAAATATGTAGGGGCCAATAAGGTCATCTTTACTAATAAACTCAGTCTCTCTTAAACTCCTATTAAATACGAAATCCAAATAACTCAATTAAAATATAAATTGGATAATTAAATGAACAATTTAGTTCCATCATCTACAATCTCATGTCTAACACATGAGATTGTAGATGATGAGACTTTATAGAAAGATATAACATCTACTATGTATATATACGAGCAAGGTATACAAAGTGTTGTTACACTTTCTATATCTTGCTCGTATATATACATAAAGGATGTGGAGTTAGTGGGTTAAAATTGACTGCAACTTATAATTAAACTGAACAAATAAAAGAAAACCATACAAAATGCAGCTGATCGTCATTTATGTCACCATCATCATCATGTCAGCTGAATGACGTCCACTGCTGGACAAAGGCCTCGACAAAAGATTTCCAAAATGGATTTGTCTCCATCATGGATATGCCGTAATCGCCGAAATTTGGCAGATGAGTTGGGGATCGCAGTATGATGAACATATTAGACAGAAAGACGCTGCTGCCCGTTCTCTGATAGATTTTCTCTCGGCAGGACTTCTACGTCCCCCAGAGGATGAGATGGGGTCTTCTTCTTCTTATCGTGTCGATGGTAAGAATTATATTCTATCTTCCCAAAATTGAGCAACGCTGACCCCTTTGGCTGAAGCGTCATACAAGTCCTGAAGGGAACAAGAGACTGGACAGGAGGGACAAAGGGATAAATGTGCCATACTTTGGGGTGACACGCCGCACTCGCAGATGTTTTGTGATGTGGGAATGTAACCCCATTTGCACATGTTTTCTTTTGATCTACCAACCTGGGTACGTAGTCTATTAAGAGTCCTCCAGGTTGGCCATGGCAAATTATGTCCCGGAGGTAATTTTTCCTTTGGCGGGACACACAAAGGAAAAGCAAATTTATCGCGCCATATGTTTGTCCTCGTTTTCTGAGCATCGATAGTAATTGTGGTAGTGGCCAGGAAAATTTTACGACTTTTCAGTCGGCGATGAGATGGGTTGACGATATTCTACGCCCGCCTCCAGATACATTGATACATAGTTCTTTATTTAATACTATAATAATAATAATTTGCATGCGAATTTAGAATACAATTTATAAATTGACAATTTAAAGAGTCTTTGGTTTCATAGACAATGTCAAGGGGCTTAAGTTATGTTCAGTAGTTATGTTACACCTGTAGTATTACGATACCCCATACTTAAAGGATGCAGAAATTTCTACCTATGTGTTTGAATATGGTAGGTACTGGCAAGTACATAAGCATTATATAGGACCTCAAATAAATGAATGCACTCCAAGATTCTCACAATAGTCAGCCATAGGATGTAGACAAAAAAAAGAGTAATATTTATCGTTTTGGGATTTGTTAACAATTTTAAAACTTGGAAAGTGACCATAAAACCTCGGGACGGGTAATATAAAAAAAAAAACAATATCGACGTAAGTATTAGAAATGTGTTGAGCACTTAGAACATGTGTTAGGGTCGAGGTTGAACAATATTTATCGGGTCCTTTCTAGGAAAAGACAATGGTAAAGAAATCTGTTTGGACGCCGAATACGCGGGGTAGTGGGGGACGGGGAAAGAAATACCACGTTTCTAGTTATGATAGCTTTGAATTTATGTTCAGTCTTCATTTGACGCGCGGTTACAATCGGGATTGGTACTCTCTAACATATCCTAATTTTATAGCGTTAAAGTCAGTGTGTATTAGTGTTAGAGTCAGTGTTTGCTTATAAAATATTATAACTAAATTAATTAAATTCAGTGAATGCAGCCGGTTTCCTGAAATTGAAAGCTAAGTACATTAGGCAAAACTTTGTTTACTATTTCATATTTTATTTCCATTAAATACTAAGTTCTATATTTATATATTACTGGACAAAACACTGGTTACTACTTCATATTTCATTTCACTAAACACTAAGTACTAAACTCTAAGTACTAAATACTAAGTACTAAATACTAAGTACCTATATGTAACTTTGGCAAAAGACAGTTATTAACTTAACAATTATTTCAACTTTTATTGCACTAAATATTACTTGTTAGAGGTTAATTTATTACTCTGGCATTGTTGTTGTTGCACAGACAAACAGCTATCCATAATAATCAAATGATTATTATTTAATTGTGTTTGAGATAGGTTCTCAGCCACACTTTGGATTATATCCGATCATTATTTCTAATTTTCATGGCTAGAACTGACGATTAAGAATCTAGACATTACAATGTTTACCCGACTGTGAGAACCTAAGGTGAAGGTTAACTAGATCTATTGGTTCAAATCCAATTAAATACTGATCTAAATGATTTATCCGTTATATATTAATGGAGATTTTTATATGCGCATTGTCGTAACGGTATTCAAGATATAGAGATAACTGGTTCAAATCCAGTTAAATACTTATATAAGTGGTTTATCCGTTATTTATTAATGAATGTTTACAAGATATAAAAATAACTGGTACAAATCCTGGAAAGCCTTGTCTAAAATTCTTTATATATTATCTATTAAGGACATTATTATGTACAGAACGACGACGTCGATATATACTGATGGTTGACTTTTACTTTGACGACATTTACATGACCATATACACATAAGTAGAGTGTTGGCAGTTAGTAAATATAAAACATAAAGTAGAATGAATATATATATACAATTGTATGTACGGGGAGATGTGATTTTGGAATACCTATAATGTGACGCAATCTGCGTAAGTGTGCGTAAACTTTATCTATTTCCCGATGAATACGATACAAAGAGGGCGGTTTTTACGGCACACACACACTAACACTAATGAGACATCTATCTCGGATGGTTCGGATCAAGATGATCGAACACGCCAATTGAATCAAGCTACCATTATATACTATAGTGTCGACAGCGTGTAATCCCTGTATGTGTAGACTGTCTAAACAAGCGGGCATGCGATAAGTCATGTGTGGGAGATATCTGTTTGCCCAACGCGGGTCACGTACATGTGAATAAAGGGCATAGATCCCTTCGCAGACAGACTCTCTCATGCAACGCGGGACGTGCTAGAAGCAAGCCTACCGTTACAGCATTTTGAGCTCACGTCTGTGATCGACACATATTATAAATCTCCGAAACATACCCTATACTCAAACTATTCTGGCTATAGATTACTTAGATCTAGCAACTATCCGAGTATTCTCATATTCACACAAACGCACAAGTACGCATACACGCATGTTACAACTTAAATTGTCGAGAATGTTGGATTTAAGCTACAGTAACATTCCTCTCAGTTAACGTAAATAACTGCGCAACCTTAAAGTAATCGCCGCTAGCGTAAAAGTAACAAAAGCTCGTATAACTGAATTACTGAGTTAATTCACAATCACATGAGTGGGATTTTACAATCAACAGTATCCGAATATACATATATATATAAGTCAACTATTTCTGACACACTCTTGATGACACATGACCTTGACAATGACCCTGAGACTTTGAAATAAACAAAATAACTGATATTAATAATTCTAGGAAATCATGGTTAACTCATCATAACTCATGAGACTAATTGCATTGATAATATTTCTTTACAAATTATTACGAGCTATGTTAAGATTAAGTAGACAGTAGTTTTGCATTTTCCGCTTCATCCTACAGGACTCGTGTGAAAACCATTTTCCGGCATATACACGCGGTAGCTGAAACCCGGGGTAAGTTGTAGAAAATAGCCCATATATTATTTTATTTTCACGAATCATTACTGAAACTTGGAGCCGTATACTGTGTTTAACAACAATTCGAACTAGGATGTTTATTTACAGCACTTTTCTTTTAAAACGGCATTAATTAAATTTATAAAAACTAAGGTATGAATATAAGATGTATTAGAATATTATGTTAATTTAATCTAGACGATCACGCGCCCTATAAAACTCAATATAGACGATCACGCCCAACTAAAACTCAACTAAAAATTATTAATTAAATAAAACCTCACACTAGTTTATCAGCAGAGGCTCAGGCAAGAGGTTAGGTAAGAGTACAGACTTCACGGCAGTCTTCCGACTGGGGGGGGGGGGTTATTACATCTGATGCCCGTGACCGAGGATCTCGTTTGTAAAAGGCATTGAAATAATTCAATGACACGAGATAAAAGAACTAAGTTAGATCTTGAAATCAGTACGAAAGTAACTTTATTTTATAATATTCATATTTCTTTATAGAGTAGACATAAAAATAAAACACAACGTAGGTAATACTCGTAATTATTATTCATCACAATAATTTTACATAACTTAGGTAATACTTCTAATAATTATACATGATTATATTCATTCAATTTTCTGGATTCAGTTAGATAGAATTGAAACACAACGTATGTGGTTAAACAAGGGATATTGGTTCTGTGTTTTGGAATGGAAATTGGGCTCTTTTCTGCAACTATTTCTGAGAATGCGTCATATGTCATAATTCGAATTATCTCTATTAATAATATCCTCCCGACCGAATTTCGGCCACGGCGGACAGTCTCAATGGTGACAAACCAATTAAACAGGACATATAATGCACAAGTGTGTACGCAAAATACAGGGGCACTTCCATCACTCTCATGACCCGATGTAGCGACTATCGACACGACCGGAAAGAGGTCAGGTACAGGACCGACGGCTTAACGGGCTCTCTGAGATACGGGGGTGTAATACCGCCAATGTCCAGACCTCGGGCTGGCACTGAGAAATTTTACGGAAAAATCTCATCTTTATTATATTATTGATTTCGTTGATTTGTTAGAACTGATGTGAGGCATAGATATAAATTTTTATATCGAAATTGATTTAGAGTGTATGCGTCCCTAGCGGTCAACAAAGAAGTTATCAAACAATGGGGATAATAACTTAAACTTATTACTAAGTCCTACTTTAATAGATAGTACAATAAATAAAACAATTAGTTTCATAAAAACACAGGGGTTAGTTCATTAGTGTATAAGTAATTGACGGGCCGGTTGGCGTGGTTGATAAATAATTGGGTTTCATTCCACAGGTCGTGGGTTCGATGCCCACATAGGACAGGTATTTGTGTGTATGAAATGTTTGTTTGGCACGGGTTAGTTTATTAGTATATAAGCAATTGACGAGCCGGTTTGTATGGTTAATAAATGGTTGCTTTCTTGCCGCAGGTTGTGGGTTCGATTCCCACCTAGAACATAAACTTGTGTGTATGAAATGTTTGTTTGTCCTGAGTCAGGGTATGATTATCTACATATATAATTATGAGATCTTTGGGGGAGGCCTTTGTCCAGCAGTGGACGTCATTCGGTTGATATGATGATGATGATGAATTAGGTGCTTACAAAATAGAAGTATATGTAGTATATCAGGGATCTGGTATTCATAATATAAGCTATGCTTAGTTTGGGATCATATGGCCTCGTGTGAATAATGTATATAATTATTTTTTTTAATGAGGTAACAAAGGTTGGAAAGTCGATAAATGATGGAAAGGATTTATGATAGTCTGGGAGGGGAGATCAGTCTACAACAAATAAATTCAATTAATCAAGTAGACCAAAGCATGGTAGATTTAAATTAAGTTAATGAGAAAGTTATGTGGCGCAGTAGTTAAGACAGTCGCCTCGAAGCTTGGTGTCCCGGGTTCGATTCCCGCGCCGGAGAACTATTTGTGTGTTCCATAAATAGGTTTCTGAGTCTAGATGCAATGTGTGTCTGACAACTATATGTTTGTAAATTATTTCGCGACACAGGAACTAGCTTCCCTAGTGTGGGCCTTGTTTTTTTAATAATATAAAAAATTGTACTACTGGTGTTGTCAAGCGATATAATCGCTTTTGCCTAGAATAAATATTAATATTACAGGATGGATTGACAAAATAATACCCTATTAAATTACGTCCTAAATAAGTACAGTTTGTCTGCAAACAAAACTTTAAAACGTTTCGTTTGTGACAAAGGGAGGGGGATGTAGTATTACGATACCCCATACTTAAAGGATGCAGAAATTTCTACCTATGTGTTTGAATATGGTAGGTACTGGCAAGTACATAAGCATTATATAGGACCTCAAATAAATGAATGCACTCCAAGATTCTCACAATAGTCAGCCATAGGATGTAGACAAAAAAAAGAGTAATATTTATCGTTTTGGGATTTGTTAACAATTTTAAAACTTGGAAAGTGACCATAAAACCTCGGGACGGGTAATATAAAAAAAAAAACAATATCGACGTAAGTATTAGAAATGTGTTGAGCACTTAGAACATGTGTTAGGGTCGAGGTTGAACAATATTTATCGGGTCCTTTCTAGGAAAAGACAATGGTAAAGAAATCTGTTTGGACGCCGAATACGCGGGGTAGTGGGGGACGGGGAAAGAAATACCACGTTTCTAGTTATGATAGCTTTGAATTTATGTTCAGTCTTCATTTGACGCGCGGTTACAATCGGGATTGGTACTCTCTAACATATCCTAATTTTATAGCGTTAAAGTCAGTGTGTATTAGTGTTAGAGTCAGTGTTTGCTTATAAAATATTATAACTAAATTAATTAAATTCAGTGAATGCAGCCGGTTTCCTGAAATTGAAAGCTAAGTACATTAGGCAAAACTTTGTTTACTATTTCATATTTTATTTCCATTAAATACTAAGTTCTATATTTATATATTACTGGACAAAACACTGGTTACTACTTCATATTTCATTTCACTAAACACTAAGTACTAAACTCTAAGTACTAAATACTAAGTACTAAATACTAAGTACCTATATGTAACTTTGGCAAAAGACAGTTATTAACTTAACAATTATTTCAACTTTTATTGCACTAAATATTACTTGTTAGAGGTTAATTTATTACTCTGGCATTGTTGTTGTTGCACAGACAAACAGCTATCCATAATAATCAAATGATTATTATTTAATTGTGTTTGAGATAGGTTCTCAGCCACACTTTGGATTATATCCGATCATTATTTCTAATTTTCATGGCTAGAACTGACGATTAAGAATCTAGACATTACAATGTTTACCCGACTGTGAGAACCTAAGGTGAAGGTTAACTAGATCTATTGGTTCAAATCCAATTAAATACTGATCTAAATGATTTATCCGTTATATATTAATGGAGATTTTTATATGCGCATTGTCGTAACGGTATTCAAGATATAGAGATAACTGGTTCAAATCCAGTTAAATACTTATATAAGTGGTTTATCCGTTATTTATTAATGAATGTTTACAAGATATAAAAATAACTGGTACAAATCCTGGAAAGCCTTGTCTAAAATTCTTTATATATTATCTATTAAGGACATTATTATGTACAGAACGACGACGTCGATATATACTGATGGTTGACTTTTACTTTGACGACATTTACATGACCATATACACATAAGTAGAGTGTTGGCAGTTAGTAAATATAAAACATAAAGTAGAATGAATATATATATATACAATTGTATGTACGGGGAGATGTGATTTTGGAATACCTATAATGTGACGCAATCTGCGTAAGTGTGCGTAAACTTTATCTATTTCCCGATGAATACGATACAAAGAGGGCGGTTTTTACGGCACACACACACTAACACTAATGAGACATCTATCTCGGATGGTTCGGATCAAGATGATCGAACACGCCAATTGAATCAAGCTACCATTATATACTATAGTGTCGACAGCGTGTAATCCCTGTATGTGTAGACTGTCTAAACAAGCGGGCATGCGATAAGTCATGTGTGGGAGATATCTGTTTGCCCAACGCGGGTCACGTACATGTGAATAAAGGGCATAGATCCCTTCGCAGACAGACTCTCTCATGCAACGCGGGACGTGCTAGAAGCAAGCCTACCGTTACAGCATTTTGAGCTCACGTCTGTGATCGACACATATTATAAATCTCCGAAACATACCCTATACTCAAACTATTCTGGCTATAGATTACTTAGATCTAGCAACTATCCGAGTATTCTCATATTCACACAAACGCACAAGTACGCATACACGCATGTTACAACTTAAATTGTCGAGAATGTTGGATTTAAGCTACAGTAACATTCCTCTCAGTTAACGTAAATAACTGCGCAACCTTAAAGTAATCGCCGCTAGCGTAAAAGTAACAAAAGCTCGTATAACTGAATTACTGAGTTAATTCACAATCACATGAGTGGGATTTTACAATCAACAGTATCCGAATATACATATATATATAAGTCAACTATTTCTGACACACTCTTGATGACACATGACCTTGACAATGACCCTGAGACTTTGAAATAAACAAAATAACTGATATTAATAATTCTAGGAAATCATGGTTAACTCATCATAACTCATGAGACTAATTGCATTGATAATATTTCTTTACAAATTATTACGAGCTATGTTAAGATTAAGTAGACAGTAGTTTTGCATTTTCCGCTTCATCCTACAGGACTCGTGTGAAAACCATTTTCCGGCATATACACGCGGTAGCTGAAACCCGGGGTAAGTTGTAGAAAATAGCCCATATATTATTTTATTTTCACGAATCATTACTGAAACTTGGAGCCGTATACTGTGTTTAACAACAATTCGAACTAGGATGTTTATTTACAGCACTTTTCTTTTAAAACGGCATTAATTAAATTTATAAAAACTAAGGTATGAATATAAGATGTATTAGAATATTATGTTAATTTAATCTAGACGATCACGCGCCCTATAAAACTCAATATAGACGATCACGCCCAACTAAAACTCAACTAAAAATTATTAATTAAATAAAACCTCACACTAGTTTATCAGCAGAGGCTCAGGCAAGAGGTTAGGTAAGAGTACAGACTTCACGGCAGTCTTCCGACTGGGGGGGGGGGGGGGGGGTTATTACACACCTTGGATATGTATGTTGACATCTGTCATCAGCGATTTCAATTCATTATTAATCGTTTTTGCGGTTGTTTCCATGTAAGGATAGATCGGAAGCTTTATATGTTACTATATAGGTATTCGAGCAATGTCGACTACTGTACACTATGCAACGAGTATCTTATCACCTATTCAATTATGCAGAGCACACTCAACTTTGTACCGTTTATGATTAAAAAATAACATTACGGATTTTAATTATTAATTTTATTCATAAATAGTTATTTAAAATTTTGTATAAATGCCTAGGTAGGCCTAAGGACTCCAACTATAATTACATCATTTTAGAAAAGAGCTACTCTTACACCGGTGGATCGATACTAACCAAACGTATCTAAATCCACCGCAAAGAAACTTGCTATCAAATTAATAAAACGCATTTAAATCGATTCATCCGTTTGAGAGCTACGATACACACACACACACACACGATGCACAGACATCAACGTCAAACTTGTAACACCCCTCTTTTTGTGTCGGGGGTTAAAAAGGCGTAACAAGTAGATAATAAAAGAAGATTAAAGAAGGATACTAAATTAATGGGTAGATTGTAGTAATAATGAAAGTGAAGAAAATCTACAATATGAAGGCACCAATACGAAATACTTATTGTGACACGTTCATTCCCCTTGTCTAACTAAAAACGTATTTTATGACTCTAATTTTGTTTAAAACACTACGACTTTCCCCTCCGAGTCTCAATCGGACGAGTGGTCCGCGTGTTTACGTATTAACGTAAAGCGACAGTAAAAAAAAACACTCAAAACTGACCTGAGTCGAGGTTCAAACCCCTAAGGGAATTCGCTTTGGCGCGGGATACTTAGTTTATAGGGCAATCGGCTAGATGGCTCTTTAGACTGTAAACGTTGCGATTTCTAATTCATCAATATTATCATCCATTATTCGAATAAAAAGCACGTTTACTTTATCACTTTAAAGCACGTTATTTACTTAAAAGAGGGCTGAGCTAGTTTATTCAAACAAACGTACAAACAATTTCTTCTCTATTTAAGATATGTTTGTATCGAGCGTTTCCGCATTATGCGTATGCGTCAGGTGACGTAATTCGATGATTATGCGCATGCGGGTTTGGCAACCGTATCGTGAGTTCCCACCCAGCTGTTTGTTTTCTTGTGCATACATGTTCAAATGTCGGTATTCAATTATGGAATAGTTTCATTATCTTTTAAAGCGACACTCTTCGCGATGATTCTATATAATTAAATACCAATTGCCACATGTAGCAATGTGATAGAGTATTTCTTGAGAAAAATCGACCGATTTTAATAATAAGGTCAAGATTTTCCCCATTTCTGATGAGCTGATGATGATTGGCAGTATGACGATTTGAAGTATGACCTGGACATGTGGGAAATAATGTTCTATCTTGAATAGGAACTTGAGAGTAGCTGCTATAATGTGAGTAAGAACTGCACCACCCACAGTCGAATCCTAGACAGACTTGAAAATTCGGCGTGCTTTTAAACAACCTGTATAATCTGCGTTGAAGTGGAGTTAAAGTTGGAACTAAGTACATTTCGCAAACTAAACAAGGTGACCAAATGTTGCGAATTTCAGATTTCTATTTGAGAACCTGAGATGTTTCAACAGAAAATTTCACGTTTTCTTCACTGGTAATTTGATAATAGGAACGCTTATAAGAGGAAACAAGTATTACATAATATATGTATACTTCCAGGTGTTATACACATTTTAAATGATTTACATATGAACTATACTAATTTATAAATATAAGTTAACACTACGTGGAAAAAAATAACTAGCACCTGTGAAGACAATACATGATAAAATATTAATACCTACAGATATAATGTATAATATATGGATATATATGTGTCGGTATATGTACATAGCAAAATATAAGTGTTAATGTTTTCTTCTATTTTCGGCGCCTTTAAAATATCTTAGATGTGAATAGGTCTTTAAATAGGTATATATGCATTTAGGGTGAATGGAAACAAATTTAAAACAAGATAATAAAAAATACACATACATGTGTAACAATTAATCTATACATAATAAATGATTAGAAAAATTATAGCCCCCGGTACAAATAGGCAACACCAAGGAGTTTTTTGTACCCTTTGACAGCTTCCGCGTATGGACATGGTGTTTTAGTATTTAAAGTTACTAGACTACGATGTTGAAATAAATATATCCCCGCCTTCTGTCGCAGTCGGAAAAAGAAGGATTTCCCATGTACATTTTGTATTTTTTGTATCGCTAAGAAATCGTCATTTCCATTCCGAGAACACTAAAGAAAACCCAAATTGTAATTATGTAAGTGTTAAGTCATCAACATCGAAAACACAAATAAAAATCGTTTTACTTACTAATCAAGCACGGGTTTTGTATCAGAGAAACATGGTGTTGAGGTCTCAACGAACTTAAAATGACTGGCTCTTTTATGTGTCTTTTGTTTTTTATATCATTTATAAATATTGTGTGTTAACTTGAAACTCTATTTTAATGTGTGATCAGAGCAAACTTAATTAGTTAACAATTTTCAGTTTCAAATGTTCATACAACTCTTTAGCTTAAAATAGGAACTATTTTCGTCAACTAGTATTTCACCCAATTTGTATTTCTAAAATTACTACCGAACGTATAAATATGTTCTTGAAACATATATATTTAGTTGATATCTAGAAATAAAGGTTAACAATTATTACTCCCGTGGCGATGACCTTCCTTTTTGCTTCTGTTGAAATAACAATATAACCTTAAGCTTAGAAAATACGTATAGTTTCCCAATAGGTGATTCACAATTAACCAAAAGTATTTGCTTAATAATAATTGAGACACGGAAATCAACCATAGACATCGATGTATACGCTCGATTGACCCTCGGTGACCAATTCATACCACGTGATTTCGTATTCTTGGTAACCCTACTAAATTGAATATAACATTGCTAGTATGATGTGACTATTGACTAAAAGGACTTCTTGCCACGCCATTTAACTAGTCTTAGACACTCTGTGTGGCAACTATCTTGCGAAAACACCGAGCTCAGGGAAAATCGGTTACCTAATCTCCCACAATGATGCTGGTTGCTGTATGTGAGACATTTAAAAGTGAAAATCAGTATTGAAAATATTATGTATGTATATATCACACGCTTTTGTTGTAAGCGTTCGGTGCAATGACAGTGTAAACTGTAGAGCATAAGCGAGGCATATTTGCTAGAAGTCATTTAAACTGCACGTGCATTGTTAGTAATTATTATTACTATGAAGGATTGTATACAAATAACGTTTTCTGTTTTAGGGTTCGCGTTGGTTTTATTTGGGTTCTTTAGTCACTGTTGAATAAGTAGGTATTCACTCATGTGTCTTTGGCTTAGTTTAGCCCTTAAATTGTGCATGAACGCGTTGTATATAATAATAGATATATGTTATTATTTTATTACTAATATGATTTTAAGATTATTTTTATAATTCTTCCAATTATAATAAGTTTCATATGCTAATAATTAATGTTTCTTTTGGGCCTTACAATTTTGTTAAAAACCTTCCCTAAGAATGAAAATTCAAAAAAGCTATTGTATTTTGGTGATTTTCTGATCAAATTAATGTTTCTTAATCTTGATAACTATGCTCCTGTTCAACTGCCAAAGTCACGATATCTATGTGAGGATTAGTTTATTCAAAAGATTTATTATTTGAATCTCATAAAGGACGGGAGTGGCTAGTTGGATAAAAAAATGGTATGTAATAAAGTATATATTTATAACAAAGTGGCTTTCTATTATCATATAATCAAGATTATTGGATTTCACAACGAATAAATGATAAAAAATGGATTTTATTGTCGGTGTAAGCTTAATTAATAAGCTTAATTTCTGGTTTCTCACGCTTTTTATAATAAATCATGCGTTTTATTCACGTCAATAATTACCTACTATAAAACCGTAGTTATTAAATACCGATTCTAATTACTTTCTACACCAGATTTAAGTTTCTGCATTACTGGATAATTTCTTTCTCTTGGTGACGCAACATATTTTTGCAGCAATTGTAAATAAGCAGTTACTTTCCGTTCATTTTCTGCCGATAATCTATTTATACGTTAAGAATAGAACAAGTTTCCCACGATTGCAATTATCGATAAATCTGAAATAGCAAATCTTGAATAAGTGGGTACATATATTTTGCTTACAATGCAATCGTATGCTACTTCCTTTACGTCAAAGATATGACAAACAATTACTCTTCTAAGACACCGTTTACAATCCGACATTTCCATGACCAAAAGTAGTCAAATTGTAAACGTCAAGTAAAAATTAAAAGCAGGCGTTTAAAATTACAATAACGTTATCGTACGGGAAACGTGTGCCATGTGGTGTGTGTTTGCATGTGTGTGTAGAAGGGACACATGCATGTGTCCTTTCTACACACATACACACACCTACAAATGCAAACACACCCACTCACAAATGCAAACACACACATATACACACACACACACATACACGTCCACCCTACGTATGCACATACATTTAAACCATTACATAGTGGTAAATTGATGTCATTTTTATTGCTTTTTGAGGCAGTCGAGATAGCGGCCCTAATGGTAAGTGGTCACCGCTTCTCATGGACATTTGCAATGACAGGGGGCACAGCAAACCACTGCCTACCGTGAGATAATACTCTTTATAAACCTCGTTTAAAGAAGGACATGTGATATGTATTGTAGTTTCAATTAAATTTACATTAGTTAGCTAAAGTTGTGTAGGTAAATCCCCGATCTCTGAAGCAAGTTACAGGTTACAACCTGTAACATAATACATTATAATATCAAAATAAACAATGTAATATCATGATTTCACTTCGCAATTCGATCTCATAGGATATAAATATAAATTCGCAATTAATCGGTCATTCAGCTTAACTTTCTTATTTTGCTTGTGGTATATTTGTCCTGGTACTAACTGATCCAATATCAATATTAGTAATGGATACATCATAATTAAAGTTCACTTTTATTAACTATTTAAAATTCACGTAATTATCTTAAAGAACACAACCCGTACGCAGTGATGGACGGGACTTAACGTCTTGTTGGTTGGATTTGTCCTGAAGAGATAAAAATGATTAGACCAAGTTTAATTTTAAATAATTTCGTGAGTATAGCCATTATCATGATGTTAACTCTTTACGTCAGTTTTGGTACTAGAATTAAACTTAATTCGCAAGCAACGTAACAGCTGTACATAGTTAGTATTTCCTACAATTTCCTATCGCCGCAAGTCAATCATTATATCGAGTTGTCAACGATGACTAGTAGTGATGCATATACAATCTCTCCAGCTCAAGTTTTTATCTACAACACATTGAAAATATTATCACGCATTGCTGGGCATAGTTTTGATTACTTATTACAGGCATATAGAGGCGCTCATAGCCAGATGCTCTCACCGATCCGTAAGTGATAAGCGAGGTTAAGCAACTAGGCTCGCGGTCAGTCCATAGATGGGTGACCGTCAAAGTGGTTTAATTTGTGAGCGTCTCCGTGCTTCGGAGGGCACGTTAAACCGTCGGTCCCGGTTGTAGCCATTAGGAAACAGTCGCACAGTGGTTCGTGTAGAACAAGCTAGCTGGACAATATTATTTGTTTCGATTTTTATTTATAAATGAGGTTATTAAGCAAAGATATAAGGGTCATAATACTATTTGAGGTCCATTGGTCGTTTGAGCAGGTATAGTGAAATAAAAACACAATATTTTTTTAAACAATTTTATAAATAAATTTAACTATAAATGTAACTATAAAATCTAATATCAGATACATAAAATACCTACTTAAAAACTAAATCGATCACTCATCATCACTATCATCAGATGAATCATCCATTGAATAGTCATGATCATGAGTGGCAGAACTATGAAAACTAGAAACTATATTAACATTTTGTTCCTTAAAGCTAGGTTGAACTAATAAATCTAGGACTTCGATAGGGAATGAACCTATTTTCTTCCGGGGAATTTCTCTTAAACCATTTATTACAGGGTCAGATGTTATCAATAACATATTAAGTAAATCTCTATTCGTAGCTATTCGCGATCGTTTTCGTGTGTTGTGTTCACGAAATCTTCTGCAGTCCTTATTCCGAGCTTCCTGTGCTTCCTCGGAAAGCTGGCCTATAGGCAGAAGTGACGATTTAATTACCTCGCCACTGTGCAGAAGTATTTTGTGAACAGTCGCGGGCATATAATACCATGGATAGAGATTTACGTAAAGTTGTCTGGTTTCTTGAGCTAAGGTTACAAATTTTTCAATATTTATGTCATATCCTGATGATAAAGTACGAAGTAGTATGCTAAATTTTTGTATAAGTGAAACATCTAACCCTGTAATATCGGCACTTGCCTCGGGATTTTCAAAAAATCTTCGCGCGGTATTTCCGTCATTAGTGTTACCGAACCCTGGTTTTGGTTTGTCTACAATCAAGCCCATCTCGCTTTTAAAACGCTTTTTAATGTCATCTGAACGTTGCTTCACACTAGCTTTGTCTTCGGCTGATCTAAGTTGCCATTTTTTTACATTAAGTCGATAGCTAATGTGAAGCAAGCATTCAAAGCACCTAATCCAAGCGTGCAACGTAGACAAACCAAAACCAAGATTATCTTTATTCGCCGTAAACTCTTTTGACAAATCATTCATCATTGATGGAGTTGCCCCACAAATGAAACATTTCTGTGAAGAAGAAGTTTCGGTCAAAGTATTGCAAACCTTCCCGTCAATCATTGTCAAAAGCATAACATGTGTGACAGATACTTCGGTCTCCATCACCTTGCAAGTTGTCGGCAATAAAGCATTTATCTCTTCTAAAACCTTATTGGTTTCGGTTATCGTTAAATCTTTGGTTTCCTTAGAAAAGATAAATTTTATTGGGCGACAATGCATTATAGAAGAGGGCCGAGGATTCTGCCACACAATATTACCTTTTTCGTCTCCCAATTGAAGGGGAACGAATGAAAATACAAACAAAAACTCATCACTGTTATCACAGTTGGTGAATTTTTGTTTGTACAAACTGTGACCGGAACTTCCGTCACAACCCCACTTACTGGTTAATGTGAATGATGTGCAAGGTAACAGACTACTGACAACTTCTTGTTGCGCTGAAACTAAACGTTCCGCAGTTTTATCAAGAACTGCCTGAACTTTGATTTCAGCACGCGTTTCGTTAACAGTAATCTGTTCATCTGGAGGATAGCAAGCTACTTTTGCCCTTCTAACACTGTATAATGACGGAAATACCTTATGTCCGGCTTTGATGCTCCACTTCCGAGTCTGCTTATAGCTATGGCTACTTGATTTACTATCAACATAGTATGCTAAAGCTTCCTCGCTTGTCAGACACCTGGAGGCACTTGTTGCACTCTCTTTATGGGCTATTGAAGGGTCACCAGTTACATCTTTAATTTGACGTGCTACACTTCTCTGACCCGACAAACGCGCTGACACCTCAGCAGCGTATATTAATTCACTAGCACTCCTGGACTGTAAGAGGTCATCTATGCGTCGTCTTTTCGTTTTGAGACTAGAATCATCAAACTCTTTAGAGGGTCTTCCAGGTCCCGGTTCAGTAGATGTACTTGGCATACATAAATAAACGGACACAGCGAAAGATATGTCAACTCCCTTCAGCCACGTTGAATTCTTCTCTAGGAACCGCTCTCGGTTTCTTGCACAGCTGCTCCACTTTTCAGCCAATTTTGAAGAATATTTTGAGATGATGACCTTGACGTCTCTCAGGGACTGCTCCGTAACACCATCAAAGTCATGTCTCAAAGATATAAACCGAAAGAGCTCCACGTTTCGCGTTTCCTTCGGGTGTTTTAGCCATTCTTCAAAAAAGTCCATTTTTGAGACGGTGAAAACTGTTTAAAGAAAAAAAAAGAAAAAAATTAGTTGTGCAAATAATTCGCAATATTTTTTTCTACTAATTACTACTAGATACTTGTGAGAATCATATAAAATAGATTTTACAGAGTGGACATGAGTGGACATGTAATATTTTGACTATTGAATTCAAAAATATGGGTGAAAAAGTCCACTTTTATCGAAACATTTAATTTAATAAAATTAAATAATGAAGATCCTGTGATAAAAATTAACTAAAACAAAACTACTTACCCTTATGTACACAATCCATCACAAAAACACTATCACAAATTTCTTTTAGTGACTTAAAATAATGTTAACAATATGGTGTAAAAATGCAAATGAATGCACTTTGAATTATCAACACTTTATATACTTACATTAATGACGGGCCTAATGAGGGTAATTACGAAAATTAATAGATGTATTCCTTAATGTATAGGGCTAATGAGTTCATCTTAATAATTAACTATTAGGAATTGAAGAGTTGTTTTTGTCCAGCTAGTTTGTTCTACGCGAATAACAGTGAGTCGTTAAGCCATGTCAGAGGCCTACTGGGCGGCTTGAACAACTCTGACACCAGGGTAACCACTGCCCATACGATAAGCAAGCAAGCAACAGGAGAGATACTGCAACACGACTCGCACGACGAGAAAAGCGGGATCCGATGTCGTGCGGGTTGAATTTGCTTTAAACGGATCAAAATTTACCAAGCTTAATTTAAATAAAACTATGATATCAAAAAATATAAATATGGGTAATATATTTTTATATTTTGTAAGAATGCCTAACGTTTAGTTAGTCACAAGTCAAGTAATAAATAAGTTTCAATCACTTCAGGAGAATTCAATACAAACCGCACATCGTGTGAGACGGGACGCTAAATCTTGCGAAGCACTTGCCTTGAAGATATCAAAATAGTTGACAAATCTAACTTAAAAACTTATTGGTGTTACTTACTACAGTTATCAATAACACTTGTGTAGTTACTTAACATACACGTGAAAATTAGTAACGTTCCATCGGTCGCAAGTCAAGTATTAAATCGAGCTGTCAACGGTGATTATTTGTGATGCGCACACAATGCCTCCAGCTTTTAGTTTTCAAGTTTTTGTCTGGAAAACATTTAAGACACTATCACGCACTGCTAGACGTCTAATAAGGGGCTGATAACAGCCAAATTGTTTATATTTTCCGCTAGTTCTTAGCCAACAATCACAGTAATATTATAAAGGCGAAAGTTTGTCAGTGTGTATATGTGTTACTTCTTTAAGTCTAAACGGCTGGAGCGATTTTAATTAAATTTGGTATGGAGTTTGCTGACACCCTGGATTAGCACATAGGATTTATAACGTTTAACGCGCGTAAAACCGCGAGGTACAGCTAGTTTATAATAGTTTCCCTTATTAAGAAAAATGACAAATTATATAATAAAAAAATTGCAAGGTCAGCTAGAAAACTGCTTATAAACCTCTTCCTCCTCTCAATTATTTCATATTTTGTTCACATATTGCAGTATTAGATTTGTAACAATTTGTTTATATTTTGCTTACAATTAATATTATAATCAATGTTACCCTATTGTTATGTTTATTGTTTTCTTCTTTTCAGCAGCTGTTATATTCAAAAACGAGAAGACTGATTTATACAGGACCTTCATTGGCAAGTACAGATTGGGGTAGCTTGATGTGGTAGTGCATGTACAAATAACTAAGAAATCGTGAGCAGAAGCTAGTTACGGGTAAAATTGGCCGTTGTCAGCGTCTTCAATCAATTTTGAGAATCTACCTAAGCGCCTTATTGTTTTACCTACCTGTGCATGTAAATTATTTATAAGGTTCTCATAGAAGCCACTTGTACCTACCACTTAGTAGATAGGTAATATGTAAATAATGTTATGTAAGATCATTAAAGAGGATTCTTGTACCTACATATTTACAATAATATTTCCTTAGAATTTATGCAAAATATTATTGTGATTAAATATGTGTTTACTAGGATTCTTGTTAGTTGTTATTGATATTTCTACTTTAATGACAGGTTCAGGGAACAAGAATTAATGACACAGGTCACGTTTATGCAAAAACGTAAACATAAGTGCTTCTTACTTATAAGTTTACATAGAGAGAAAGAAGAGTTTGGAGCTCTCGATCCTAAATTACGATTTTTGATTCCAGGTGAATTTGGGTCTTCTTAATTGGGGCGCATTGGATCCGGTGGTAGCATTAAAGCTCGACCGTCGTTTTAAACACAAATTCAGTCATAATAGTAATACTGAATTCGTACCTTAATATAGACAGAACCATTCAGATAAGATGTAGTAAAATAAAATTTCAATACTTAAACCTAAACATAATCTCCTTGACAATAACTTAATACAAGCTAGCCAAATATCACTACTATTATAAAATAATTTTTATAAAAGTTTATTAAAATTAATATCTATAATAAGTAACTAGAAATAATAAATGTATTACTACAAACATGTTCTGACTATTTACAAGCGCTTTTTTAAAGTTTGCGTGAATAAAAACCTTTTTAATTTAATTTAATTTAATTATTTATTTTATTTGATTGGGTGTAGCAAGCTACCAATTAATATTTCAAAACATTCAGAACATGCACAGACGCTAGCACATCAAGCTACCCCAATCTGCCAAATTTCCCCAATTGAAAGTGGCCTTTATACTTATGTGATAAATTTGAAAATCTTTAAAAGAAAGGTCATGGCCCATAATCCGACCCGGTTCAAAAATGTTTTTGTACTAAAACGAAAATAATGGTAAATAATGCAGGCATAACCCACTGTTCATTATATGTAAAAAGAAAAAAATAATTCAATGGAGAGATCTTGCAGTAGACCGATCAAAATTGGATAATAATTAGCTGCACCAGCGGTTTCGCCCGTCTCTAAATTATTTTATCCCATGGAAAAATGTCACTGGGATAAAAAGTTTACTATGTCCGTCTACAAATCTAATATGTAGGTATATACGATATATTTTTTTGTCTATTCATAGGAATTTGACATGACATGATAGATAAAAAATAATTAAATAATGTATTTTCTTAATCTATGCTATGCACCTAAGGTATTAAACAAATACTCATTCTTTACATGTATACTACGGGGCAAGCAATTTAACCAAGTTGTTTAGACTTGAAAATGAAACAAGCAGACTTACTTTGCCATTGTTTTGTTAAATAAAATCATCATAATGATGACTTCTTTTCTCTCAGCAGTGACAGTGACAGCTTTATCAGTCTCCCATCTCTCGCCGATACCATCGAGTCGCAGTTTTCTGATGTACCAAAGAACTTTAATGTTGTCCATATTAATGCACAAAGTATCCCGGCACATTTCCCGGATATGCTGGTCAGTTTTGAATGTAAGACTATCCACGCAATTTTAGTCTCAGAATCCTGGCTAAAACCATGCCTTCCGTCATCTTCCTATTCACTCCCGGGTTTTACACTAATACGCAATGACCGCTCGCCTGGCGGCGGTGGCGGTGTAGCTATATATCTGCGTAGTTACATACCATTCTCCATAATAAGCTCATCGCCACAACCACCGTCACCTAATGCAGGTGAGCATCTCTTCTTAGAAATCGAGTTAGGCAACACTAAACTCCTTCTTGGCGTTTATTATTGCCCCTCGTTGCGTGTTAATTACTTTTCTTCTTTTGAAAGGATTCTTGAGAACTTGACTCCGTCTTACGGTCACACAATCATTATGGGTGACTTCAACACGTGTCTCCTAAAAAACGATTCCCGAGCTTCGTCCATACGTTCTATCGTACACTCCTACAATATGGCCATTCTGCCCTTAAATGCCACTCACCACTTTCCTAATTCTAATCCATCTCTTTTAGATCTTATGTTTGTATCTTCGCGTGAACATGTCGCAAAGCATGGGCAGTGCTGTGCTGACGCCTTCTCTTGTCATGATTTAATTTTTTTATCTTATAAAATACGTCCTCCCAAGGCAAAGTCAAAAGTCCTTCTTCAGCGCAATTTTTCTGGCATGAGTCTCAGTGCTCTAAAGGAAGATGCTACTAACATAGACTGGGAACCTCTACTTTCTTCTACATCAATTGATTTCAAAGTAAATTTTTTAAATACCAAGATAGTCGAACTTTATGACTTGCATGCTCCAATACGTGCTATAAAGATTAAACATTTACCGGCACCGTGGCTTAATGATAACATTAAGTCACTAATGCATAAAAAACTTCAAGCGAAAGCTAAGAAAAACTGCCGTCCATCTTCGTTAAACACACAAAAATACGTCTCCATTCGCAATTTTTGCAACAAGGTGTGTAGGAAAGCACAACGCCAATATGTTCACGAGTCTGTCGAAAACGGTGATCCAGCAAAAGTCTGGAAATTTCTAAGATCTATGGGGGTTGGGAAGACAAAAGAAAATCCCATTCATAAAAATCTGGATATCGATTCCTTAAATCAGCATTTCTCGTCTTCATCCAAATGCAATAGGATAACCAAAGGCCAAACTCTTAATTATCTTTCGTCACTACCAACACCTCATTTCAGTCCTATGGTTTTTAATCAAATAACTACTTGTGACATTAAGAAGAGCATAATGTCAATTACATCGAAAGCCATTGGTTGTGATAACATTAGCTGTAATATGATCCTTCCTATCCTTGATGAAATCCTTCCCGTCCTCAGTCACATATATAATTTCTCCTTAACCAATGGGTGCTTTCCATCTCAATGGAAAGCAGCTTATATTATTCCTGTACCTAAGAAATCCAATCCTAAAGAATTCTCCGAATTCCGTCCTATATCTATCCTCCCCTTTCTTTCCAAAGTGTTGGAACGTTTAGTTTATAACCAACTAAATGTTTTCCTTTGTAAAAACCAGCTCCTAAATCCATTACAATCTGGTTTCCGACCCGGTCATAGTACAGCTACTGCTTTGATCAAAATAACAGACGACATTCGTCTTAGCATGGATGAGAGCAATGTCACGGTACTTTCCTTGCTAGACTTCAGTAATGCTTTTAACACCGTAGACTTTGACATCTTGCTTGGCATTATGCGCTCACTTAATGTATCTCCAATGGTTATTAACTGGTTTCATAATTACCTGTTAGGTCGCCGGCAGCGTGTTCGCGTAGAAGATGCTTTTTCTTCATGGTGCGATATGATTGCTGGCGTACCACAGGGAGGCGTGCTATCTCCATTACTTTTTGCTGTATTTATAAATACTATTTCACAAAACCTCAATTCTTCCTACCACCTCTATGCGGATGATCTGCAGATTTATACACAAGCATCTTTGGAAATGATATCGTCTGCTATCAATGACATACAGGATGATCTTGATAAGATTTGCGAATGGAGTACGTCTTATGGACTAGTGGTTAACCCGGCAAAGACGCAAGTTATTGTAATAGGCAGCTCCAGAATGCTAGCTAAAATAGATTGGTCTGGGCTACCTCAGGTAAAATTTAATAATAAAATCATTCCTTACAGTGACAAAGTAAAAAACCTAGGTATATACATTGACAAGACCTTATCATGGGATCCTCAGCTTCAGGAAGTCAGTCGTAAGTTATTTGCATCAGCAGGGTCTTTGCGACGAATCCGAAACTTCCTTCCCACTGCCACTAAAATTGCGCTAGCACAATCTCTTCTTTTACCCATCCTTGACTATGCAGATACCAGCTATCCTGATCTCACCGAAGCCCAACTTGACAAACTTGAGCGCCTTCAAAATTTTTGCATAAGGTTTATATTTGGTCTGCGCAAATATGACCATGTTTCAGAATTTCGCACCAAGCTTAAGTGGCTTCCCATTCGCTTCCGCCGAGATACTCATATTTTAATTCTTTTATACAGTATATTGTTTAATCCTGCCACCCCACTTTATCTCAAAGAACGGTTCGAGTTCCTAAATGACACACATTTAAGATCCCTGAGGTCATCTGAAAATTTGCGACTCAAAATACCTAAGCATTCCTCTAACTTCTACGGACAATCATTTACAGTAGAAGCTGTGCGCCTTTGGAATGATTTGCCTGTAACGATAAGGCGAGCACAATCCCTTCACACTTTTAAAAAACTAGTGAAGGAGTACTACCTTTCACGATAAATAGATACTATTGCATAATAACAGTGTTACTGTCATCTCCTATCACTAATAGGATGTATGTATTTATATAAGTATTTTATTTGTTATATGTATGTTGTATGTAATATATATATATATATATATATATATATATATATATATATATATATATATATATATATATATCAACAAATTTCAATTACATATTAATATGTATATTATATATATATATGTGTAATACCTACGAGCTGTAGGCATTACTTCAAGATAATGTTTCACAATATTCTCTCTTAATTTACTAGACTAGTCTATTTCTATTTACTATTTCTTTCTTAAGTTGCTACACCCCTATCACTCATTTAATTATTCTTCTTGCTGATCTTGTCCATCCTAAGGTTGTCTGGAAGAGATCGCAGTTAGCGATAAGACCGCCCATTGTACTAGATTTATTACAACTTTATACTTTATATGTAAATCTTGGTGTACAATAAAGAGTATTTGTATTGTATTGTATTGTATAAAAATATCATCTGATGACACTTAATAAGCAAACTCGTTCGGTCAGGTAATAAATAACACGTATATTGCTGTCTCGGTCTCACCCGAGCTTTGTTGCGGTCGCGCAATAATACAATGTATTATATTTTATTTCATGATCCCCATCGGCCACAGTAATGCACCACTTACCATTGAAAAGTATAATCATTTGTCTTTGATTCCCCCCATATTTCATTTCTGTACGCCGTAGGTATATTTTTCATACTAAATGGGCCATTACCTTTGACAGATTGGGGTACCATGGAGTTGTCACCATCTTATATCCTAACGACAAATCGTAAAAGCGGAAAGAGCGTGCTCCTTTGTCTGACGTTTTTATTAACTATCTTATTATTGTTCGTGATTATTGCCTATAATAGTGTGTACAGGTTGATTGGCCTATGATTACTTCCTAACATGAGTTGCTTATTTACTTACGGTTAAGAGTTAAGTCTGACCTTTTATTAAATCTTGCGCTACCCAAGCGGTACGTTTACATAATTAAAATTTATGAGTAACCTATAAATTACATTATTAAAATACTGGTGATAGAACCTTGACCCTTTAAAACCATGAAGTGCGTTAAGAATTGGGGATAGATTAATGCTTATTTTATAAGTAAACAAGTCACCTAATTACACTAATAGGCGTCGAATAATCCCTCCGCATCGCGTATGGGAAAAGTACCCAGAAAGCTGGCAGTATTGCCACGCTGGATGGCAATGCTGATCCTCTGACCCAACAATAGGCCAACCCTCTGATCATGGGAAGCGTCGATCAATCTTTATGCGATTTCCAAAAATATTAAATGTGCATTTGGGCCCCATGGTCCTAAGGTTTCATGGTTTAATACATACTTATATAGAGAACTAGCGGCCCGGTACGTGCTTCGCTACGTATAAGGCATAGTAATAAAAAAAATGATTATTCAGTTCATTTATTCAAACAAAAAAATATTTTTAAATTGCTAGCTATTAAAAACTACAATTCTACACTTTTTCAAGACTTTTTTAAAAATTTTCTCTACGTACAAACCTTCCCTGGTATTCCACGAATAATTCAAGATCAAAATTAGCCAAATCAATAAAGGCGTTGTTGAGTTATAACATTACAACGAAAAGTGGCATTGATTTTTATATATATAGATTACACCATGCAAACAAATATCTATCTTACCTGGGTGAGATAGAACGTACGACCGGGGGCGTGAAAGGCAAGTATTTACCAAATACGCCAACCGGCCCGTCAAATAGACAAGTTATAGCGTCGTGGATGCAACATTAATTCCTAAGTTATGCTCCAAAACTGGTTTCTATAACAACTTAATTTATACCAAAACATGACAAATTAACCAACTAGAAACTTTTTGCTACAGTCTTCACCTCACAAGGATGTAAGATCTTGTAAACAGCACAAAAACTTACACAGACGTCTACAAATGACGCCACAGATTACGCAACTCAGTAGGTCAGATGACCAGCCCCCGTTGTTTGGTCGTTTGATTCGATGAGTAACTGAGAATTCCAATTGGTAAAGTAAGTACGTAGAACTGTTTGTGTGTTTTTTTACTGATGGACTTCCGTTTCAAAGTGCTACAGCTTAGGATGCTACTAAGAGCAATTTTTTGCGTTACGCCCTTCCCCGTTTATCCTAACCTTACCGAATGAATTTATTAAACATAAATCTGTCAAGTAATTGTAAATAATTTTGAAAGCAGCGGAATTTAAATCTTTTTAGGAAATCTGTAACAAACTATTTTTTCTATCATATCATTCATAACATGCTAATTCTTCCCCAGTACCTACTTAATTGAATTAGTACTCATTTTGCTTGACACCTTGAGATATCACTTTTTCTCAGGCACTATACTAAAATAGACCGAATTTTTTCTCTTGAAAAATCCCCATCTGTATGTCTATCAAAATCGCTCCATCCGTTATGGAAACCATAGGGGACATATGTACAGACGCCATCACATCCACCTACCGCAATCTGTCAAATTTATTTCATAGATCTTCATTTTTATCACATAAGCATAAGGTTCACTTTCAATCAGGGAAATTTGACAGATTGGGGTTGCTTGATGTGCTGGCGTCTGTACATACATTCATCTACTTTCATGTACACTTCTCATTAAATAAATCGAAACACCTCTAAAAGTGAATTAAAATATATGAATATATCCGGATAAAAATTACTTTGTCTATAGGAAGAAATTAAGTCTATTGTTGTTCGAGAAAATTCACGTATGATTTGTAGGAAGTTAATAAATTTAAATATTAATCTAATGAAAAGTCGTACATTTTTTGTTGCATCATTTGACGGCACAAACAAATAACTGCATGTTATTATGTAAGTACTTACCTACACTAAATCGCCTACAGGTTTTAGTATAATTGCTAAAGCGACCTTCAATAACTGACTAAAAAAAACAAATAACTGACAATAACTTGATACGAGCTAGCTAAATATCATTTCTGTAATAAAATAAATTTTATAAATGTTTTCATACAAGATGTACCTAAATATCTATGTTACTAGCAATAATATCTAATGTATACAACTATATTACTACAAACAAGTTCTGACTATTTACAAGCGCTTTTTTAAAGTCTACGTGAATAAAAACCTTTTTTATTTTATTTTAATAATAAGAAGCTGCATCAGAATCGACTTACGGAACTATGGTGCTGTCAAAATGACCTGTTTGTTAACTTTGGATATGAATAATTTATATACCTGCTCAAATTATTCATAAATTAATTGGTTACCGCTATTTATAGGTATCTAATTTATTAGGCTATTTTGCGCACGGTTGTTTTCGTATAGAAGTTAAGAAAAAAAATCGCCAAAACATTTTTGGAATGCGATTTGTCGACATTAATTTTAAGTTATTATTTTAATACTATGAAATAAAAGAGTTCCTACTTAACTAAGCAGGTGTCCTACTCTAGTGGGTTTCTATACTTTTATTTATGTTTTATTGCTCAGTTATAATGTTTACCTGGGTGGATACAGTTACGGATGCTAATTTCAGTCAAGACTTTCACCAACGTGTGATATTGTAGCGACATCTATCGATGGCCAAGGCCTTCACAAGTATCTCCACAATGGTCGTATTCCTGTGACCCATGTTAGTTTGTTGGTCCACATTGTGGGTGCCTCCATATGCTGCCTCTTCCGGTTAGCAGCTACAGCGTACAGCTCCAGGACTGCAACGCGATATTAAAATTCGCACGCACGTACGCACATATAGAAGTTTAGTAAGCAAGTTAATAAGACCATGGACATTGGATCTTCAAGATCGATTCTTGAAGATCCGATCAGATCCTTTTATACGGAGAGTTGCGATTACCTGATCCATCCAAAGCAAACAGAAATACCCTCACTGCTTTCCCATTCTCATGCTTCAATAGGTCAGCAATCCAACATGATTGGAGAGTGATCAGTTCCAGGAATGACGGCTGTAAGCAAAAATAATATAATACTAACGAAGTTAAATAATTTCTGGCGTCAGGTTGTAACCTACTCCAAAATTTTAATAAGAATTTTCCAAAATAGTGGCATCTTGAGCCCCTTGTTCAAGATAGTATAATATAGTATTATTATTAGATGGTAGTAATTCTTTACTACATATATAAAAATTACCTGAGATAAAGTACATAAGTGCACGCGGTCAAGCTATAAATTTCGTGCTATCAGTTATGAGAGTGTTCGTTAATTGGCAGGCCAGTCACTATGCCATGTCAGAGACCTAGATACAGCGTGGCTTGAAAAATTCTGTTACAAGGCTAACAACTCACCACTTTATTCAAAAGAATTTGGCTTAAATCAATTGTGCCCTATATTTTGATATGATACCAGCTATATGCATTGCCATTTAATTAATTTTATATTGCAATATAAATTATGATTAGTAACTCTAAACCAGCATCATTCTAGCTTTGGGGCAGATTCCAATTAACTCATATTTCCCGTTCAGACCTAATAGTAGGTCTCACCTGCATTCATTTGCTATTCGGGCTGTAATGGAAAGCATAACAAAAATATTCCAAATACATAATTTATGAAACGTGACGCTAACATTTTAGGTTGATTAGAAGACTATACTCTAAATTTTATAAGTTTGTGCACTGAGCTTATAATGGAGAAAAAATTAAGAGTTTTGGGCCAGTTGGCGTGGTTGGTAAATGCTTGCCTTTAACTTTGTATTCTGCAGCTGAACAGTGGCATTAGGGATTATCTGTTAAGAAAGACTCAGTTTCATCCCTTAGTCTAGAAGTTGAAACACCCGAGACTTGTAGTGCAAGTTATCGGTTTTGCATCTCATATGCCTTACTAAAGGGTAGTGAGTGAGAGAGTGAGTAAATATTGAGTGCATATGTGTTTGCACATATACTCGTACGTAAAGGCTAATCTCGCAAATAAAATCAGCAGTAGCCAAAATTCAGTCAGCAGCATATACATACATACATGCATGGTATTATCGTTACACTGTCCATTACGCCATATATACCTACAGCCAGTAACAAATAAGTTTTTATGTTTACGTGTTTAATTGCTAATGGGCGTTTCCACGTAAATCAAAAGGTTACTTCTAACCATACCTATACTTTTCTTAAAAAGAATCAGCCGTTAGAAAGTAATTTAAAATTTCGTAACGTTACCCAAATACAGTTTTATGGTAATACAACGTGTAATAAAAATAGTTACCTAGTCAAATTACAAGAACTCAATCTTCAATTAAACTGAGCGACTAGTGGAACAGTAATCTGCAAATTGAACATCAGCCATGTAAGAGCAGTTATTTGAAAGAAACCGCTATGAAATTGGTTCATCCATTTAAGTGCTACAACACCTGGCAGATTTGCAGGATTCAAAGTTAAAGTAAATCTCCTCGTTTTGTAAATACTGTTTTTTAAAGAGACGACGGTCGGACTAGTGAATTTAATCCCTGTGTCACGGGGTACTTTACAAACATAATAGACGGACACAAATTACTTCCAGACTCAGAACAACTATTTATGAGTCACACAAATAGTTTCCCGGTGAGTGAATCAAACCCGCAACACGAAACGGCGAGGCGACTGTCTTAGCCGCTGCACCACACGTGCAGTCAAGTGCAGTCAGTTACTAACACAGAATTGACTACTGTTTGTTAATTAGTTAAATTTATTTTTATACAGTTTAGGTTCATTTCAAACTTCAAGGGCTCTTCTAGTACCAAAGCGAAGTGAACCTTTTAATGTTTCAACAATAAAGTCGGTAGTTATCGTTAGGTTTTGTTACATAGATTTAAGTAACTAACTTACCTCAATATTTTCAAGGGCTTTGAGTAGTAAGCAATCATCATACTATGATTATGTTTAAGCTAAAATGAGAAGATCAACAGATAAGACAGACAATAATTTGAGTGGGTATAATTTGAGTTCCGGTCACGTTTGAATCTCACGTTTACAACATCCTATGTACATATATTGTTTAAGTAATTGCATTCTCAAATTATCGACAATTTTTTTTTTCATATTTTTGGGGAACGATGAAGGCTTTCGTATCTTTTACAAATAAGCATACGATCCATTTGGTAATGTAAGTCTTGATGGTAGCATTGCACTTACAACACTTATGGAAATATTAACGTGTTGCCCACCGTCCCAATTTTAATGCCTATGTTCTTTTTATAAGTTATTTTTATCTGAATGCTGGTTTATATCGGTTATCGAAGCTGGTATCAACAATTTGCCTATAAAATGTATTATTCGGCATGCAATGTGAAAAAAATTTATAATGAATATAATAATTTGGTATATGAACATTCATTTTTTTAAAAGATAATGCCCGCATTAGCGTATTTAATCCCTAAACTTTCGAAAGATGTGCTTCGGCTATCTTAAGATATTAATATTTAAAAATAATCAGAAATTTAAAAAATTCTCCTACTATCGGACGTGATAACAGAAATATTTTATATCTAGGTGTTGGCAAAACACTATGCATCGTTTAAACATATTTTGTTTTGATACAGATTTTGAATTCGTAATGTTAAAGATGGAAGAAACAAGCAGTAGAATATCTATTTTAATAAAAACTCGTTAGTACTCATAAATTTAATCAATCGGCGGCAATCAACCTGCACCTTCAATAATCTAGTGTAGACGCTCTAGCCATTTAAAAAAAAGATATTATTTCATTCATCATCATATCAGCCGAAAGACGCCCACTATTGAACAAAAGGCCCCCAAAGATCTAAATAATTGCCGGTCTTGCGCTTCACGCGTCAAGCGGCTTCTAGCGACCTTCACAAGGTCATCGGTCCATCTTTTAGGGGGCCTGCCCACGATTCGTGTTCTTGCTCGTGGTCGCCACTGAGATCCTTTCAGTCCCAGTGGCCGTCGGTTCTACGATCTATGTGCCCTGCCCACTCCAACTTGGCAATTCAATTATATTTATTAATCTATGTTATCACGATTTACTTACGCATGAAAACCGTAAACCGTAAGTCTCCTATACTTCGGCAATAATATACGAAATATAAAATGATTTCAAAAATACCGTTTCAAAGATACTTAACAAATTTAAATATAGGAAGTAATAAAAAAAACCTGATTGCAAATTATATATAAGTGCAGCAAAGTGATAATTTGAACCCATCTACCAAATATGATGATATTGCTTGATAAATTCAAACATTATCGTGATCGCCTGCTCTTAAGGCCTCCTATACTAAAATAGCTTTGTTAAATTTGTGTCTAACTAATTAGATAGTAATACTTACCTAAAAAGTCTATAATTTAATTTAATTATTATTATGTTTGAACAAAATACATGCAAGAAATACATATACAGTTATGTCAGAAGTAGCATGCAGTAACATTGTGCAATATGTAAGGAAGGAAGATTACCAACCCTGTTGTTATGCGGTAATGATGCGCACGCGCTCTTACCCAATGCAGATCGTAACACTTTGCAGTCGGACATGTGGCCTTCGAAGAAGTTTATGTACTGTAGAATTTAACTGTGGTAACCATTAAGACCTTAATTTATCGCCTCTGTGAATAAATTTTAAACAAATTGGAACCACTGATATGCAGTCGTTGCTTTTAACTGGATGTTACACTTTCATCGCTTCATCAGACAATAAAAGGTGAGCAAGAGTTCAAGCTGTTTAACAAATAAGAGTACAAACTCAGCAACCACCACTAGTGAAGCTCAGTTCAGGTCGAATACTGACGTTGGATATATCTACCGTGTGAATCTGAATAAAGACCTTAAGTTATAAACTATAAGAGTGAATTTCAAACAAACTATAATTTGTCGCTGGTATATTATGCAAATGTACGCATTGACCGTTCATACAATCTAAGAGAAAGGACAATGCCAGATAATAATTGAATATTTCGATATACAAGATACATACTCGTAAACGGAGTTGTTTCTTTTAAGATTTGTAAATGCTGGTTTTATTAGCCTTGGACTTGGACGTTTTCTAGCCGTCGGTAACAAGACGTAATATTGGTTTGCAACTAGATGTAGAGCTAGATAAGGAAACGTGTTAATTTAATATATCATTCAACTCGGAGGCCTAGTTTCAGACATGGCACGCGTCAG
Source organism: Pseudoips prasinana (assembly GCA_951640165.1). Lineage (NCBI taxonomy): Eukaryota > Metazoa > Arthropoda > Insecta > Lepidoptera > Nolidae > Pseudoips > Pseudoips prasinana. The sequence goes on from OX621240.1 coordinate 22,702,449, forward strand.
GTTCAAGAGAATTCGAATGATACATTTTTCCGTCTATTACGTTTGCAGTGATGTATTTTTAAGTAAAGTCAAATATATACTTAAGAGTCATTTATTTAAAAGTTTATTTGTATTTTTATCAAAATACCTAAAAAAACTGGTTAAAATTAATTAAGGAAGCTTTAGTAAAGCCGAATAGGATCGTGTTATTTGGTATGTATGCTACAAAGAACTGTATCTTTGGCATTTTCTCGTGGTTATTTCAATTGCAGGTTATAAAAATCCGGGTCAAGGTAAAAAGTATTATTGAGGTCTTTCTACTAAGAAGAGATCTCAATTACAGACCAAAGTCAGAAAGTTTGGAGTTCTATAGCTTCTTCATTCCCGTGTCTCGGCCAACAAGTATCGCTATCAAACAGTACACCACTTGATCTCTTTCCGCTCATTTTCTCGGTTTTTTGACTCATTGAAATATAAGAGTTAGAACATCGAGAGTGGACATATGAGGCCGTTTATTCGGTGCCTAAATTTATTTTTGACAAGGCAAGGCCTACACATGCCACCCGCAATAGGTGTCTGCGGATGGGTATGTCGGACTTGCACCGACTAAACCGAGCCTGCCGTTGACTTCACTTGGCGCCTACAAAAGGACACCCGGGAACGCGGGAACGCTACTCTGGTGCACTTTACTCGGTACCTAACACTTATATGGCCTGTGCTACGATAACTAGATGAAAGAACTACGATGGAACTAAGTAGAGAGATATGTGATGTGTATGTGTGATATATCTATCAAGCCTTCTTAATCGGTTTGAATATCTGCAACCGAAAATATGTAATATCCGATTCCAGGTAGGCACTTACACTACTTAGCTCTTCACACGGATGTAGCTAATCTTTAATATCAATGCACGATCACTTCGTATCATTTACTGAGAATCTTTTAAGTTCCGGTTGAACTTATCTTCCGCGAACTTGGTTTTTGTTGTTTGTGTTTAATTAAGTACGTTGTTTGACAGCGAAGCCCATAATGCGGGAATTACGTGAACTTTATGACTGTACGTGTGTTGTAGATCGTTTGTTTGCTTCATTATTTAAGTATTATAAGTAGCTAGAGTCAGCAATAAAATAAGTTTTTGACCCTGAACGATCAACTTATCAAATTCCATTAGAATATTTTAATTTTATTTTATACGACACTACAAACAATTGGGTAATTTTATTGTAATTAATACAGCTTTTCTTAGAAAGGTTTAGTTTATCAGCACCGTTGTTGTCTACAACAAATAATATGACAGAATAAAACTAATAACAAGCAACTATGGCAAACTACGGCTAAACAATAATATTAAGTTAGTCTAGGTAGCGTACAGTAGGTACATATGTGTTAGGTATTATAGAGTGATATTATATTTATAAGGTAGTAATATTTGAAATAGGCTAACGTGTTCACTAACTGTTTTTAAACTGAAATATAGGGATCGCAAATATATCAATATCGTTGTAACTTGTCGGTATCCAGCGCTCGTTCGCCTCCGTTGGCAGTTACATAACCATGTTAATATTATTTAATGTCTATCGCGATAAACTGTAGTGACTTTAATATGATCAACTACAATTGCTAAACCTAATAAACAATAGAAATCCGAATGCAGTCGGGAACAATCAAATCAATTGTACAATTTTATATCTTAGTGTGAACATTTAGAATAAAATATAAAAGACGATGATTATTAATGGCCATAGGTCTAGACGAAGCCTTTAAATTGTCAACAGTATATAAATAGCACTTACCTAGAATATGTCAACGTATAAAAAGACATAACTCAATAGGGTCACGGTTTATCGCTGAATCTTCGGTTTAATACATAATGTGTGAAGAGATCATGGCTATGTATTCATGGTAAATTATGAAGACATTGTGCCACTTAGAACTTAAGCTACATGTTTTAACGAACAGCTTATATACACTACTAGCTGTGCCCCGCGGTTTTACCCGCGTTAAACTTTATAAAATATGGCCTATGTGTTATCCTAACTATAAAAATTAGCCTATGTTCTTTCTCAGGGTCTAGACCATCTGTATACCAAATTTCATTCAAATCCGTTCAGTAGTTTTGGCGTGAAAGAATAACAGACAGACAGACAGACAGAGTTACTTTCGCATTTATAATATTAGTTAGGATTAGGATATAATAATAATAATATCCTGGGACATTATTTACCCAAGGCCCAAACTAAGCAGAGCTTATACTATGGAAATCAGATGGCTCATATACTACATATACTACTTCACTTTGTAAATACATACTGATATAGATAAATACACCCAGACACAGGACAAACTAACATGTTCATGCACACAAATATCTGTCCTGGGTGGAAGAATCCACCACAACCAAGCCCTCCGACCCGCACATAATGTGGCAGTTTTGTAATTTTGTCTCATGACTATTTTTTTATGGGATAGCAAGGTAAACTTACACGTGGGTATACATGTTCCATGGTAACATGGCAAATCTGGTTACACCAGACGAGCCGCAAGTCCATTGCTGGTCTTTAAGAACAGAATAAGCTCGCTTCTTTAAGGTTGTGTCTAAATTGCCGTGCTAAACAACATGTAAATAACTACGTTAGCTATTGCGAAAAAATTAAATGAAACAAACATTTGTCAATAAAATCAGGTACTCCACCCTGTGAAGGTACAATTTTATATTCATGCACATGTTCTATATGTCATCAATAATAATTGGTAGTCCTAAATAATCAACATAAGTTAATCAATGCTACGACAAAGGCAAATGAAACCGAAACCGCCCCGGGCTGGAAGAAATCGAAAACATATTACGTAACGAACGAAGGCTGAGGTCCCTGCGTTGCGTAAGCTTACTTTAGCGATGCGGCGACGTACAGTCAACTTAAGCGAGGAGTACATGTCTACAAACAAAGACAATGACATGGTCGCTCTATGCTAATTTGAAAATTACAACCTTTATTTAATTGCGTACTACGTTCACAAAAATAGAATCTTAGAACAATATTCTCATATGTATATATACTTGGGACATATCAGACAGTGCCATCTAGCCTAAACTAAGATACTATGGATACTAGACAACGGATAGAAATACTTCTTCATCATCATCATCAGATCAACAGAAAGGCCTCCCCCAAGGATCTCCACAATTGCCGATCTTGCGCTACCCTCATCCAGCTATTTCCAGCGACCCGCACAAGATCACCCATCTTGTAGGAAGCCTTTCCGCCTACAAAATGGACAGATCAAATACTTCTATTTTTATTTTGTAAATATATTGATATAATGCACTGAAAACACCCAGACAAAAATGAATAGACATGTTTATGAACACAAATATGAGGCAAATATTTATGTTCCTGAACACGTCTATTTGTTTTTGTCTCTGTGTTTTCCGTGTATCGTATTTTAGCTTACGAGAATCGAACCCGTAACCTTTGGATCGGAAGACAGGTTCACTACCAATTGAGTCACTCAGGTCGCCAAACATGTATGTACATGTACATATGTTATGTCACAAACTTCCTGCTTATACCTGGTATGTTGGCCAGACTTTGTTTATGATAGATATAATGTCGGCATTTTCTGTCGATAAAAATATTATTTTGTGGCTTATGGCTGCATGGCCGTGTGACATAACGGATTCTAAGGTTCAATGAGCCATTTGTATAATACCTTGTATTACTTACTATTAGCACCATCATTATGAATTGGATGAACAGTCATGGCCATGGTTTCGACTGGTTGGGCGATTTAGCCGATCGGGAAATGACTTGAAACTGGATATGACCAACACATGGGTATGAAGATTTCACGGACTTGAAGAACAATGGACATGACCCCTACACGACATATGACTGAAGACGAGGCTTTGGCCTAATACCGATATGAATTCTACCATTAAGTAACTTTAGACAAAGCGATATGGTCTTTGATACTATTCTACCCAGGGCGAAGGATAGCCAAGAAAAAAAATTGACATTTGGAAATCTTTGCCCGTGTCGTACAGGGATCATCGGTTATCAGCTGTCAGGAATAGAGGAGATAAATACCTAAAATATTTAACTTTAGTTATCGGGTTTCTCGTAGTTAGTTCTACATACGGATGTGGATTATGAGTGAAAAATTTAGTTAGAACTTCCTAACTGTTAGATTATTCTGTAAGCAACGTAAAGGGCTCATTATGATGACTGTACTTGACCATCATGTGTGTTGACCTGCATGCACAATCAAATGGCCGTCGAGTTTGTGAAAATGAGTAATAGAAGTATACAGAAATGTTTCCAAATAGGTCTTTATTCATTACTAGCTGTACCCAGCGGTTTTATCCGTGTTATTTTTTATAAATTATAGCCTATATGTTAATACAGGGTGTCAGCTAACTCCTTACCAAATTTTCTTAACATCGCTCCAGCCGTTTAGACGTGAAGAAGTAACAAACATACATACTCACACACTCACACCCTCACAAACTTTAGCCTTTATAATATTAGTGTGATATTAAATTTAAATTATTTATGTTTAGTTAAGTTATTTATAAGCAATTTATACATTCATTTCAGTACTTTATAAAATTTATACGTAATTTACGTAAAAAGAAACTACTGTTTGGGGGTCACGAACTACAAGATTTGCACGACTTTTGATAACTTAAGACTTTTAATAAAAGGGAATGATTGAGCAACAATTGTGATATTAAACCAACTACAAATTAGCAGTTATAAATTGTAACATTATTCATTAGTTTAAAAAAATATCTGATATCATCAAACGTCGTGCAAATCCATTGTACAACTTTTCTATTGTTTTTAGTTAATGTTGCCAATACTAGTACAAAAAGAAAAATGTGTTTTGCATACACTTAGCAAATCCAATGCCCTTAACTGCGTTAGATAATTGATAATTGACTTTTTGTGTCCTGTGTCAACATTCTTTCTGGATAACTTTCTCCAGATGCCAAATCTTAATAAGTCGAGTTGAATTGGAGTCACGCATGCGCGTAATCTATCGTTGCGCAATAGTTAGACGTCGATGCGCGTGCGACATGTTTCAATCGCGACCTGTATTTTAGCCTGTGTCATGGCAGCATTGCGTCAACGGTCGCGTCAGTGCTTATCAATGTTTAAGGATAAGAACCTAACCAATTTTATTTGTATATTTAGGTAGTGTAAAACCAATAACTTGCCAATGTCAAACATACCCCCAGTATGTTTGACATTGGCAAGTTATTGGTTTTCTTGGAAAACATCAAGCTTTAGGAATATGTAGGAAACCTTAATTTATATATATATGCAATGTAATTTCCATATACTTAAATTGGAGCTAAAATATTAGTATGGCAAAACTGGAAAAAAAATGCGATTTTCCATTTATGTACATACCAAATTGTAAGTAAATTCTTATCCAAAAACAGGTTTCGTGAAATTTTCAAAATCAAAAGTTTTAAATACATATATTGACGAAAGTGTATATATATACGGATATGATTTGGATCCAAGCTAACTCCATAGAATCAAACAAATTGTAAAAATTTAAATTATTTGAAATAATTAATTGAAAATCATAATTTTTTATTGAAAATCTTTCAAAATCATATTTCTTTTATATAGTATTGTAAAAAATACCCATATCTTAAGTTCTGTGCTAGTTTTTTTTACAATAATCTCCACAAGCATATTATAAGCAACAGTTCGACTGTCAAATAAACTCCTAGAAAATCTTATCTTAGCCCAGAATATGAACCAAACAAATACCTCAGCTGAAAAGAAAGCTACTGCAGATTAGCAGGATATAACCACTTAATTTATGAGAAAGTTTCCCAAACAATTATGTTCAAAGGTGTGATATCATATCGTAATGAACAACCATGAAAACCAAAATACATGTCGAACAGTACTGTGGGTGAGACAATATGGAGAAATACAAGGAAAATTATAAAGCTGGTATTTTGCTGGGTTGGATAAACTTATTAATCATTAATGAGAAACAAATCATTATACTAGTAACTTTCCTGTCTAGGATACCATCCATTACTGAGATGAATATCTCAGTGTGGAAAAATAAACAAATAAAATATGTATTTAGGAATTTTCCTCATGACTGCTAAGTTATTACAGTGAAAAACGTGTTTATGACTTGATGATCGCATCTCTAAAGAATATTAAATCTTTAGTTATATATGCCTTTTAGTAATATATGTCAGTAAGCCCATTCCATGCAACGATACCTGCTGTTCTCTTATGTAAATATTAAAAAAAAAAAAATGTAAACATTTTAAAACGCTAAACGACATAATGGCTTGATAAAATTAAGGATTATTGAAGTGAAATCTTTAGTGGCGATGTGCACTTTTTTGGGATACGTAAAAAGGACACGTGTCCTAATCGAACATCCGTAACAGCCACTGTTAATTAAAAAAAGAAGACCTCATTTTTAAATTCACACTGGCTGTTTATACAGTACCATGACCGCAGCATTTTTGAAGGGTAAACTTCTTTAGCGGGGTTGTGTACTTTTTTTCTTAATTATGTTTGTTTTTTTACAGCCTATCACAGGGAGGGAACCAATTACTATGAGTCTATACCACCCAAAGGTTGGAAGTAGCATCTTTCACTCGTTCAACGGATAAAATAAACAACACTTCCCAAGTATGAGAAATGAAAAAATTGTTTTTACTTCCATCGGCCCAAAGACTGCCACGCATGTTTTGTTTATTTAAATATCTTGTGATTCGATGATATTGCCATCTGATCCCCAACTAATGTCACGCAAATCTATTGCACAATATTTTATTGCTTTCATAAATATTGCAGATTTTGGAGTATGAAAAACTGTGTTTTGCTTAAATTCAGCCTATACAACGCCCTTAAGTTACAAGTCACCAACTGCGGCGTCCATAACTCGGCTTTAGCAATAAAATTCCGTATTCTGCTAAGATACGTATTTACTTATGTCAGTAAGATTTGTAGGCTGCTTATAGCTGTTATGTAATCCTTCGCAATGAGGAAGACATGACATCCCGACATCTACACATAATTACTACATTACATGCGTACTATTCAAATGGTTGTTAGCACTGTGTCGTATTAAGAGTTTTGTTTTAGCAAATAAAAAATATTGTTAGCATTGCTTATGATTCAGGTAATATAGTATACTATTGGAACAAATATAATGTAATATTAACTTCGTTCCATCCGGGTGTCTCTTGACAACTCTCAAGTTTTTTTTTGGTTGTCCCGTATACTATGCAGGACACCCAAAAAAGTATAAAAATACCTAAAACATTATTACATTGTTGTATAATTAGCTGTCATTGAAACGCCAAAAGCGAATATTTTAAAAATATCCATTAAACGTCAATGTCAATGCCAGTTTATAATTCTTATTTATTTAATGGTCATACCCGTATTCCACGAAGGATTTTTTTAATGTCAAGTTGGAATTTATACTTGGACTATTAATAAAAATATTTAGGCAAGTTAAATATTTAGTTAGTTATCAATAAACATCGTTATTACAGAACGGATTGTCCAGTAAAGCATCTAAACCTCCTATTTAACATTAAACGTTAAAAAAACCTAGCATGAACGTAATTGCAGTCAACTTTACCCCGCTAAGTACGTATTGACATGTGATACAGCAAATAAGTCCTTCGCCAGTTTATAGTAAAGGAGACGGCCCTCACTACATGCGATGCACCCATTGTTTGAAATATTGAACTTGATTATCCAACTTTAATGCAAGAACCAGGTAGTGGAACTAATTGATACGCTTAATTCAGGTAGGTACTCGGTTCAAATAATTTAATAACTTCAAAAAGTATTATGTACCTTGTATATAAAGAATTCCTTGTAGACAAAAATAAAGGAATTGCATAAATCAAGTAATGCATGATAGAGCACAGTGCTTTTGCATTGCATACGTATGGTGAGCAACAGAAGCAGAATTATGGATACAAAGAGTCCTGAGACATGCCATAAAAGACTAGAAAAGAGTATTTCTTTTAAAAGGCTGATACTTAAAAAGAAACTTCATACAGAAAAGTCATACAGCAAGTCTCGAATTATTTCAAGTCAGTGATAATAGAATAGTGTCTCTAAAACTGCTTGTTGAATATTTATCTGATGACTTTAGTATGTATTAATAATTAAATAAACAAACATCTGTAAGGTACGTATTTTGAATCCTTGACACAAAAAGTATTATGTAAATATACATAGTATTTAGAACCCTGTAAAAATATTTAGCATATACATACTGACTAAATTAGAAGCGATAAATAGTTAAGTTTAAACAGTGGGCACAAGAAGACACACACCGAACAAAACCGATTCCAAAATTAGAAACAAACCTTTCATTAACAAAAGTCGGCATTTTTTATTTCATTACTTTGATATTTTTTGTACTTAACCATTTAGGTAATAAATTATTATAAAAACTTACAGGGTGCAAACGTACATGTCCATATCTTTTGTCCACATTTCAGTGAAAAATAATTATAAATAAACGCGTACTCTGAAACTATTTCACTCCACACGTGAATACGTGTGGAGTGAAAAAGTTTACTTAGGGAAGCCAATGAATTTTAATTTTTCTTAAAGAAATTTAAGAAAAGTTAAAATTCATTGGCTTCCTTAAGTAAAATCAAAATTCTATTAGCTTGTCGCCGAACGTCGGCAATTACGCGATCACACGATGGAATTTTGAATTTGAAGGATATGGATTTACATTTTATTATATTATGACCTAAATCAGTAGTTGTAAAACATAATTGTGATCCATGGAAACGCTTGTAAGGAATTATTCAACATTAGTTTTGCTTGTATATATATGATACTAAACTTTATTATAGATATATTCATTATTGAATATTTCCATTTCCTCAACAAATATCTGTCCTCAAGGCATCATAATAAAGCAATACGTGATTTAATATACATATAAATACGTGATTATGTTTGCACCCTGTTTTTATTTATTATAAGTATGATTGATAAACATAATTTTTAACCTTCATTTGAACTTCTTAGGGCATTTACCTTGTATGAATAATCATGAAATAATGTTATTATGGAAACTTATACTTAATTTCCATCTTTATAATTTTTTCATTTGCGAACTGTTGATATTTAATTTAGAAATACCCCATTTAATTAAACTGTGCGTAACCTAAAACTGAACTTGCAGATATTTTTCTTGTACGCTACTGTAGTAATAGTCGGAAGCTATTGTAGTATATATTGTACAAGGAACTAATATTTGAAAATAAAGTCACGTAAACTCAAAGATAATTTGGACCTAAGTCACGTTAAGTTGTTAATGTAACTACTTTTTTTTTAATAAGGAATTCTTTTTGATTTACATTTATTTTACATGAAAGAATCATGTAAAAATAAATGTCAACTTAGTTTTTGTGAGTGTTTCTAAGTTATCACTAGTTGTTTTTTTTGTGTCATTATGTATAACCTACTATAGGTTAACCCTTAATCAGACGATGATATATTAGTTATCACCTTAATTATGAAATCTATCGTGTTGTAATAAGAGTTAAAATCAATTATTTCTGAAAATTGGCTATGACCGATTTAATATGTGCTAATCAAAGATATTATGATAAAAATATTTTCAATCGATGTTTTTTTTTTTAATTAAACCTTTTACCCTGTAGTTCACAATTTGAATAGTTGTTTAAATGTCTTAATTAACCTCTGTTATCATTGCATCTTAATTTTTAGAAATTAGGCAAACCTCATTGACCGCAAATTGCAAAAGTTTTAAAAATAAGTTTTTACTACGAGACCATCACTGTAACATGAAAAATCAACTGATAACCTTATCAATTAGTATTAAAAATTAAATAGTTCTTTATGTGTACCAAAATTATGACATTAAAAAGGCAAATAGTACACCAAAAATACTGCAAAGAAATTGCTACCAAAAAGTATACACAAAAGAGACTTTTCGTCACGACCTCATTTGTTTAGTGGGATGACATAAAGATTATACAATGTTATTATCACTAAAATAACCGAATAGCGGTTATATCAATTGTAACCACAAATATGTACCGTCCATGAACTACACATGTAATCGTGATTTCGTAAGTACATTTTAGAATGCAATTGCATGTGTTTTCATATCAGCTGAAAAACGCCCATTGCTGGACAACGGCATCCACCAAAGATCTCCACAATTGCCGGTCTTGCGCTTTCAGCATCCGTTTTCATATATGTAACTAGCTGCGCCCCGCGGTTTTACCCAAGTTAAATTTTATAAATTATCACAGCTCCTCCCCCGTATGTGATAGCGTGATAATTTGTAGCCTATATGTTGACCCAACCTCTTAGTAATATTCATGCATAATTTGAAGTAAATCCATGCAGTATTTTTTGTGTTTAGCCCGGACATACATACAGACAAACAGACAATAATTCTAAAAACTATATTTTCCCATGTATCCTTTTTAAAAAAAAATCTACATACAGTTTTGACTTTCCTACGATTTTATTATATGTATAGATATTAATTTTGTGTATGACATGCTAATTAATTATATGCGCATTGTTTAAGTTAACTAGATCATACTCTCAGTACACTAATGTTTTCTTCTCTATATGTAGAGCCTCAAAGTCAGCTCCTATTACTATATAACTGTATATTTTGACAATTGATGAAATTTCGAAGGACTTAGTCTAGGAGCCGTCTAAATAATGAATTCGGCGATACGGTATGGCTACGCTATGCTCCAAAGTAATAGGAAGTGATTGTATGTCCTGTACGGCTAATAGAGAACTCGATTGTACATAAACTTTGACTGACACGGGTATTTCTATCAGTTGCTAAAATAGGTGCTTGTATTCAACCCAATCTACAAGATTAATAATAGTAACCGAAAGACGAATAAAACATTTTAGCTCTCATACAAAGAATACCGGTTGATGGGCGTGTTTGTTAAGAAAGTGAATCATATTTTGTATGAATATTGTTAGTTGATGTGTTACATATTTTTCAGTTTAATCGAGTAACAAAGTTCCTTTATTAAGTGGGACATCCCACACTATATAAGTTAGAAACACATTGTATAAATATATGTAAACGTGTCCTTGGAAACGGCTCTAACATCTAGATAGAACTTGAATCTTTTAATTTTATCGACATAAAATTGACAGAATAAGGTTCTTGCCAAATTAGATCACTAGGAAACTTGTCTATTGCAAGTAATCACAAACAAAGCTTACGGACATCAGTTATCCGGGAACATATATATACAAATAAAATACTACAATTTCCAATACTTATTATGACTGCTACTGTTGGTAATATGACATAGTTATGTGGTTATTTGAATACTGTGGCTTCGAGTAATATCTTTGGTTAAATAACATATGCACCAGGAAATAAATTATATAACGCATAAGTAGAAGAAACCGCACCAAAACGTCGGAGGTTCATTAAGTTATGTTTTGTAATCGATAATATTATATATTATCGAAGTTCAACATTTTCATAACGAAAAAAGAAGCATACACATGTTTTGTTTATTGATACAAAATTAAGGATTCACATTTGGTTCACCGGCTTAAATGCCTAAAGTTCAACTCCTCATTCCTTTGAAGTGAAATGAAGTGGTTTTATGAAGCAAGGTTATTACAAAAGGTCGATCGCTTTTTAAACGATTGTTAGCAAAAACTTGCAACGGAAAATGAACTCGGTAAGTTCAATGATTTATTTTAGTAGTTGTTTAGAAATGAAACCCATTTCATTTCACACATCATTCTTCCAAATTTGATTGGTCAAACTCATCAGAACTTAAATAGAGTAGAGCTTTGAGTTGAGTTTAGTTTGTGAATACGACGTTTAGACTCTATTATGCTAAATGTGTTGCAATGTATTGTTGAAACTTTAGGGTTTTGTATTTTATAATTTCCAAATTTCAGTTTGTAATCCTAAAATTTTAAATTAAAATTAAGTACTAATTCCAATCCGACACATGTTCAGTTTGAAATTTCGTAGTAATCTTTAGTAGCGATATTATTGCTTTGACATTTAAATCATAAGAGCTATTTCTGACTTGAAATGAAACTTTATAAGCAACGTTTAGAATATTCAAGTAGATTGAACTTGCAGGCTCGGTTGGCATTGTCCTACATTCGGTAAAAGAGAGGAATTTAACAGTAAGTATGAATAACACTTCATATTGATTTACAATTATATCTCCTATTAACTGTTTTAGACGGAGTTCCTATTATTTAAGCAAATATTTTTGAAAAGATAGAGGTATATATATTGGATACCTTAATTCTGAAATTGCAAAATTTGAATACGGCATTGTTGTGAAGAATTATGGATATTTTATTTATAGCTAACATTTAAATAATTGTTTGTTTTATTAATGCTTGATATAAATAACAATCAACTTACTTTTTTAAGTTTCCCATGTTTACGCCAAATATGAACAACTGAACAAGAGTTATTCAAAAAACATTTAATTCAAACAGTACACAATTTTAACTGATACACTATTTATTTTTGGGATGGTCGGATAAATTAAATTTAAAATGAAGCGCGTTTCAGCGAGCGCGCTTGTTCGCGGCGAACGCGCTGGCTCGGCGGTACTGACGGAATGAGGCTGCGCGCTGGAGGCTCGCTCAGCTGTACCGCTGAGAGAAAGTTAAGTTATCAAACTCGGCGGTTACGTTCAGCAATGACGCTATCTTCCCAGCGGTTGCGTATTCGATGACAAAATTAAATTTTCGCGTACCTACCCGCGACAATTTATGCGCTACTGACACGGTGAACGTTCAGCGTTAGGTATGCCGCCCTACTTTGCGTTCAATTTGTTTATTTACTTGCTGGTTAGCGTTATGCTGACGAATGGTGTTACTTGCTGGCATATAGATTTCGTTTAGTTAGTAAACTAAATTTGGGTTAGCAAACAAATGAAAAAGCTATGTAGAGCTTTTAATTCATTAATTTATTCATTTAATTTGCTATAATATAAATTAAAAAGCATAGCTTGATATGTGATGAGATGAAAATTAGATAGAAGTACTGTATTCACGTGAGAATTTTATTAACATGTTTAGTCATAATTTTCGGTTCGTTAGAATTGCTTGATTATTGTTGTTTTATATTTATAGCCACACAAAATTTCTTTTGTACGTATTTTGAACCATTGCGTCGGCATAATGTCATTCATTAATATCAATGTTCGGAGTAAAAACGAGTATATTATCTGTATTATGTAATACACGGGTTAATATTTATTCGATTGTAAGTGGTGACCACGCAACTTTCACTTTTGCGAATGTGGGTAGGTTGGTAAGAAAAGTCATGTGATAAACGTAAGTGCCTATTTACAGGTAGGTACAGTCGAGTTGATAAGTCCAGTAGCAGTATCAAGTTGCAAATAATAAAAAATCTGGTTTCCTATAATATCAAGATATTTGTGTGCTATAAACTAGCTAAAAATACGTTTTATATCATTGTTATTCGTCAACATCATGTGCGCGTTAAAACCACGCACACTAAAAAGAGACATGTTTATTGTTGAGGGGTTTGTGATAAAACTAATGTAATAGAACCCTGTTAATGTTTTTTTGGACACTTTAACATTTTATTTTACTTTTGTAGTTTATTTTTTAGGGACAAATCAACTTGCTGGAGGAGTAGTCGGCCTGGGAGGCCGAGAGGCAAGTCCTGGTTGCTGACGGGTTCTATCGCCAACAGCAGTCGTGTATGCCATGCTGGCATGCGACTCCACCAAATGAGACGCCGTGGTTTCCTTCTGTGAGGCAGTCATGCTTCAGAAGGAGGCCGCCGAGCGAGCCGATCCCGCTGGCAGAGGAGGCAGCCGCCGATGGCCCATCGGGGCAGTATGAAAAGTGTTTCCCCTACTGCCGCCACGTGAAAGCAGCTCCGGGAAAACTTTGCGTTTGAAGAGTTTGCTGCACAGTCGGTGTGCTGGACTGGCAGGAGTCGGCAATAGGGGAAGATCCCAGTCCAGATCCCTCCCATGGTATCTCCCAAGCTGTCCCTACCATTTGTGACATGGCGCAAAAGCGGGGCGCCGGAGCAGCATACCCGAGAGTCTCCCCATCAGGCTTCAAGAGAACTCCACGGCAGGTTAGGTTTAGTCGGTGCGAGTCCGACATACCCATCCGCTGACATGTTTTGCGGGTGGTACCCACTGCCCTATAAAAAAAAACTAACAACACTTATGGTTCATTTCATCCATCTGTCACCACGGTATCTTAGCAAAATATTTAGGATTTGAAATTTAGAATAGTTTTAAACCTTGTTTACCTTGCAACCTCATTGCAGTCAAGAAAATTGAGAATATATTTTTAGTTTTTTGCAAAAGTTGTAGGCCAAAATTTCAAACATGCTAGTTTAAAGATTTATTAACAGGCTTAGTTTGTTTATTGTAGTTTTGTTTGTATTTCAACATAAAACACATACAAAAAATCCCCTTCTACCCTTAAAAATTTTTCGTTTGAATGGATTTTGGATATTTCAAACTTCGGATATAAATCCAAACTTTTTAATTCCAATAAGTCTTAAATAATTTCATTTAGTAAATATTTAACATAACTAGACTTATATGGTCCAGACAAGAGTTTCAAGGTAGACAATAATCCTATTTAGGTCCAAATTTGCTCGATATTCAAGCCCAGCTCAAATCTGGATGTTTCTTTTTTTAGACAAACATTTTTAACGGCGATTCTTGCTCACGTCCGTTTGAAGATTTTACAACAAAGAAGACTTTAAGAGAGGTAGGGCAAAGCGTCATTTCGTTCAAAGAGCAGCCCAACTAGGGAAGTACCTCCACCTTACAGAAGACATTCCTTAATAATAACATTAATCATTTTAACGATCACCGTAGCCTAGTTGGTTTTGCTACTGCCTACGAAGCTGGTGGTCCTGGGTTCGAATACCGGTAAGTGCAAATATTTGTGTGATGAGAACTTTCTGAGTCATGGATGTTTTCTATGTATATAAGTATTTATCTATCTATATATGTATGTATATCGTCGCCTGGTACCCATAGTACAAGCTTTGCTTAGTTTGGGGCTAGGATGATCAGTGTGACATTGTCCCTGGATATTATTATTATTAAGTTGTGTTTCCGAGTGTGAGTAAGGTCGCCAGAGCTCATTGGGGTGGGGGGAAGGGCCAGCAAAAAGGCCGGCAACGCACTCGGGACTCTTCTGGTGTTGTGAGTGTCCATGTGCGGTGGTCATCACTTACCATCAGGTGACCCACTGGCTCGTTTTTGGCCCTCTGATAAAAAAAGACTAGTGGTGTTAAACGAGTAACAAAGAGAGAGAGAGAAAGAGCATTACATCATGGCCCTTCATCGCCACAGATAACCGTCAATTAGCTTGAGTACGGTCGCCCCTCATAGGATGAGAGAAGCCAAGAGAGCCAGCAACGTGGGATTCATGCACTGGGTCGTACAATCGTTTACAGGCCACTTACCACAAATTGGACCATATATTAATTGCTGAATTGGATTTAGGTATAAAAATAAGTAGAGGCGAGACTCCATTTTAAGGTCTTAATCCCCCAATACACTGGTACATCGTATTATTTTAAAAGTGTAGCCCGCACTATGGTAATTCATACATCCCTGTACCGCGGAGGATTTTTACAAACATAGAATCAAGGGACACTAAGCACATCCAGACTCAGAACAACAATTTATGGGTCATACAAATACATAGTTGTTCTGTGCGCGGCTTGCATCCAATAATTGAGAGCGCCGAGGTGGTACGTCATACATGCAGTGAATACGGATGAAGGGTTTCCCATTTCATATGCTTCCTCCCCTTTTCTTTCTTTTATCGGAGTCAATTTCCAGTCTAAAAATTAATCAAGGGACGGATATTTTTTTTTTGAACGCTAATGCATGCCACCCGCAAAAAGTGTCTGCGGGTGGGTATGTCGGACTCGCACCGACTAAACCTAACCTGCCGTGGACTTCTTCTGGCGCCTGATACGGGGAGCCCCGGGAACGCGGGTATGCTGCTCCTGAAGGGACGGATATGATTCCCAATTATTGCGAATTAGTAACTAAGATATTTAGATCATGTATCAGGTTCTTATATGTTTTTGAATTCCTGTAACGAGTGACACAGATATTCTTATAATTGGTTGAGCTTAGACGCAATCTTAATCTTCGAAAGGAATCTTCAATATTACTCAAAGAATGTTCAACGTTCGACAGGCCGGATAGGCAGCTTACATTGTTTGGATACCAACCTCTGTGTTCGCGCACCTACAATAAAATAATAGGTCTTTACCTATGAAATTGCCGTTTTGTATGAAAAAATTTAAACGAATTTTTTTCATGAATTTTTTTATTTGTATTAATCGAAGTAATCACCCATGCAATCAATGCATCTTTGCCATCGCAGTGGCAGTTTATTGATGCCCTTCTTAAAGAAATCAGCTGGACGGGAGGCAACAAATTCTTCAAAGGCATTTTGTACTGCCTCTCGGGTATTGAATTTTTTTCCCGCCAAGAAGTTATCCAAATTCTGGAAAAAGTAGTAGTCTGTAGGCGCAAGGTCTGGTGAGTAGGGCGGATGACGGAGAGCTTCCAACCCCAGTTCTTGCAACTTGGAGACCGTCTGCTGTGCAGTATGAGGTCGCGCGTTGTCGTGCAGGAGCAGCGGACACGAGCGATTGACCAATGCTGGTTGGAGATGCGCCAGCTTCTCCATCATTGTGCTCAGTTCTTCACAGTACACATCTGCAGTAATGCTCACCCCGTTTGGTAAGAAGCTGTGATGAATCACACCGGCGCTAGACCACCAAACAGTGACCATCACTTTTCTAGGGGTAAGTTTTCGTTTAGGGCATTGTTTAGGTGCTGAACCAGGATCCAACCAACTTGCTGAGCGCTTGCGGTTATCAAACAGAATCCATTTTTCATCGCAGGTAACAATGCGGTTCAAAATTCCTTCATTTGTGTGTCTGTTGAGCAGTGCAAGGCACGTCTCGACGCGTACTTCGCGCTGGCGATCATTGAGTTCGTGGGGCACCCATTTGTCAAGCTTTTTTACCTTGCCAATTTGACGCAAATGGACCAATATTGTTTTGACGCTAACGTCGAAAGCTGCTGCTAATTCAGCCGTAGATTGTGTATCATCAGCTTCCACAACCGCCTTTAATTCGTCATTGTCGACCAAAGTCTTCGGACGACCGCGAGGTTCATTTTTCAGGTCGAAATTTCCAGAACGGAAGCGAGCAAACCAATAACAGGTGGTGCGTTGGTTTGTAGTGTTAGCTCCGTAAACGTCGTTGATGTTGCGTGCCGCTTGTGCCGCGTTGCTGCCACGACGGTACTCATATTCCATAATTACTCGAATTTTTAACGTATCCATGATGACGAAAAAGATTGAAATGCGATGAAAATGTAACACTAATCAATAAAGAAATGACTACTTTTGGAAAAAAGAATCCATGTTTTTAAAATAAAATTAATTTGAAATTAGAATTCTTAGCCAAACAAAAATTATTTTGATTTGAAATGGCCAGTACTGCAGAACGGCAATTTCATAGGTAAAGACCTAATATAACTAACTCTTGTATTATAACAAATTAGGCCCGCATTAGTTAGGCACTAGGTGGGAAAAGTTTTAATATATAGGGGTTCCCAAATTACTTTATTTACCACTCTTGCATAAGTCTTTTGACAATGACTAATATCTACACTTTATGCAATTCAGTTTCCTGTTTTACTTTCGTAATCATTGTCACTATACAAACTACCACTTTTTCAAAAACACTGCCATAGTATTATTTAAATTGTGGGTCCTTTGGCGGAGAGTTCGTTATTACATCCTATCCTGATAATATTATAAAGGCAAAAGTTTGTGACTGTGTGACTGTGTGAGTATGTATGTTTGTTACTTCTTCACGACTAAACGGCTAGAGATATATTAATAAAGTTTGGTATGGAGTTAGCTGACACCCTGGATTAACACATAAGCTATAATTTATAAAGTTTAATGCGGGTAAAACCGAGGGGCACAGCTTGTTTACAATAAATTACGAATAGGAAATTGTATACGCTGTGCGAATATGAAAAAGCATGGAAGTACTTTAAAGTTGTATTGTATTTTCTATTACTCTTTTCATCAGTCATGGCTAAAATTAAATGTAAAGAACTTTCATTTATTTTTTATCGTTGTAGCAGCTTCTTTTTTTTTTATGTAAGTGGTCTAAAAACGAGCAAGTGGGTCACCTGATGGTAAGTGATCACCGCCGCCCATGGACACTCGCAACACCAGAGGAGTCGCGGGTGCGTTGTCACCCTTTAAGAGTCAGCAAACAAGTGTTGCTGACCCTCCCCCCACCCCGATGAGCTCTGGCGACCTTACTCACACTCAGAAACACAACATTAAATTATTAATGTTATTATTAAGGAATGTATTCAGTCGGGCTGCTCTTCGAGCGAATGAACTGTTTACTAAAAGCTGACAAGAACTCTCAGTTCTGTCAATTGTTCTGAAATAAATATAAAAGGTACATAGATTACTCATCATAACCATATCAGCCGATATACATACGCCCACTCCCCCAGAGATCTACATGATTGCTGGTTTAAAAATAAAATAGAATACTACTAAACTTTAATTGAGGTTCTTATTTAAACCTGTTTCGAGGTAAGCGTTTGTTATTTTTATACTTTAACAAAATTATGTTTATTATTGTTACATTTATTTTTATACTAACTAATAAAATATAGAGGCAGTCCAAACAGTTTTTTATCAGTTCACAGTAATTCATAAAAGAGTTTTATTTTGGTCTTTTTTGGAGGAAATATAGACTCTAATATCTGCAGGAAAACACGGCGGCCATCTAACTGGCTGATTGACTACTGTTAAGCTACGAACTAAGCACACCGGCAGATTAAATTTATGATTTTCTAGTTTAGATTATATTATTATATCTTTACGAGTTTAGATTTTTGCTTTGCATTGCGAATAAACCTAACCTAATTGATAAGAAAAAGTATATAAAATTTTAGTTTCATACAATTAGCAATGACATAATTTGTCCGCCATGTTTCTAGAAATTAGAATAAGTAGCTATGTAATATAATAATCTACAAGATGAACCGATGATCGCTGATGGAGGTCGCTGGATGCGGATAGTGCCAAACCGGCAATTGTGGAGATCTTTGGGGGAGGTCTTTGTCCAGTAGTGAGCGTCTCTCGGATGATATTATGATGATGATAATAATCTCTCCCATTTTAAGACGGTTAAAATATAATAATTGAGTCACGTAGGTACATCAGCTTGTATTTAAAAGTATGCCGGGTTAGAAAATATCAATGTACGATTCCAACAGTTTGAACTTTAAAGTATGAATCTAACTTGTCGTTGTGGTTTCACTTCCACCCTTCATATTACATAACTAAGTGCCCAGTGCATGTGATTTGAGAGAAAGTGGAAGCTTCCAAGTGGATGACGTCACATCACATTGAGCTTATCGTAACGGCGTACAATCAAACAATCGGTTTGATTTTGCGTACTCCCACGCATGTGTCAGATTTTAACTATTACCTATAAACTACACCTGAAAATGGTTTTGTATTTAAATGAAATACGCAGTAAATTCTAAGTTTCAACCCAACAATATATCAAATATGTAAACATGTCAAATACAATAGTCGGAGTCTGACTACTCTGACTATTGTATTTAAAGTTTATAGATAGAGGCTGTTTCTAACTCTTGTAACATAGAGAGAAGTTGAAGGTTTTAATCATTATAGCTTCCATATTGTACTAACCCACCCCCCCTGTCTGAGGACTGTCGTAAAGTCTGTACTCTTACCTAACCTCTGCTGATATACTAGTGTGAGGTTTTATTTAATTAATAATTTTTAGTTGAGTTTTAGTTGGGCGAGATCGTCTATATTGAGTTTTATAGGGCGCGTGATCGTCTAGATTAAATTAACATAATATTCTAATACATCCTATATTCATACCTTAGTTTTATAAATTTAATTAATGCCGTTTTAAAAGAAAAGTGCTGTAAATAAACATCCTAGTTCGAATTGTTGTTAAACACAGTATATGGCTCCAAGTTTCAGTAATGATTCGTGAGAATAAAATAATATATGGGCTATTTTCTACAACTTACCCCGGATTTCAGCTACCGCGTGTATATGCCGGAAAATGGTTTTCACACGAGTCCTGTAGGATGAAGCGGAAAATGCAAAACTACTGTCTACTTAATCTTAACATAGCTCGTAATATTTGTAAAGAAATATTATCAATGCAATTAGTCTCTTGAGTTATGATGAGTTAACCATGATTTCCTAGAATTATTAATATCAGTTATTTTATTTATTTCATAGTCTCAGGGTCATTGTCAAGGTCATGTGTCATCAAGAGTGTGTCAGAAATAGTTGACTTATATATATATGTATATTCGGATACTGTTGATTGTAAAATCCCACTCATGTGATTGTGAATTAACTCAGTAATTCAGTTATACGAGCTTTTGTTACTTTTACGCTAGCGGCGATTACTTTAAGGTTGCGCAGTTATTTACGTTAACTGAGAGGAATGTTACTGTAGCTTAAATCCAACATTCTCGACAATTTAAGTTGTAACATGCGTGTATGCGTACTTGTGCGTTTGTGTGAATATGAGAATACTCGGATAGTTGCTAGATCTAAGTAATCTATAGCCAGAATAGTTTGAGTATAGGGTATGTTTCGGAGATTTATAATATGAGTCGATCACAGACGTGTGCTCTAGATGCTGTAACAGTAGGCTTGCTTCTAGCGCGTCCCGCGTAGCATGAGAGAGTCTGTCTGCGAAGGGATCTATGCCCTTTATTCACATGTACGTGACCCGCGTTGGGCAAACAGATATCTCCCACACATGACTTATCGCATGCCCGCTTGTTTAGACAGTCTACACATACAGGGATTACACGCTGTCGACACTATAGTATATAATGGTAGCTTGATTCAATTGGCGTGTTCGATCATCTTGATCCGAACCATCCGAGATAGATGTCTCATTAGTGTTAGTGTGTGTGTGCCGTAAAAACCGCCCTCTTTGTATCGTATTCATCGGGAAATAGATAAAGTTTACGCACACTTACGCAGATTGCGTCACATTATAGGTATTCCAAAATCACATCTCCCCGTACATACAATTGTATATATATTCATTCTACTTTATTTTTTATATTTACTAACTGCCAGCACTCTACTTATGTGTATATGGTCATGTAAATGTCGTCAAAGTAAAAGTCAACCATCAGTATATATCGACGTCGTCGTTCTGTACATAATAATGTCCTTAATAGATAATATATAAAGAATTTTAGACAAGGCTTTCCAGGATTTGTACCAGTTATTTTTATATCTTGTAAACATTCATTAATAAATAACGGATAAACCACTTATATAAGTATTTAACTGGATTTGAACCAGTTATCTCTATATCTTGAATACCGTTACGACAATGCGCATATAAAAATCTCCATTAATATATAACGGATAAATCATTTAGATCAGTATTTAATTGGATTTGAACCAATAGATCTAGTTAACCTTCACCTTAGGTTCTCACAGTCGGGTAAACATTGTAAAGTCTAGATTCATAATCGTCAGTTCTAGCCATGAAAATTAGAAATAATGATCGGATATAATCCAAAGTGTGGCTGAGAACCTATCTCAAACACAATAAAATAATAATCATTTGATTATTATGGTTAGCTGTTTGTCTGTGCAACAACAACAATGCAAGAGTAATAAATTAACCTCTAACAAGTAAGCCAAAGTTACATATGGGTACTTAGTATTTAATAGAAATAACATCTGAACAGTAAACAGCGTTCTGCCTAATGTACTTAGTATATCTAGTTGAAATGAAATGTTTACAGTGTTTTGCCCAGTAATATATATATAGTACTTAGCATTTTCACTTCGTGTTGAGTGAAATAATTGTTAAGAAAATCAACAGTATCTATAGTTTTGCCTAGTTTACTTAGTTATAGTACTTAGCTTTTAATTTCAGGAAACCGGCTTCATTCACTGAATTTAATTAATTTAGTTATAATATTTAACAACCAAACACTGACTCTAACATTGATACACACTGACTCAAATTTAAACTTATAAAATTATTGCGATGTGTTAGAATATAACAATCCCGATTGTAACCGGCGCGCGACAGTTCTAAGACTAACGAAATATTCCTACTATGCATAAAAATAAACGTGTTACTTCCCTTTCCAAACCAATTCTCTTTTTTTTTCAGTCTTTCGATAGAAACTAATAAATATTGTTTAGGGTCGAGACACTTGCACATGATGTCTCAAGTGGTCACCAAATAACTAATACCTCGATGATTTTTTGTTGTGTCACTTATCGACTAGAGTTTTATGGGCTCTTGAATTTAAAATTCTTAGCTAAACCCAAAACGATAAATATTAATTTTTTGCCTACATCCTATGGCTGATTATTGTGAGAAACTTGGAGTGCATTCCTTTACTTGAGGTCCCATATAATACTTATGTACTGCCAGTACCTACCATATTCAAACACATAGGTAGATATTTCTGCATCCTTTAAGCATGGGGTATCGTACTACTACAATATGACCGATTTTAACTAAGAGCTACTAGTTTCATTTGGACAGTAGATAGAATAGATATAACACAATATTAAATTTTATCTACTGCATGTTAGCTGAAGTAAGATACTCAACGGCAAAGAATTCGTTAATCCTTTGGCCCTGACTTTTGATCCCATTACTGTAGTCCATGCAAATGAGCACAAGCTCTCCAAAAAGATTGATCTGTATCCCAAAACCAATCCCGTTAGATTAATATATACTTGATAAAGTGTTCACTTTACAAACTATTCCTTCTGTACCGAATTCAACCTACGTGTTGGTTATTGCAAATTTGCCAAACTACTTCTTGGTCAAATCAACATTTTTGGAATTATATTTTTACATCTGAAACTTTTGCAAAGTAAAACATTTGCGATTTCTGTAATTTGTTAAATTATTACTTTTACAATAATATTTTTTCAAAATGAGATGTTTGTTAAATGGTTCGTTAATAAAATGTTATTATTAAAATAATCATTTGTCATTTGTTTTTTTCAAACATTACATACATACAAACATGTTTTATAACTTATCCTCGAACTTTGTTGAGGACAACTGCAAACCATGCAAATTCTATATTTGACACACTGAAAATGTTTTGACGTAGGGTGATTATTTATCTGTGAGTTTACTAGGTACTTACTTTAACAGAAAACGTTTTATTCAGTTAACACTTTACAGCCAATAACACTATTTATTCCGATCTTTTTGATACTGTAACCTATAGCCGGTTGAAATTTGCCGTGTTATATTTTCGTCTTGGAAAGGTTTGGGATTTTTTATAACATATTTTAAGGAATGTCCAATGGGCCATTGCTTTATATATGTTATAAAAATTAAAATATTTATGAAAAATTAAAATTTAAAACATCTCACTACTGATGAGTACTGGATGTTTTACAGTAAGGCTAATTTATTATATCTAAATTCTATCTATATATATAATTCTATCTATATATCTAAATTCGGGGCTGTAGATTCAGGCGGCACCTATTCATCATTTTATATCAGGCAGGAATTAATATTATTGTTTCCTGTCTCATATAACAGAAGAGGCAAAATTATCCAACGTTAACGAAGTTACGTAGGACCTCCTTAAACATTATGTATTTGGCTTAACACAATATTGACCAAATTTCACTTTCATTGGACGTGCTAACATGACGTACAAACGTTTGCTATACATACACAATAAGTATGCTTATGTAGATACTTACCTACCTACCTTGTACGATTTGTCAAGCTTTCTTGTCCGTTGAAACAAAGAGCCGAACTTTCAGCGTTCGGTTTTTGTTTTACGTTGTATTTCATAACCTTGTTCTATTCAAGCTACAAACTAGACTTCGAATTATTAAATGCAGTCAGTGACTTTTCATTCATACTTAGTTGGGTAAAAGCCTTGGAGCATGCAATGTACACTAATACAGATTGATTGTTTATGTAATTTCTTATTTTGTGATGTGCAATAAAGTTTACCATTATTGCACATCACAAAACAAGAAATTTATAAACGGAAACAATTTTATATTTCGCTTCGCACGGGTAGAAAGATAGAAAGATAAATTAGTTTTAAATTAATACTTCGCGGTAAATAATGGCTTTTATTGGCAAAATTAAAAGAATTACAAATTTCAGACATCTTTAAAATTAGTTGGATAAATTTTAGTGCGGGTGGGAATCTAACCACGAGGTACCTATCCAGCCCCATGTGCGTTAACCGCTTCGCTACTGCACCCTGGTGTCGGTATCGAATTGAAGAGGTCCATTCGCCGCCTACAACAGTCGCTCTACGTTAAAGCGCCTCTCGTCTGATTGGAGATAGGAGAGGGTATTTCATGGATGCGAGTGTAAATCTTAATATGGCGGTAAGTATAGCGGACATTTTTTCAGTGATGTTGTGGCCAGGAGCAATGAAATATAATGAACTTTTAGGATTACTGGTAATATAAAATTTTAGTTTTCGCTATACAAAGGGTAAATCTAGTTTCAAAAATGGGAAGTCATATATTCGATCATCAGGTGAGTTCCGAACCAGCACACTTTAACTTATTTAACAAATGTAAAAAAGGGTGCCACAGACATCAAAATTTTTGTTAAATAATTTAATGTCCAGAGAAGAAACTTTTATTGCATTTCATTTCTACCTAACTGAGGTAGGCGTTAAGCTATGAACGATACACACGGGCAGATCAAATTCAGGATTCCATTGCTAAGATCGATTCGAAGGATGTAAGTTATAATCTAATTCTTTAAATACAAAAATAGGTTCATAGAACGTGTTATACACTTGTCTTTGGAACCCATATTTGAAAAAAATCACTTCAGAATCTCAACATATTTTTTCCAAAAACTTCTATTTGAATGTTCAAAATGTATTCTTATCTTTTTATCAGAATGGGCGTAAATGTGAAGAGGTCGTCTCTGTGGACACATTGACAAGGACGGGCGGTTGGGAAATATGTCCATTGTTTACTTTACCATTCTCACGTGACAAGATGTGTGTTTAACTAATTAGCGGGGTTTGCTCTCAATCACGTGGGGATGCAATCTGAAGTGCATTAAGACGCTTTAACTGATTATTTCATAAGTTTTAACCTCGTTGGCCTAATGGCTCAATAACTAATTTGGCGCAGCATTTAAAACAGTGGCGTCGCCACTTTGTATCCCGGGTTCGATTCTCGCACGGGATAACTATTTGTGTAACTCATATATGTATGTCAAGTACCCCGCAACCTTCATTCGTTCATTATTCATCTTAGTGAGAATAGTATCTGTAAAGAAACCTGAAAATTGAAAGTTCTCGTTGTATATAAAGAAAGCTATTATAATAAATACCCTGGAACATTATTTACACACGGCCATATGATCCCAAACTAAACATAGCTTGTACTATGGAAACCAGATAACAGATATACTATATATACTACTTTTCTTTTGTAAATATATAATTATATAGATAATTACAGCCAGACTCAGAACAAACAGACATGTTCATGCACACAAATATCTGTCCTAGGTGGGAATCGAACCCACGACCTCTGGCGTGGAAAGCATGCCATTTGCCAACCACGCCAACAGGCCCGTTGCAGCAATTAAGTTTTACTTAGAAACTAAATTTATTGCTGCCTCCTGGTTAACAGAGGCCGAGTGTTGAACAACAGATAATGTAACTAATGTAACTAAAATAAAAGCTACTCGGAGTATTTTACAAACTAAAGTACCCCGAAACATTCATTAACGTAGCTTAGTCTGTCAAAAAAATACATCAAAAAATTGTACATTCTTGTCGTGGATAAAGAAACCTTTACTTACAAACTAAATTTATTGCAGCCTCTTGGTTAACTTTCGTACTATTAATATTCGTACCTACTCTCCCTCCTCTATAAAATGTGGTACCATTTAATGGGCCCGATGTTTTCATAACGCTTGATTTTTGGCCATAGTCATCATCATCATATCAGCTGAAAGACATCCACTGCAGGACAATAGCCTCACTAAGGATTTCCACAATGGCTGGTCTTGTACTGCCAACATCCAGTGGCTTCCGACCATAAAGTTAATCAAAGTATATGTTGGTATATAAATTCCCTCAATGTGGTTTTTGAATTCGTGAAGTAATTTAAAAATTATTAATCTTTGGCTGTAATGATGCCAACAAACGCCAGACGCCATAGTTTAAATATTCTGTTACCAATGTATATATGTTCATGTACTTTTGGGCTTTTACGATTACATGTTCATTAGAAATATTCCCGTATTACTTACTTATCGTAGGGGAAGTGGTTACCCTAGTGTCAGAGTTGTTAAATCCACCCAGTAGGCTTCTGGCATGGCTTAAAGACTGTTGTCTAATGATTACAACCGGGACCGATGGCTTAACGTACCTTCCGAAGCACAGAGATGCTCAGAAATTAAACCACTTAGGTGGTCACCCATTTATGGACTGACCGCGAGCCTAGTTGCTTAACCTCGCCGATCGCTTATGGACTGGTGAGAGCTATGTGCGCGAGGACGACGTGCCTCTTTATTTTTGAGGTATCGCAATCAAATTCTCTTTAATTGGCCCTGTTTTCTTTTTTGTTATTTATATTATTATATTTGTTCAACTCAATGATGTGTAATCTAATACATGCTATTTTAACCAAAGATTTCGTAATTTAGATCGTATTAGATGTGATTGAGAAGGATTAATCGTGACGGATGCGATTCATGTGCTTAATATTAAGGCTCCATTAGGCTACCTGGTCTTGACATAGATATTAAAATACATCTGTTAATGACTAAAATGCTTTGTGTTAAAGATTATGAGGAATTTCCGAGGTTGTTAGTCATTATTATGATACAGGAATACGCAATTAAATAAAATAAGCTAAGAAGCGACTTTAAATAGTTTTGGAATAAAACTGTAATTAAAAAACATTAAGAACGATTATTCAGGTTCATCATCATCATATCAGCCGAAAGATGCCCACTGCTGGACAAAGGCCTCCCCAAAAACCTCCACAATTGCCAGTCTCGCGCTATCCGCATCCAGCGACTTCCAGCGACCATCTCAAGATCATCGGTCCATCCTGTAGGGGGCCTGCGACACGCTGCCTTCACTCTTCCTATTCGATCCCTTAAACCCCTGAAATTTTGGATCTAGTGATATCTGTGTCTTATATATAAAAGAAAGACTTCAGTATATGTAGTATATCAGTTATCTGATTTTTCATTATACAAGCTCTGCTTAATTTGGGATCAGATATCCGTGTGTGACTAACATCCCAGGATATTATGTATATATTTAACTAGCCGTGCCCCGCGGTTTTAACCGCGTTAAACTAAAAATAAATAAATTATAGCTTATATGTTATCCGGGGAGTCGGCTAACTCCATACCAAATTTTATTGAAATAGCTCCAGCCGTTTAGATGTGAAGAAGTAAAAAACATACACACTCACAAACTTTCGGCTTTATAATACTAGTGTGATTTTAGTTTTCAAATAACAAGTAATTGATACGGAGCCTGCCCTATAAAAATATACTTATAGATATGTATTTCGTGTAAGTAACGGGCTGCTCGTGATCTCAAATCGGTTTCATTTGAACCAGGGTATGAATTTCACAACGTACAAACGTTGTGAAATTTATACCCTGGTGGTACAAACTGCGATGTTGGAACAGTGGATTGTTTTGCGAAGTATAATTTCGTCATTAGTTTGTCTTTGATACATAGGATAAAATAGTATATGAATAACGGCAGTGTTGTATCTAATGACTGGTTTATATTTTGTTTATTTATAAGTAAACTCCCAAGTTTAGCAACGTTTGAACTGCCATGTTATTCAAAATAATACATTTGAAACTGTGCAATATTCAAAGAAGTTTCAATATGGTAATGGATGACGGAGCTGTGATACTCTCGATTTAAGCTTATCTGTGAATATTATATCAGCAGAATTGAACTAATGCAAGTTTAAGTTTCCAACGTTTGTGCTAGTTAGTTGGCCAATGGGACTCCGCACTTAGCCTCCTGATTGGGCCATTGTATACACGGCTACACATCAAGCTATACATTTCCAGTATAAGCTGATCTCGCGTTGTATAGGATTTCCATACAATGACAGGTCAGCTTACATTGGAAATATTGTATGTATAGCTTGATATGTAGCCGTTTGTACGTGAACTTGTTTGGCTACTCGAACCATTTGAGTTCCATCCAGAAGCCTAAAAGGACTCGAAAGCTGGACTTAAGTGCCTCCAGTGTCTTAAGATCGTTTAGAAACAAAAGTATTTCTCTTGTTATAAAGTCAAGGTATTGCGGATAGCGCAAGACCGGCAATCGTGGAGATCTTTGGGGGAGGCCTTTGTCCAGCAGTGGACGTCTTTCGGCTGATATGATGATGAAAGTCAAGGTACTGGAAAACGCACCGTGGGCAGGACCCACATGGGTGAAACGATGAACTTGTGAGGGTTGCTAGAAGCTAATTGATTGGAAACTGTGTAGATCTTTAGGGAGGCCTTGATTCAGTATTGGACGTCTTTCGTCTGATATTTTTTTATACAACTAGTTAGCTAACGAGCATACGGCTCACCTGATGGTAAGTGGTCACCGTAGCCTATGAAAGCTTGCAACACCAGGGGCATCATTAGTGCGTCGCCGACCCTTTAGAAACCTTACAACTTCCTTTTTGAAGGGCCCCATGATGTAGTCTCTTGGGAAAACCGTAATTATGATGAATAAAGTTAAGTTAAGCTTAACATTTATATTAGGAAAGTCTAAAAACAACAACAATAATTACGAAATGTTATGCAATTACGCAGTAACATACAGACATCATATTAAAATATTCTCGCAATAAAAATGAATATGCATCTAAAAAGCACTAAACCTTGGTGTGAGTCAACTTCTGAATACGTGATGATGTTCACGGACGCCCCCGTTAGCCTGCAGGCCTGCATTATATTAGCAAACTCATCCATAGGTCATTGGATTCAATAAGCTCAAAATCGATTTGTTGTATTTTTAAAATATTTCTAACATCATACTAAACTCAACATTTTTTGTAATTTACAATTCATTATACGTATTAAACAATATGTATATGCAACTATCTTGAAAGCGTTAGATATCGATAACAAAATATTTATACAAATCGGTTATCAAACCGGATGTCGCTTCACAAACATACAAAAATAAAGAAAAATACTAAAAAGGGGTGATAAACGTTTGAAGCGTATACCTCTGTGTGTATCAAATCCAGTTTGTCTGTGTGAGATTTTTTGTAATAGAAATGCTAATTTAACCCAAAATGTTTTAGTTATGTGTCTTATCAATCAATTGAACCGTTTAAAAGTTATTTATTCGGTTTTAAAATATCGAATAAATAACTTTTAAGAAGATACAGGATTTTGACATATTTTATGACAATTTGACAGAATATTAATTTTTCAATATTAAGGTCGTCAAGCCGTAGCAAATAATACTATAAAAATAAAAATTAAAAAAGGTTTTTATTCACGTAGACTTTAAAAAAGCGCTTGTAAATAGTCAGAACTTGTTGGTAGTAATATATTTATTGTATACATTATTATTTCTAGTAACATAGATATTTAGGTACACATTGTATGAAACATTTATAAAATTTATTTTATTTTAGCAATGATATTTAGCTAGCTCGAATCAAGTTATTGTCAAGAGATTATGTTTAATTATCTAGTTTAAGTCTAATATTTTTACTACATATTGTCAATGGTTCTGTCTATATTAAGGTATTATTATTATGACGGACCTTGTGTTAATAATGTATTAAGCAATCCGCATTTCGGTCAGTTTTTGGCACGTCGTGTTCAACTGTCATTCTACATTAATACGAAACGAGGGCTTCTTGTACAAATGAGGTTTGGAAGTTAATTTCATCGTTACGAATGCAAACTCAGAGTCATGAACGGTGATGATAAACTGGCGCGTTCGCCGGCGAGTAGGTACCATACTAAATGCAAAGTGACAGATCCATAAGCTGTGTTCGAAACACGACATGTGATAATATTTTGTTTTCTTAAAAACTACATGTGGCAGATGTGGGAATGTAGGGATGGTACGAGGGACTGACACTAACACTAACGGAACTGGTCAAATATGTGTATATTTGGAGAACATTAAAAGTAAAACTAAAATAATAGTATTAGATCATAATCAAAAACCCTAGAGGACCATCGAGAGGACCGTATGACAGCAATATGGTGAAAATAGAAGACCCCAAAAGAAGAAGGTAGACCACTAGCCTAGCTAGGAACCATAAGAAGACCAAAACCACCCTGTTCTATTGTCATTCTTCTCTCATTCATCCTTTCTCAATGCCCAACAGCCTTTATTATCTTTAAAAACCATTTAAAAACATCAAAACATGAATAAGGTCGAATTTTATTTCCAGTTAGTGTGCAAGGTCTTTAAAAACTTTAGTAAAAATCACTTTTATGTAATATTCGATATTAGCGAGTTTCTATTTAATTTGTTGACGGTACAATTGTTCAAGTTAAGTGTCGAAAGAACTCGATCGTCCACTTACACTTGATCTTGATACGATGTTAGTCAATCATCGATCAAAAAGCGTCCAAGACCGTTGCGTGTGAATAGCTTCCGTGAGTTTACGTATTTTTAAAAGCTCTTGAACGTGACCGAATAGAAACGAATGACCGAAACATCTAGGCCGGTGCAATTTAAAAAATGTTCGGATGACATAATTCTAATATCATCGAATTTAACGTGTTTTGATTGAATAATTTAATATACAGAGTTTTAAAATAAACAAAAAAACCGATAAATAATATTTTAATTTATTTAAACACATCGACTTCAAAACAAACGGACAAAAGGGTTATCAACCATCAAATCTTAGCTTGTAGCATTGTATGTTAGATTGTATAGAATCGTTATTATAACGATTTTATTCAACCAGTTTTCTTGCGTTAGTATCGTTGCGATTGACCATTTCGCGAATAAATATAAAAAAAACCCTGTGGACTTAAAACATTAAAACCTTTGTATACGGGTTTAGGTGGTCGCCTGTGGCACAGGACAACTATTTGTGTGACGCATAAGCATCTGTGCTGTGTCTGGGTGTATGTACTTTGAGTCCGTCAATTAAATATTTGTAATGTACCTCGAGACACTAAGATGCACTTAACTAGCATTGTCTTAAAAATAATAATAATATTAAACACATGACTGGCCGCAAATTATAGTAATTACAAGAAAAATACAGCCATTTATAGGTAATTACGTTTTGGTTAAGTACTACAATGATAAGATAATATAATAATAATATTCCCCAGAAAATCGGAAAAGAAAATAGGCGGCTTTGCAAACCGTAATGAAGGAACATTTAAACTTCATATACATTAGGATAAATATAGTCAGGGAATGTCTAAAATGCTAGGAATTATTACATAGCCCACATTTGCTAACCTATCTACTATAATTTTTATATCAGTCTTAAAAGCCATAAATATCAAATATTCACTCTACATATGTACATAGCAAGATGAGCTTATCGTCAATCTCAGATTAAAATGAAGGGCAAATGTAATCCGAAGTTTCAATTTAGCGTTTTGTCATGTACTTGGAGGCTTGTTTGCCTTCGAGACATATTCTTAATCAATAGGCTTTTTTCTTATTTTACTCATCCAACTGACATTATTATATCCTGTATCTATACCAGTGATCAATAATCTCACAATAGAGAAGATCTAAACATGTATGCTTAATCAAGTAATTACAAAAAATAGTTGCCTAAAACCCGCTATTATGACGAAACAGACTAAAGACCATCCAACTAATCTTAATTGGTAGTGTTCCAAATGCGAGGATACCTATCACTAATGCAGAAGATGTATATTAATAGCTGCCGCTAAGTAGCCCATCACGTCTCATTTCAAGAACTCATGTCGAAGGTAAAAGAGTAAAAAAGACGTGGGGAAGGAACAACGGAACAAGTTCCCAAATATCTTTGTTCACTTTAAAATAGTAGCTACAGTAAACAGTAAAACTCGGCACTTATGTAGCTGAAGAACATAAGAAGAGGAATAAGATAAAATGCACCCTCAAACACTAGCCGTGGTTTATTCTATAGCAAGCACTAGGTACGATAATATTGTGACGGAGTTCTGGAGGGAAATGAGTAAATTCTCAATTTGGAGTACGAAGAGTAGTTTCTTCCTTCCTTAGCAAAGTGGCAGGTAGATGCCCCACGGACTAGAAGCTTAAGTAAGCCCCGGTTTCCACCAAAACAGAGTGAAGAGGAGATGCGAGAAGGTGTGCTGCAAAGAGGAGAAGTGAGCTTTGTGTAGCAGAGATGTGAGCTATGATAGATCGAACCAGTCAAGTTCTGTTTACGAAAGGAACACGTCGTGTCGTTACAAAAGTTATATTTTATATGAGGTAGGTATTAGAGGTTGAAGAAACGCAACACACAACAAAATTCAACAATCCATATTTAAATTATCGACGACAGAATAGATTCTGTATAAAAAACCGACAAAGTGCGAGACGGACTCGCCCATGAAGGGTTCCGTAGCAGCAAGTATTTCAGTTGATTAAATGAAAGCACATTGCGTTTTACGATTTATGACGTATTAAAAAAAACTACTTGCTATATCTCGTTCGTAGAAAAATGAGTCGTCTCCTCACCTTCCCGCTTCCGCGATCCTTTTCCACCGAAAGTAAAATAAGAAGTGATATGGAAATAATGAAATCTGATTGGTTTTTTTTTAAACTTCTCGTCTCTTCCTCTCTGATTTAGTGGAATAGGGCCTTAAAATATACCGCCGGCCGAGATACTGATTTGGTTGGTTTTTTACCTACCAGTAACTGCGCCATGACACCCCGATAGAATAGGGAAATAGGCACGATAGAAGTACCTATTCCAATTCATTATTCATAACGACAAAAACATAGTTACATATAATTTATTAGAAACACTAATGATTCGATTGTGTGTTTACACTCTTAAGATAAGATTTACTCTACTGAATAGTGCTTACTTAAATTTAAAGATGATCAAATCAGAATTCAAGAAATTCCCAAAGCAAAACTACGTTTATATATATTTTTTACAGCTTCGGTTTCCCCGATAAGAGCCTTGTCTGTTGTATAATAACATTTATGATTATTCTACCATTTACGAACATAATTATTGTATTTTATTAAAAGTATAGGTGTAGCTATTGTGTGTATTGTCAGGGTCAGTAACCTATGCCACATATGTAAATAATCCACAGAATGAAAAGTGCGATAAACTTTCCATTACAATGCACTAAGACATACAAGTAATATGTATGTGAGAAGATCTCTCTAGTAACTAGACTGTATTACACTAAATTATTATATAAGAAAACATTAAAAAGTAGTCCTGTTTTTGTTAAGTAGTTTTTATACTTTTTAATGCATTTCATTATATAGCAGTGAAACGCAAAGGTCGCTTTACACCAATATAAGAATATTGAATTGGGTTTTTAAAGCATCATCGAGCGTTATCTTTTATCGACAACAGTCCTCGAAACGATTAATCTCAAACAACCTGGACACGAATAGCCAGCAAAGACATAGGATAGAGGATTTAAAGAAATATGAACTTTAAGCAGAAAATCATTACGAGGAAAATTAAATATTGCTCATTGAACAAATCTCGCGTTATGGACCGTTCAGGAAGTTTAACGCATACGCACACGCCTTTGGTCGCATAAAAACCATGGAAGTAAAGATGTACTACAAATAGACCTAAAATTATCCTCGTAGACGATTTTTTTTTATTGGAAAGAAGTTTAATCATCAAAACGAATGGGTTCAATCGTCAACTAATCAGAAGAACATTTTTAATATTTATGGAGTTTATATACATTAAACGACCATATGTTAGTATAGGTACAATAAATACATGCTTTTAAAAATTTGTTTCACTTTTCTTCTTTGCAATATACATTTTCAAGTTTATTGGAATAAAGCATTAAATATATTATTATCAAGTAGTACACAAACTAATAATTATACCCAGAGCTGCTTCTTATCATGACGTTTACAGTTAGCCTATGAGGCTTTCATTGCTTCACTGGACGATAGGGGTCAGTGGGGGCTCAAGACGATTAGCAAATAATTCAATGAAGTAATGAAATTTATTCAGGACTTTGGCATTAAAATATACTAGTACTTGTAAAGCTTATAATTCAGCAGTAAATTCTAATACAATATTAAAGAGACTACATTCTAAGGCCTTTTCTCTGGTGTCGATAAACTTTATGTCTATATAGAGAAGGGACAGTTGTTATTCTATCAAGGATGCGCGTGAGATGCCGTCGTGCTCATTGTTGCCATACAAGTGACGTTCTGATCTATACTTTGTTCGCTACTTAGTTATTGTTTAAATAATTGTATTGTCCCTCATTTTGATGCTTTGACGGTTTTTTGGTGAGCAAAAATCATGAAACTATATGTATACCGTGTATATATGTATATAGATATACTTCCGTGCGTTATCTGCAGTATATACATAGATGGAAGATGCAAAAGTATGCTTACTGTGAAGTGTCAACTATTATATTGTAGACTATTTAAATTAGAAGTGTATATTATAAAAAAGTTTTCACTTTTACGACACTCCCCAAAGACTGCCTCGCATTTAATTAATTTTTAATAAGTAACTAAATGTATCATATTATATTTTTGGTCAATTTGAATTATTCCACAAAAGCATCGTTATACATTTTTTCATTTCTGAAAAGTATGCTTAAACTGCGACATATTATATAGGTTAATTTATAACCGACGTTTAAAGATCACCACCACTTTCAACCCGGGTGTGTCGTACTTCTCACCAGCACCAAGATTTTCACCCCCTAAAACCTTTTAGGTGGGCAGTAGTATGGTTCTGTATAGTCGGTGTAGTACGGTATAGGAGTAAAAAGGTATCTACTCAAGTGGGTTTTCGAGGGGCGATCTTTTCTGGACTAGCAATATACAATATGGACATCAAGGACCGCTTACCATCAAGGGACGTCTGACTGGCTGAGTAGTATAAAAAGTGAAGCAAAATTATTATTTTGTAACTTTGATTCACTTGAACAAATGTCATGAGTTGACAACCGAAGTTAGCGTTGGTTCAGTGGAATTATGACTTGAATTTACAACGACCTGCCTATTTATTCCAAGGGAATCCCAACTATGATCAAGTTTATCTCAACAATTCGCAACACGAACGACAAAAGTTCAAGAAACTAGATACGGCAAGAAGACTTTGATTAATGTTGAAGATAGTATGTCTCATAAGTTTTGCTCGACTTCTAAAAATAAATTCTATTAATGACATGATTTTACATAACAGGTTTTATATTAATTTTTAAATTACGGTTATTGAACTTACTTCATAAACCTTGTGGTCAGGAAAGTTTTTTCGTTAATTAATCGCTACTCACTAAAGATATCTCTAATATCATTTAACTAACCTGATTCTTACCCCATTTTGATGCAAATATGTACACTCTATATTGTATCTGTATTTCTTGAAATACCTTTTATTTAGATTTCCATTTAGAGCGCTCGAACTTAGAAATGATTTAAAACAACCCGTGTAAAAGATGTTTCCACAATTTTTCATAGTATCTAAAGGGATATTTGATGACATTATGTATGGAATATATTTTCAGTTAAATGGCCGCAGCGATTCCGTTGTAGGTGGTATATCCTGTTGGATCAATTGTGAGACGACATCTTCGTATAAATGGGCCTCAATTAGACGAAGAAACATAAGTTATGTTGGCCTTTAGGGTGGCAACTGACTGTAGCTTGCCTCCATGACTTTATTAATATACTCCGGTCCGATTTTCTTCCAGACCGATAAACTAAAAATATAGAAATAGTTTTTGTTTCTATTTCTTTCTTAAATTCCAAAAGATAATTAATCTTATAAATATTATATATTGCATAAACATAAAAGTTTAAAAACTGATTCGCGGTTAAATTATGGGGACCTTGCGAATTTGGACAACATGACCTATAAGACTTTCCTACCACTAAAATTTAAATCACGCCAATTTAGCAAATAAGTGTACTGCCTAAACGTAGCTTATGACGCTTGCCACACATATCGTATCACTCACGCATTGCCAATCTTTCCCCTCTGATGACCTGACTCACACTGAGGACAACAACATTAACCTTCTGTAAGATTCCCCAGTTTGACTGATCACCCAGTCATCCTATCCTACTCAGTATGATTAATGTGTAACTATTTAATCTTTAAGGACTTGTAATCATTAAAGAAAATACTAACAAATTCTATGCAAAAAATTGCGTCATAATAATAAATATTTGATTAAATACGGCTCCAATCAATTCCTTTTTAAGAACTACCAATTAATTCATCAGTTTCCTCCTGATGATCTTTACATTTCCAATATGTACCGACCAATTAAAAAAACATAAAAGCGTTCAATCGTGAGTATTCGTGAGTAAAGATGAGCTAACAACCGCAAAAAATGTGGATCAATTAACGATCACATGATTGAGCTATCTTATAAGCTCTCATGTGATTCGTGATGTAAGCTTAAACCTGTTGCTACTCGTATGTCCGCATTCACACTTGAAATTAATTTCTTTAAAATAACACACACACATTGGCGAAAGAAATAAATTCTTTTATTTACCATTTAACTTGCGAAGAATCAAGGATCTTGATTCTTGGACACTAATTTACATTAAATTTATTGCAATCTGCGTTACCATGCAAAGTAGTAATAATAACAGCGTTCCAAGCTAAATATACGTTTTGTTTTGCGTTGTTTTATTTAGCACGGGAATATAACTCTATTTATTTTATTCCTCCGGTTTGTTACTATGGTCTTCAGGAAAAAATATTAATATTAAAACAATTCACTACAAACTTCAACCTATTTGTACATCACAATTTTAACCTATTTGGATCACAAATTGCAACTGACAAAGAAAAAATATCA
Organism: Pseudoips prasinana; assembly: GCA_951640165.1. NCBI lineage: Eukaryota > Metazoa > Arthropoda > Insecta > Lepidoptera > Nolidae > Pseudoips > Pseudoips prasinana. The sequence goes on from OX621240.1 coordinate 22,739,605, forward strand.
CTTCAAAATGTTCTAAGAGCGGTCTTATTGCTTGCTGCAAATTCTTTCAGAAAACGTGCGATATGGTGATTTTTGGACAGCCTTCACGAGGATTACCAGCAAGGCTGGTGCGTTTGCTAGAAAGCTAAATACAAGCGTTGAACGTTGTGTTATCCTTAACTAAGTATTAAAGTATTTTGTATTATTATAAGTAGGTAAGTTGCATCTAAATATAAAATTCTGGCTGTCTGTCATTAAATGTAGACTGAGTAAAAGTTTTGGATGAAGTTCTGTGGAACTGTACTCAAACTGTCTACTCAGCTTACTTGCTTAAACATTTATAAATAAATAAAAGTGCCAATGATATAAATATTACTTAAGATGGCAGATAAGTGTGGCGGGAAAATGCGGATAAGATAAAAATGAGTTTAAAGAATACACTACAGGAAGTTTAAAAATGAAACCTTGAATGCGAAGACGGTATTTCTTTTTAAATAGTTGCTTGAATGAAAAACAATTCTGTAAATTAAACACACCCAGTCTCAGAACAACTACATGGAGGTAACTCGTTACTCGTAATACATTGCGTGGCGTTTGAGGTAGTAGCGGCACGACCACCATAACCAATGCGCATTATGTGCAGTCAATAAAAAATTGGGCTCTGAAAACTGGGATGTGAAGAAAAACCAAAAATTTTGCAACACATGTCATATTCAAATAAATCGAATAAAATAAAAACGATGAAGCTTTAAATTGATTTAAATATGATATAAAGACTTGCATCCATTTAATTTAAATGTTTACATTTTAGCTATAGGCATTACAGTATTTTAAATTATTTTAATGTATAATATTAATTTACGTAAAGTGTTTATTTATTTACATAATTTATGTGCTGTATAGGCCTTGGTAATTATCAATTCATAAGTTTAATTATACAATTAATTATACAATTCTGTCCGTCAAGGTATTATCATTTTTTAAATGTATAAGTTTTATTGGTATTGTTTTTTACCAGATTGATATAGAATGGTGCTGCATAGAAATTAATCTACGCTATATTAGGTGCTATATGTGCGTATGGAATGCAAATGGCTTGTCCAAAAACCCGGAAGAGATAAAGACATTTCTGAAAATTCACAATATAGATAAAATGCTAATATCAGAAACCTATTTTACATCCAAGAGCTATCTTAGGATACCTGCATATAGGTATCATACAAACCACCCTGAAGACAAAAGCACATGGCGGGATGGCGGTAATAATAAAAACAAATATCAAACATCATCTATCGTCAAACTATTGTAAAAAACACATCCAGGCGACAACTGTGGTCGTCAATGACTGGATCACCGACTTAACAGTATCTGCGATATATTGCCCTCCAAGATTCGCAATAAAAGAAACAGATTTTAAAGATTTTTTTGAGACACTAGGTAGTCGTTTCATAGCAGGGGGCGATTATAATGCTAAGCATACCCATTGGGGATCTAGACTAATCTTACCTAGAGGTAGAGAGCTTCTGAAATGCATCCAAGCAAATAATATGCACACTGTATCCACGGGACAACCAACTTATTGGCCTACTGACAAAAATAAAATACCAGATCTCCTTGGCTTTTGCGTTACGAAAGGTGTTCCAAAAACGCATATTTCCTGCAATTGCTGCTTGGATTTATCTTCAGACCATTCACCAATTCAGGTAGAGCTTGGTTTAAATGTTAAGAAAATACCCAAGAAATGCTTTTTGCATAACAATAACACAAACTGGCACTTATTTAAAGAGCTTACAAACGCAGCTCTTAGCGAACCAGGATGCCTAAAATCAGAAACTGAAATAACTAAAGCCATTGAATTCTTCAACAAAAAAGTACAGGAGTCAGCGTGGACCGCAACTCCACTTCCAAAAGAGAAGAACTCCGGGCCACATGTTAGTAAGAATATTCTCGACAAAATTTTACAAAACAGGAGACTTCGCAAACAGTGGCAACAAAACAGGAGCCCTGACACTAAAAAGCAGTTAAACCACATCACGAGAGCATTAAAACACACTCTAAACAAGGACTACAATGATGGCATCCAGTATTACTTGACCAATCTGGATTCAACTGCCGCATCAGATTACTTACTGTGGAAGACAACTAGGAAACTCAAACGACCAACAACATCTTGCCCACCATTAAGGAGAAGCGATGGCAGTTGGGCCCAAACAGATACTGACAAAACCAAAGTATTTTCGGATCAACTTTTAAAGTATTTAAACCACATCCATATGAAGGACCCACAGCACACAAGCAAGAAGTGATAGATTTCATAAACAGTCCAAACACAAAAATGAACCTTTTTCAAAATTCACAAAGAAAGAAGTCAGAGAAGTAGTGAGAAAAGCAAGCCCTAAAAAATCGCCTGGTTATGATCTTGTTACCAATCGCATTCTTCAAGAATTACCTGAATTTGGTAATGCGTTTTTAACTTCCCTATTCAACGCAATAGTAAGACTACAGTTTTACCCACCACAATGGAAGGTGGCGCAAATTATAATGATTCTGAAGCCCGGCAAATCCGCCGAAGTAGCAAAATCATACGGGCCAATAAGCTTACTGCCGATTCTTTCAAAAATATTTGAATCACTACTCCAAAAATGAATGCTGCCTATTATAAGGAATAAAAAACGAATTCCAGACCATCAGTTAGGATTTCGAAGTCAACATGCTACGGTTGAACAAGTTCATAGACTAGTTAAAAATATTGTGAAATGATTTGAAGAGAAAAAATACTGTAATAGCGTATTTATAGACATATCTCAGGCTTTTGATCGCGTTTGGCACGAGGGACTCTTTTTTAAATTAAAATTAAACCAACCAAAATACTTGTATGGCTTTTTGTAATCTTATTTGCTGGGGAGGTTCTTGTTTGTTAGAACTGGTGATGCAATATCTAACCTGTACATGATGGACGCGGGTGTTCCTCAGGGTAGCGTACTGGGACCGATCTTGTACCTACTATATACAGACGATCTACCGACATCTACTCCAGTCACTACAGGTACATTCGCTGATGACACTGCGCTAATGGTTTCCGACAATGACTTCTTACATGCCACGACCGTGCTACAACAAGGACTTGACGAAATGTCATTATGGCTCAAAAAATGGCGTATTCAGCCAAATGAAACGAAATCTACCAATGTCACATTCACACTGAAAAGAGCACACTGTCCCCCATTAAAACTAAATAATGTAGAAATCCCACAAGAAAACCATGTGAGATACACAACACAACCTTGGACTACACTTGGATAAACGATTGACTTGGCAAAAGCACATTTTTACAAAGAGAAAACAACTAAGCCAAAAACTGAGACAACTCTTGGATTAACGGTCGAAAGTCCCAATTATCGCTTGAAAACAAAATTGTCCTGTACAAAGCAATACTTAAGCCCATCTGGTCATACGGTATCTAACTCTGGGGCACTGCCTCCAACTCAAACATAGAGATCCTGCAACAATTTCAAAATAAAATGCTCAGAATAATCACCGACGCCCCATGGTTCATGCCTAATGATCAGCTACACAACGACCTAAAGATGCCTACAATAAGGGAAGAAATAATAAGATATACGAAATTGTACAAAAGACGGATAACAAGACATCCGAATGTCCTCGCGCAGGCATTAATGGACGAAGAACAAAATACGCGACGACTTAAGCGAAAAATAACCCAAGACTTAACCAGTCAGTCACAAATACTGCAAAATAAAGAATAGGGCTTGACAATGGTCATTAACCTAGCAAGAGATCTAATGTAACCCACCCCACATCCTGCTGAATGTCCCAGAGAAGGAGACAGATTGCAGTAAAAGCATAAAAAAAATAATTAGGTAATGACAGCTATTGGGTACAATTTTGCCAAAGCTCTTACAATAAGTCCTGCTGGTTTGATCACGTATCTAGCAAAAACCATGCAATTCCGAAATTTGCAGAATATTTGCTCTACAGTGGCAAATGCGTATGGCCTTCTATTACAGATTCACGATCAAGGCATCAGATTGGGTACAGTCCCTACCTTTTTGGGCCTGCTCGTAGAAGAAGACTACACACAGTTGTAGAGCAACCACTGGACTCATATTAGTTCAATTGTTGCTCTTTAACTACTAGTATGTGTAGCCATTGGCAACTAACGCAAAATGGGTTGGCTTGGCTGACACCATCTGACAGCTTTCGCTACGCTACCGCGCGCTTTCATTGGTTAAATCAAATTTCAATCCCACATGGCTACATCGAAACATAAATTATTATTTTAAATTTGGACTTTACGCTAAATCATGATCATTATAGGTGAATCTCTAATTCTTTTTGGATGATCTCTAATTTTTTTAGACTAACATGACTGTAATATATATAGATAACTCGCTGATAATGTAGCTTTCTTTAAGAGAAACAAATAAAGTTGTGTACTTTTTCAATCTATGCAACAAACGTACAAAAATACAAAAGAAATTAAAAAAATCTGTTTATTATGTTATTTAGATTCTTCAATCCGTTCCCTTTGCTTCTCTACAGATCATGTAATTTGCATTATGACACCTTAGAATTTAGCGACCGGTTATACTGGTAACAACGTGGTTTTAGTCTTAATCTTATGCAATAGTTGATATTTGATATTGCAACCCAGGTTATAAATTTTATGTAGATACCTATGTCAGAAAATATATACATACCGTATCCTTCTTTGGAAATCATAGTAAACCCTTCACACCGAATTATGATTTTATTATCAGGATTTTTGTAAACGACGTTATGCAGAATTTCCACGAACTTTTACGTCGCATTTTGTTAAGTTTTCCACACTTAAGGTCCATAAACATCTTGTGTTTTCTTGTGGACAAAAGAGACAGCTGTCAAATCAATTAAATCACTTCGGTAAACATAATGTGACGATTAGAGTTAGAGTAGACAGGTACAGGACATGATTCCTCTACAAAATATTGAGAAACCATTCCGGCCACCTATAATACGATCGATTAGTGTTCGTGTCCCACGCCACGGCCGGGCGACTAGACGTGCCCTCGTAGCTGCTGGAGTGTTGCACCAGCCTCTTGCCAGAACGAATCCGAAGCAGTTCTCTGTCATATGTCGACTATCCAAATTATACAACGTTATCTGCGGAGAAGTCGACATTTCCAATAACAAATTGTCCACGTTTAAAAAAATATGATTTGATATTATCAAGGAATTTTAATTGTTTTAGTTGTGTAGTTTTGGTCTTTGTTTTATATTTTATGTAAATTTTGTTTCCTTAATTTTATTTTCATCTATAGTATTTTTCATTTTATATTTAGTCATAGATGAAGTTAGTTATATATTTTTATTGATTTCACGAGTGTCATGAATCAGTGCATGTTGTGATACCTTAATAAACTGTGTATTTGATTTAAATTTGTAAGTATTATATTTAGACTAGCAATAATCTAACAGTTACTGGTTGTCCTAAATAAATAAATTAAGATAATTCACTGAAAAATAAGTAGAACGCTTAATAGCAATATGTAAACTGTTCTTTTTCTCGTTATCGTTTTAAAAGACAATGCCCGCATTAGGGAATCTAATCTCTATGTCACGGGGTATAGTAATATAAACATATAATAGACGGACACAAATTATATCCAGACTCAGAACAACTATTTGTGGGTCACACAAATAGTTGTCCGGCGCGGGACTCGAACCCGCGACACGAAGCGGTGAGGCGAATGTTTTAGCGGCTGCACCACACGTGCAGTCAATATTTCAAATCATTCTCTATTACAATAATATTATATCATGTTATTAAAACAAAACTATGTTACTTTAATAAGCATTAGGCACAGTGATACTGTATTCTTTATTAACTAGACCGTATAATGTACGCAGATCCTGAAAGTTTATAATTGAGCATTATGTTTCAGTATAAATGGTGGGCAAGTATGCATGAAATGTGTTAAGATAATAAAATATTTGACCAAGAATTTAATAAAGGTTTATTTCAAAGGAAGAGAACAGTCTTAGCAGTGTGGTTTCTGGCCTAGAAAGAAAAACAGTGCCATCCCGTCGTGGGTGTCGTGTGGCAATGTTAGAGGAAATCTTTGGAGAAAGCCTACGAGTATGTCCAGCAATGGACGATGTCAGGCTGATGATGATGATGATAAACAGTCTTTCTTGTCCGTAATAAAGTACAGTAGTAGTAATTACCACTCACTAAAATATATTCCGCCTCATCTAATATTGTTCTTCTTTTAGTTTATGATAGTCTATTGTTGACAAAAAAAATTAAAGGAGGAGAAAACAAAATGAGTTTGCTAGTGAGAATAATATATGCAAATGAAGGTTTTGCAATTTCGTACTTCTCACTTGAAAGTAAACTTTGAACTACTCCCTAAAATACCATCATTGCAGTGTACAAATAAATATAAGTGAAATTAAACTTAATAAACTCCGTTATATTACTTATAACAACCGGAAGAGGAAGACCTGTAGAGCATTCTCCGACCAAATCGGAGACGTTCTCAAAAAAGGCCGGGTCAGAAGTACCCCAAACCGGCGGGCATGTATGAAGAAAATAATGTCAGTAAACCGGGTGAAATAGGTGTGCAAGGATCGTGACAAATGGAAGTCCGTTGTCTCTGCTTACCCCTCTAGGAAACAGACGTGAGTCTATGTATGTATATGTATATTTATATATATATATATATATATATATTAGGTCTTTACCTATGAAATTGCCGTTCTGCAGTACTGGCCATTTCAAATCAAAATAATTTTTGTTTGGCTAAGAATTCTAATTTCAAATTAATTTTATTTTAAAAACATGGATTCTTTTTTCCAAAAGTAGTCATTTATTTATTGATTAGTGTTACATTTTCATCGCATTTCAATCTTTTTCGTCATCATGGATACGTTAAAAATTCGAGTAATTATGGAATATGAGTACCGTCGTGGCAGCAACGCGGCACAAGCGGCACGCAACATCAACGACGTTTACGGAGCTAACACTACAAACCAACGCACCACCTGTTATTGGTTTGCTCGCTTCCGTTCTGGAAATTTCGACCTGAAAAATGAACCTCGCGGTCGTCCGAAGACTTTGGTCGACAATGACGAATTAAAGGCGGTTGTGGAAGCTGATGATACACAATCTACGGCTGAATTAGCAGCAGCTTTCGACGTTAGCGTCAAAACAATATTGGTCCATTTGCGTCAAATTGGCAAGGTAAAAAAGCTTGACAAATGGGTGCCCCACGAACTCAATGATCGCCAGCGCGAAGTACGCGTCGAGACGTGCCCTGCACTGCTCAACAGACACACAAATGAAGGAATTTTGAACCGCATTGTTACCTGCGATGAAAAATGGATTCTGTTTGATAACCGCAAGCGCTCAGCAAGTTGGTTGGATCCTGGTTCAGCACCTAAACAATGCCCTAAACGAAAACTTACCCCTAGAAAAGTGATGGTCACTGTTTGGTGGTCTAGCGCCGGTGTGATTCATCACAGCTTCTTACCAAACGGGGTGAGCATTACTGCAGATGTGTACTGTGAAGAACTGAGCACAATGATGGAGAAGCTGGCGCATCTCCAACCAGCATTGGTCAATCGCTCGTCTCCGCTGCTCCTGCACGACAACGCGCGACCTCATACTGCACAGCAGACGGTCTCCAAGTTGCAAGAACTGGGGTTGGAAGCTCTCCGTCATCCGCCCTACTCACCAGACCTTGCGCCTACAGACTACTACTTTTTCCAGAATTTGGATAACTTCTTGGCGGGAAAAAAATTCAATACCCGAGAGGCAGTACAAAATGCCTTTGAAGAATTTGTTGCCTCCCGTCCAGCTGATTTCTTTAAGAAGGGCATCAATAAACTGCCACTGCGATGGCAAAGATGCATTGATTGCATGGGTGATTACTTCGATTAATACAAATAAAAAAATTCATGAATAAAATTCGTTTAAATTTTTTCATACAAAACGGCAATTTCATAGGTAAAGACCTATTATATATATATATATATATATATATACATACATACATACCGCTGTGACAGAGGGACGGACACGTGGTGTATTCATCCGACAAGTTTGAGTACGGAACTCTGAAAGTCTTAGTATAAGTTGCTTAATATTGCTCAATATTGAGATATTTACATAATAATAATACTTACCTAACATGTTACTGTATTGTGACTTAAATATACATACGTATTAAGGTAATAATTTTATCCTAAAGTTGTCATTGAATGTTCAATAATAATTAAGTAATAATACAACATGTAACTGAATGAACGCACATCCTGAAAATAGTTTGTTCAGAATCATTTACTGAATTGATTTATATCATTTTTAATATACTTAGATAATTTTTTATTCCAAAATAATTAAAACTACGGAATTTTTTGTCATATTAAGCCTGTGCAGTGAAAACAAATTGAAATGGACCGTAAGTCAATGTAATAAGACTTTTAAAATCGCAGTTTTATTTGTATTCTACAAATTCCATCATTCAATACAAAATAAAGAAAAAAACTTAATTCCAAGAAACTAATTTATGAAATAACAATGCATATACATGTTAAATTAAAAATTCAGTGTATGTATTATGATTACAACATAATATTCTAATTGGGGTGTTTGAGGGTGTGCGTTAATTACGTTACATGTTGTATATGTATATATTTCATGTTGTGAGGCTGTCAGCAAAGAACTTTAGCACCCCGTGGAGGGCGTAGTAGTCAGTCGTCTCAAGGTAATGGGGACCAGCGACTCTCCGAGTACTAGGGCCACCATACTGCGATCACCAACACGTTTGTCAAGCGTATCGATTAAGGCATATCTGCAAATGATGGACTCAATAACATTTCAGGAGGTCTTTGTCGAACAGTGACGTCATTCGGCTGAAATGATGACAATGATTGTGATATATTTCAAATTAATTGTAGAATGATGTATATTTTGTGTGTTTTTGTGACATTTATTGGTATAGACCTGTTCACAATTACCAAATTCTACGATAAGGATGGGCCATGCAGTCGCTGTGCCGGACTAGCAGGAGTCCGCAATAGGGGAGGGCAATCCACAGCCCTCCCAGGGTACGTGTCCCGACCATCTGGGACATGGGCCAAAGGGGAGTACCGGAGCAGCATACCCACGTTCCCGGGGCTCCCCCTATCAGGCGCCAAGAGAAGTCCACGGCAGGTTAGATTTAGTCGGTGCGAGTCCTACATACCCACCCGCAGACACTTTTTGCGGGTGGTATGCGTACATTCCTCCCGCCTTATCAAACAAAGAAAAAAGGACGGGCTAAGACTTTGGTTGCTAAGTAATATCACGGAAATTTACCAAGTTCATTGAAAGTTTCCGTACGCATTTTATGGTATGAGGATTCGGAAGGCACCTCGTTGTTCTACCTGTAAGCGTGTTCAGAGACTCAAACTAGGCAGAGCTCGTACTATGGCAACCAGACAACTGATGAACATATATGTATTTATAAATACATACATATAATGGATAAATTACACCTAGACACAGAACAAATAATCGTCCTCATCATATAAATATTACTCCTGGGTGGGGATCAAACCCGCGACCTCTAGCTTAGAATTCAGAGTTACTAGACACTAGTCCTCGTGCTCCGGACGGCACGGTAAGCTGTCGGTCCCGGTTTTCGCCAGACAACAGTCCTCGTGTGCATTATCACGATAAAACATATGACAGGCCTCATGGGCGGCTTGAACTACTTTGTGCCCATACGCTAAAGAAAACGCTCATAGATGCTCTCACCGGTCCACAAGAGATTGGCAAGGTTAAGCAACTAGACTTGCGATCAGTCCATAGATGGATAACCACCTAAGTGGTTTAATTTTTGAGCATCTTCATGCTTTGGAGGGCACCTTAAGCTGCCGGTCCCGGTTGTAGTCATCAGTAACAGTCGTGAAGCTATATCAGAGGCCTACTGGGCGGCTTGAACAACTCTGACACTAGGGTAGGCAGTGGTTACTCTAGTGTATGAGTTGTTCAAGCCGGCCAGAAGGTATACAATAAGTAAGTACGATAAAGAAATAATTATGAGGCCTATTTAGTTGAGCCTCATTTATCACTAGGCAACAAGTAATGAGCTATGAAATATTTGCCGACGAAATAAACAAGTTTCGTTTTAATCGGTACCTTATGGTGACCTCAGGGTGATAGTGCGATGACCTGTCGGAGATTAACCCGATGAGGTAAGAAAATACTGACAGACTCATTCTATTCATACCTACTTAGTGCCAAATATAGTAGTCGTGTAAAAGCTTAATTCCATAAATAGGTAGGGCTATTACTGATGGGTTTAATCTTAGAAGTTTTTGGAAGGATATACCTCTTTCGAATATACCTATAATTACTCTTAAAAATATAGAACCGACTTAATTTATTCTATATGCTAACTAACTAAAAATAAACAAAATTGATCCTCAAAAAATAGATAAATCACTTAATATATACACATAAAACGCGGTCGAATTAATAACTTAGATTTTTTGAAGAGGTTTAAAAACATGCAACCGTGAACTAACACACTGACATCTGATCCCAAATTATGCATGGTCTGTACTATGGTAACCAGAAAACTAATAAACATACTTATATATATTTTTCTTATTTAAAATAAAGACAACGCCCGCATTACTTTACAAACATAATAATATAATAGACGGACACAAATTACATCCAGACTCAGAACAAGTATTTATGGGTCACACAAATAGTTGCCCGGCGCGGGACTCGAACCCGCGACACGAAGCGGCGAGGCGACAGTCTAAGCCGCTGCGCCACACGTGCAGTCAAATACATACATTTAGTAGAGGTAGGGCATAGCGTTCATTCGCTTAAAGAGCAGCCTGACTGGGGAAGTACCTCCACCTTACAGAGGACATTCCTTAATAATAACATTAATAATTTTAATGTTGTGTTTCCGAGTGTGAGTAAGGAGAAGGGTCAGCAACACTTGTTTGCTGACTCTTAAAGGCCACAAGGCCGACACCAGAGGAGTCGCGGGTGTTTATGGGCGGCGGTGATCACTTACCATCAGGTGACCCACTTGCTCGTTTGTCGCACTCTGATATATAATAATAATATCTCGGGACAATGTCACACAGATCATCCTAGCCCCAAACTAAGCAAAGCTTGTACTATGGGTACCAGGCGACCATATACATACTTATATAGATAGATAAATACTTATATACATAGAAAACATCCATGACTCAGAAACAAATATTCGTGCTCATCACACAAATATTTGCACTTACAGGACCACAAGCTTCGTAGGCAGGAGCACTACCAACTAGGCTACGGTAATATATATATAAAAAAATACATACAATAGCTTATATACAATTTTATAAAAGAAAATTGAAACCAGAACCTCACACCACTTGCCCAGCGATGCAGTAGTTCAAGTTGCCCCAGACCATTACGATATTTAACATACCATTCTATACCACCAGTATATCACATAGTTTTACGGCTTTAGCAACTGAGTTAATAATGTAGCGCTTCGTGATTATTTCACATGGCAAATGTAGTCGTGATGGGAATTTTACTTGATTAAGCACGAGATCTAACGATACGAGCCGCGAGTCTTCTGTCTCGGGGCTCGCAGATATCGTACTACAATCTTTTGTTAAAATAATGTTAGTACAGCTGGCATCAAAATGCCACGGGAAAACGCTATATAGCCTTCTGGTTAAACTCTGGTATGTATCCGTTTGTGGCGTCGTAGACACCAAGCACGTGATCAAATCTAATTGTTATACTTATGTTAGACACCTAGGGTAAAACACTAAGACTTGGGGGTCCTAAACTGGGAGTTGAATATTACCAAAATATACCAACTCCCAAACTTCCGGAGAGCACGTAAAGCCGCCGGTCCTGTACCTGACCTCTTTCCGGTCGTGCCACTAGTCGTCCCATTGGATCATGAGAGTGATGGAATAGAAAGTGCCCCTGTGTTTGCGGACAGACTTATGCACTGCCGCTGTGGCCCACGGTTTTACCCACGTTACACTTTTTAAATTATAGCCTAAATATATGTCAGCTGACTCCATACCAAATTTTATTAAAATCGCTCCAGCCGTTTAGACGTGAATAAGTAACAAACATACACACTCACACGCTCACTAACTTTCGCTTTTATAATATTAGTATGATAATATGTCCTGTACAGTTGGCTAGTCTCCATTGAGACTGGCCGCCGTGGTTGAAATTCGGCCTGAAGGACATTATTATCAATATATCCACAGCTAGAAGAATCTTTTTCTATTAAGTCACTTTCAGAAGCCTATCTTGCTGAGGTTAGTAGAGTGGAGCTGAGTAGTCAACTTTAGGAAATCCTAAATTTAATCCTAAGCCAGGTCACGAAAAAGCACTAATTGAAAATGGCGTATCAGTGAGACAGAATACAAGTTTTCTAGTAAAGATCTATTAATACACAAACGTTATCGCTCGGTTTCCATCAGATTCATGAATAAGGATGCAGGTCTGTTTAATCTTAAGTAATGGTTGTGTTACCTATGCCATTATATTGAGAATATATATGTATATCGATATTTTATATAAAAACGGAAAATAACCAAATTTGATCGAGAAATTTCTATGATTGGCGATGAATCTCTATATGCCATCTAGTGGCCAATTGATTAGATACAATTAACATCTATATTTATCTAGATGGATTTGAACTATGTTTCATCGCAATCCTACGAGTTATAGAGGTTGAAAAGGTAGAATAAATCTTGTACCAGGTTTGATGATGATAATGATAGTTTCACGGTAAGGCGCGGCTATCTATATACATATATTTATATATAAATCTGGGGTTAAAGTGAGACACTTATTGTAAACAGCATGTAAACTATTTTTTTCAGAACTAACGTGTCAAAGTTTTCTATACTGCTCATTGCCAGCAACCATATAATACGTTTGGTTGGTTGGTTGGTGGTTTGGTTAATAATTGATCTATTTTTAAATAAAAACCAAATTATTATAGCCATGGTTACTGGCTATGAGCGGTGCTTTATCAGCTGCAAAGTGAGAGGGGCAGTGGGTAACAAATAACATTAAGAACGGCAATTACATACAAAAAGCATAGAGCACTAGTCGCTGCAATTACTTCTATTAAGTTTGTAATTATATGATAAATAAATAAATATCTAGTAACAATTAATACACCACCATCTGATCCTAAACAAGGCAGATTCTGTACTAGGGCAACCAGACAACTGATAAACATACACGATCCCTAGTCACAGAACAAATAATCGTACTTATAACACGAGAGATTTGTCCTGCGTGGGGATCGAATCCATGACAGTACACAGACATAACAGTCAGAGTCACGAACCACGGGACCAACAAACCAATCCATCGTCCTATTATTCCAATTTAAAGATAAATATAATAGAAATAAAAAGGTTTTATACATCGAATATTTTAAGGCATTTTGACTAAAAACTTAACTTCTTTTCTTCCCAATAAGTGGAGCTGTATTTGTACGGGCAATACAACAGTTTTCAAGTAATATTATTCAAAGTATTCAATAAGCGACAATGTTTCTTAAAATTAGGAAACCGCAGGTGACGGAGGTTAGAGAGGTTCATTCACAGTAGTCTTGCGACATTTTGATCTATTTTTTGTCAACGAACGTCAATAGTTCTTCTTTGCCCACTCTCTATTTAAAAACGCCACATAGGTTTCAAAAGAGTCTATAATATAATGCAAATTCTTTGTATTTATACCTTACTAAATAATTTCCTGTTCGCTTTGTGATCGGCCTCAGTGGACCGCAAGTAAATTCGGAATTTGTATGAATCACCAATTGTTTTACTTGTTCTCTGTATATGTTATGGGATGTCCCGCGAGGCCGGCCACATTCTCGGCAATAAGTTAAATGAAATGTGACGTTTCACTTAGCCAAGGAGAGTTTCACTGCTTCATGAACAATAGAGGTGAGTGGGTTAGGGACCCACTCACCTAGCAATCTAGGATATAAAATTACAAGCCAACCCAACCAGTAACCTGCGCACGAACGGTGCTTAAGCGGTTACTGGATCATCATCATCATATCAGCCGAAAGACGTCCCCTGCTGGACGAAGTCTCCCCAAAGATTTCCAAAATTGCTGGTCTTACGCTACCCGTATCTAGCGGCTTCTAGCAATCCTCGCAAGATCATTGGTTAATCTTATAAGAGCTTACGCCCTGCGTAAGAGGGTCCTATTTTTGAGCATTTTTTGCAGCTATCGCTCTCCGTTAATGCGCGAAGTTGCGGACCGCTGGTCTGATTAAGGATCAAAGAGTTATGGAGAACTTGAATTGGAAAGTGCTTTGTGTTTAGATATGAGAATCCTAAATGTTGTTTTGGTGGGTTTTTCACACCATTAACCATCCTTCCTTGTATACTTGTTGATTTGATCAAATTTATTTGGGTTTTATTACTATTCAGATTAAATTACTGTTATTAGATGCTATTTTACGGTTAATCGTGCAGTATTTTGGGAATGCCCAAAATTATATCGATCGTACCCATTGTATTATTAAAGAGGCCAGTATTAACTCCCGTATAAAGCAAAATCCACATATGGATACATCCGCCTTGATCATCTGGAGGAAATTTCTCATGCGGATGTTTTGCAACCGATAATTATGATAATTATTGCTGTGTGGTGATAGCGGCGAATATCAATATCATCACCCGATCGCATCTCGTGGGGGTACAAGTCGACCCGAGGGAATATCTACCAGAGGCAGCAGCTTCTTTCTGTGTACTATGGCCATCTTATTGCAATCGCCAACCCTTTTGCCAAGTGTGGCGATTATAGCATTTCCCCCAAGATGATTCTTGGGGGAGGTTTGTCCAGCTGCAATGGACTACTTTCGGCTGTAATGATGATGATGAAATATTTTACAGAATATGTAAAACGTAGGTTCTGTTGTAAAACAAGGAATACTTATAGCTTCGGCATATCCGTTTGTCTGTCTGCGATAACTATTAGTTCTATAAAGCATATTTGGTGATACCTACATACATACCCACATATTAATCACGCCCAAAAGTTAAGAAAGTGTTAAATGCAGAAGATTTTTAGTTTCTTTTAGTCCATTATATGGAGCCAAATAGTAGTTGAATAGGTCTTAAAAAAAGAAAACAACGAGCTTTCTACCTATTGACGTTGTTGCCTATCTGGATTAAAGCGTCCCTATCCCTGAATATCTGAAAAAGCGTCACAAACTAACTCTAATAGGTATGCATTATGATATAGTGATAAAGCGACTTAAATGCGTTAAGAAATATCGAACGAATGGGTTGTATAAATTTGAGGTGTTCAGTACCTGGTGCGGTGGCGGAGCGGTTAACGCACATGGGCCGGATCGGATCCCCGTGGTCGTGGGTTCGATTCCCACCCGCACTTAAATTTATACAATTCATTTTAAAGATTTCTGAAACATTGTTTTCAGTATAGCATGTTTAAAATGCTAAAAGTAATAAGAAATCATAGTTAATAATAAAAACTATGATTTAATAAAAATATTCAAAAATGAATAATTTAAAAAGCGCCATCTGTTGGAATTGTCCGATCTAAGTATTGGCATTCCAGCCGTTGTTAGCCGTGTAGGTTTCGGTAAGATGGCGTTAAAGCGACTTAAATGCGTTAAGAAATATCGAACGAATGGGTTGTATAAATTTGAAGTGTTCAGTACCTGGTGCGGTGGCGGAGCGGTTAACGCACATGGGCCGGATCCCCGTGGTCGTGGGTTCGATTCCCACCCGCACTTAAATTTATACAATTCATTTTAAAGATTTCTGAAACATTGTTTTCAGTATAGCATGTTTAAAATGCTAAAAGTAATAAGAAATCATAGTTAATAATAAAAACTATGATTTAATAAAAATATTCAAAAATGAATAATTTAAAAAGCGCCATCTGTTGGAATTGTCCGATCTAAGTATTGGCATTCCAGCCGTTGTTAGCCGGGTAGGTTTCGGTAAGATGGCGTTAAAGCGACTTAAATGCGTTAAGAAATATCGAACGAATGGGTTGTATAAATTTGAAGTGTTCAGTACCTGGTGCGGTGGCGGAGCGGTTAACGCACATGGGCCGGATCCCCGTGGTCGTGGGTTCGATTCCCACCCGCACTTAAATTTATACAATTCATTTTAAAGATTTCTGAAACATTATTATGATATATGTTTAAGAAAGCTTTTTAGTTACAGGGATCATTTAGCGATGTATAATGCTTTAAGTGGTAATTCAGTTGAGACCACTAACCCTATAAAATGTTCTGGGATAACTAAAACCCCGAAACTGCATTTCTAACTACTAATGTTTTCTGACTATCAAGTGAGAACCCTAGATACAAATTTGAAGGCTCTGTGACTTTATAACTATGAGTATCAAAAAGTAAGATTGCTCATGGCTACAATTACTGGAAATAATAGCTGCTATTAAAAAAATACATAATCGTTACCTACTTTGTACAGAACCATTATTGGAAAAAGTAAACAAACAAAACTATTTAAAAATATAATCTCGGCGTCTTCGTGTGTTGGGTCTTATTACCTGATCTGATTTATGTAGTGTTCAGAAACATCGTTGGAACCTGGAAATATGGTAACATATGTCTGTATAACGCATATGTACAGACTAGCACATCCACCAACCCCAATCTGTCACATTTCTTTTATAGATTTTCAACTTCATCGCAAAAGTATAAGGTTCACTTTCGATTGGGGAAATTTGACAGATTGGGGTAACTTGATGTGCTGGCGTCTGTACTTATACTGAGTTTGGGTCCGCGTTTTTTTGTTTTATGTACTAGGCTAGCTGGGGCGTTTTACCTGCTAGGCGATCATTATGAACAATCTCTCTTACTGACTATGTGAGGAGCCAGTTGTGCGCACTGGACCGTAAGTGATCGGCGAGGAGAAGCACTTGTTCACGCGGTCAGTCTATAGATGGGTGAGCATCGAAGTGGTTTAATCTCGAGCCGTCCCTGCTTCGGAGGGTATGTTCAGCTGTCGGTCCCGGTTGTCATCGTTAGACAACAATTGATAACCCATGTCAGAGGCCTACTGGGCGGCTTGAACAATTATGTCACCAGGGTAACCATTGCCCAACGATAAAGAAAGAAGAGTGACCATGTGTTCCAATATGTTAGCCATCGTTTTATTTTTAGTTTTCTAGCTTATTTTAAGGTCTGCCTTTAGATTTTCGACCGGGGGTGGTGAGCTCTATCGCCAAATTACATATATAGTCTAGTGACCTCCGCTTTAAGCAAGTATTCCACCACCACTTTTCTACATCTTATTGACAATGTCACGGACACCTAGACTTCCGCACGTACACGTTGCGTATCTATATTTTTCTATTTTTAGCACGTGACTCCAATTACTTCTCGCTATTTTGGTTAGGCTCTCTAGTTACTTATTTAGTGCTAAATGTTACTTTTCATGTTTCCTGAATTAAACATTATCATTAATAATTCGCCTTCGAATATCATCACCCCATGTCATCCCGTGGGGCGCGTAGAAGTCCACCCGAGGGAATATCAACCAGAGGACGGGCAGCAGCTTCCTTCGGTGTACTATGAACATCGTACTGCGATCGCCAACCCGTCTGCTAATCGTGGCGATTATGGCATATCCCACCAAGATGATTCTTGAGGGAGGCTTGTCCAGCAGGGGATCTGTTTCGGGTGTAGCGATTAATAATACGATCATAAATATATGCTACATCATGTTAGCCGAAAGACCTCCAGTGGACAAAGGCTTTCAATAACTCCATAATGGCTGGTCTTACGCTTAACACAACAAATGGCTTATATGGCTATGGCTAAATATATACTTAGAAAATATATACTTTGAAACATACAATCGAATTGAAAACTTCCTTATTTTTACGATATGACATAGCATTCATACTAATTCAGTTTGTATACGTCCACTAAGATGAAACATTGAGAAGTCGCAACTATCCAAAACAGTTGCAAATCTCGGAATACCCATTCATTACATCTGAACGTTTCGCTAGCCGACCATTTTCATTGCTCAACTTGTTTCTCAGAACTTTGGATCACATGACTACCGGTACCTATACCATGAGATTTAAATATATTGTTTGGTCGTGGTCCATAGAAACTGAATCACGCTCCCTCCTAACGTAAAATCTCGAGGGCGAGCGAGCGATAAACCTCCTGTTTGGAAATATTGTTAGGTTAGGCAGGCAGAGTTTTATTTTTCTAGGCACGGAGAATTGCATGGATTCAATTATTAAATTTGTAAGATGTTAGTGTGCCATATAAAAGAAACCATTATTTGCTGTGTACTATGATTTCAATTTGAAATGTAGTAGTAAGTTTTGTTAATACAAAGGTAAGAATTAAAAGGATTTTGTCAATTGATAAGTGCTGCCTGTATCACCGGACGAGCGTCCACTAATTAAACTTGTAAAATAATAACGAAACCGCAAGCCTATTAAGAGTACTACGTATATTATAATTATTTGTCATTAACACATACCATGACAAAGTTTCATGCCATTCAACGTAACCAGATTGGATGTAAAACCATGGTTGGTCCATTTAAGTTACCAGTTGGTCGGGCGTGACCTATTAGATTTGGTATTTGCTTGTTAGGTACTTATGCAAAGTTTTATTTTATCCGCTTGTTGCTTGGTAAAATTTAGGTACCTACCTAGTTAGTGCATCCGTGATTATACTATGATTGCTACAAAACAATTATAAACTTTCAACTAATTGTGGCCATTATTTCTAAAAACTTACCAATGAAGCATTAATACCTTAACAAAATTTTATATCAATTTTGTTAGGGTAAATATCTGTAAATGTTTAAAAAAAAATGGATTATTGCTTAATGCCTACATTACATACCGGCATTGTTAACAAATTTATAAATGATTTTTCGTCTATTGTTTGCCCTAAATTTTATGTGTACAGATTTTTTGAAACAAAAATAATTAAAAAAATATTCAACTTTTGTTTTAAAACTCGTTATTAATTATGAGCATATGAGTGCTACTGATGCGCCGAGTGCGTGCGACTAATGGGCGCGGGCGCATGTCAGTGCTGGTGGGAGAAAGTCAACGGTCTTCCGCGATGCAAACTGCGCAGGAGTCACATGAGCGCCGCGAGCGCGTGACTTTGCGGGGAGAGGGGACAATACATTGCGAAAACCACGTAAACTGGGCTACACTAAGTGTTGCCTCGTATTTTGCATTTCTACCATGTTTTTATTGACATTATAAAGCATTACACAATACAATTAACGTGCCAACATGCGTTTACTTCGTTGGGAATAGCATTTTTGGTATCGGATGTGTAACTTAATTCACCGATGCATATTAATTACGTATTTATGAAATATTCGACCTTATCTAAATTATTATGGTAATCTTAATGATACTCTTGAATAAAATTTGCGTGTTCCGGAATCTGGATCAGAAGATTTTTTTCATTTCATAATAACATTTAAAAATAAAATAATCATAGTATTCTATTCACAATTTAGAAAAGTGACGACTTACGGCGTTAAGGGTCCTTTTGGATTCGTTGGGCCTTTTGCGGGTTTGATCTCGAACGAATCTTTGTGTAAAAATGAAGATCTATTTCGAGATCTAGTTTGTTGAAGGATTGTTCTATGACTGATTTATATCAATCTTTACAGACATTTAAATCCTAATAAAATGATATCTTGGGAGCCAACCTCGATAGAAATAGGAAAATACAAAGAAGATAAAAATCATAATTATAAGGTAGTAGTGATTTCGCCGTTTGTTTGATTTCGAGATAAATTGTTCAAGTCGGTTGTGTAAAAGCACTCACTGATATCGACCCACTGATATGTAAGTGATCGTCGAAGTTAATCATCTTGAAGCGCGGTCAATTTATAGATAGGTGGCCGAAAGTTTTCGGTGAGCGTCTTAAGTAGTCGGTCGCAGCTGCTTTCATCGAAAAACCGTTGTTAAGTCATGTCGGAGGCTTAGATGGCTTGAAGAACTGTGACTCGTAGATACCATAGACACGAATAAAAATACCAAATACCCAGCAGACTTTGTTGTAGATGCAGATAGTAATTTAAAACTGTTTTGAAAGACATAGAACCCACAACTTCTTTTTATAACGACGGTATTGAAAATCTTGAACACCAATTTGAAGTTGCATAAAATTATGATCAAATCGGTTCACTTCAAAACATTCCTTTTCAATTAAATAAATAATCATCAAAATCAGTTTATAAACAACAAGGTAATCGCGTAAAATACAAAAAAAACATAACATTAAGCTGGAAACTTAATTATCTTTGAAATTAGCTAATCATAGGTAACAGAAAAGACCAGTAGCAGTACAACATTTACACTTTGTATCATCAATGAAAATCGCGCGTCGCATAAGAAACCCACGCATGACGCGTACATACCTACATTCACAATGTGTTATGAGGTAACAGGATGTTAATAGTTAATCACATGACTCGAGCTCATGTGCTACGTCAGGAGAAGCTTTATGTCCTTGAACTATAAGTGTAACTTTTAATCTAACAGATTTCGAGACAGGATGTTTCTTGTTTATTTTAATATTTTTTAACTGCATTTGTACATCTGGTTTTTTTACTTAACACTTAAAGTATGTAGCAAGTTAGTCTTAACTATTAGGTTCTTTCTTAACTATTTAATTCCAATTAATAAATATATTTTTATTATTAAGCATGTATTAAAATTTGCCCGTCATATATTGATGACAGAATCAATATTACCTTGTTTTAGCAAATAAATAATTCTGATTCTGATTCTTATATATATTACATCTAGGCAGAATTTCCAGCCAAGATAAAAAACAGGCAAAGTTAAAAAAAAATGAACTGGCATCGTGCCGTGTATTCATATTACACGAACCATTTCGAGCAAATTCTAAGTCAATTGTCAATTTGAAATATGTGTTAAAAAAATTGCTATCCATATATACCTATGTATGTATAGTACTTAATCCCATATTAGGATATGGGATTAAGTACTCATAACTGGCTTAAAGTGTTCATAGCCAGTGGTTCTTATCGATAATCCATAACTTATCAACGAGGTTCAGCAATCAGACTTTTGCGGTCAGTTCGCAGATGGGCAAACGCCAAAATGTTTATTTTTTGTACATCTCCGTACTTCAGCAGGTACGTTAAGCAGTCGGTCTTGGTTCTAGACATTAGACAACGACCTTTAAGTGTGCCTTGAACAACTCTAACACTAAGATACGATAAATAAATTATTTTTAAATGAAAGTAACTGTGTGGTTGCCGGCCTAGAATAACAGGGCCATCCCATACCATCCCGTAGGTGACGTAAAAGGCGCCTAAGTGATACACCAGGTAGGCGAGCAGCATAGTCACTTGCGTACTAGTTACTACCTAATGCGGTCACCAATTCGCATGTCAAGCGCGATGATTAAGGCAAACCCCTCCAAAATGGCAACATTATAGAAAACTTGGGGAGGCCTATGTCCAGCACCAGGGTACGTGTCCCGACCATCTGGGACATGGCGCAAAAGCGGAGCACCGGAGCAGCATACCCGCGTTCCCGGGGCTCCCCCAATCAGGCGCCAAGAGAAGTGCACGGCAGGTTAGGTTTAGTCGGTGCGAGTCCGACATACCCACCCGCAAACACTTTTTGCGGGTGGCATGCGTAGGCAGTCCTCCTGCCTTATCAAAAAAAGGCCTATGCCCAGCAGTGGTCGATATCAGGCTGATTATGACATTAAAGTAAGTGATCGGTGAAGTACGCCACCTGTATAAACATAGTTGCCATGGGCTAAAGTCTTATAATATCTACGTGTTTACGTGCTTCTTATGGCACGTTTAGCTGTTGGTCTTTCCTTTAACGGTAGTCGTTGAGCCAAGTCGGAAGCCTAATGGACGCAGACAAACACGTAGGATACTTTTTTAAATTTGAAAATCGAATCTTCTTATGCTGAAAATTGAGAGCATAGTCTTTTTATTATTTATTTTCTCACCAGAATCCGCAAATAGCAGCAATTAAAAATAAGCTATTTAGACAATAGAGGTTGTGGATCACTGGTTCTTGTGGTAGGTAGTAAATGAAACCTGTAATTTTCTACATGTGTTATTATTTAGTAAGTGAGTATCGAAGCAATAAAGAGAGCTTTAACATTTCTGGTGTTTATTTTCCTTGATTGTAAATTATTTGTCGTAATGGAGTGTACTTACTTGCTTACTTAAAGGATGTTCTATAGGCTGCAAATAACTTGAATACTTAGAAATAATAATTTTCCTCAAACCAATTAATAAGAATTAGTTGCTCGCATTCATCACATGACTGGAGTAAATGAACCATCAAGTTACGAGGAACTACATTGATTTATGCGATAATCCAAGCTCACGTACAATCCACGTCATATCAATAGAAATATTTTTGTTCAAAAACAGTTCTTATACCCTAAGTTTTATGGTTTATCGCTGTTACTACGTATGTGCCGCTAGCTGTACATTGCCCTGTTGTTATCTCCGGATTCTTATAAAGTTATTAGTTACGAGTCATTAACAAAGAGAAGCATCTGATTTTATTATGATGATATTAACATCAAGATTTATTATAATTTGAGTGTATGTTTTCGATTAGCGACTGTCTTTTTGTTATAAAACGATAAGTCGATTCAAGAAAAAATAAACTATATATGTACTTTATTTTTATTAAATGGATTGAAAAGAATGCAGCAGTTGGCTTTTATAGATCCGTACCAAAAAAGTAAAAGCAATCCACAAAGTAAAACTGGCGATTCTGTCCTTGTCTCTTGTCTGTCACAGCGCGGCAGCGGTTTCCTAGAGTCCATTGATAAATTAGTTCTTTATCAGCGTTCTCACAGCGTTATGGTTACGAATGAAAAATAGGTCTTCTTTTTGGAGATACAGCGGCCTTACCTTACCTTTTATAATTATTAAGAAAAAGAAAATCTTTTTATTTTTCTTATTTATTATATTAAAATAAGTTTTATAATGTACAACCGTCTACATCGCTTTACTTTTAACAAATTTAAATCCCTCCTTAGTTTTTGATCCCACAAAACCGGTTCCTATTGCTGCTCCTATACTATCCAAGCGGTCAGGTTGTGAAACCCTAAGTCGCCTGGCATCATCACCATCATCATGTCAACCGAATACAACAAGAAAAGGGTACACTGATTGTTATTTTTTAACTACAAATCGTCACACTTTTATTCAGTCATTTCGTTTTTGGCAGTTTGAAATAGTCTTTTTATTTTTGGTGGACCCTTAATTCTAAAATGAGCTTATATACAAAAAAAACGGCCAGACCGATTCGTTCTTGTGGACATATATGTATATCGTTGTGGCAGACATCTTTATTTCGTTATAAACATTGGTATTATATTAAAATTAAATTCCAGGGATAAAATAAGAAATACTTTTAATGGTTAGAAATGGCTGTTAAATATATCTGTTCCATTTTAATTACATAAATGCTACTTTGATCAAAATCTAACACTTTTGTTTTGTATTGGTTTCACAAAGCCCATGCATCGCGCAATGAGAAGGAGGTGGGGCATTAAGTAGCTCACCCGCATATAGTTATCTCATCGCTGTGGTGATGGTTCTATTGACATCGGTTAACTTGAGTCCTGAGTCGAACCTTTTAAGCAATATATTTAAGTACTTTATTCTACCATATTGTAATGTTCCTATTTGGGTAATATTCCTTTTTGCAAAGTGAAGTTGAACAAAATCAAAAATTGGAAATCATAAATTTAATCATCCAGCGGGCTACAAACCAGTTATCTATCAATTTCGGGTAGGCGCTCTGCCGTTAAGCTACAAACGATACACACAGACAGATAAAATTTAGAATTCCCTTGATAACACCCTTCCGGATGTAGGTAGGCGTTTAGATTAACGCGTCGCATTGCCAAAATAATGCTATAAAACCAATATTTAATGAAGTTGTACAGTGTCATTCGACAGGAATCATACAAGTAATATTTAACCAGATACTACGAATATCAGGATGTACGCTCTTACTATCATGCTGTCCCTAATAAAGTTCTGCAGTATCAAGTGAGTTAACGTAAATGTCTATAAAAACGACGACCCATCCTCATACGGAGCTTGCTATATTCTACATAGCCCCATTACTAGTATGCCGTCTCTTGTAAAGTTTTGCATTAGCAAGAAAGTTAAGAAGAAACTTATTTAGAATAGATCATAGCTAGATGCTCGCACCGGTCCGTAAGCTATCGGCGAGGTGAAGCAACTAAACTCGCGGTCAGTCCACCAAAGTGGTTTGATTTCTGAATGTCTTTGTGCGTCAGAGGGCACGTTAAGTTATCGGTCCCGGTTGTAGTTATTAGACAATAGTCATTAAGCCATGTCAGAGGCCCACTGGGCGGCTGGAACAACTCTGACACTAGGGTAACCACTGCCCATACGATAGGTAAGTAAGTAATATAAAGTTGACTCACAAGCGTGTGATAAGCCTTATACTAAGTGGTTCATTTTGAGTACTAGATGCTTTCAACACATTCGCATCAATTGGCATGCATCAATTACTCGTTGCCTACCGTTACCCCTTCTCTATGTGTTCCAGCGACCTTACTTATGTGCCTCAACTTTGTAATGTGAGTAACACAATAGTATTATTACCGGCAGTCTATTCTGTAAGGTGGAAGTAATTTCTCACTAGAGCTTTTAGTTGAATAGAACAATATCCGGGTGGAGACTTAATACGCAGTTTGTGCAAAGTCACCAAACATCATGTTAGTCGTCATTTATATAATGAAGTAATCTAGGCCCCAGGGCACTATTATATACTTAATTTATTTACGTCATGTATATTACGTACACTGATGAGTAATAACGTTTATCTTTTTTTTTATTTAACTTATGGGAAATACGACCTTATACTTCAACATCAAAAAAAAAGTATTTACACCTGAAATCCGTTAACGGATTTAATACGGGCTTTAAATTATAATATCATTGTGAAGAAAACTGCGTGAGAGTTGTCCAAAATATTCTTGTTGTCGTATGAAGTCTGCGTTTTTGAGCCCAGGTGTAAAAGCCCGAATACAATGCCATCTATTTCTCTCTATGGAACCCCGCTGAAACGGGTTTATTCTTTTAAATACCTAGGTCATCATTTGACCCCTGGCCTCAAAGACGATGATGACGAAGGGAACGAAGGGCGTTGTCAGTGAGAGCGAACATGTTAGCTCGCAGGTTTGCACGGTGTTCAAGGACAGTAAAAATCACTCTCTTTAGAGCCTATTGCTCCTCATTCTACACGTTCTCCTTGTGGGCTAAATATACTCAAAAATCTTACAACGCTCTTCGTATCCAATACAACAACGCGTTCAGGGTGCTGTTGGGTCTGCCACGTTTCTGTAGCGCATCGGGCATGTTTGCTGTAGCCAGAGTGGACTGTTTCAACGCCACAATGCGCAAACGGTGTGCATCCCTCGTGAGCACTGAGCAGGAATCGTGGCCACTCTAACAGCATTCTGGCCATGATCGCAGGCAGATTTGACTGCCTATAAATGAATCATTGCTGCGCTCTTTCTCACGGAATGGGGCATCAGTGATTCATGTATTCCACTAAACAAAATCTTAGCTTTATTTTTACTAACATAAAATAAGTCTTATGTATTACTAACAATTTTGAGTCTTTGGTTACTTTAATAAAGAACTTTATTATTATTATTATTATATTATCTGCCAACCCCCATTAGTCCACTTTAGTGAATGATGGCCTAAGGCCTTTCATTGTGACAGGAAGCCTTGTCCTGACCATTGTGACACGGCCTTAGAGAGGAAAGAATAATCACAGCCCACACTTGTAAACGAGATCTACTATATTAAATACTATAGATTGCACCCTGTTACCATCCTATCTCATCCCGTGGGGGCGTAGAAATTGTCCCGTGGGAACATTTACCAGAAAACGTGCAGCAGTTTCCTTCTGAGTACTGACCATTTACTACGATCGGTAACCCATCCGCCGAGCGTGGGGATTATGGAATATTCCTTCATTATTAGGGGAGGCTCATGTTCTGCGTTATACGTCATTCGGCTGGCATGATTCATATTTGAATGGGGTTTAACACATGTAATAATATAGTCTGTTAATAAGCACAGACATTTGCTTTCAAAGATAGGATTTCCGACACATGACGGATCATAGTACCAATTAATACCCAGACGTAAGTCTGAAAGCTATACGAACAGGCCAATGCGCTCATTTATTTATTTCACTTGGATATTATAAGCAACATTGTACTTCCAATTAGAAGAAACGAGTTTTTATCTTGTCCTGTGTGGTAAGTGTTAAACTACTTTTCAGTTAAATATACTTAACCTGTCCATGTTTAACAGCTTCGCTTTTAGCGTATTGACTAATAGGGGTGAATTAATCCGGCCATACAGCTCCAGAAGCCCACTAAGCACATTGACGATGCTGCGCAGCAACGTCAAGCAGCAAAACAAGCAAGCAGTTAAACAGGGACAGGTCAATTATATTTAAGTGAAAAGTAGTTTAACACTTACCACACAGGGTAAGTTAAAGTATCGTGTCTTCTAATTGGAAGTACAATCCCCGTGAACCAAGGTTTACCTTTGCTCATGGTGCATACTGGCAAGAAGATGATAGTTCGTAATCCATTGATAAGCCCTAACTAAAAGCCATTATTATGGAAAAAAGGAAAGACTATAAAAAAAAATACAAAGCATCACTTTATTCAATCCGTATATTAAATTTGACTTGATTGGTATCTATGGCACATTGCCAGTACGCCTTGGCAAGTGAATGAAGTCGTCACAGTATTACAATATTAGATCATTGGTGATTGATTCAACCCAACTTTATACGAACGCAGAACAGAAAAAACTTATTAATTATGCTTATCAATTGCTTAAATCTCGGGCAGCAGCTTCCTTCTGATTGCTATGACCATCTTACTGCGATCGCCAACTCGTCTGCTAAGCGTGGCGATTTACCATATACCCCCAAGATGATTCTTGGGGGAGGCTTGTCCAGCAGACTTCTTTTGGCTATAATGAGGATGGTTAAGGGTATTAAATCAATACTCAGCCAACCTGATAGGCCACTAGGACCACGCGCTTACGTGTGAATAAGACATAAAACAAAGTTAAACAAAATTCTTAAACAATAAAACAAAACATTGGTTGATTACGCACATATGTAAGAACTTTTGAGGTTTAATTGTTCGTCCTTCATTCATGGACAATTAGGGAGGATTCGGATGTGGAAGTAACCATTGATCACGCAAACTCTGTAGGTACCGGTACCGTCATGGAGGTTACGTAAGTATGGGAAGCAATGTAAGTAAACAACGTTCATCATTACAGCCAAATACGTCCACTGCTGGACAAGCCTCCCTCAAGAATCGTCTTGCGGGGATATGCCATAATCGCCACGCTTGGCAGGCGGGTTGGCGATCGCAGTAAGATGGTCATAGTAATCAGAAGGAAGCTGCTGCCCATCCTCTGGTAGATATTCCCTCGGGTCGACTTCTACGCCCCCCACGGGATGAGATGGGGTGATGATATTCTGATTCTGATATTTGTCGCCGTCACCACACAGCAGTATAAAAAACAACGTTACCTTCTAATAATGTGTGTGTTCATCCAGCTACCCCCATCTGACTAATATTATTATAGATTTTCAACTTTATCACATAAGCATAAGGTAGGAGTAGCTTGATGTTCTGGCGTCTGTAGTATAGCTCTAATCTCAAAAATGGGAAATCTAAATTTAATCGTCCGGCGAGTCCCGAACCAGCACCATCTAGCTTGATGTGCTGGCGTCTGTACATAATTAGTATAATAATATCCTGACTATTACTACTCATAACTAATTTTGCATAGATATTAAAATACCTATGTAAAATAGCAAATCTGGTTACTAAGAATGTTTTCTATAATCTAATAAAGTTTTTATATTTTTAACAACGTAGTTTATTAACTTATGTAATAATAATAATATCATGGGACGTTATGCACACACGGGCATCTGATCTCAAACTAAGCAAATCTTGTACTATGGAAACCACGTAACTGATATACTACAGTATATGTAGTACAGTATATGTTACTTAACTTATGTATATAGATAATTACACTCAGACTCAGGACAAACAGACATGTTTATGCACACAAATATCTGTCCTGGTTGGGAATCGAACACACGACCTGCGGCGTTTCTCGCCGCAGGTCGTGTGTTCGATTCAATTGGCAAGTAGCTCCCAAACCACGCCAACCTTTAATATTAATAATTTTTCTTGATTTTAGACCCAAAATCGATACAAACATATACATGAAATAAATAATTTGATTAAATAAGTTAAACGATCACTAGGCTATTTGCTTTAACTTATATATTCTTTTAAAGACAACGCCCGCATTAGGGAATCTATCACCTGTGTCGCGGGGTACTTTACAAACATATAATAGACGGACACAAATTACATCCAGACTCAGAACAACTATTTATGGGTCACAGAAATAGTTGTCCGGCGCGGGACTCGAACCCGCGACACGAAGCGGCGAGGCGACTGTCTTAGGCACTGCGCCACACGTGCATCTGTATCTTCATAATAAATGTAATTATGTTGTAATAATTTTATTTAAGTTGTTATTTTATTTAACAAGAGCTATTTTGTGCAAGTGCCAAAATACCTGTGGAAAGTATCAATAGTTGAATCTAACTACTAAGAAAATTGTTATTGCGTACAGTTATTATTTTCCATATTTTGGCTACGAAACTATTTAATAATGTTCTCATAATAGCAATATCCATAATGAAATACTAAAAATAAACTATAAAGTATTCTATTTTACATAAAGAATTCCTAAATATTAGCATCCAATCCGGTACTTAAATACAATAGCCATAGTTTTACCAAGTTTTGCCGCGCCGCGTGGTAGGTAAGCTCAACCGGTATCGTCCTCAAGCAAAATGTCAAGGCTACACAGTCACATGACTGCGTATCGAACCTCCCACCCTGATACACCTACTTCTAGTCATGTGACTGGACAAATAAAGTTCGATTAGCATGCTGAATTTTAATTGTTATGATATGCCTCGTATATACTTAGTCTTCCCTGGTGAGTCGCCGGCAAAATGATAAGAACAGAGGTTTCATTTTTGTTAATCTCATTAGATAGAATACTACTAATTTTATAATTTACTGTGTGTTGACGTCATAGAATATCATCACCCCATCTCATCCCGTAGGGGGCGTAAAAATGGGGATACCTACCAGAGAACGGGCAGTGTTTTTCTGTGAACTATGACCATCAAACTACGATCGCCAACCCGTCTGCCAAGCGTGTCGATTATGGCATATCCCTCCATTCTTTTGAGAGGCTTTTGTCCAGCAATGGACATACTTTGGCTGACATGATGAATATTATAAGTGCGAAACTTTTCTGAGAATGGACGTAAATATATTTGGAAGTTTTTACTCTTTCACGCAAAACTACTGAACAAATTTTGATGTAAGAATGTAGTAATATAGCTTATATGTCCGAATAACACATAGGCTATAATTTAACGCGGATACCACCGTGGTACCAAGCAAATTGACAATAACTTACATAAGCTAGCTAAGTGACTTAATTATAACTATTATAAATTAATGTAAATTCTAATTGATTCAATATAAAGCGTATTTCTAAACATCGACATGTACAGACGCCAGCACATCAAGCTTCCACAATCTGTTAAATTTCCCCAATTTAAAGTGAACCTTATGCTTTTGTGATAAAGTTGAAAATCTATAAAAGATATTTGACAGATTGGGATAGCTGGATGTGCTGGCGAGCAACTGGAGACTTGAATCGGTGGGTGAGGCCTTTCTCCGGCATTGAACATCTTTCGGCTAATTATCTATGAGATGATGACTACAAATATGTTCTGATCATTTACAAGCGCTTTTTAAAAGTTTACGTGAGTAAAACACTTTCTTATTCAGTTAAAATATTAACAAATTGTGGATATTTCAAAAAGTGATGTCTTGAATTATCTTTATACTTCTACATCAGCGAACCGCTCACCTGATTGCAAGGTTTTATCATAGCCCATGATGCTCGTGACACATACTGCATTATTTACGCGTTTTGAACCTTCCTCTCCTCTACTATTTCTGGGGATATTATTCGTGATCATAACTGCATTATTAACCTAGAATATACCTGCAGCGTTTTTACGATATGCTGGTACTTCCCCAGATAAGCTGCTCCATATTTATGGACAAGTCATTTGCCATTGCAGCAGTAAGATTATGGAACGCCCTGCCAATTAATATAAGACGTGCCCAAACTGTTGCCACGTTAAACAAAGGTGTTTAAGAACACTACCGTGCGTCTGTAAAGATCCTTCCTCTTTAATATATTATTTATGTATTTTGTTATTTTATATATTATTCACTGTATAGTATTTTATAGAATGTATACATTAAGTTAAGTTTATGTATGTATGTTTATCAATATATGTAGACATGTATTTGGTATGCCCCTTTACACTATTATACACATTTTTTATCCACTACTACATTTGTTACACACCCACTTTTTAAAACTATTACAGCTCCTATCCATCCAAATGTTGTCTGGAAGATATCGCTTAATGCAGTAAGACCGCCCATTGTATTAGAGTGTATTATTTTTTTGTCCTACCTATTAATCCTGCTTGTGAGTACAGTAAAGAGTATTCTATTCTATTCTGCTTATAAACTCAAAAAAACCAGTTCTTACTTCACTTATGCACGCATAATAAAGAAAGTATGTACATACATACTACCAACAGTACATATAGAACAAATAAGTACAGTACTACCAACAATGAGACGGATAACGTATGAGTTTTGATGGGTGGCCAGTACCACCTCCTTTAAACATGGTTGTAGATGTGACTATGTCTGGTTGAAAATACTATTTGAATGAAATCCACCATATGCAATTTAAGTTTGTACTGTCTAAATAAATAAGAAAATAAAGCTAGACAAATTGGGTATGAAAAAATTTAAAGGCTAATTTCATTAACGCAAGGAAATAAGTCTTTTATTTTAAAAAATTCCGCAATGCGCCTTACATTGTGTAAACATTTAATTTGAAAGATTATACTTAATTTTGAGAAAATACATTCAGACCATCGATATGTTTCGAACCTACATTATCTGGCTCCATGACTTAACTTTGCCAATTAAAATACGGCCAATTCTGCAATTGAAACTTATCATTTACCATTCTCTTCGGTGATCCTTATTTATTATTTTAAAATAAAATAAGTTCTTATTTTGTACTGCTGTCTTTTCCTTAAGGCAAATAATTATATTTAGTATGTTACGTTAGTAGTATAAAGTAGTAATAGTATTACTTAGAAATAGGCATAGTACTTCTAAGTAATATTAAGTAGAAAACATCCTAGCTGGGAATCATCAAATACAAGAGGTAATTATTAATAATACACGGTAATTATACACAGGAACCTAGCCTGTGACATTAATTATATGACATTCATACTACATTAACGTAAGAATATAAAATAAAGTGTCGCATCTCATTGAAAAAACACAGAAGCGAAGCACAGTTATATGTATTTTATTGTTAACTAGTCAATTTTATAAAATATTACTTAATCCTATTAATATCATAAAGGCGAAAGTGTGTGAGGGTGTATGTTTGTTACTTCTTCACGTCTAAACGGCTGGAACGATTTAAATAAAATTTGGTATCGAGTCAGCTGACACCCTGGATTAACACATAGGCTATAATTTATAAAGTTTAATGCGGGTAAAACCGCATGGCACAGCTCATTTTGATAATATAGTTGAAAAATAAGATCAACGCTATTTTATGTTCTTCATTTTTGTTACATTATTCGCTTTGTCTTGTTACATTTTTCATAGTTATGTCTGGGAGTGGCATTGTTGTTTCTTATTTTTGTCCCATTATCCCATTTAGTAACATTAGAGCTCCATCACAAAACTCTGTAAAGCAGCATCACACAAAATTAGGTTTTACGCCTGACGTGAATTATACTGCAAGAATCGAAATTACGTGTTGCATCGCTATATCTCTAACTTTAGAGGCAGAGATATTAAATTAGATTACTACTATACTACTATTAACTATAGAGTTATTGTAATTTTATGATTCATAACAATCATAGCACTTAAGATTAAGGTAATATGTATTAGGAAGTATAAAAATTGAATG
This sequence comes from Pseudoips prasinana, assembly GCA_951640165.1. Classification (NCBI taxonomy): domain Eukaryota; kingdom Metazoa; phylum Arthropoda; class Insecta; order Lepidoptera; family Nolidae; genus Pseudoips; species Pseudoips prasinana. The sequence continues at coordinate 22,771,912 of OX621240.1, forward strand.
TTGTTCATTTTATTGGCATATAAAAATCAATTATAGGATATCAAATTATTTCAACATTTTGGAATTAAATGATGTTTAATTACTTTTCTTGGTAGTCTGTGTAAGGTTAATATAAAACATTGATAGGTCCATCAAATTGCCAAGTAAACTTTTAAGAAGAATCCTACATATATCAAATGAAATTTATTGGCATCAGCAATTGAATATAAGACCTTGTAAGTTGTTTATATATTGACATAAACATATGCAATATAAACGAGACAAATGTTTATTTGGGATCTATCTGAATTTTATGAATAATAACTTGGGTTATCTATACACACTGCCACCTGATCCCAAACTCGGCAAAGCCTGTACTATGGCAGACACTGCTATTTCTAAATATTATAAATAAATTACACCCACACAATTAAAAAAAATGAGGACGTATTGCTGGCTAAGGAGGTAGCGGAATAAGAAAGAGGGCAACTTTCTCCTACCCAGCCCGCGCCAGGAGAGTCGGGCGTCGGAGGACGCAAACTGCGGATCCCCGTTCTCCATGAAGAACAGCTTGCGGGTTGCTTGCTTGGGACAGCTAGCTTCCCGATCAGAATAGGTCCGAGATTGCGATGTGTTGTGTTCTATACACGCATCTCGTGAGGAAAAAGATATAGGAAGGGCCAGCACCTACCTGGGCTGCGGCACGTAAATTGGGGTCCGGACTGAAGTTGGCTGCAGGAACACCGTGGTGGTTTTAGTGGGTAACATGTGGGACTTCCACATACCCCGTCGCTTCCCTATTGGGGTCCTATAAAATGTTTCAACCACGAAAAAAAGCAAGGTTCTGTTATTATTATTTTGGCTGTTTTTGTGATACATGACCACTCCCTCAGTCTGTGTATATTTATTTATTGTAATGAAGTATTCGTAACCTGTTAATGGTAGATATAACGTGTACACGAAATTCAGCATTCTGTCAGAATAATGAGATCCCAATTGGTGTTGGTTGGCCATATTTCGGTTTATTTTTTGACAAATCATTTTAAAATGGATATTGCATTGCGGGATTGATGAGAAGTTGTCAATACTCCAGGACTGAGATGATGCGGCCTATAGTTCATGTTTGTACCAGTAATTCGTTGTTTATATCCATTAGATTATTATTTATTTATTGACTATTTCTTTTTTTATTGGACGGGTAACATCAGATTTATATAGTTGATTTTGGTGGAATACATTCTAGCACAATTTTAGTATGCCAGTAATACCGACATGTAATTTCTCTTATGTGGAGATTTTGGAAAGAGTTAATATGTTATTGACTTATATGAAGATATAATGAAATTGTAAGTGAGGAAGTGGTTGTTATAGTTAATTATGAATTTAGTGTAGTTTTGTTGGCAACTTTAACTTGGATATGTTATATACATGTATGTGATCGGGGTTAGATATTTTTGACAACGGCTTAGGCATATACTATGAAACATATAATAGTTTAAATAAGTACAGAAGCCAAATAAAATTTCCTCAATTGAAAGTAAACCTTATCCTTAAGTGATAAAGTTGAAAATCTATAACAGAAATTTGACAGACTGGGGTACCTGGATGTGCTAGCGTGTGCATATAATACAGCATAAAAATACCATTTCATTCTAGATAAATTAGTCAGTCTGAATTGTTATAGGATTTAGTGCTAGTTTGCATAAATCATTCAAAATATCTATGCGAAGGGGTTTTCAATTTTAATTGGTTGTGATGAAAACTCTTCCGTAAGATGTCCATGTCCTTTTGTTAAGGCAGGGGTATGCCTTTGCATGCCACCCGCAGAAAGTGTCTACGGGTGGTATGTCGGACTCGCACCGACTAAACCTACCTGCCGTAGAATAGAATAGAATATCTTTATTTGCTTTGAATGTAGGTACAAACATTAGTTGTTAAAATACATTTTGTAGAATCCTTGTACATTCTGCCATAATAAAGCATGCAAATTAATTTTTAAACTAAAAAGACATGGAGACATTAAATTTAAATTTGCTTATCATCTAGGAATTCTTGCAAGGTATAATAGCATTTTTCAGCTAGCAGTGCTGAGAGGTCTTTTTTGAACCTTTCCAATGGGAGATCTTTAATGCTGTTTGGCAGCTTATTGAAGATAACAGGTGCCATATAAATAACACTTTTTTTCAAAAGACTGGTTTTGTATGCAACTGTACAGAACAAATTGACCTGTATTTCGTTGTGGCCGTGCCGTGGACTTCTATTGGCGCCTGATGGAGGGAGCCCCGGGAATGTATGCTGTTCGGATGCCCCCCTTTTGCGCAATGTCCCATATGTTTGGGACACGTACCCTGGGAAGGATGTCCATGTCCTGTGCAGTTCTTTGGTGGTAGTTGGAAACAAATTTAAACGTCTGAATAAAAATAGTTTTTTTAAATTCCATATTATTCTTAAGTTATTATATATATACATATTATTACATATGTAATTTTGTGTATGAATAAATCTCGGGAGAGCTTTCATTTCGTCTATCACTCAAACGCATAGAGAAGAGTTCAACGCGCCATATATTGATCATGTTTTTTGTATGAATCAGTATGTGGAAGGTCGGTTTACTGTAACATTGTTTAGTCCAACATTGGCACGAGTTACACAGCTTTCTACCATAGAATTACAAGAAATATCAACTCAAGAAATAATTTAATGTTTTTATTACGTTTTTTCAGTTCTGAACTCATATTGGTATGTAGTTCCGAAATCAATTCCATATCCATTTTTTTTATTTTAATTTTGCACACATATATGTAAACCCAGCTGGACTTAATGTCAGAGGAATTATCTACCAATAAACATTTAGGCGATGCAGAAAAAATCATTCCATCTAGATTATTTGAAATCGTTGTTAGGGTTTCAAAACAGTTACTATTTACACACTATAGGAACATAGTTAATACTTATACGTTTTCTACTGTCATCGTCCACAGTATTTCAGTTTTCCATCTGCTATTATAACACTATGTCGTACTAAAAACATTTCCAACAAAGAGATTATATTATAAGCGTTTAACTAATGACTTTAAAAATAATACACATAGCGCCATCTTACCACTAACAAGGACATTACTTTGGCTAAACATTCAAGTGGATGAAAACACAAACTAGTTATTTTCACAGCGAAGTATTCCACGAAGAGTTGTATGACCATTCCGCTAGGTGGCACAGTTTAACCATAACAAAAATATATGGCTATTTTATTTAAATGAGTAGAAAATGCAAATTTAACTCTAACATAGTCTATAGGATAACTTGTGTCCAAACTTTTACTTTTTACATTACGTAAGAGATTATGAGTTTTGTAGTAACTTTCAGCTTTGGTTATATACACAAGGACTTATATAGTAAAGGCGTGGAAAAGAATTTAAAGTGGCGCGCGTTGATGTCTTTTGTATGAAAATATTGTGTCAGTTTGATTTATTGTAGTATTGACCACGTTACGTGTTCTTTCTTGTCTAGCGGTATGTAGTGCCCAATTTAATGATGACTTTGGGGGCACTCTAGGTACGCTTTTTAAAATTTCTTCCATACATCCATCCAAAGGTAATGCAGACTATTACTGTCGAACATCAGTGAAGACAATACCTATTAGGAACATGTTAATAATATTCGTAAAAGTTTATTGTCCTATTTTTCATGTACCATGTGTAAAGTAAATAATTGTATTTAATATCAGTCGATAATTCAAACCATGTCGGGGAAAAAAAATAATTTACTTTTGCTATATATTGCTATATTTGTGAGCTTATAATTTGTAATGTTTTAAAGCTAACACAAAAATATTTTAATTCATGTTTTCTTTAATATTTTGGGCTACCCTAAAGTTAATGTAAGGATGTTGTCTGCTTTAATCGAACATTATTGAGTATACAGCACTTAATTGTTTTCGGTGTTTCAAAAACTGACCTACCCCTGGACATAAATATGTTTGAGTAAATTACAAGCATAGCCGATGTGAGGAATTTTTGCCGGTTATATGAATGGAAAGATTTTTTTTTAAAAGAGTACGCCATCCCTATGTTATCTAATCCCCGTGTCGCGGGGTACTTTAAAAACATATAATCGACGGACACAAATTTTATCCTAACTCAGAACAATTATTTATGGGTCACACAAATAGTTGTCCGGCGCGGGAATCAAACCCGGGACACGGAGTGGCGAGGCGACTGTCTTAGTCGCGCCACACGTGCAGTCAATATAGAACTAACAATATTTTGACTTTTTATTACAGTGCAGACTCTTGGTCGAATTTCGGTAACGGTAACTAATCAAAGGAAAGTACTCAACAACACAGAACATATTCATTAGGGAGAAATCAACCGACGCGTTTTAGCTCAGCCTGGAGATGTAAGACCGCCATCTACCGGTGACCGGACATTTATCTTGACAGAAAAATCCCTAGAAGAGTTTTTGCCCCGACCCAGGATTCAAACCTCATTATTTGCGATTGGAACTGTTACCGTTACCCCAACAAAAAGTGTCATTGTTATAGTTATTATATAAATCGGAGAGTCGGTAGTATAACGGTATGATATGAATACACTGAACCGAGCTTGCGTAGTCAAATTGTGAAATGAACACATCAACGGAATGCTAAATTAATATTCGGCAATACGAATTCCAATTTCACTTTTATATTCGAAAGCCAAGAAGTCAAAATTTCTTAACATTTCATTAGAAACTATTTTATTAATTTTCCAATTCTAAAGCAAACAACAGTCGCCGGTGAGTTGAGAGCAAATATTTCTTCAAAGATCGGCGAAGATTATTGTTTATTAAGTAAGTCTTGGTTGGTCTAAATTTTACGAATATAAAGTTGATCATGTTGAATAGAATAAATATTGGTTTTTAGGCAAGTCCAGAAACTTTAAAAGAATAGATAGTAATAACATTTTTACCAATTAGAACAGTCCTATAATTTCTCATCAAGAAGTCGCTTATAATTTTGTCGGTACGCCTTAGTTCTAATAAGCTTATGGCCAGCTTCACTAAATAAGTATCTTCATCTTACAGCTAATACCCATCATCATATCAGTCGAAAGATGTCTGTTTCAGGACAATTACTTCCCCAAGGACCTCCAACCAATGGAACCAAGGACAATGGAATTCTGTTCATTATTGCAGACGGGTTAAATCGCAGTATGCAGTTCATAGTACACAGAGAGACGCTGCTGCCAATTCTCTAGTAGATATTCCCACGGGACGAAAACTACACCCTCTACCTACGGGATAAAATTGGGTGGTGATAACTCCTGTTACTATCAAAATAATAACTTGACTCCTGACAAGTTATTATTTTGATATTATGTCCAGGATATGAGTTAGGTTTTGTTGCAGATGAGTATACGGGTCACCTGATGGTAAGTAATAACCGCAGCCCTTGGACACCTGCAACATAACAGAGGCTGCGTTATCTTGGACTGTCATCATACACTGATAAAATAGTGATAAGGATTCTAATGATTTTCTTGACTCTGTGGCCAAGGGCATCAAACCCGAATCATGCGCAGTTTCACATTTAGAAATTGCACTTTAAATAATGAAAACATAAGTGGATACTATTATTTCTAAAACTTGGAATTTCAACTAAACTGCTTATTGTATTAATTGGTATCATCATAAAATGTATCACCACGAAAAATACAATTCTTAAAATTGTTGAAAGAAATAAAAATGTTTTTATTGAACACATTCAAATGAAGTTTGTGCAAATCTTTTACTTACATAAAAAACTTATATACTACTTATATGTTGCATTAATCATGGTCAAAATAACATTAAATAACTCACGTTAATGTCGTATAGTCCAATCTGTGCCGCATCACTCTTTTTCAGTCCTATAAACTGATCACAAGCCATACCTAGACCTGTATAGATGACCGCAATACGTGGTCTCATTAAAAAGCATTGCTGCGCTTTGGAGGTTTGGTTTTATGTAAGTATCGGTTATTGTAATCCTAAGGTAACAGGCAGTAATCCATTTCAGACATCTACTGTGTCAAGGAACTACAATATTGTGCTGGCTATTATCCGTACAAATAAATATAAATAAAAACCTTCTACTTAGTTCCCATTACGATAAATATAGCATAATTAGCCGTAGCAAGTGGGGCATAATACGAGACAAGTCCTGTCCCGTGCGTGGAGGCGCGCTGGCGGAAGTGAGAACCGAAAGAAAGTACTCGCCACTAACCGGTCGCGTTTGTAGGCCAACTGAGTTCATAGCATAGAGTAGCGAGCGCACAGAGTAATGGCCCTAGGAATTAATGAGCCGTATTAAGAACCAAAAGCCTCAACAGCCTCGTTGTTCTATCGGTAGCTTGTTCAACCGCAAATAATGAGGTCTTGGTTTAAAATCCCAAGCCGGGCAAAAAATGAATTGGGATTTAAAAAAACAAACAAATATTTCTTAGTATCAGCCCGAAGTCTGGGAGTTGGCGGTATAAATCCCCCATACCTCGGAGAGCACGTTAAGCCGTCACTCCTGTACCTGACCTCTTTCCGGTCATGTCGCTAGTCATCCCATCGGATCATGCGAGTGATGGAACAGAAAGAACCTAAGTGTCTGCGCACACACTATGGCCCGTGCAGATATCAAGTCGCCATTGTATTGTATGTCTTTTATTGCGGACAAATAAATCCATAGAGTGTTAGTAACATAAAAATAACTTATTTTCTAGTGTTAGTATTTACAATTAACCGTACAAAACGGCAAATAATTGGCGAGTTGAGATTCTCGGCTATAATTTTCAAAATGCTATTCCGACTGTCTCTCACTCTTCGCACAAGGGATGCTGTTTTTTTGCGTACAATCGCATAAAAATCGTCGGTTCGAGCTTGCGCAAACATTTTCGCACTACAGTAACGAGGCAGACTCAATAGCATTCTGAAAGCATTATTATACTAGACGCGGAAGACATCTAGCGTTCCCTTGTTGTAGTTGAACCATAGATTGCCCGTGTACAGACTCTGACACTTATGCCTTAAACAGGGTGATTTTAAAGTGGCCTGTACATCGTGCAAACCTACGGGCCAACATGTTGCTCCGGACCGCCAGAGCCCTCCGTTCCCTCTCAATGTCCATATTGTCCTTGAGGTCGTCAGCAAGAAAGTGTCCTAGGTATTTTATGGTGGATACCCTGTTAAATTTTGAACCATTTAAAAGTAGATCGGGTCCATTCCATTGACGCTTGCCACCGACCTGAAAGATCATATATTCGCACTTTTTTACATTAGACCGTGCGAGTCAGCATAGGCCTCACATAACCTAAGTAACTCTCCAATTGATTGTGACTGGCCGCCGTGGCCTAAATCATACGAGGACATTACTGCAAATTATAAGATGATAAACTGAGCCGTTTTCATAATTAGCTCATTTCAATTTATATACGTTTATATAATTAGCTTTTTTTTAAAAAAAGGCAACGCCTGCACAAGGGAATCTATTCCCTGTGTCACGGGATACTTTACAAACATATAATAGACGGACACAAATTACATCCAGACTCAGAACAACTATTTGTGGATCACACAAATAGTTGTCCGGCGCGGGACTCGCACCCGTGACACGAAGTAAGCGAAGCAACTGTCTTAGCCGCTGCACCACACGTGCTAGCTCAATTGAATGTGCATAAGTTAATATGTATACGTATCCTTAATCTTTTTTAATGTACCGATACAGTTATAATTGTCTAAAAAATTGTATTTTATATGCTAAATACAATAGGTGACCTAAAAATTATGTTAAATTACTTTCCTATTTATCCATTAGGTTCACAGACGTAAATAATTATGGTTGCTGTGTTAGTAGTCTAGTTAAATCCAATTTTTTATAGTTTTCATTATTTAATCATAATTATGTACGTGTGTAGTTATATATAACGATCGGGTTTGTATCTTAATATCAAATATTTAACCACACCAAATATTGGTCGGTAAAATTAATAATTACATACAGAATGCGAACATACACAGTCGAATGATTTAATTAGGAAAAAATCTGAGAACTCCTGCCACGCAATTAACTAACTGGGTGTGTTGTTCACGGCGATGAATATCACTACCCCACCTAATCCCGTGGGACGCGTAGAAATCACCCTGAGTGAGTATCTACCAGAGAACCAATAGCATCTCTCCGTGTATGTACTATAACCATCATACTGCGACCCTTAACCCATCTGCTAAATTGACATGAGTTGTGACATTTCGCCTCAAATGATGAATACATTATCCATATTGGGGGAGGCCCTTGTTCAGTAGGGGGACGTAATTTACCTTAGAACTCCACTGATGGCCATATATCAACCTTGTAGGGGGTGGGTGTAACATAAAGTCCAAAATACTGTTATAATAGTTTATTAACGTTACTGTTGGAGTGACATGAACTTAAACACAAACTATATGAAAAAGCGCGAAAACGTAGGAGTGGCTGAGAACGTGCGACTGTGCGCATCGTGCGACACCGGGCGATTCTTTCTACTGTATCTCTTTCGCGGGCCTCTATGCGGCAGGCAGCACGAAGTGCCGAACATTCCCGACCGCTTACGAATTATAGCGAAGAGGGAGCTTACCCCTGGTAGTGCAATCGGTCACACGGTACAATTATAAAACCTCGCAATTTAATTCTCGAAGAAACATAGTTTAGAAATTATATTTTCAGTAAAAGAAATGCAAACACTCTGACTATGGTAATAATAGTATTAGCATTATCTTGCATCTGAATACAGTAAAGTAAATAACAATTTAAGCAGTGTCCGAGATCTGAGTACCTGTAGCATTTCTCTGTATGATTCGAAGTCTGTGGTTACCGTGTTTAGCTGCTCATTTCTATTAGCGTCAAAACTTGACATACTATGATTATCCCGTTAGCGAACGGGTGTAGGTTATTGCTACACTCCCAATAGGATAACATTAAAATAGAATACAATTTTCTTTCTTTCCACATTAATAAATAACCAGAGATCTCCAAAATTGCAGCTCTACCCACATCCATTGACTTCCAGCGACCCTCACAAGTTTATCGGCACATCTTGTAGGGGCCCTGCCCACGATATGTCTTTCGATTTGTTGTCGCCACGTAAATAAATAATAATAATCAATCCGAACAACAGCGCCATCTAGCCCAAACTAAGGAGAACTACTTTTTTGTGTTAATCATACATACAATGCATTATGTTGTCTTACTGTGTGGCTGACGGCAAAAATAACATCACCCCTTTTCATCCCATGGGATGTAAAGGTAGAAGTCGATCCGAGGGAATATTTCCCATGGAACGGGCAGCACCGTCTCTCTGTTAAAATGACCATCATACTGCGGTCTGCCAAGCGTGGGGATTGTGGCATATTCCGCCAAATTGTGGACACAGCTCCATTGTGTAAATCTTTTGTGGAGGCCTTTCTCTGCATCCTGCAGTGGACGTCAATCGGCTGACATGATGATACCTAAAATTCACATAAAACGACAAATAAACCTGTTATAAAATCCTCAACTGCGGGTATAAGTTTAGATATAGTATAGTATGGTTGACTAAACTGATACCTAATCTGGGCGGTGGCCTTATTAACATCGACCTCGTGTCCGGAAGGACACGAGGTCGATGTTAATTTAATTTTTTTTTTTTTTTGCAATAACAACATATTCTCTTATTTAAGTTAATTTTAAGGAATAGTAACAATCACTTGAAGTTATTATCACCTACTTAAAGAGGAAAAAAGTTACACAAGAAATAAATAAAACAAAAACAAACTACAATATCAGTTGACATTTTGTATGAAGAGCCAGCAATTTAGCGGCCACTGACATTGTTAAACTAAAACACCGACATGAAAATTAAAAACATACCTTGCCTCTCTGATAATTAGTTGTTAAGTAAATTTATAATAATTATATGCTTTTCTTAGACATTAAAATTTTTATGCTATTACTACCTAAGCCTTTTTTCCATGGATATATATGGATAAGAAACCTTATGGGAAATATTAGTAATGTACATATATTAATGTTTCTAACGTTAACCTTTCCATTCCCCAGATCACTTAAATGCAATGGTTATTGCAATTTGTAAGACGTTTATACTGGCCGTAGTTTAAATTGAGAATATGAAAAAGGAATACTGCGATGGAGTCCTCAGATGAAAAGGAAAATTTGTATAAAATTACATGACTGAAATGACTTTAAGTCATGTCATTTTACTTTTCAAATATATATCAGGTTGATTATTTTTTTTGCTGTGTGGTGACGGCATAGAATGTTATAATCCCATCTCATCCCGTGGGGGCGTAGAAATTGTCCGAGGGTTTACCTACCAGAGAAAGTGCAGCAGCGTTTTTCTGTGAACTATGACCATCAATCTACGATCGCCAACCCGTCTGCCCAGCGTGGCGATTATGGCACATCCTCCCATTCTTTGGGGAAGCTTTTGTCCAGTAGTGAATATATTTTGGCTGACATGATGAAACGTAATTTCGATGTAAAAGTCTACATATTTTAGTAGCCTGTGATAAATTAAACATTGGGGCCGGCACGCATTTTCATCGTGTAAAATACAGAGTCAGTCTAAAACAACTGTCCGAAGAAAGTCTTGAAGATTGTATTTTATCAAATTATATAACTCTCAATAAGCATTAGCTATTAAAGCGTAATATCGGAGAAAATAACCCAATTACACATCGTAAATTGTTAGGTGAAATCGACTAACGTTAACTCTGATTCGATCTAAACGTCGTTAAAAGTTCCGTTGTTTCAAAATTATAGGCGGAAATAGAAATTTGAAGTTAGGAATTAAGTTTATTCATGTGCAGGTGGCTTTCTGCGTATTAGATAGTTTATTGTTTCTTTATACTATTAAGTTGGCACACAAGCATACGTTATCAAACACTATTTGGCAAAACATGCATAATATTTAACACTTCTATTTTTAGTATATTTTTAGCTTCGATATTGATTGTAGATCACGCCCCAAGTATCTTTTAAAAAAATATTCAATGTACAGTATTGACTTTCCTACGCTTTTATTATATGTATAGATATGTATGTATTTAGAAATATATAAGTATGTATATCAGTTGTCTGGCATGTCATAGCACAGGCTCTGCCTAGTTTGGGATCTGATGGCAGTGTGTTAGTGTCCCAAGAAATTTAATTATTTTTTCAGTGGCCGATTCAAATAGTAAATATCTCTATTCCTACAAGATGTTGCGCGTACGCAAAGACGCGAGTAAAAGCAAGTCATATTATGAATCATACAATTAGTTATGAAAAACTATATAATTTAACATACGTAAAAACTTTCTTCCGTTAAGTAATTCTAACATCGTCATAACATAAGTTACGTCTTGAGTAAAATACTACGTATGATTGTAATAAGATATTTGTACCGTGAAGATGGTAGGTGACTAGTAGCCGTGAACTTGTGAGCTTAGTTATTTCATGCTACGTTACGCGACGGAGACTCATTATATTACGCTTACCTCGGCCTTTATATTGTTATCATTGAATCTTATGACTTTTAAACTGTTACTTATTAACATAATATAACATAACGCCATTGCTACTATGAATCAAGACCTGAGTGCCATCAGTCAGCTAGATCGTTCGGTCTTCAATTAAATCCCATCAAGTCGCAGGCCATGATTATTGGCAGCAGGCAAATGCGTGCTGGTTTTGATGTAGGCTCTTTTCCTCCTGATCTACTAGACAATGTGCATATGGCTACTCGGACACCGCTAAGAACCTCGGGGTTATTATTGATCGGAACTTATTTTGGAATGTTTTTATTAATGAAGTCAGCAAAAAGGTCTATTTTACTTTTCACTCACTTAGGTGCCTCCAGTACTTTTTGCCATTTGAAACCAAAATCATTCTTGCTCAAACTCTAATCCAGCGCATTCTGGACTATGCTGATGCCTGCTATCTGGATGCTACTGAAGAGCTATTAAACAAACTTGAACGCTTACAAAAATTATGTATGTATTTATGTATATGTGTGTTTTTGTTTCTTTCTTTTATACTTTAAGTGTGTACATAGATTTGACATAAACAATTTTTCAAAACCGACGTGCAGTTATAAAAAAAAGGAGAGCGAAGATGGCCAAAGTCTTTTGTTTGCCACCTTCACTCTTCAATCTTCATAGATATACACCGTTTCGGGTACTTGTCACCATCCTTATTTCGAAAATATTTCTACACGGTTCATGTTGCTTATTCTAATACTCCCTCTGACGACTGTACCATACCTGACTTGTACAAAGTGTAACATAAATGGTACACGGTACTTAAAAAGTTAACCAAGAATAACGATTACTTGATGCATTTTTCGGCTGACAATCTGGTTCTGCTCAATTGAACCGTTTTCATTTTTGGATAGCGCTTTTTAAGTTTCATCCTCTATTAAAATTACACTTTTTACATTTCTATCATTAACATTTATCTTTCATCTGCGCAAATGTAAAGCACCTTACCGACTCACCATTTCCTCAAAGAGTCAACTGAGTAATTTATCTTTAAGAAAGAGGGGCTTATCGATGTTTACTTTCAGTATTGCTGTTTAATACAATGTGTCCCAAGATAGTAATAGTCGATGGCCATACGTCCTAAAGGAAGCGAAGGACGAGTGACACAAATATTTGCTGTATGTGTGTCATTATGAACGCGAATACGTTGACCTTACTGTCGCGATTTGGTGAGTAAGTCACAGCGTACTGCATGTCACAGTATGGGCAGTAATCGGGAATTTCCTGAAGTGTCTACGTTAAAAATATATGTGAAACTGATTTTTTTATAAAAAGTTACAGTAAAACGGCATTAATAGAAATCCCAGGGTGAAAAGAGATGGAAATGATATCCATACATAAGTACAATTTTGTTACCGTTTTGAATCCATATAAAACTCATTTATACGTATTTTTATTTATACTTACATCATAGGCCTTTATATAATGTTAAACGCTGTGTAACAAAAACCTGTATTTATCATTGTTAAGTAGAAATATAGAAGTAAATTAAATAAAAATAGAGAAAATATAGAAGTCAATTAAATAAGAGATTAAATAATAATAATATTCTACGACCTTACATCACAGTCACAGTCACCTGATTCCAAATTAAACAGTGCTTGTTCTATGGAAATCAGATAACTGATCTATCATGATCTATGATCAGATACTACTTTTTTGTAAATACATACTTATACAGATAATTACACTGAGACACAGGACGAAGAGACATGTTCATGCACAGAAATATCTTTCCAGGTCGGGAACGAACCCACGACCTGCAGCATGAAAGGCAAGCATCAACCAACCACGCAGCCAGCACATCAATATCACAATCTAGCCACCGTATTAAAATAATACATACATAAAAATGTGATGTTTTCTTTTAAATCTGAAATTGAGGTTTGACAGCAACACCATGCACACAACCTGCACCTGAGTTAGAGACGGAGAGAAAGTCCTCCGAGTCCATTCACAACGCGCATACAAATATTTGTCGACGCCTACTACACCAAAAACGAGTTTAGACCTTTCTATACACGGGAATGAACTAAGTGAACTTTACTTTATTCTCCAGTTAATAAATATTTATATTTCAATTTTATATTTATACATTTTACTCACTCATTATGGACTATCTTACTTGACTCCCAAATTTATGTCTAAAAATATACATATACATATATGTATATTTTTAGACATAAATTAGAAGACATATATGTCTTCTGTATTTGTTATGCGCTTATTGTATTATGCATTTAATTTCCTACTATATCCTAGTTGACCACTCCTTTCCAGTTCATTTATTAGAAGTATAATGATGTACATCGAGCTACCCCAATCTGTCAAATTTCTTTTATAGATTTTCAACTTTATCACAAAAGCTTAAATTTCACTATACATACATATCATCTACGGTATTACAATGCTATAGTATATATTATGTGCGCTAGACAATGAATAAAAATATGGTGTAATAACCCTAATATATAATACAGCTGTTGATCCTTTCTGCTCGTGAGCAGAGCTGAGGTCGAAAGGTTAATGTCGTGAGGTTAAATCCCCCCCCCCCCCCCCCCCCGAAATATGTATATATGTTTATGTTAGGAATCAGATGACAGTAGTCTAGTTAGTTTATTTAATATTTTATTACAAATATTTTATAGTTTTAAATACTTTAGGAAACTAGAGGTTTAAACGCGAGAGGTAGAAAATAAAATCCAATGCTGAGTTGATTTGATTGCCTGAAACTCTTTATGAACAAACTTACACGGACTGGTATTAGTTGTAAAATTGAAAACATCAAGTAGTGAACACTAACATTTTCAATGAAACGTTTTAATTGAGTCATTGTGACTTAAGTATTATTTTCAATTGGCAATCTTCCATAAATATGCACTTGGCTTTTCATTTTTATATTGGAAAGTTTTGAAATACGTTTTTATAAACAGACAAACAGCCGAAAAACCTCCACTACTGGACAAAAGCCTCCCCAAGGAACTCCACAATTACCGGTCTTTCGTTATCCGCATCCAGCGGTTTCCTAAGACATAAGACTACGTAAATCACATGTTTATATTTTTTCTCTTAATCATCACGTTTTTTCTCAGGACTGCCTAAACTTTCTAGCTGTGTAGATAAAGTCATAATGTCGTGACTGAACATTTCTAGTTGGAGTGATAATGCTTATCTTACATCAGACCATATTATGTCTTATAAATCATATATAGCGGCGAAAGCTGGCTGGTCGAGCACAAGTCACTGTAATCATTAGTAAAAATATAGCTAAAAATATTAATTTTAATAATTAAACTTAAACATAATCTCTATAAATAGTTGTTGTGAGTCTGCATGTAATTTGTGTCCGTCAATTATATGTTTGTAAAGTTCCCCGCGTCACAGGGTTTAAGTTCGCTAATCCGAGAGTTGTCTTAAAATAAAATAAAAAAAACTTGATACGAGCTAGCTAAATATTATTGCTATTATATAATATAAATTTTATAAATGTTTTCATACAATCAATACAATGTGTACCTAAATGTCTATGTAACTAGAAATAATAATGTATACAACTATATTACTATAAACTTTTTCTGACTATTTACATGCGCTTTTTTTAAGTTTACGTGAATAAAAACCTTTTTTATTATTATTATTTCAATCTATCAGAATCATAGAAACGACTGCTATCAGACCTTGCAACCCTTACTGAAACCGGGACTTATATGGTTACACTACGTGTCAGGTCAGGGACGATTATTATTTATTTTATATCAGAGGACGAAAAACAAGCAAGTGGGTCACCTGATGGCAAGTGATCACCGCCGCCCATGGACACTCGCAACCACCAGATGAGTCGCGGCTGCGTTGTCGGCCTGTTAGAGTCAGATAGCAGTTGCTGACCCTTTTCTCCATCCTGATAAGCTCTGGCGACACACACGCAGAAACACACCATTAAAATTATTACTGTTATTATTAAAGGATGTCTTCTGTAAGGTGGAGGTTCTTACCCAGTCGGGCTACTCTTTGACAACGCTGTGCCCTACCTCTCTTAAAATTATCTTTGGTGTTTTCATAACAACTGAGACCGACAGCTTAACGAGCTCTCCTGAGACCTGGAAGGTAGCCCCGCTAACAATCAGCAACTAGCTACAACAAGTCTCCATTTTTAACTGACTTCAAAAGGAGGAGGTTCTTTTACTAAGGGATCAAACCCACAATCTCTAGGGTGTAAGGTCCCAAACGGACAGTTTACACCACAGACTGACTTTAAGGAAGAGTACGAGCACGACATTATATTCATTAACGCCAGCTTGAAAAGCGCAACATATTTGACGATGTTCATTAATTTTGTAGGTATTGATTAAATAATATGAATTCGATAAATAGATTCCCTAAAGTTTTGAAACAATTGCTGAGCAATTCAATTTGTAAATAAAATAAAAATAAGTCGGGTTTTCCTTCCTGATGCTATAACTCCAGAACGCACGAACCGATTTCCACGGTTTTGCATTCGTTGGAAAGGTCTCGGGCTCCGTGAGGTTTATAGCAAAGAAAATTTATAAAATTTAACGCGAGTAACACCGCGGGGCACAGCTAGTTTGTAAATAAAATTATCGACAACTCTGAAATTTTGAACGTGGAATATTATTTTTTATGGAGTCAATTGCGTATTAATTACATTCCATTTTTCAAAATCGTATTCTATCATTTCAAAAATTCATATTCCTCTATTTCAGCTGTATATTTTATCTATATTCCGTTTACACTTAAGGTTCATAATTACTGTTATAAAAACATCGATACATCGAAAAAAAAGAATGATCAAAATCAGTTCACAAACAACGGTGATTTCGCGAAAGATACATAAAAAACATACAATGAAATTGATTGACTGGCTTGGTTGTTGCTTTGTAGTCCAGTGGTTAGTGACCGTGACTGGTTAGCCAGAGGTCGTGGGTTTGATTCTCGCAGCATAATTATTTGTGTGATCACCACAATTTTTCAAATGTTCTACCCAGTCTGGGATCAGATGGGAGTATGTTGGTTACTCCAAGATAATTATTTGTTTATTCTTCTATAAATATCACGTTATGTGGCAGCGAAGCATCAGATCAACTAGAATTAAGTAAAAGCTTAATGTGTTCTTTGACGTTTACTTATATATTTTTCGTGAGGAGTAAGATGACGAGACACGTTGATCTGAAATGACTCATAGTAGAATGTAAAATTACGTATATTGAAGTCAGTAGTACATTGAAAAATTAACAGAAAAACAGTCATACCTATATAACAAATTACACACCAGTTTAATTAAATGGTTGCGTTGAAAATTCTACAGTTTATGTGCACGCAAGTATTGTTGTCAAACATACACGAAACGGGAAAAGAATTGGATAGTTAGGTACTTAGAAAGAATTTGGAGAGTTTTATGAGACAAATAGTATTTACTGCGTCAAAATTATTTTACTTTTATCTATAATCAAACAATCTGTTTGAAAAATCTTCTGAATTATCTTACTGATAATTCAGTTTTCTTGTTTAGCATTAACTATTTAACTAAATTAGACTTATCTGTGGGGTGTGTATAAGATCCTTTAAAAATACATAAATGACTTTATTCTTCCATTTCAATCGATTGTAAAAAAAAGTATGTGTCTAATAAATATCAAAATGGGTTACTAAAAGCGGAGGCATCAATTGTTGGCTAAATGTCAGTCGTCAATAATTAATATTATATACATCATATATATATATACTTAGGTATAAATCCTTTTTTACCAAATATCTTGAAAACTATACTATATTTTATAAAAATATTTTACATTAACATACGTTTCGTTTTCGTATTATATTACATTAATTGGAAAATTATAAATAAGACATAGGTACATTCTGTATAACGTATTTACTAAAAAAAACAAATATTAACTTTAATTTCTTGTCTACTACATACATAGTACTCTCTAACCATAAGAAACTCCGCTGCCGAACGTTACCGACTGTTATATATTAACATTATTTAGAAACTTACATATATTTTTTTACAAATATATTTTTATAATTGTTGTAGCTAGCGTGAATATCAAATATACAAAGGATTTTGTTTTGGACACGCTATTGATGCTTGTTAAGATAAGTTAGTCAAGATAGCGATAGTATCTGCTTCGTCAGGATTGCTGCAACTTTCTTAAGTGAAGGAATTATGCTCATTCTACTCTTAAACTCACGCTATCTGTATAATGATTTTAAAAATGGTTTCACTTATAGAAAGCAACAGTATCAGCGAGTAACCCTATGTTACCTTTTTATTAAAAAAATTGAAAACCCTACAAAACCCACAATAACCTTCTTTGTTCAAATGAGTCCATTAAAACACAGGTAAAATCAAAAGATGATGATGACTCCCATGTAAGTTTCGAGTTCATACATCAATCATACATTCTCTACCAAAAGATTTCAGACACATTAAACCTACTTAAAAAGGAGAAAACCACATAAAACCCATTAGCTTCAATTGAAGCCCGCCATTATCTAAAAACGTGATAAACGAACGCATTTTTCAAAGTTATAAAACCAGAATCATTTTTAAGAATCACGATCGAATGATACAATAATTCCATGTATGTATGATGTTGCAAAATTTATGATATACCCATATCAAACGACAACATTTTCGTTTTACATCACTTTATCAATAGCACTTAAAGCCCGTTTACATACATAACCTCAAGTGAAAGTATGGGCCCGCCCCGTCATACTAATGTTTAAAATGCTTAAAGATTCTGACACAATACGCGTTAGCCGCTCATTTCTCCACTGAGACACGGCCAGTCCGTAAATAAGCAGAATAAATTAATCAATCGGACCTAACTCACCAACCCCTCTTGGAATGCCATAGATTATGAAAAGAAGGAATGCATGTTTTTAAGCGGTTATTAAAAACGTTGTTTTAAGCTTCAGATCTAGGAATTTTTCTGAATAAGATTTTCCTTGAGATTGGCTTATGCATAAGAGAAAGTTTTAGTGACTAATGGTTTTGATTTTGCAATATAATATGCAAAACTTGTTTCGCTGAAATGTTTGGCAAGAAATTTGTACCTGTCATTAATATCGTGATCTTGGCTAAATTATTTAAATTTAATATATTTCGTGGATATATTTATATATATCCATATAATAAAATATGAACTTCAGAGATAAATATACACATTTATCTCTGAAGTCTAGGAGGTAAAAATTGCCGATCTGCACTGGCAATTTTTACAATATAGGTTACGATACACAGAAATTGCAGGCTCATTATTACATAAGGTGGTAACTTGGACTGCGAGAACCACCCTTAATGCTTTTTGTAGTGCAAGTAAAAATTCTGACGTGACGTCTATTCTGTGATCTAAGAGCGGAAGCGAGTTTTTTTAGTCAGTAATAGTCGGTTGTAATTAAACTAGCTGCCCGTATAAATCACAATTACTTGTATTCATTTGTAATGAGAAACTTATCTATGTCTCACATCATTAGAAATTGTGGGGTTCCATTTGATACAAAAGGTGAAAAATACAAATATAATCAAATGCGATTATATTTTGCATTTATTTTCAATATTTGTTGTACTTTGTCAGAAACATACTTACGGCTCGCCTGGTGAGCGAAGTGATTACCAGGAGCATAACAGATTCGTTGCTGATTCAAACAAATGGCAACGGACAACATTAGTCACCATAGGAATATAACTTTATTTCCTTAACGTCTAAGTGTTTAACTTTACGTCCTATCTTCTTAAATTAAAGCCTTAAAAGGTCGGTCAAGAAATTTCATGGGATGAAAATTTTAATATATTGTGTACACTTTACCCAAACCGTATTTCATTATAGGGTTTATTTAATTGAAAGCTGAAAATTGTATTGGAGGTGTATGAAGCATATTTTCTAGCCCAAATTTGAAACAAGTTAAGATTTTTAATTTTCTAAACCATTATTCATTTGACACAACCATTATTTCTTATTCATTTTGATGATTACCATATTGTTAAGTAGTTTAATATAAAAACTATTTTAATATTTTGCTTGTAGTGATGTTATATGTGCGGAAGTGCAAGTGAGTTAAAACTCATATTGTACTTGAACAGTTATGTAATTCAATCATAGTTATGCATTTGTTTTTAACGTAACGTCATAATAGATTTGCGAAAAAGTGGGCAATATTTTGTGATTAAATCTAAGTTAAAAAGAAAGAACATTGTAATTAGTAATGTTATTGAGTCACACGTCAAAAAATAACACATTTGTTTTATAAACATAAATTAGTATGTAATATTTTAAATAACAGAAAGAGATACAAACAGTCCCTCCTCCAAAATTTGGTAGTTCGTAGGAGCTATAAGCCTAAATATTGAACTATAACAAAGTCAAGGAGTTTTGCTGTAATATATTACCAATTACCAATGTATTAAGATTTCAACAAGGCATTAAATAGAAGAATTTATTCGACCAAAAAATATGTGGGAAAAAGATAAAAAAAATGTAATTAATTACATATTATTGTAAATGTGCAATATGTAAATAATTAATTTTATTTGATCTTTGTCCTACATATTGTTTTGTTCGATAAAGTATTCTACACTGTTTCAACATGTAGATTGTACGCCTAAACTTTTTCCGAATTTTTATTAGTATATAAATATCAAGAAGCTTTTTCAGTTACGTTAATTGGTCACCTAGATCATGTTAATATTTATTTGAACAATTGTTTTTTAGTAATTATTATAGGATATTTTATTCCTTAATTTCACAATGTTTTATCCACGCACTAATATAACGATATGCTGTTTGACTACTACCGCAAACAAATATGAATAATTGAAATGATGATTATCATTAAATCTTTTTGTCACTACCACTTGAAAGGGACAGCTATAGCTTCCTACTATCCGTAGGTATAAATACAGGTGGCACTGCAACTCGCTGATCTGTGTCCGGGACAGCTACCATCACTACTTTCCTTCCGTGCGTGTGTGACGTAACTCTATAAAAGAGTCTGCGGTGAAGACGCCGCCGCTATATCGTTTCCGCTCGCCACGCTCGGCCATAGCGTCCCACACCGGCATTGAAGGACGCGGGCGGAACCTCTTCCGCGAGAGCCCACACGGACTCCACAGTGACAATCAAAAGGTGAAGTGTCAAGGACAGCAGTGATCATAGTTCATTAGAGAAATACTTGTGATTGTGCCGTGATAGTGTTGTGATATCGTGATAGCAACAGTGGTCGGTGATGGGGTTCCGGTGGTCACTGTCGCAGTCGCGATATTTGTGGTGATGTTATTAAACAGTGTGTTTGTTTCAGATACGAGATGAAGTCGTTGTTCTTGTTAGCGGCCTTGTGCTGCCTAGTGTTGTCGGCATGCGGTAGTCCTATCGCCCGACCTGAGGAGGAAAAGGAGGTGAGCAGGCAATCTGCTGCGCCCGCTGCGCCGGCGCCCGCCGCCGCTGCCGATGAAGATGACGATGATGATGACGACGACGATGATGATGATGATGACGTAGACCTGGATGATGCCTTATCAGGTGAGCTATACAGCCATATATATTTTATTCAGTATATCCTGATACTTAGGTAACGAGAGGATATGTAAAATGAAATACATTACTTATCTCAACTTATTTACTCTCAATTTATTACCATTAAAAACGAATAATTAATAAAAGATATTAAAAAAACTACCACTCTTAACTACATGATTCATAAATCTTAATTAAAACAACAATTGTACCTGAAAAACAGTTTCCTGTATTGTGGATGGACTTAAAAACGTTCAATTTATGGGGACAAATCACACCCAGACTCAGTAGACATTTAACATTACCATTTGGGTCACACGAATAGTTCTCTTGTGCGAAGAACGATAAAAATCATAAAAATAATTATTGAACCATTCCAATTAACAGGAACTACAACGGTAACTATAATAAACATATCTTTTAAGATAAATGGGTACATGCAATTGCAACAATGTTACTGCATCAGTTAGTAACGCAGGTTGTAAATCATCTGCAGAAAATTTACTGCGTTTTATAGAACACCTGCATAATTGTTCCGTAAATAGTATGGTAATAACTCGTAAATGATTCAAATATAGCTTAACACTTTGAAGCAATTTACATCAATAATTAACCACTTACTTCTGTTGCTTAAATAAACATTTAAGAAACAACGCAGTAAAAAATATTTTCGTAGTGATGAATATTCACTAAAGTTATATATATTGATGAATATATTATATTGAAATAAATTACTTTAACGTTAAAATAAAATAAAAAGCTTTTTATTGACGTAGACGTTAAAGATGCGCTTGTAAATGTCAGAACATGTTTGTAGTAATATATTACTAGACACATACATATAATTATAATAATTATATACACTTAAATCCATATAACAGTTCTATATACTTAACTATAGCTAAGCATATATAATTATTTCTATGTACATATAGATATTTGGATATACGAGTTGTATGCGGATTGTTTGAAGCCTTTGTGTGTATGGAAGCAGTAAAACCAACCAAAAGATTAAACTAGCATATACTGGTATGGTAAAAGTGTAACGCGTCTATAAAAATTCTTTATAATCAGGACGTGGCGGGGTCTATGCGGAATGTGAGTCGAACAGCGTGACAGTCGCTCTCAATCGTTAATTAATTCAAACAGAAAGACTCAATCAGAGAAATTGACGCTCCCCTGCTTTCTAGCCACGAAAGCCTCAGAACGTCACGCACCACGAGACTGCGCATGTCTCTCATTAACTGTTTGTTTAACAGTTCATTTGTGCTTAGGTGTCTGTAATAGTGCTAATAAGTTTATTGCTTTGTCCCAATACACGGCATGTACTAAAATGTGTGTGAAGTAGTTTACGGTATCAATATTTTACAATATTGACACTGTTTTTCTGCTATAACTGTACGGCTTAACAATGAGTTATTACGGTACAATTTTATTTTGTTGTAGATGACGACGACGACGATGACGATGATGATGACGATGATGAAGGGGCTGACGATGACGACGATGATGATTATCTCGAAAGATTTTTTGACGACATCTTAGGAGGAGGAGGTGAGAAATTATGATTTTACAAATTGAGATTCATTTTAGGTTTAGAATAGAACAACAAATTTAAAATATTATATTTGTGTCCACAGAGGATGACGATGACGACGATGAGCCTGCAGCAGAAGCCGTACAACCAGTCGTTGCAGCTGCAGACACAGTTGCGGCTGCTCCTGCCGCTGCGGCTTCTGTAGAGGAAGTTGCAGCCGAAGAATCTGAGGTAGCAGAAGGCGAAGCCGCCGCAGAAGGCGAGGAACCAGACGCACAGAGAGAGCCCGCCAGTGCGGAAGTAGAAGCTGCTGCTAGTTCTGATGTTGCCGAGTCTGTCGCTGAAGACGCTGATGACGATGACGACGACGACGACGACGATGTTGACATCGAAGATCCAATCAGTGACGACGACGATGATGACGACGACGATGATGAGGCCGAAGACGACGAGGACGACGATGACGACGACGGCTACACGCTCGGCAGGAAGTTCTCCAGCAAGAACTCACGTGAGTCCAAAAAGCTGAAGGCGAGCGTCGCGGCGTATGTGAAAAAGGCGGGGAAAAAAGCTAATCATCTCGGTAAAGTAAAGAAAACCAAAGCGACATCCGCCGCGGCAGTCGCGCCTGAACACAAAAAGTTCAGATAGTGTTTAGGCGGCGAGTCTCGGGCGCGCCATGCCCTTTATCCACCTGAGAGACCTTTAAGGTCTTACTCCTTTAGCTTAGCTATTTATTGACTATTTATTTATTCTATTTATTTTATTTATTAAGTGAGTGTGCTTGATGTGTGAAAGTGTAAGTATGGTACCGAGAAAGTTAAAGTTAAATTAATGTCTAGATCATGTCACACTGGTTTCGTGGCAATTTATTTGAAATAAATCTGTTGTTTAAATTTTGTGTTAAATTCTTTAAACCTTCACAACATTTGTGCGCAATAATAATGGTACAAAATGAATGTCAATTGTACATTTTAATAAATATTATAAAATCGGTCAAAAAACTAGTTGCCTTTTCGATCTCGGTGTCAAACAATCGAGTGACATTATCTAGTAATATTAATTTAATTTAATTTATAATAATAAAATGTATACTAGTCAACATTATCTATTTATATTCCTGCTACCCTTATCCATAACTGTAACATCTATTAAACATAAGCTTGTTTCAATAATATGCTATATAATTACTCTATCTCCTATTATTTCTCCGTAGAACATATACGTAGAAGTATTGTATGTAGAAATTAAAATATAGATATAAATAACTAGCTTTTTGACCGATTTATCTATGTATTATAATATTTATACGCACAAATAACCCTTCCTCAATAAATCCATTTCCGTATATCCTTATGAATATATAATCGCAAAGTATATATATGCATGGCGGGTGAGATATAATCAAAATACGATTAAGATCTAAAAACCCCACTGAGGAGTCGGCGCGGGCGCTGGGTTAGCCGGCGCAGGCGGCGGACGTTCCATACAGAACTAGTTCGGGTAGATGTGTGTTACGAGGCCGCTACGTCCACCGCTTGCTTTCCCAACCGGCGCCCGAGCGATGAACCCGCCCGATTTCTTCTACAACCTTGACACTTTCTATGACCTTGCTCCGGCCGCACCCAGGAGTGACCTTGACAAATAGGGAAATACTATTTCTAAATAAACCGATAGAAAGTAAATCGAACTAAATGTTTACTCTCACTTGATGACGAAACTTACTGTGAAATTTGCGTGCCGAACGTCCGGTACAGTGAAAACGAAATAATGAGATGCGAAAAGAGAAATTTTTAAATGTTTGTCGTCGTGAAATGCTGGGAGTGTCGCAAGGAGTCACATACCCACGACCTAAATGGAACTTGTTTGTTGCCGTCATGTGTACAACCTGATCATGGAATCATAAAATTGAAATGCTTCCTTTTACTTAAATTAGTGAGGTATTTTTAAACTCATGTTTCACTACTTACTTAAAGTAATTCTATGATTGACTAATGCAGATGATAAGACGCAACAATAACAAATAGTAAGGTTATGACATGAATTCTGCTATATCAAATACACGATACAAATATGAGTATTCAGAACAGTATAGAACACTGGAGTCGTATGTATGCCGTAATTAGATTTCTTCGAATATGCGTGGCACGGCACGCAGTTTCTTTTACGTGTGGAAAATAGAAAATTCACCGTTGAGTGGTTGTATTAATTGTGGACGGCGATTAGAATTCAAGAGGGGCTCCAAGAGACCGGTACAGTTAGTTCGCGTGCAATCGTAACGTGGTTGGAATCGGGTTTAGGTTTCAAATGAATGATTATCAAGCAGGCCTACATAACCTACTTAATATGACTGTATGAGGGAAATACATGAAAGTTTCTTAAACATGATAAAAATAGAAAGTCAATTCTATAACATGATGACATAATTATGGATAATCTACACTATTACAAAACCGTGAACGAAGTAGGTCTGTACATTGAAGATCATGGAAAAAAAGATTAGTTAATGGTGTTTAGGTAACTCTCTATCTTTACATCAGCAATGTTTAGATATTTTATTGAGTAATCAGCAAAAAGTTTTTGATATCACTTATAATCTGGCATTTACTATTAAATATATTACGACAGGTACCTGAGATAGATATACATCTATCTCAGGTGTCGTAGATGACAAAAAAATTTTAACCTGAAAATGTTAATAAATATTAGAGATAAATTAAAACTATCCGACTGACAGACAACGCACCGACTAAGCCATTTGGACCTGGAATCCTAAAACTTTACAGGTCCATTAACCTACGAAAATACGAGAAAATAATTTTTTAAAATGTTCTCTAAGGGGTTAGATAAGAGAGGAATGTTTATGTTGAAGTTCATCATTTGCGAAAAATAATCCTATCGGACATATATTAGTACCTACCAGTAACCAATTTATTTCGTTCAGATATTTAAGTTTCCTAAACGTCTATAATGTACAAATAATTTTCTACGATCATTTTAATTCGTCACGTTTATTGAAAGAGAAATTCATTTATGTACTTTCCTTTTACGGTATGGCTTACTAATATGCAATTTATTGAGTAATTTAAATATTTTTGCTTTAGAGTATGGCTTGATATACTATCTAGGACATTATTTGCTTTACTTATACAAAACTGTGTCAAAGAACATTGACACGTGAATGGAGATCACACGACTGTTTATTACGATAAATAAATCAAGAACGTCGTATAAAAACAAGCAACGGTTAATATTTAACGACACCGGAGGTACAGTCGACGACACATTATTAACGTAAATAACTCGCATGTAATATAGGTGTAGTCAAAATCAAAGTGTATTTATCGAAGTAGCGTCATTTATGACAAATATTATGTTGTATAAGTGACAATGCGGGAAATTCTGTTGTTTATATAGCTAGATTTTGATGCCAACTTTATTTCTATTTATGATCGTATGGAACTGACAAGGGTACACAACCTTAGAACTATTGAATAAAACAACTTGTCCCGCAGTCAATTGAGTTCACAGGTATGCGGTAAATTAAATTGATGGAAATAAGAAAGTTCTATCTTTTTTAGGGTTCCGTAGCCAGATGGCAAAAAACGGAACCCTTATAGATTCGTCATGTCTTTCTGTCCGTCCGTATGTCACAGCCACTTTATTCTGAAACTATAAGAGCTGTAATGTTGAAACTTGATAAGTAGATGTATTCTGTGAACCGCATTAAAATTTCCACATAAAAATAGAAAAGGAACAATAATTTTGGGGGTTCGCGATACATAGAACTGAAACTCAATTTTTTTTTTCATCGTACCCATACATATAGGGTATCTATGGATACGTCTTCAAAAATGATATTGAGGTTTCTAATATCATTTTTTTCTAAACTGAATAGTTTCCGCGAGAGACACTTCCGCAGTGGTAAAATGAGTGCTTCTACAACTTCTAAAATAAGAGAATGATGAAATTACCATGCAATCCATCTATCTCTTATTTATCTTGGCCGGTTTTTAAGAATTATGATAGAAAGGGGTGGTGAGAAATGGGGCCAACGGCTTCTACGCCATCTATATCACGACTCGACTAACTGAACGCATAAATAGTAGACAGGTTCTAACGTCATGTTTGTTTCCACTGGGTAATTTTACCGAGAAAATTAAATTGGTAAACTGAAAATCCATGTCTTTCTCAAAAGATTTTTGCTAGAAAGGAACGCAATAGAATCGGAACCACTCATGCAATTCTATTTTTATCTGAGAAAACTAATTTACTAAAAACTAATGATCATTATAGTTTTATTAGAGAAAATGATGGACACCACTCCATTGTGGAAATGTTTTGGGGAGACATTTACCCACCTTTGGACGTCATTCGGCTGACATGATAGGGAAACCAACAATATGTCTTAAATTTAAATACATGTTGAAAACATAGGTTGATGTACAGACGCCAGCACATCCAGCTACCCCAATCTGTCAAATTTCTTTTATAGATTTTCAACTTTATCACAAAAGCATAAAGTTCTCTTTCAATTGGGGAAATTTGACAGATTGGGTAGCTTGATCTGCTGGCATCTGTACAATCCACTATGTTTCCACAGATTACGAAAACTTTGTGTAGTAATAAATCTAATAAAGACAGTTTTTTTGTCAAGTTTCATATGCAACGAAAGTCTTTTCCAAACTGTGAAGCTAGGTAAACTGTTAATTTAGAGGATGTAGTAAGTTAATTCGTTGACTGTTTATAACCAGAAATTTGTTCACATAAATATTAAACAAATAAAAATAGGTAGGTAACTATACCTACCTATTATTATTTGTTTAATATTTATGTGAACAAAGTCCTGCTTCAATAAGGGATAGGGATAATGGGGAACTAGTGGGTAAGAAGATGCGACCAGGGATTCTAATTGTTGAGTCTATCGATCACTGCGAATCGATTTAGGTTTGTTTAATTATTACATGTTACTATCGTAACTCACTCATTTAAGTCCATAACTGTACTCCACTACAGTTATATCTTGAGAACACTAAGTCTCTATCTAGGAATGAACTTTTTTATGACTTCATAGTTACTTTTACGTGCATGAGCGAAAAGCTGGACATTACATTCTTGGTGGTAGGAAGTGACAGAATCCGTTAAACACTAGCTAGCTATTTAATGATTTACGGTCCGTTTGCAGATAGGTTTAGGTTCTTTGAACGCAAGGGAAAAGTTAAAGAACTTAACAATTTATGTAGGTATCTGAAATTATGAAATAAACATGTTCATTTAATTCATCAAAATCTAATCATTTTTAAAGAAGAATCATGTTGCAGCAGCATCTTATTTGTGGAACTAAATGAAAAAGTTCAAATAGATCTCACCTAATGGATGGAACATTTTCGAAAATCACTAAAAGAGAAACAATAAACAGTGATGCCACCACATTTTATTTCTGAAGTAAGAATATTTGTTTCATCAATCAATCATTTATTGCTGAACATAGGTAGGTACAATACATAATACATTTCATAATTTCAAATAAATATAGGTAGTTCACTATGGGGCATGCAAAATATAATTTCACAGATTTACAAAACTAATTTAAAGAATTAATCATATAAGGTTCATTTCATGTTAATAACAACTTCACACTTAAAAAGAACACATGAATTAATCAACACATTACCAGTATAATTTGTCACAAATGGTAGTTTGATTTGACGAACGTTGTTGGTAATTTTTACTTTAGACGTATTGAGAGAAATGATTTAATGGACTTAGCTGTTTTTAGTTGTTCAGATTAACCACGCAGTGGTAATCCACATTCATCGGAACGTTCAACAATATTTTTTAATGTAACATTAGGAAACAATGTAAGCTAAGTACTTACTATGTTTGGTACAGGAACAACAAGTATGGTATTGCACAAACAAATATTGTAATGATTTAAAAATATTTTCTCTAGTTGCCTATTTAGGAAACATACAGTCGAAGCGAATCAGTAAATACTATACACTGATACGCTCGCACTATTGCTACCACCTTTGCTGACAACTTAATAATTATATTGTCAAGTTCTAAGATTATGCACCAATGTAGCATCGACTACATTTTCTTCTACAACTGAATAATGTTGTAAAATTGGTAACTTCGTAAAACAATAAAAGAGGATATTCCTCGTTTATTTTTCGGCGATTAAGTGGTGTCGTATTCCAATACAAAGTAGTGCGTTGTATACTTTACTAATTAATTGTTAAATATAAGTTGAGGCTTGCAAAGCATACATGTAACGGCTCATGTCATGTTTTGGGAAATAATAAAAATTGTTATCCGTCAAAGCAATTAATTACGAATTTTACATCAATTAAAATGTATGTAACACAAAACTCTAAATATGATCAATTATTTTGTGACCTGCCTTCTAAACACACGAAACTATTATAAAACCAAATATAATATAATCCACTTGTGAACATGCACAATCGACCACAGATACAGTTTTGTCTCGTCATTCAAAATAGTTCTGATGAGAGCCATTTTTGTTGAAAATAAAATAAATATCGTTCTAGTAACTTTCTCATTTTGATATGATGGAAATAAGACATATATTAGAAAATAGAGGTCTCTATATCTGAATCTGAGTTTAACGTCAATAAATGTTTTAACAGGCGCTCTTAAAGACGAGGACCCTACTAAGAAACCAGTCGCAGTGCCTGCTATCTACATCGTCAAGTACAACCGTTTCGTTGACAACATCTTGGAAAAGATGAACGACATTCTGCGATCCTCCTACGACCCCGTCAGCGTTAAGTTACAGCCCATTGATGCTAACAAGAAGAGCTCGAAACCAAAAAAGGGCAATAAGACGAAGCCTAAAAGGTAAAAACAAATTTCACTTACTTTGCATGCCCTAATTAGCCCTAATGTTCAAGTTTATGAATTCTAAATAACTTTATTATTGCTTGATTACTAAAAAAGCGTAAGGTTGTACAAATATACAGAGGCGTTACGTAGGTTTGGTGAAAGGTTCTTTTCTCATTAGACACAAAAGTGTAAAGATTTTATATCGTATAAATATCTTCAAATGAAACCATACAGATAAATATTTAACATTCATGTACGCATAAATGATTCATGTTTTAAAACTTATGCAAATTAATTTCTCTTTTAGGAAAAGTTCAAACAAAAAAAAGACCGCAGCCCGGGGCAGCACAAACATGAACAAAGAAAAAGTTGAGTCGGAAATCCCAGAAAAAGTCAAAGAAGAGATTATTCAAACTAACGAAGTGAAATCTAATGACGTTGTTGTTGAACAGACACCTATTGCCGAAAGTAGAGCTACTAAAGAAAAGGCAGGATCTGAGAAGGCGAAGCCAACTACTATCAAAACGAAACCGCCGACTAAAACCACTAAGCCTAAACCCAAACCTACTAAGACTACAACTAAAAAACCAGCTACAACTAATAAGACTAAAAATAAGACGAAAACTTCCGAGAAGAGTAAGCCCAGAGCTAAGGGAACCTTGTACGGTCTATCATCTTTGAAGAGAACAGGAGATGTTGCCGTCAGCATTATGGCTGATCATACAACTGTGAAGAGCAATTTCGCTGTCGGACCTTTGATTTTGAGAGTACAGAAAGAGGTATGTTCTTAATTAATGCTCTTTAAGCGATCTATAGTTATACTTGGGTTGTTAAGTTTAATATAACTTTTTGCCACCACAGGTTTTGGATGTGAAATAAGCATTCGCGACCCTGTCTTTGGTATGTGAAACATAATACTAATTATTATGTTTCACATACCAAGTTAGTCTCTAACTGGCCCCCAAATAAAAAAAAAACTTATTTAATCTTTTGGCAAAAACAACACATCTTTCGTTACTTTATCGAAATGTTTGTTAAGGGTATGATTTCTATTGAAGAACGTTGGCAGACCATCTTTGTTAAACAACGTTTAATAACAAAAATATCCTTAAGCGATTAAGTTTCTAAAGAATAAATCAATCTTCTTACTAGTAGTTAAAGAAATATTTGTAATTCCAAACAGGTTGGTCACGGAGCTAAGAAAGATATAAGATCAGCTACAGCGACCACCGCCGAGATGTACGGCAAACTTACTTTGAGGGTCAACAACCAGGGCGTTGCAACTCTACACACCATCAAGGTTCTGCAGCCTAAACAGGTAAATATACAAATACATTGGCTTGGCGACGTTTAGTGAAGAGTTTTTTTATTATTATTATTATAACAATGATGAACGAAGGGCTTGTGATATTTTAGAATGGAAAAATTCTCACTTTTTCATTAGACTTTATGGAACGCGGAAATATATAATAAATATACAGCTGTTATATTGTCTCTCTGACTAAGTATTAATAAATGTACCTACTTGTGACAACTGATTACATGTTATTATTCATTACGAGAGTTTTCGAATATCAGAGAAATTGTATTTTGTAATATTTAAGAAGGAATAGTTAGTCTGTAGTATTTCTAGTAGTTTCCGATCAATTCATCATTACAGCCGAAAGAATTCCACTGCTAGACGAGCCTCCCCCAAGAATCATCTTGGGGGGGGGGGGGGGGATATGCCATAATCGTCATAGTACACAGAAGGAAACAGCTGCCCGTCCTCTGGTAGAAATTCCCTCGGATCAACTTCTATGGCACCCACGGGATGAGAGGGAACGGGGGGGGGGGGGGGGTGTCCAAAAAGTCCATCAATTGAAGTTGTTTAATAAATGTTTGTGTTTGAAATTACAAGATCATATGGATACGAATAGCTCCAATAGATGGTTACTCACTGCTTGCTATTACAAGACAGATTCCTTCACGTATCAAATTTCTTTGCAGGTTCGTGTGGACAGTAACAATGAACGTACCCGCGAGCTAGTGTGGCAGCGTAGTGCGAGGATAGCACACGTCGTCTCTGAAAAACTACTCTCCGCCTCTAAACCCATGTTCCATCAACAAACAGTCGTCAAACAATAGAACCGTATTCCGAAACTCAACAGTCTATTTTACAATGTAGTTTTAAAAGAAGATTGGTGATGGGATTACAGATGTTGCATTTAAGTAGCCGACTTGACAGACGCGTTCAACATGTAACAGGGAAAGAAAGTTTCGTTTTGGAAACAATAACTACACATTAACTGTCTTAATTTTAACTGGTAGATATCGATACATAATACGCCTTTGTATTGTCGGTTCATTATTGACTGAATGATCGATTTTTATTTATTAACTATTTATTTTGAAGTAAGTAATTTTTTTTGCACAAGTAAGATTAATGATACTCATTATTTTTAGTATATAGTCAGATGATGCATTTACTATTTTGTAATGTAATGGTGCTAAGATTTTTATAGGATATTTTTTAGAGAATTACAATTGTACATTATTTATTTTGAATAAATATATTACTTTCATAATTTATGTATTTTCTTATATGACAAATCTCATCAAATCTAAAAATGAATCCAGGCAACTCTGTGAATATGGGACTCGACTGAGTCTTTAGTTGTGTTAAACCTAGATCATTTGCTTGATTGATTTGTTCTCGCAAGCTCATCGTAGGTAATTGGTGACAGTAGGGCATTGAATATCAACTATGTGTTTGTGTATTCTTATTATGCACGTGTGGCGTAGCGCTTAACACAGTCACTTTGCCACTTCATGTCGTGGGTTCGACTCCCGCGCAGGATAGGACAACTAAATGACACCTATAAATAGTTGTTCTGAGTCTGGATATGCTTTTTGTCCATCAATTATGTTTGTATAGTACCCCGCGACACACTGATTAATTTCCCTAGTGCGGGCGTTGTTTTTAAAAATAAATCTTATATAATATTTTAAATATAAAGGCTTATGAAATATATTTATATCCTAGGACATTATTCACACGCGGCCATCTAATCCCAAACTAAGCAGAGCTTATACTGGAAATGGAAACCAGATACCTGATATACTACTAGTAATTTGTAAATACATGCTTATATAGATAATTAGAGGTACACCCAGACTCAGGACAAACAGACATGTTCATACACATAAATATCTTTTAACGAAACCACGACCTCCGGCGTGAAAAGCAAGCATTTGCCAACCACGCCAACAGGCCCTTCAAAATAGGTTAATATGCAAAATAAGAATGAATTAATTTCTATTATGGATTAATTTCCCTAGTGCGGGCGTTGTTTTTAAAAATAAACAGGCTTATGAAAAAATTTATATCCTGGGACATTATTTACACACGGCTATCTGATCCCAAACTAAGCAGAGCTTATACTATGGACACCAGATATTTTTTTTTTTGTAATTACATACTTTATAGACTCAAGACAAGACAAACAAACATACAAATTAATGATACTCATTATTCTCTCAGGGCGTATCATGCATGGGCGAATGCTTTATGATCTGTGCATACCGTTTCATTATCGCCTCCCTCTATAAGTTATCAGAAGTTTTTTACATCCGTATATAATAATAATAATATCCTGGGACATTATTCACACGCGGCCAGCTAATCCCAAACTAAGCAGAGCTTATACTATGGAAACCAGATAACTGATATACTACATTTAATACTTTTCTTTTGTAAATACATGCTTATATAGATAATTAGAGGTACACCCAGACTAAGGACAAACAGACATGTTCATGCACCCAAATATCTGTCCTGGGTGGGAAACGAAACCACGATCTGCGGCGTGAAAAGCAAGCATTTGCCAACCACGCCAACAGGCCCGTCAAAATGGGTTAATATGCAAAATAAGAATGAAGACTAATAAAATTTCAAGCTATTATGGATTCAATTCCCTAGTGCAGTCTTTTTAAAAAAATAAATAGGCTTATGAAATACATTTATATCCTGGGACATTAATCACACACGGCTATCTGATCCCAAACTAAGGAGAGCTTATACTATGGACACCAGATAACTCATTTTTTGTTACTAGGTACATACTTTATAGACTCAAGACAAACATACATACAGATTAATGATACTCATTATTCTCTCAGGGACTCAGGGCGTATCAGTGCATGGGCGAATGCTTTATGATCTGTGTATACCGTTACATTATTGCCTCCCTCTATAAGTTGTCAGGAGTTTTTGTGTGCGTCACGATTGCTCCGCCACGTTATCCAAACAGAAAAAGAAATCGCTATATTTTTTGTCAAAATTAGTCAAAATCGAAAGGAACAAACCAAAACTTTGTCAAAGCAGAAATAAAGAAGTTACAGGGTTTTTAAGTTGGCCGCGCGAACGTAACGTGCACGATTGCGCGGCCATGGAGATCTCAGTAACTAATTGGGATAGAGATCTAAATCTTTTTGTTAATTGAACATTTCATGTGTCAACAATTGTCGAAAAAAGAATTATAAGACTAAGATCAATATTTCACGAAATATTCACCTTGGAAGTTATGGCCGCGCAATCGTGCACTTGATGTTTCTTTAATCTGGAATTTTTCTTCAAAACTTATAATTTCGTGCAGTAAAACTGTTATCTATAATTGTTAAGATTTCGGTGTTAACATCCATTTATTCGTAATATTAACGTAATCAGATTGACATAGCGTTTTACCCTCAGGACAATATTCTACGCGTGTAATCTCAAAAATAATGATATCTCTTATAATGATATCTCTTATAATATAATGAATAATGATATCTCTTGTAGAATAAAAAATAATGATATCTCTTATAATGTTATAATAGAGTGACCATAATTTCTGTTAAATATGGGGATATCTTTTGCTGTACTAGACGAAAATGTACCTGTTAGTTAGGTATAATTGTTGAAGAATTGGCTAAAATAAAAGAGTTTAATGCACTTTCCTTTTTCCGTTTTTCAAACGATTTTTATGGTTTGTTATGTATTGACGAGTTATAATTTTATCAATGAAGCAATAATGGTAATGGCAACAGTATTTCTTGAGCTGGAGTTTCGACCATTTACGTAAAATCGATAAAGTAAGTATAATTATTACAAATTCGCTGTGTGGTGACGGCGTAGAATATCATCACCCCATCTCATCCCGTGGGGGGGTGAAATCGTCGAGAACGGGCAGCAGCGTTTTTCTGTGAACTTTGCGGAGGATTTTGTCCAACAGCGGATGTAATTTGGCTGACATGGTGAAGTATATTGTTTTTACGGTCATAAATTTTACGAAATATAACGCGATTGGAACAATTTAACGTCCCACATTTGGTTGTCAAATTAAGAGTCAAATTTTCGTGGGTTAGTAATGCTAGAAATGTACATAATTAGAAATATAAATTTTCTCTGGAAATTAAAATAAATAGAATTGCTATTCCGCAGGTAGAGTCCCTCCGTTCGAGTCAGTTCTAAAATCATCAAACGTAACTTTGAGTTCATAATTGATATATTACTGCCTATTAACCGAGCACATCTTAAATTCTTTTTGAAGTTATACTTCTTTTGGCGCGATGGAGAAAAATGATGAGAGTGAATTTTTACGATGCGCGCGCACACTGACACCAAAAAATTTAACAGGATGAAGTTAGTTCTAGGTGGTATGAGAGTGAATTTTTACGATGCGCGCGCATCGTAAAAATAACAGCATGAAGTTAGTTCTAGGTGGTATGAAAATGTATGAGAGTGAATTTTTACGATTTTACGATGCGTGCACGATGCACGCGCATCGTAAAATAAAAATAACAGCATGACGTTAGTTATAGGTGGTATGAAAATTGATAACTATGTTCAAGTTGTATATTAAGAAGTATAACTTCTAACGCGTGTACATAAGTACACACAAGTTTTTTTTTTCTTTTCCTTTTATAACCCACACTTGGGAATCTAATCCCTGTGTCGCAGGGTACTTTACAAACATATAATAGACTAGCTGTGCCCCGCGATTTTACCCGCGTTAAATGTTATAAATTATCACAGCCCCTCCCCCGTAGGTGAGAGCGTGATAATATTAAGCCAATAGGTTGACCCGACTTCTTAGTAATATTCATGCAAAATTTGAAGTAAATCCATGCAGTACTTTTTGAGTTTAGCCCATGCATACATACAGACAAACAGACAAAAATTCTAAAAACATTTTTTTTGGATTCGATGTGGATTGTAGATCACGCCCCTAGTATCCTTTTTAAATAACATTCAATGTACAGTTTTGACATTCCTACGATTTTATTATATGTATAGATATAGATAAATTACTGGAGTACAAGCAGCAATGTCGCCTCATGTGGTGAAAACAGAACTAAGTTCCATTTTTTGGCCTTGTCTTGAATGACATGATTTGAACATGTGTATAAAAGAAAAGAATATTGTATTGAACTGTCTTATCTTAGCCAATTCTACAATAATTATTCCGAACAGGTACATTTTCGTCTAGTAGAGCAAAAGATATTCCCATATTCAACAGAAATTATGGTCACTCTACTCGAACATTATAAGAGATATCATCATTTTTTCGATTACACGCGTAGAAAATTGTCCTGAGGGTAAAACGCTATGTCAATCTGATTAGGTTAATATTACGAATAAATGGATGTCAACATCGAAATCTTAACAATTATAGATAATGAGATATCAGCGTTCAATGTAACGTTACGATTGCGCGGCCACGTAACTTTTGTTTTGCCTTGATTTCGTCAGTTTAAATAAACTTTGGTGGCATTAAATGCTTTCGGTACTTTGGACATATTAAAACCTTTATTCTAGTAACAGTTTAACTGCACGAAATCATAAGTTTTGAAGAAAAAATCGAGATTAAAGAAACATCAAGTGCACGATTGCGCGGCCATAACTTCCAAGGTGAATATTTCGTGAAATATTGATCTTAGTCTTATAATTCTTTTTTTGACAATTGTTGACAAATGAAATGTTCAATTAACAAAAAGATTTAGATCTCTATCCCAATTAGTTACTGAGATCTCCATGGCCGCGTTACGTTCGCGCGGCCAACTTAAAACCCCTGTAACTTCTTTATTTCTGCTTTGACAAAGTTTTGGTTTGTTCCTTTCGATTTTGACTAATTTTGACAAAAATATAGCGATTTTTTCTGTTTGGATAACGTGGCGGAGCAATCTTGACGCACACGAATACTGGATGTATTCGTTCGGTTACTTATAAAAATCTTTCTCTGCACTTTATAAAGTTGACTTTTGGATTATTATTATTAATAAAGTTGACTTTGCACCTGGATACCATTATATTGGCCTCGTATTTGCGCTTTTGGTTGAACCTATACGTTATTTTTTAGTGTAATTTGTAATTCGACGTGATGGAATAAGCAATTGATATAAAAGTTCGCAATGTAAAGAAGGGTTCAAATTAAAGTTAAGGGAAACAGGATCTAGCTTCTATTCTCTGCTTTGTTGGGTTTAATACGATGTTATAAGCAGTGACATAAGGACACACCATAGTATTTTCTATACATGTTCAGGCGTTATAAAATATTTCTAAGAAATAATATTTGGTACGCATTCTCGAACAATATTATGATTAAATTTGAATTTTTATAGCATTATTCGCAATGCAATGCGTTTATCTAATCTCAAAAATGGGAAATCTTAAATTTAATCGTCCGGCGGGTCTCGAACCTGCACCGACCAATCCGGGGTAGGCGCTCTGCGTTAAGCTACGAACGATACACGCTGGCAGATCAAATTTACGATTCCCTTGCTAACACCCTTCCGGAGGATGTAGGTATTATCTAACGGCTTTGTTTTCTAGGAACATGGCTGATAATGTTCACAGTTGCATGTGAAAGATCATAATTATCTTATTGATAATACCTTCTAAATTATTAAATTTGAATTTTTATAGCATTAATATTATGATGTTATCGAAGGGACAAAATCCACCTTTTATGCCTCTTGAGAACTTGATGCATAATCATTAGAAACGTCTCTGAATTTAAACAATTGGAATGGTGTAATAGTGGAACTTATGTGAACGGCTTCCTTAGCCAGGGGTATACCATTTTACGATGAAATGGGGCGTGTTTGTGTACTAATGTATGACGGTAGTTGCACAAAATGTACTCGTATGTGCCTAAAAATTTGACCACCAGTGATGAGGTTCGAACCATAAAAGGGTATACTCTGAAACGGGTTACTTCGTTTCTAGTCTTATTTGTTAAACAGCTTGACCTTACGCCCGCTTTTCGTGTCCGGAAAGTGATGAAAGTCTCCTTGGTCATCATACGTTTGTGAAAATTCTGGGCATTGCATTGGCTGCTAGTTTTTGTTGTAAAAATTAACATAAGGATGTGTGTATTGGAGGATATAGGAAGTTCGTTACGGTACAGCACACATTCTACGAAAATAAACACAACATTTAAGTTTTATAATTGTATATTTAAATAGTTGTAAATTGATATTTAATACACAGATATTACAGAATCAACTGGTAACAAGAAATATTTAGACAATAAAAATAGTACATTAAAATCATACAAATAATGAATACGATTTTCTTATCTTTCAATGGCAGAATGACAGATCAACTCTAGTTCTACGATAGCTAGACTTAATTCCCTTTAGTTTTGCTCAATAATCAAATTATATTTGCAATAAAATAAATCTTAAAACGAAGTTATTTAGAAAACCTTTCACCAGAAGTGTTTAACGACCTCTTTATTAACTTTAACACAGAAAAATACATGCAATCATAAAGTAATCTATATTTTTATACCCATATTATTAATGGGATTTCGTGTTAACCAAAGTAAAAAAAAAAACCGTTATCCCTGTTAATTTACAACCATACTCCATTAAGCCCCTAATATTTTTATTAATCTATAACACTTCATGGTATTGGCACATAATGTTTTGACATCTGTCATTCTTTATCAAGATTACTTATCATTACAAAAAAGGTACGATGGCCGCAATATTAATAAA
Organism: Pseudoips prasinana; assembly: GCA_951640165.1. Lineage (NCBI taxonomy): Eukaryota > Metazoa > Arthropoda > Insecta > Lepidoptera > Nolidae > Pseudoips > Pseudoips prasinana. Next base: position 22,810,408 of record OX621240.1, read on the forward strand.
TACCAACTAAATTAATTTGAGTATCATAAAATCGACAAGAATTATATCTTAGTTTTCCAATTTATCAAACTAATTCAGTTGTGTTTTACTAAGAGAAACTCCAGTTAATTCAACTCATTTCACATTTCTAAAAATTCCCCTGGCAATTTTTTTTAGACCAATGTTTAACGAAAAATCAAATGATATTAAAATAAAGTGTTGTCGCGGAGCAGGAAGAAATTTGTACATTTACTTCTTTGCTTTTTGAAAATAAGCACAAACATTTCTATATTAAGTGCGAAATTTTATGAAATATTTAAAAGAGAAAAATATTGAGATTATAGAGAATTATCTGCTAACGTAGGTAAATATTTTGCGATTTCTAAGACGGCGGTCATTTTGGTCATAGGCATATGTGATTGAATAACAGTTTAATGTACAAAATTATTTCTCCTCCGCGACCGCACTTAGCTTAGTATTAAAAGCTCACCTGTACAAGTTTATTCTTGTATAAAGAGGTGGTCTATTTAATACTATTACTATACTGAATAAAAAGACTGATTATAAATTTGTACGCCAAAGTAAATGAACTTAACAGTTTATAAGTAGAATTTATCACCTGGCCAAAATGTTCATAACATTTTTAAACACAGCAATTTAAATACTAACTGGGCATGATTTGGCTAAGTCGACACTGTATCTATAAACAAAACTAACAACAAAGGAGGCTTATGGATATTTATTTGACAACGTGTTAAAAGATAAAGAAAAATAACACAAAACATGCTTAACAACAAAATACATACAAAAACACACTTAAAATTATAGCGTCAATGCAAAATAAAATTTAAATTGATTCGAGTACAATTACCATTTTTACAATTCACTAGATATAAATAATATTGATATTTCGTCGAGCCAATAAAGAATCTTAAGGCTCGTGCTATTCTGCTCGCACATAAATTGCATCTAATTATGAGTAAAAGAGATACATACATTTGTTCGAAGTTGCTCTTTATTGGCGAAGATTTTAAGTAGACTCATATATCTTTGGTACTATTTCCTTTTATGCTTTCGAGACTATTTTTTGGAACACTATCGTCGAATAATATGATTAGTAGCAAGCTATTAAGTATATTTAAAATAAAGATAAAATCTTCTTATTGAAAACAACACACGCCTTCTTTTTACTGAAAGTAAAGACTTTTAAATACAAATCCAATGAACACACAGTTGGTAGGCAATAGACAGCGATATCGCACTATTGGGTTTCTAGAATTTTTTTTTATAAGTGAGTACGTACCTTGGCTTTAGGCCCAGTAGTGCGATATCACAATGTCTATGGTAAAACGGTTCGTTATAGAAGCAGATAATCTTGGTACTTGCATTTAGCACAGTTATAAAGGTCGTTTAACAGAGTCGGTCGGTTAATTCATACTTAGAATCTGCGACAGGATTTATCGTAAAAATAATAAGGAATTCGAAAATTAAAAACTAAATATTTTTAACTTATGAATATTTCCTATTTCTTGTTTTGGTTTCACACATTTTATATTATTACTATTTACACGGTCCTATATCGTAGTACAAACACCTAACTAGGTCAATACAACTTTACTACCCATCATTTCATTTTATATTTTTCTAAAAAGAACATTGTTAATAAACTAATACATAATTAATTATGCAATATTTACGGAAGTTAATACCTGACCGAATCATTGTCACTAACTGACACTAAAATTCTTCTTTGTACAATCAGGCAATGATCAAATCTTGTCAAATCGAAAAATTCAAAATACATACAAATGTGTCAAAATTAAGTATTAATTTGCTGTTCCGGTTCCGGTTCTGACGTAATTAGAACTTTGACACGGTACACAGTGGAACGAATGTATGGGAGCGGTTGGACGTAGACATGTCCGAAAAATAAGAGTAAAATTATGACAAACTAATGATGCCATCTCATTCGATTACTTAATGCCTTCATAAATTGTGGTGATGAATTTCTTCATAACTCCCATATTTCGGGAGTAATTTGAGAAAATGTGAAATTTTACTATGAAAATGAGTGTATCGAGCTCTCTCCCTCCTGATTCCGGGCTTGTTTCAAGTAGCGGTCTCTAATATCGTAATGCTATTACTAAGAGCTATATTTAATACTAAGACACATAGTGCGCCAAATGTGCACTTTCTGGGATAAAAGGAAATGAAAATTAAAAAAAAAAAACGTTTTTTCCCCATTTGTATTTACTTTAAACCGCAGACAGACTTATTAAGAGGTCTATAAATATATTATATATATACAGAAATATATATTAACAAAAATATTCACAAGAACTGATGAGAGTATGACTTTTAAGTAAGTTGAAGATTTACGAGGACTAGGATGTGTACAAGTTGAAGCATCAGATTTAGCAGGAGAAATTATGGGCTCGATGACGTCACTTATATTTTCTGTAGAAGGTTCCATATTTTCATTCTGTAATTCCGGCCATTGAATTGCAGCCTGTAGCCAAATCTCATGTTTCTTCCGAAACTTATCTGTGCTTCTTCCAGACTTTGTCCATTTTGCATAAATGCGGTAGCAAAATCGACGACACCAGTCTTTTAAACTTGTTTCAGCACTTTCACATAACTGAACACAACTGTTATCTTTTAAAACACTGAACAAATAGTTAAAGTCGCGTAAATCTTTATGTGCGCGTGCGCATAAAGCAACGTGAATATCAAGATTTGTATTAAAATTTGGAAAATACATTGCGAGATTAGCTTGGATACAACGAGGTGTAAATCAACACTGATTTTAAAGTTACTAATAGTGACCTATTTATATAAAATCCAGGTATCCCAGGTATCCTTTGTTAAATATTGCAAGGTAATTAGTTATTGTGATAATTAGTAAATGATGCATGCTAAATTAGTGTATTAAGAGCCATTTAGTAATTAAATAATAGCAATGTTCTTATCAGTAATCATTAGTGCATCAGTTTTATATGTAAACCTTAAGTCCCTAATTATATATCCTAATTAGCTTATATCTTCTCTAATTGGCTGCTCAGAAATGTTATTGTAATAAGGTAAACCTTTAGAAAAACGGTTTTAATCAACAAAATAAACAAAAAATAAAAAAATTGTGTTATAAAATAAACATCACTCTTTATCCCAGAAAGTGCACATTTGGCGCACTATGTGTCTTAGTATTAAATATAGCTCTTAGTATTAGCATTATGATATTAGAGACCGCTACTTGAAACAAGCCCGGAATCAGGAGGGAGAGAGCTCGATACACTCATTTTCATAGTAAAATTTCACATTTTCTCAAATTACTCCCGAAATATGGGAGTTATGAAGAAATTCATCACCACAAGTTATGAAGGCATTAAGTAATCGAATAAGATGGCATCATTAGTTTGGCATAATTTTACTCTTTTTTTTCGGACATGTCTACGTCCAACCGCTCCCATACATTCGTTCCACTGTGCGGTAGTGATTTAGAGGCACTGACCGTACGGAGTTAAAGAAAAAAGTTTGAGATAAGAGGATTTAAAAGCCTACTATAGCTGGTAAGACTAAAGATCACTGAACACATAACTTGATTTTACCCGTCCAGTATCGGACAAGAAACTTTGTACGAGCTTACAATTATTCAGATAACATATTATGTTATATTGTATTATATGGTAACCCTGTATAACATGCCTTAATGGAATTTACTATTAAAATCACGTTAAGTTAGGTTAGGTTAGCAATTTTATCCTATTGAAGATAACAACCTGTGATTTATTTAATCTCACATGATCACATCATTCTCTTAGATTTGTCAATTCACAGAAGACATTTGCTTAAATTAAATTATCTATAATTATATAGTACAAGATCGACAACATTATTTATGGTAAAATATTCACTGGTATAATATACACTCGATTATCTATTTTCTTATAATTCAAAGGAATACTTTATTTACATGGAAGGAAGGAAGTTGAAATTCTGATTAAATTATACTATACTTGAGCCAAGCTCCGTTTAGTATGTTTGTAAACACTGTTAAGTTGTTGATTAAAATATCTTTGCATCTCTTCCTAACTTGATTCTTATGAGAAGGACAGGGCATCATAATTGATTTGGCTTGATTCTAGATTTGTCGACATTTAAAAAGTGACAATGTATAAGTTCCTAGTATAGACACCAGCACATCCAACTACCCCAATCTGTCAAATTTCTTTTATAGATTTTCAAATTTATCCCATAAGCATAAGGTTCACTTTCAATTGGGGAAATTTGACAGACTGGGGTAGCTTGATGTGCTGGCGTCTGTACATATTGTTTAGAAGAACCAGTCAGTATACACAAAAAAATAAAAGTGATAGCACGCTTCTTGTTGGAATTTCCCCGACATATTGTGCAATATTATTGTCTGATTAATCCCTACTATATATAACGTCTATCAATGAGTGTATATTTTTAGGGATAGTAAATTAGGACAAACTGAATCTCCAAAACAGAGCCTGTCGAACAAACTATGTTTTCTCCAACAAGCAGTTTTATTAGTTTGACAGTGTAAAGTATGGCCTGCCTTTTTCCTATGAGCTATAATAGAATGAGATGTAACGACATTTTACTTATAAATTTAAATTTTGGCTTTGTTTTGCCAACATTTAAATTATATGTTTGTAAATTTCCCTAGAGCTCCTGAATTTTGTAATATATATTTCTAAAGCAGTATGTATGATCCATTAGTTTGGACTTTAACTCAAGCCTATAGGAATCAAAATATGGTTGGGATCTATCTCTGATCGGGAATTTTATAAGAAATCAATGTTAAAAAAAAGGCTACTTGGAATGATTAAACCCCTTACTAATAAAACTTTAAGATACTGATCAACTTGAGATAAGTTTATCTATCAAATGTTATTGTACAGTCGTGTGAATGAGAGAGAACATGACGTGTCAAGTTACCTGTCTCAATCAATGTTAATAAAGGAGTAAGAATTAATTTATAATACGTAATAATTATGCTTTCTATCAAATCATTCAAAGTGCATATTAGGAACTATTTATAATACAAAATGTGAATAATAATTGTCGAACTTGTACACTATAGCTACATAAAAATTACTTCATTTGGTTCAAATATTAAGCTTTTTTTATTCCACGTATTGTTTTTATGATTATTTATATAAATTGTTTATTAATATAAACTCTTAACCAGGCTTTGCTATATTAATTTTCATTGATTTTAGACATTATTCCAAAGCAATTGCAATTAATATTTTCTCGTATAGTCCACCGCCTGTTCAAGGAATAATAATATTTTTCGCATTTGCCGTATCCTCTCGCCAGAAAATATATTCATGCGGGTAGTTGCATAAATATATTTTTTGAGGGTAGACCGTTAAAAACGCAGATCATTTCCTAATATTCAAACCAAACAAAACTACATACTAGAACAATTACACTACACTAAAGTATCACGTATCATTGACGTCGTGTTGAGATCTCATCGTCGCGTTCTTACTGAGCAACGGAACACTGTTCTGTTCGTCTGCTATCACTATTTCTACTACCTCATCATCAGTCTGTTTTAACGAATCGTAGTTAGGAGGCGGCGTGTGATCTTTGCTATTGACTATTGGCAACGGTATTTGGCCGGTTAAATCTGAAAAAGAAACATAGTTTTATAAGTAAACTAGCTGTGCCCCGCGTTAAATTTTATAAATTTTCTTAGCTATAAACCTCACGGAGCCCGAGACCTTTCCAACGAATGCAAAACCGTGGAAATCGGTTAGTGCGTTCTGGAGTTATAGCGTCAGGAAGGAAAACCCGACTTATTTTTATATAGTAGACTAGCTGTGCCCCCCGGTGTTTCCCGCGTTAAATTTTATAAATTTTCTTTGCTATGAACCTCACGGAACCCGAGACCTTTCCAACGAATGCAAAACCGTGGAAATCGGTTCGTGCGTTCAGGAGTTATAACGTCAGGAAGGAAAACCCGACTTTTTTTATATAGTAGATAATTATACTGACAATTGACTGCATCGTGCCGGTATTAACAAGCGTATACCTAATTCCTGGATTCAAATCCCAGGTCAGGACAAAATGGGATATTGGGGTTTTTGTGTGAGGAAAATCACAGTAGCAGTTTGGAATCTGGAAGTTGGCAGTATTACCTCAAAGTACGTAAAGTCATCGGTCCTGTCCTTGGCTTCTTTCCATAAGATATAAGATACCATTTAAGTTTTTTGACTGGCCTGTTGTCGTATTGGTTAGCGAACCTGACTGCTAAGCTAAAGGTCGTAGGTTCGATCCTCACCCAGGACAAATCTTTGTGCGATTAGCACGATTATTTGTTCCGTGTCTGTGGCTAATTTATCTATATATTTAGAAATATATAATTATGTTTATCAGGTATCTTGTTGCCATAGTACAGGCTTCATCTAGTTTGGAATTATAGATAAGGGATATAGATTTAGCGTATTAGTTTGATGGTCCGGCGTGGTTGGTAGACACTTGCTTTTCACGCCGTAGGTCGTGGGTTGGATTCCCATCAAAGACAGATATTTGTGCGCATGAACATGTCAGTTTGTCCTGAGTCCGGGTGTAATCTATCTATGATAATAGGTCTTTACCTATGAAATTGCCGTTTTGTATGAAAAAATTTAGACGAATTTTTTCATGAATTTTTTTATTTGTATTAATCGAAGTAATCACCCATGCAATCAATGCATCTTTGCCATCGCAGTGGCAGTTTATTGATGCCCTTCTTAAAGAAATCAGCTGGACGGGAGGCAACAAATTCTTCAAAGGCATTTTGTACTGCCTCTCGGGTATTGAATTTTTTTCCCGCCAAGAAGTTATCCAAATTCTGGAAAAAGTAGTAGTCTGTAGGCGCAAGGTCTGGTGAGTAGGGCGGATGACGGAGAGCTTCCAACCCCAGTTCTTGCAACTTGGAGACCGTCTGCTGTGCAGTATGAGGTCGCGCGTTGTCGTGCAGGAGCAGCGGAGACGAGCGATTGACCAATGCTGGTTGGAGATGCGCCAGCTTCTCCATCATTGTGCTCAGTTCTTCACAGTACACATCTGCAGTAATGCTCACCCCGTTTGGTAAGAAGCTGTGATGAATCACACCGGCGCTAGACCACCAAACAGTGACCATCACTTTTCTAGGGGTAAGTTTTCGTTTAGGGCATTGTTTAGGTGCTGAACCAGGATCCAACCAACTTGCTGAGCGCTTGCGGTTATCAAACAGAATCCATTTTTCATCGCAGGTAACAATGCGGTTCAAAATTCCTTCATTTGTGTGTCTGTTGAGCAGTGCAAGGCACGTCTCGACGCGTACTTCGCGCTGGCGATCATTGAGTTCGTGGGGCACCCATTTGTTAAGCTTTTTTACCTTGCCAATTTGACGCAAATGGACCAATATTGTTTTGACGCTAACGTCGAAAGCTGCTGCTAATTCAGCCGTAGATTGTGTATCATCAGCTTCCACAACCGCCTTTAATTCGTCATTGTCGACCAAAGTCTTCGGACGACCGCGAGGTTCATTTTTCAGGTCGAAATTTCCAGAACGGAAGCGAGCAAACCAATAACAGGTGGTGCGTTGGTTTGTAGTGTTAGCTCCGTAAACGTCGTTGATGTTGCGTGCCGCTTGTGCCGCGTTGCTGCCACGACGGTACTCATATTCCATAATTACTCGAATTTTTAACGTATCCATGATGACGAAAAAGATTGAAATGCGATGAAAATGTAACACTAATCAATAAAGAAATGACTACTTTTGGAAAAAAGAATCCATGTTTTTAAAATAAAATTAATTTGAAATTAGAATTCTTAGCCAAACAAAAATTATTTTGATTTGAAATGGCCAGTACTGCAGAACGGCAATTTCATAGGTAAAGACCTAATATGTATGTACTTAGATATGCTCTGCTAGTTTGGGATCTATGTTAGTGTGTTAGTAGACACTTGCCTTTCACATCGCAGGTCGTGGGTTCGATTCCCATCCAAGACAGATATTTGTGAGCACGAACACGCATGTATTTACAAAAAAAGTAGCATATCAGTTATCTGGTTTCCATACTAGCTCCGCTTAGTTTGTTTTGTTAGTTCCAGGACATTATTATTTTTATTGTTGTTGACCCAAGATATTTATTTATGTATTGTGTTATTCACCATTGTCTCAGAAGAGAAGATAGAAAACAAACGTTACTTACTATGTAAAGTGGTATCTAACTCCGTCGGCACCAACACGACGACCACGTTGGAGCCCGCTCCGCTGAACACAGACGCGACGCTGGCCCGAGGAGACAGCAGTACTAGCGGCTGGCCGCGGGACGCGAGGGAACTGGACAGCGCGCATATACCTTTGGCAGCCGTAAAGTCTGCACCTGTAAAGAGATATTCATTTTTACAATAATAATACATTCATTTATTTCAGGCATCAAAACCCATAGTAGAAGTATAATAACATTAAAACAAAACATCACAAAAATTAAAGTCATGATATGGAATAAAAAATATGAATATAACAAACATAATATACAACATGTAACTTAATTAACGCGCATCCTTAAAATAGTTTGTTCAGAATCGTTTACTGAATCGATTTATATCATTTTTAATATTTGTCATATGAACATCACAAAGAGATTTGACGACCTCCAGGCGCAGATAACAAATGCTGGATCATCCAAAGATACAGTTGCAAAAGTTGCCGAAGAACTCCGGACATTCAGGGAGCTTATTTTTGGTATCCTTGGTCTTCTCAGACAGCAAATCAGAGATTGCAGCAAGCAAGTCGATGACCTTGAGGCACAAAACCGTCGAAAAGTCCTTATTGTATCTGGTATACCCGAGGAAGAAGATGAAGACTGTGCTAAACTTAGTCTGAATATCTTTAATATTAAGATGGGCCTTACTGATATAAACAAAACTTCCATTAAAGTTTGCCATAGGCTTGGTTCATCCAAAAAGCAACACCATCGGCCTATTTTAGTGCGGTTCACAAGCTTGGACTTCAAATCGGCAGTCTGGAAAGCAAAGACCAAGTTGAAGGGTTCTCCAGTGTCAGTTAAGGAGTTCCTGACGAGGCCCAGGCAAGCAGTCTTAGCCAAAAGTCGTGCTCATTTTGGGTTTCGCTGTGTTTGGACGCAAAGCGGCGTTATCTCCATCAAAACGCCGTGCGGTAGCAGCCACAAGATCACCACGGAGGAGGAGTTGGCCCCACTCATCACAAAGTACCCAAAAGTGTCGGTGGAGACTTCGACAACGAGTACTAAGTCCGATCATAGTAAATCCTAAAAAGACAATATCTTACTTAGCTTTCTTGTACGTAGTTTAAATTAAGTAAATATATTTTATTACATTTAAACGTTCAAACCTACCATTCTAAACTCGTTGTCATGTTTTTGTATTCAGTTAGTTATAATCATTTTTATTTAACTTTGTCTTGTTTCCCAGTGTTGCTATTTACTTCTCAAGACCCGTTATTCATGTAAGTTATTTCTTTTATACGTAAATGTAGGTACCTATATTAAAAATATTCTTGGCAAAGTTAAAGTACTTTTCCTAACATTGATTAGAAAGAGTAATTAGCGTGTGACATGACATTTCGATTGTCATTTTGATATTATGACGTTGAGGTTATTGACAGCGAAACACATCGGCCGAACGTGAATGTGTCTTTTCGTCACAGTTTCGTTTCGTTTCACATTCACTAGTAGCATCAATTTATAATAATAATTTTTTTTTATAATAATATTTAGGGACAATGTCACACAGATCATCCTAACCCCAAACTAAGCAAAGCTTGTACTATGGGTATCAGGCGACGATATACATACTTATATAGATAGATAAATACTTATATACATAGAAAACATCCATGACTCAGAAACAAATATTCGTGCTCATCACACAAATATTTGCACTTACAGGGACTCGAACCCAGGACCACCAGCTTCGTAGGCAGGAGCACTACCAACTAGGCTACGGTGATCGTCATTTGCGAAGTGAGTTGTAAAGTACGTGTCAAATGTATTGTATAATTTACTTATTTATGTTCTTGTTTTAAGTTACGTTTATTGCAGTGTACTTGTGTGCGCTGGCGGGTGGTGCAGGGTTTAATTGGTCTGTCAATTATTGCACTACTTAATATTTTTTATAATTCTTTATAGTTCATAATTTTATTTTATATAAGTAATTTTATTTATGTCTATTTTATCTGATAATGATTCTTATTTTTCTGCTAATGAATTCACTGCAAGCGACGACAGTTTCTGCTCTTTGAGCGACTCACTTGGAGATTTTCTTAGGAATCGCTTTAGTCAATCTCGTACGAACCTACTGAACATTTGTCATATCAATGCACAAAGCATTCCTAGCCATTTTAGTGATCTGTACAACGCGTTTTCAGACTGCAACGTACACGCCGTCCTGATTTCGGAGAGCTGGCTTAAACCACATCTGCTTTCTACAATGTACTCCCTTCCAGGTTTTGTGCTCGTCCGGAACGACCGGTTAGGTAAAGGGGGTGGAGGGGTTGCCATATATCTCAGGAGTAACCTCCCGTATAAGATATTGGCCTCCTCTTCCTCGAACTACTCAGCCTCTGCAGAGTTTCTTTTCCTTGAGGTTGATATCAAAGGCGTCAAGTTAGTTTTGGCCTCAGTATATTGTCCCCCTAATGTTGACTATTTCACCGACGTGGAGTTGGTACTCGAATCTTTGGGTTCAGAGTATGCTCACCACATCATCATGGGCGACTTCAATACCAATCTCCTTAATGAAAATTCTCCTCGTACCCGGAAACTTTTACATATCGTCGAGTCAAGTACCTTGCATGTTTTGCCTCTCCAAGCTACCCACTTTAATGACTCAGGAGATGATACTTGGCTCGACGTAATCCTATCCTCTAATCCTTCCTTGATTTCCACTCACGGACAGCATCCCGCCCCTGAATTTTCCCACCATGACCTTATTTACCTATCCTATATCCTGAAACCACCTAAACCCAAATCCAAGGTTCTGCACGTGCGTTCTTTCGCAAAAATGGACATAAAGTTGCTATGCAAGGATGCGGCAAAAATTGAGTGGGAACCTTTAGTGGAAGCGATCGCCATTGACGATAAGGTTGAGGTTCTTAATAATGCGATCACAAAGTTGTACGATGTTCACGCTCCTATAAGAAAGGTAAAGCTGAAGCGTCCACCTGCACCCTGGATGTCTAGGGGAATTCAAATGGCTATGAGACGAAGGAACCGGGCGTTTCATAAATTTAAAAGAAGTCGTTCTGATGCTGATTGGACTCTTTATAAATTGGCTAGAAATCGGTGTAACCAGATGGTACGTAACGCTAAACGCCGGCACATTTTTGACAATATTTCTTCATCTACTCCTGCTGGTATCTGGAAATTCCTCGGAACTCTAGGTATCGGTAAGTCGCAATTTTCAAACCCTCCTAGCTCTATCAGTCTGGATGATCTTAATCAACATTTCTCTACCACTTCTACGATGGATCACCGGACGATATGTGAAGAAGTGACTGGGGTGAACTGAAACGAGTTAATATTAGGGCGCGACAAACCATTTAAATAGTCGACAGTATCGACTATTTAAATGGTTTGTCGCGCCCTAATATTAACTCGTTTCAGTTCACCCCAGTCACTTCTGAAGAGATCAAAAAAATTATCCTTTCCGTTAAATCCAATGCAGTTGGTTGTGATAAGATCGGTCGTCGGATGATTATTCCTATCCTGGACCATCTCCTCCATGCAATTTCCCACATTATTAATTATTCCCTGGATACTGGATCTTTCCCCACCTTATGGCGTAAAGCTTTTCTCCGTCCACTCCCTAAGTCCTCGAATCCCTCACTTGCTACTCATTACCGTCCTATCTCTATTCTTCCTTTCCTCTCCAAGGTACTTGAGTCATGTGTCCACAAACAACTCTCCCGTTATATACTTAACAACCATCTCATAAGCCCGTTTCAATCCGGATTTAGACCAGGCCACAGTACCATCACCGCACTCCTTAAAGTTACTGGCGATATTAGGGCAGGTATGGAGGGTACCATGATTACCGTTATGGTTTTGATCGACTTTTCCAACGCCTTTAATACCGTCAGTCACGATATCCTATTATCTGTTCTCTCCCATCACATGGTCTCTGATGAAGCACTGGAATGGTTTTCCTCCTATCTTCGGGGGCGCCAGCAATCGGTTAGCATTGGTGAGTCCTCATCGAGCTGGCGTGACCTAGTTGCTGGTGTTCCACAAGGCGGTATACTCTCTCCTCTTTTATTTTCTATCTTCATAAATCTCATAACTCATCATCTTCAGTGTACGTATCATCTTTATGCCGATGATCTTCAACTATACGTTCAAACGCCAATCGACACACTCCCTGAGGCTATTTGTAAGCTTAATCGGGACTTAAATGCAATTAAAACTTGGTCTGATAAGTTTGGGTTAGCCGTAAATCCGACAAAGTGCCAAGCCATAATAGTTGGGAGCTCGCGCTTAATGTCAAAGGTGGATTTACAGGATCTTCCACCAATAGTGTATAATCTGACGAACATTCCTATTAGCCAAAATGTCAGAAACCTGGGTTTATTTATTGACACGACATTAAGCTGGCAAAAGCAAATGGCGAATGTCAGTCAAAGGGTAACAGGCGTATTGCGTTGTCTCTATCGGCTTAAAAATTTCCTTCCAGGTAAAACCAAGGCAATGCTCGTGCAGGCCCTTATATTCCCTATAGTCGACTATGGTGATGTATGCTACTTTGACCTGAATGCAGATCACCTCAATAAACTCGACAGACTTCTGAATAACTGCATTCGATTCGTTTTCAATCTTCGTAAGTATGACCACATATCTTCCCACCGTTCCCAACTTAAGTGGTTACCGATACGGCAACGACGCACATTACGAGCACTAACCACACTTTATTCTATATTAGACTCTTCTTCTACTCCATCTTACTTATCTTCCCACTTTCAATATCTCTTTACTAACCACAGTAAAAATCTTCGCTCTTCTCACAATCGTCTCCTTCAATGTCCATCTCACCGCTCTGACTTCCTTCACTCTTCTTTCTTTGTAGAATCTATTCTTCAGTGGAATGCATTACCTCTTGAAATCAGGATGGCCAAGAGTCGCTTCTCATTTAAAAGAAAAGTTCGAGAGCATATCTTTCGGAAATTATTAGCAGAAACCCCTCGATGATAAATTTATGATTACATGATCGGATTCAATAGTAGTATAGTAGTATAGTATTATATAATTATATAGTATAGTGTTATATAGTATAGTATCGTATGTATTGCATTGTATAGTATTTTATAGTATTGTATATTCCTATTTTTTTACTATTAATGTTTAGCTTATGATCTGTGCACCTACCATGCTCTCTCTGCACCACCCTAAGGTTGACTGGCAGAAAATGCCTAGGGCATTAAGTCCGCCTTTGTACATTTTTTTTGTGCATAAAGTGATAAATAAATAAAAAAAAAAAAAAACCCTGTACAGTCAAAACAAATTGAAATGGACCGTAAGTCAAAGTAATAAGACTTCTAAATCGCAGTTTTATTTGTATTCATACAAATTCCATCATTCAATACTAAATAAAGAAAAATTAACTTTATTCCAAGAAACTAATTTAGTAAATTACAATGCATATACATGTTAAATAAAAAATTCAGTGTATGTATTATTATTACAACATAATATTCTAATTGGTGTGTTTGAGGGTGTGCGTTAATTACGTTACATGTTGTATATGACTGGCCCGTTGATCTGGTAGTTAGTGGCCCTGACTGCTAAGCCAGAGATCGTGGGATCAATTCCCACCCAGGATAAATCTTTGTACGATTATTTGTTTTTCGTTTGGATGTAATTGATCTCATAGACATATAATAAGCACGTTTATCAGTTATCTGGTTGCCATAGTACAGACTTTCTCTAGTTTGAGATCAGATGGCAGTGTTGATTATCACAAGATATTTTAGTTAAATCTTTTAAATATATCTAATTCAAAGGCGGTTTCGTAATTTGCTACGAAACCGCCTTTACTACCATTAACAAGTAATGAAGGAAGCTGACAAGCCGAAACTCGATAGAAAATACTTACTGACTTGTTTCTAAGTCTCGCGCTCCACATACTACACAGTACTCCACGCCAGGGTGGTATAGTATTAATTATTTAACAGATAGCTACAGTCGATAGAACAACAGGCATGCTGCAGCTGCCTTATTTTTAAACCACGTGCTCCACGCACTGTCGGATGTAGTTCAGGTCGGAAAGGTATAGGCTGATTACTTAAACCATAGGATCAATAATAACTTTTTATGAACCCGCACGCTCCACGAACTGTCGGATGTAATGCACGCCGCAGATGTATATCCTGATTACTTACCTAACACATACCTACAGTCTATAACAACAGGCATACTGCAACGCCCTTGTTTCTTAGCCGCGCGCTCCACGGACTGTCCTATGTACTTCACGCCGGATATGTATGTATACGCTGATTACTTACCTAACACATATCTACAGTCGATAACAACAGGCATACTGCAACGCCCTTGTTTCTTAGCCGCGCTCCACGTACTGTCGGATGTACTTCACGCCGGAGATGTATACGCTGATTACTTACCTAACACATATCTACAGTCGATAACAGCAGGCATACTGCAACCCCCTTGTTTCTTAGCCGCGCTCCACGTACTGTCGGATGTACTTCACGCCGGAGATGTATACGCTGATTACTTACCTAACACATATCTACAGTCGATAACAGCAGGCATACTGCAACCCCCTTGTTTCTTAGCCGCGCTCCACGTACTGTCGGATGTACTTCACGCCGCAGATGTATATCCTGATTACTTACCTAACACATATCTACAGTCGATAACAGCAGGCATACTGCAACCCCCTTGTTTCTTAGCCGCGCTCCACGTACTGTCGGATGTACTTCACGCCGGAGATGTATATGCTGATTACTTACCTAACACATATCTACAGTCGATAACAACAGGCATACTGCAACCCCCTTGTTTCTTAGCCGCGCTCCACGTACTGTCGGATGTACTTCACGCCGGAGATGTATATGCTGATTACTTACCTAACACATATCTACAGTCGATAACAACAGGCATACTGCAACCCCCTTGTTTCTTAGCCGCGCTCCACGTACTGTCGGATGTACTTCACGCCGGAGATGTATATGCTGATTACTTACCTAACACATATCTACAGTCGATAACAACAGGCATACTGCAACCCCCTTGTTTCTTAGCCGCGCTCCACGTACTGTCGGATGTACTTCACGCCGGAGATGTATATGCTGATTACTTACCTAACACATATCTACAGTCGATAACAACAGGCATACTGCAACCCCCTTGTTTCTTAGCCGCGCGCTCCACGTACTGTCGGATGTACTCTACGCCGGGGAAGTATAGACTGTTCCCTACTGTTACTAACACGTAGCTGAAGCCTGCTGCATTCTGTAATATAAACAAAGAATAATCAGGCAACCTAGCGAAGACAAAGTATTACACTATCTTACAATAACGATATCAATCAATAAAACCAACTAATAACCTGATAAATCAATGGAAAGCTTATTATCGCTTGCATTAAAATGAATGTATCTATTTATGATCATTATATAGATAAGGATGATAATAATGACATCATAACGATATAATATCGAATGAATATTGTTTCTACCCACAGATTAAGTAATTTATTATCAATCAATGAGATTGTGCTGCCCCCTGTGGTGAGGTCGTATTAAAATTGTGTAAACACCTTGGCTTGACAACGGGCGATGTTTTTAAACGATCTGAAGATGTTGCAGGAGTTGCACTTTGGCGGGAAACTGAAATAAGGTCAGGTACAAACCCAATCTTGAAGGTAAGTGCGGAATCCAAACTGACAAATTGATAACGGCTAGCTTAAAAGAAAAGAATGAGAGCAATGGAAAGAAGCATTCTAAAGCTCGTGATTTCTTGTGATTTTATAAGCTTAGTATTTTACTTACCGTCACAATCTCAGCTTCAAGCTGCGGTCTGGCACTGGGGTATAGCAGCAGTATCACATTGACGGCAACACCTGCCAAGATCCCCAATTCGACTCCCACGGACAAACATAGGGCGAAGGTTGCGAAAGCGGGCACCAGGTCCGCCCGACGAGATCTCCACATTGGTTTTACTACCTGGAATTTAAAATAATAATAATAGTAATATCCTCTTGGCCGCATTTTGGCCATGGCGCCAAGTCTCGCTGGAGACTAGGAGATGTGCGGGACAAATTATTATAGTGAACAAGTGTTCCCCCCCCAGACAATTGCACTCTATTCCCGTAATCTCATGAGTCGCTGGGGAAGCGCTAGCCACGGCCAGAGAGAAGTAAAGGTACAGACCCACTGTTTTACATGTTCTCTGAATCACGGAGGAGTAGTAACATCACTAACTTTCTTTGGATTTCGGACTTCGGGCTGATATAGTTAATTTAAACCGACTCAAATATATGGTGGTTACAAATTTAGGTATGGTCGAGGGCATATATAATACTATCGTTTTAGATTGCTTTAACCATAAACTACCTATGCGTGTTTTTCTCATATTATTGAACCCACAATTTTTTTAAGACATTTAAAGTAATGTGTGGCCACTGCTCTCAAGTTTTCTAACAAAAGTTTTCTAAGTTGACAAAACTTGAGAAGTATTGTCGTAAAATGTTCTGAACTGATAGGTTGTAACTAAAGGATATTTACAGCGGCCGCTCATTATGCCCCTTTAATTTTGTAGACGTGGAATGTTAACCTCTAGTCTATAAGAAATATGTGATAGCAATATTGGTCTTTGTATGCCAATATTTTATTTCCTGCCAGCGGTCATGGGTTCAATCTCAATCCAGCCCAAATCTTTGTGCGATGAGCCAGATTATTTCACTAAATGTAAAGGTACTTTATATTTAGTTATATTGTTATCGTATTATACGTTTATCGTATCTATTAACTGATTTCATCAACATACTGTATGTAGGTATGGTGTGAAAGAAACCATATGATAGTATTTTAAATAACTACATTTTCGGCGGTAGACACTAATTACCTACATCCTGTATGAAGTTAACGTTCCCCGATACACGAATTCCGTATTCTAATTCATGTTTGATAACCCTGGGTTAAACTCATAAAAGATTGCTTTCGTTTTAGGCTCAATGTCATTACTAGGCAACGTGAGTTATCGCACCGAGGGTTATCTTACGTTAAATTGAAATTCAGAAGATTTGAATGTTGCTCCCAGTAGGTAGTTAGTTATATATAAACTATCAATGGGGGTTAACGAACGTTAAATTCGTATTCAGTATATTTGGATTTTACCCTTTCTTACGTTAAAATAAAATTCAGAATATTTGAATGTTGCTCCTAGTAGGTAGATAGTTTTTAACCTTCTAGCCATTAATAAACAATGGGGGTAAACGAATGTTTAATTCGTATTCAATATATTTGGATTTTATCCCAAGTATATTGTTTTTGCTGTAAATCTCGTTGACATTACTAAGCGGACATCGGACATCATAATGCAACACACAGCGAGTTCAATATGACGATAGATTGACGCTCTATATATACACTTAGCTTAACCCGATTATTAAATATAAAATAAATAAATAAATTACTAGAGTACTTTTTGAGGGTTCAGAATACTAGGTAGTTACGAAAGTTACATATATGTGCACAATAATATCTGTGTTATGTAACACAGAGCTACCTCAATGTGACGATAGATGTTGACGCTCTCTAAATACCCGCTCGTTACTTAAGTACTTTACAAGTCACAGAATATTAGCTAGTTACTAAAGCTTATGCTGTTCATAATATCTAGGTTATGTAATACAGAGCGACCTCAAAGTGACGATAGATGGTGACGCTCTTTACATACCCGCTTGTTACTAAAGTACTTCATAATGTGCAGAATACTAGCTAGTTACTAAAGCTTATGATGATCATAATATTTGGGTTATGTAACATAGAGCGACCTCAATGTGACGATAGATGTTGACGCTCTCTAAATATACTTAGCATTACCCGCTTTTTACTTGAGTATTTTATAAGAAAAATAATACAAATTGATGCAAAGATTATGGTGTCTGTAATATTTAGGTTATGTAATTAGGTCTCTAAATACCTGCTCGTTAATAAAGTACTTTATAAGGCACGGAATACTAGCTAGTTACTAAAGCTTATGTTGTCCGTAACATCTGGGTTATGTAACATAGAGCGACCTCAATGTGACGATAGATATTGACGCTCTCTAAATACCCGGTCGTCACTAAAGTACTTTATAAGGCACAGAATACTAGCTAGTTACTAAAGCTAATGTTGTCCGTAACATCTGGGTTATGTAACATAGAGCGACCTCAATGTGACGATAGATATTGACGCTCTCTAAATACCCGGTCGTTACTAAAGTACTTTATAAGGCACAGAATACTAGCTAGTTACTAAAGCTAATGTTTTCCGTAACATCTGGGTTATGTAACATAGAGCGACCTCAATGTGACGATAGATATTGACGCTCTCTAAATACCCGGTCGTTACTAAAGTACTTTATAAGGCACAGAATACTAGCTAGTTACTAAAGCTAATGTTGTCCGTAACATCTGGGTTATGTAACACAGCGCGACCTCAATGTGACGATAGATGTTGACGCTCATAAATACACTTAGCTAAATCCGTTTGTTACTAGAGTATCATGGTGTCTGTAATATTTAGCTTATATAAAATAAAGCGAGTACAGTGTGACAATAGGTTGACGTTCTTTATGGACACTTTGATTAACTCGCTTTTATGACGGACATACGTCTAGATAAAGCAAAGCTATATAGATAGAGCAGCATAATCAGTAACATCATC
Source organism: Pseudoips prasinana (assembly GCA_951640165.1). Taxonomy (NCBI): domain Eukaryota; kingdom Metazoa; phylum Arthropoda; class Insecta; order Lepidoptera; family Nolidae; genus Pseudoips; species Pseudoips prasinana. The sequence continues at coordinate 22,829,324 of OX621240.1, forward strand.
ATCATGTCAGCCAAATTACGTCCACTGCTGGACAAAAGCCTCCACCATAATCGCCGCTTGGCAGACGAGTTGGCGATCGCAGTTTGATGGTCATAGTTCACAAAGAAACGCTGCTGCCCACCCTCCGGTACGTTCTATACGCCCCCAACGGCATGTGGGATAGGAGATGGGGTAATGATATTGTTCGCCGTCACCACAGTACATCTAGTTCCAAACATGGACATGTTTTTTCGCCACTGCGACTAACACTGCATCAAGTAACAATAGTGTCTTCCCCTTAACAAATTTGACTAAGGAAAGTCGGTGGACTGATTCTTAGAATGAATTATGTTCATGTAGAAGTTTAGGTTAATATAAAATTATTTATTAGTCTCTAGACTAGATTGTAATACATATAAAGTACTATACTTGGTATTTTATTAAATAATAAAATGATGTAACACTAGTGACACAGGTGAGAAAAACTCATAATCGCACTCACCTCATATTCTATCATAAATATCACAGCACAAATAACGACGGCCGCCAGGGCCGCCTTCGGAATAAAGTAGAAGTATGGAGTCAGCAGACTAAGTGCTAGAAGCACTATGATACCTGTAAAAGAAAAACATATATCATATAACGGTAACAGTTGTTTGCTAGAGGTCATTGCAACTGCCAATTAATGTTTATAGAACATAAAATCGACGTCCTCTAGGAATAAAATTTAAATAGGAATGGGGATGCAAGTGAGTCGGTCTCACGCTTTATCTAACTGTTTACAACGTTAATACGCGAAGAGGCGCTGCTCATCCGATTAAGAATAGGAGAGGTTATTTCATAAAATTCGAATGAAAACTAAAGGTCATAGAGGACGATGGTGCTCGAGTCGCATTTCCAGCTGCACTCTCTAATAAAGAAAACGATATGACGCATTGTGTACAGTGTCACGGGAGTTTCTAATAACCTTGACGCATTCCAGTTAAGTCGTGATTATGTGGTCCGGATCGTTTATGACGTTTCTAAGACAGTGCTTGGTTGCTTATCGTATGGGTCGTGGTAACCCTAGTGAGAGTTGCTCAAGCCGCCCAGTAGGCCTCTGACATGGCTTAACGACTGTTGTCTAATTTTGTCTCCGAAGCACGGAGACGCTCAGGAATTAAACCACTTTGGCGGTCACCCATCTATGGACTGACCGCGACTCTAGTTGCTTAACCTCACCGATCGCTTACAGACCGGTGAGAGCATCTAGTTATACATATACAGTAGCAGAGAACGATGGAGTGCATTTATTGTGGTGCCACGACCACCAAGGAACATAATCCTACTCAGTAGATTATACTGAATATAGCCATGGTTTGGTCGTGACCTTGGTTTAGCCATGCTGGTACACACGGCTACATATCAAGCTATACATTTCCAGTATAAGATGATCTAACGTTGTATAGGATTTCCATACAACGAGAGGTCAGGTTATATTGGAAATCTATAGCCGTGTGTATATGGCTGAACTACGGCTGTATTGGGAAAAAGCATAATTGGCTTTTCAAGTTCGAATCCTGTCAGTTACGTGCTGCATTTTTATTTCACAAATATATAATTGTTTCCCTCGTATGTTCGAGTAATTGGGTAATAAATTAAGCAATTGCAACATTTTTTTTGTGTTATATTTGTGTAACGTAATGGTGTAATGTAAAACATTAATTGTATTGAAAAATCCTGTTATTATAGATCCATTAGCTATATGATTATTTCGCAATTACATATAATTGTCTGAATGTATTTGCATAATACTTGGCACACGGTTAGTCCTTAACCTCTAATAAGCACCAAATACTCGAAGACTCGTTCAAGTACACTGAGGGATGTCTTCAAATCCTGGATTGTGCCCAAAATGTGTCAATTATACCAGAGTATACGCTATCGACTGCGCCTGATCCCCAAAGTTATAGGATTTTCACCAAAGTAGATTTTAAATATGGAATGTTTCGTTATTAACGAAAATTTTCCAACTACCCACTGTAGTCGTATATCTTGATTATCTTGATAAAACTAAACGACAAACGTGTCATTATTTACAATGCATAAAAATTCATGTTGATACAATGATTTGATAATGAATAAATTGTCCTTGAATGCGGACAATCAAATCTATTGTGTTATCCAACTACCCTGTTACTAAAGCAATTTGTTGTTATCTAACATTGAACTGTTTGACCGAAGTTTACTACTTCGACAAAGTGAGGTCTTTCTAATATAATCTCTTAATCGTTTTAATCTAACCGTCAAAACTAAGTGTCAAGTGTATTAAAGGATAGTGGTGAATGTCATGATATGAGTAGTAGAGCGAGACTGGCGTAATTAATATATAATTGAATGTAAGGCTGCCTAAATAAATATGTAATAATATCAATGCAAAATGTGATAGGTGACAACTGTCTTGAAACAATTTGCACACCTTAGAGGTAAAATATGGTATAGGACAAATATGTAATAACTTAACATCTACTTATATGTACCCATATTTAGCAAATAAAGAGATTTTGATTTTGATTTTATTTTGATTTTGAAAACCCACATGCATAATTAAAACAGATGTAGCACAAAAAATCTACTTGCTCTTCTTGCTTCCAATAGCCAGCAATAATAGTAAAAAGCAAGCGTCATAGGCTTGCTTTTATTTCTGCATAGAGACTTCCCTGGATAATATTCCTAAATACCTATAATAAGTAACTAGAAATAATAACTGTATTACTACAAACATGTTCTGTCTATTTGCAAGCGTTTTTTTAAATCTACGTGAATAAAAACCTTTTTTATTTTATTTATTTATTTAAAGAGCAGTGTGAGAGGATAACGGAAAAAACTTTTCTCTTTTTCTAGATTTATTCCAATTAGTGAAAGTTGGATAACAGTTCCACAATTCAATCAGGGTTTCAAACGAGTTGAATTATGCCGCCAGTCTTCCTGTCAAATCTTTGGTGTTGATCTATGTATACTCATTTCTTCTTCTTCTTGTCTTTTACCCTTTCTGCTGGGCTGGTTCCTAGTCTATATTATTGCGGCTAGCTACCGAAATATAAGATAATATAATATCTAGGGACAATGTCACACAGATCATCCTAGCCCCAAAATAATCAAAGCTTGTACTATGGGTACCAGGCGACGATATGCATACTTATATAGATAGATAAATACTTATATACATAGAAAACATCCATGACTCAGAAACAAATATTTGTGCTCATCACACAAATATTTGCACTTACCGGGATTCGAACCCAGGACCACCAGCTTCGTAGGCAGGAGCACTACCAAATAGGCTACGGTGACCGACAATGAAGAAATGACCGTCTGAATGCAGCGGAAGCTCTCGGCCATGGTTGTCTTAAGTCATAATGCCGTTCAATGAAGGAGTAACAAGGTTTCTTAATGCATAAGTAATGAAATTACAAACGTCCGGTAACCAGTTAACATACCTACCAGGCAACTGCATGTTTATTGACTAGGTATTTTTAATTAATTGTAGCCTATGTGTTAATTCGGGTAAAAAAGATTTTCCATCAAATATCTAACATCCGATATTGCAAGATTGAGTAACAAACAACCAGCGTTTACATTTATAATATTAGAATAGTCATGCTTAATCAGCCTTATCTAGTCAATAAACTGATTAAGTCATTAGATGCCATAATTTAAGAAAACTTATGGTACGGTGCTGTATTTTGATTTGGTGCAATTACATGTACCTACTCTAATCCAGACCATTAAACATGAATTTAAATGTCGAAAAGCGCTACATTTTATTACAAATAATTTGATCAATTATACTAAACCAACAGAAGGGTTACGACATTACTGCAGTACATTATTCCAAAAAAAGGGTACTCCATAGGCGTGAGCTGTCAAAATAATAAACTGGATAGTGTGTACTGTGTAGGAACGCTGTATTTTTTTCCAGAGAAGTACCAGGGTGCTAGCGGTGAAAAGATGCGTAACGAACTGTTTTCGGCAATGCATTGTAATAATAATATCTCGGGACAATGTCACACAGATCATCCTAGCTCCAAACTAAGCAAAGCTTGTACTATGGGAACCAGGCGACGATATACATACTCATATAGATAGATAAATACTTATATACATAGAAAACATCCATGACTCAGAAACAAATATTCGTGCTCATCACACAAATATTTGCACTTACCGGGATTCGAACCCAGGACCACCAGCTTCGTAGGCAGGAGCACTCCCCACTAGGCTACGGTGACCGTCACTATGTCTGACTAACACCAATATATATAGGTAAACTAAATTATTAATCAAGGACATACTCACCCGTAAAAGCGCTACCGAATTGCGTAGCGACACCGCTGGCATGGTTCACAGCGCTTCGGGAGAAGGAGCCCGTGATAGGCATCGCGCCAACAAACGAGCCGAATATATTCGCCAGGGACAGGGTTATCAACTCCTGTGTCGCGTCCACTGATGCGCCGCTTGCTGTAAGAAAATAGAAACTATATTATAGGCACATTTTGACTTTGGACATCAATACGCCATTTCTCCTCCATATTGTTTAACGCGGGTAAAACCGCGGGGAACAGCTCTTCTTCATAAAAATAATAATTTCTGACGGAGATTCTTAGATTATTTAGTAAGGAGTTCCGGAGTGTCTGTCATTACATCATTTCAGTCAACAAAACAAAACTTTTATAAAGGCAGTCCTTTATTTATTATCATAAATATAGCCTATGTGTTAATCCAGGGTGTCAGAGCTAACTCCATGCGGAATTTTATTGAAATCGCTCCAGCCGTTTAGACGCGAAGAAGTAAAAACATACACACGCACCAACTTTCGGCTTTATAATATTAGTGTGAAGAATAATTTCCATTTTATTCTTATGTAGAATAAACTACATAAGAATAATAATTGTGGCAGCTGCAAGCGGGTAGCGCAGTACCGGCAACTGTGGAAATCTTTAGGAATTCTTTTGTCCAACAGTGGACGTCTTTCGCTTGATATAATGATGATGATGATGAATAACTTGTTTTTGAGTGAATTCAATTTCCTTATTATGGCACACGGCTCTCATTTACTCATGGTATTTTTGAGGATTTAAAAATATGTGGGGGACAATGTCACACAGATCATCCTAGCCCCAAACTAAGCAAAGCTTGTACTATGGGTACCAGGCGACGATATACATACTTATATAGATAGAAAAATACTTATATACATAGAAAACATCCATGACTCAGAAACAAATATACGTGCTCATCACACAAATATTTGCACTTACCGGGATTCGAACCCAGGACCACCAGCTTCATAGGCAGGAGCACTACCAACTAGGCTACGGTGAATATAAAAGTAAGATGAAATATATCCACTAAGGTCTTGCTTTCCAAGTTTGTTGGATCGTCTGGTGCAGCCAGGTCCCTAGCCCTTTCGCTTTGTCTAAGCTTATGGATCTCTGAAGCATATATGTAGGTAATTTCTGTTCCGTGTCTATACATTCATTTTATTATACAAGCTTACTATTTCTGAAAACTGTTAAAATTTTATTGTGGTGCTCAGTGATGAGCATCTCAATAAAATAGATAAAATCGAATATTCTTGTCATCAAGAATATTTGTTTCCGTAGGAGCTGGGTTGGACTTTTCCGGCCGTAGATGGTATTGATTTGTTAAGACTATAATATTACCTAACGAAATAATTGAATACGTTAAGAAATTAAGCTTTTATACTACCTACAGCTTAGTAATCGGCAGTTTGGCAAGTATAATTTTAACTCGAATGTCGATCACTCACTGGACAATACATTTATACTTTTTTTCTTATATTTGTAGTATGTTAAGTTGGTTTTGATATGCAATAAGTGTAATACATTTTTTGGTGAATTTAACTTAATAATTTTAAAATTGTCCTTTTATGTTGCTTAGCGCAAATTTCCACTTACATACTTTTATTAATAATATTTTCTCCATAATCGCCTTCATAAATACAAAGAAAACAATACATACAATATGGTTTGATTTAGATCATATTTCCATAATTATTGTGGCATACTCCCCCAAGAAACATCTTGGGGGTATATGCCACAATAAATTCCATAATGTCTGTGTTCCGTATTTTTTTAAGATAACGCGCGCATTAGTGAATCTAATCCTATGTCGCGGGGTACTTTACAAATATATAATAGACGGACACGAATTACATCCAGACTCCGACTATTTATGGGTCTCACAAATAGTTGTCCCGCGCGAAGCGGCGAGGCGACTGTCTTAGCCGCCGCGCCACATGTCAAAATTAAATCATATTTGTTTTTTGTTCCTTTACAATGCAAGATCCCTTCATGGGGCTCATCTCAGCTTCGATCTGTTAACGCTCGGCCAGATAAAGTATATGGGCTTGCGGTCGGTCTATAGATGAGTCGTAAAAGTATCAAAGCCTAGTATTTTAATAACACACTAATAATCTTTTGTCACCTCCAATGAATATGCGCCGCTCATACTCTATGGTCTGTGCAATAATTAATAAAGAAGTTGACTGTACCAGATGTGAAAGGATATCTTGGCCTTGTCTTAACATTTACTGATTGCAATAAAAAAATAAATGAATTAAGCAGTTATATATCAATCAATTACTGTGAGTAAAATTACTAAATGACAAGTTAATTGGCGAAACACTAACTAAGATAGCTAAGAAATAACGATTATTATAAAATCTCAGTGCCAAAGTGCATATTATTATACTAGGTTTTTTAATCACAAAAAAATGATATTAATCTATGGCATAAGGCGAAGCACACACTAGGTTGTACCGCGCTTGTATGAGCGGGACGATCTGCTACAACGTGCGGTTTGTTTCGCGACAATTAAGTGGTGTTGAAAATGCCCTAATGCGATTTAGTTAATTTTAAAAATTGTTCAAAGACGAACGGTATATAATTTACATGAATAAATTTATTTTAACTCTAGATTTAATGTTTGTAATATCTACTTCTATAAAATATATATAAGTAATGTACCAAAGTCTTTAAAACCTCGTTATACATATATAAGGATTACAGTACAATGCAAAATACTAAAAGGGAGTGATCTTTATGCTAACAAACTGCGTTTGGCGGATGGTATTATAATTGTAAATTGTATGATTTATAACAACATATTAAAAAAAAATAAAAAAAGTTATAGAAAGTTTGTGGATTCTTACATGATGTTACTGACTGGCACGCGCCAAAAAGGACGTGAATCTGTGCATTTTGTATGTACACATGTTTTATTTAGGGAATTATTCAGGTTTGTGACATTTCTAGAGACATCTTAATTCCCAATAATTTTTATTATAGTATTTAAAAGTGAGACTTTATGTTCTACACTATTAGGCGAGCAATAGTAAAGTTCTGGAAAGCGGCTCTAACAACAAGTTAATTCACATGATACGGGTTGTTAAGACAAGCAATAATAATTGGTCTAGGTCTAATACCTGAGAAGTCATTATCGCCAGCTGTTATTTGAACGAGTGGCCGTTTCAACGATAAAAAAAAGTATGCGGATTACGATGGTATATCAACATTAACTGAAGATTTTTTATTTTTTTAAATGGAAAGTTATGTGCATAAATACTCAATACCCGTAGTTTGCTCTTATAAAATTAAAAAAACATCGTTAAGAAATTATTATTATCTATATCTGTTAGCGTTGTGCGGTGCGGTGTGTTCTCAGCCTTAATAATTACCAACGAGATTGCTCTATCGGATTTAATTTCAATGTAACGATTGAAGTTTAGATGGCTGGGTTATCACATGGTTAAGGTTATTTGTGATAAAAACTGTTGCCATTAATTTCGGTGTAGGTAATGTTAATATTGCGAAATATTACGTACTAGCTTCCGCCCGCCTCACTGTATATAAAAAATGACCTCAAAAACGTTATCCACTTTTTATTTCGCTATTCAATTGACTTAATAGTTTTATAACGCATGAGTAGACATTCCGAAGATCAAATGTGCACAGATTCTGATACAGAATTGTTACTTACTTACTTTTTAGTATGGGCCGTGGTTACTCTCGTGTTAGAGTTGTTCAAGCTGCCTAGTAGGCTTCTGAATAGACTTATAGACTGTTATCTAAAGATTAGAACCACCTTAAAGTGCCCTCCGAAGCATGGAGTCGCCTTGAAATAACACCACTCTGGCGGTCAACGTACCAGGTGCTCTAGTCTACAATTTTGATGTGAAACATCTATAGCCGCACGTAAAACCGATTTCTGGCGGGGCGACGCGTCGCCACGTTTTATTTTTATGACATCTATTTCCTATCACAATATGTTCTTTTCTGCATATTACTTTTACAAAATAATGTCGATGTTTCACATCTGCCAGGCGTCCCGTGACGGCTCACATTTTTTTTTATTTATTTATCTTACAGCTGTACAATTCAGTGGGCGTAATATTACTATTAATTATTTTAAGTTTGTTTTATACACGCATATATTAGTGAAAATTCCTTACATGTAGCGTTGATTAATATGATTCCTAAATACTGTTTAAAAACATACAACTGATATGAATTTCTTTTTATAAAATATCTATTTTCTAATTTGATTTGAACAGAATTTCATCATCATCATCATCATGTCAGGCGAAAGAACTCAAATTCTGAACAAACTTCACGGCACTATCTCCATAATTGCCGGTGTTGCGCTGTCCCGTATACAGCGGCTTCCTGCGACATTCATCATTGGTCCATCTTATAGAGAGCCTGCTCACGCGACGTCGTCGGGTTCGCGGTCAGAACAGAACAGAATTTATATGGGACCATTCGATAGCATACCCTATCGAATAAAAACGTTAAAAATGGAAAAAGATTACTAAAATCGGTTCACAAAAACAGAGATATCCTCTAACATATATGCAAAAAAAACAAGTCGAATTAAGAACCTTTTTGGAGGTCAAGTTTCTGGTAATGTATCAATACTTTTTTAAATGTATCAATACTTATTCATTGAGAAAAATTACTATTTTGCCTGAAAAAAATAATAATTTGTTAATGCAGCTTACCAAAAGCTTTAGCGATGGCGACATTGCCAAGTACGGCAATAATAGGAACTATGAAAATCGAAGAGCCCAGATCGGAACACATCTCTATGAAACCCACTTGGCGGCCACCTTCCAGCACTGTTGTGAAAGGCGGCAGTCGGAACGCTGGCAGACCGTCTCTGTAGAAAAAGGAACGTTTTTTATGCTTGTTAAATTAAGGTCTTATATTATACTGAAAACAAAAACATAATAATATACAACATGTAACTTTTAACGCATTAACGCACAACCTGAAAATATTTAGTTCAGAATCGTTTACTGAATCGATTTATATATCATTTTTAATATAGGTATTATTTTATTCCAAAATAATTAAAACTACGGAAATTATTGTCATATTAACCCTGTACAGTCAAAATAAATTGAAATGGACCGCAAGTCAAAGTAATAAGACATTAAAATCACAGTTTTATTTGCATTCATACAAATTCCATCATTCAATACAAAATAAAGGGAAATAAACTTTATTCCAAGTAACTAATTAAGTAAATAACAATGCATATACATGTTAAATAAAAAATTCAGTGTATGTATTATGATTACAACATAATATTTTAATTGGGGTGTTTGAGGGTGTGCGTTAATCACGCTACATGTTGTATATAATTCAAATCTTTGAATGCTCTAAATTTAAATAGCCGCAGATTTTTTCTCCAAAAAAGATGTCGCTTTCACATTATCTACAAAATACCATTTCTATTTAAGTAAGTAATGTTTTAAGTAGTGAGGTGACGTTTTATTTACTTATGAAACGTTTTTGCGTAGTTTTTAACTTTATTATATAATCAGTTAACGTTTTATATACTTAAGTAATGTTTTTATGTCGTTAGACCCGGATTTAAATAGTGAAATAACGTTTCATATGGTAAACTTTTTATATAGCATGTAACAGATTACGTAACGGAATCAAATATATAACAGACTTTCAGAAAGGCCTTGTACCTAGCCAGCACATCTAGCTACCCAAATCTGTCAAATTTCCCCAATTGAATGTGAACTTTATGCTTTTGTGATAAAGTTGAAAATCTATAAAAGAAATTTGACAGATTGGGATAGCTGGATGTGCTGGCGTCTGTACTTGAAAGTTAATACGTAAATATATATATCTGATTGAGGATGGATGAAGCAACGATAAATCATAAAACAGGTAAAAGAAATAAGCTATCAAAACCATCTTTTATTAATGGATTTTTACAATTTGGTTCCGAGTTTAGATTACATTTAAAATAAATAATTTTAACTAATTTAGATTATCAAGATAAAATATAACTGATAACTATCAATTTTAACGCTGATACTAAATATAGTACCAACAGAAATATCTCGGTATTAATAAATAGTAAATACGATAATGCGTGTTAAAAATGTTCCGCCGTCACATTTTTAACACGCTTCTATTTAGGAACCGCTTAATGTATAGGTGTGTAACAAAATCGTAACCAACCAATTATTCACACTCATCCAGTAGTAATTCCAAGCTTTTGTCAATGAGTCCAGTGGTGATGACTGTACAATGGTGTCTTAATTACCAGTATCTATTGTCTTACAGGTGGAAACCGAAGATCGAGAAACCGAACTCATCAAATTTGGTCAAGAATACAAGGCGAATTGGGCTGAAGACCAAAACAATAGGTAAGTAAGTAAGTACGCCGTCTAATTTAATAATAAACAAAATTATTGAAATAAAACATTCAACAGAATTGGAATTCTAAGCAGTCAATTATTTACGAAACATTACAATTTATTAAACATTCAAAAGGTTTTTGATTTTCTCCTCCGTCAAAGAAAGCCCTCCTTTTTGAGGATTGAGGATCGAAGAGGGCATTTAATCGCTCATCCATCCATCATCCAAACTAAGAGCCTAAAACGACGATTTTTAAATGCGCGACGCGACTCTGAATGGGATCAAAAGGAAGTAGGTGATACTATACGCCCATACGCTGCCGTATATGTTAGTTAATTTTATTTCCGCTCATTAGATCTTAACGAGCACTTTTTAAAAGAATTATTAAAGCCAAATTGTGTAGCATATTACAAAATTTCTGATTATTTAAGTGACAAAAGTGCTTGGGATTGAGTTGATCTGAGTCAACACACATGATTGTAATTAATCTTAAGTATATTTTATTTAGAAAAAACCGGCCAAGTGCGAGTCGGACTCGCCCATGAAGGGTTCCGTAGCAGGAAGTATTTCAGTTGATTAAATGAAAGCAAATTGCGGTTTACGATTTATGACGTATTAAAAAAAACTACTTGCTAGATCTCGTTCAAACCAATTTTCGTTGTTAGTTTGCATGGTAATGTACATCATATATTTTTTTTAGTTTTATCATTCTCTTATTTTAGAAGTTACAGGAGGGGGGGGGGGGCATTCATTTTACCACTTTGGAAGTGTCTCTCGCGCAAACTATGTAGTTTAGAAAAAAATTATATTAGAAAAAAAAAAAAATTAAGTACCTAGCAGTTCTATGTATGGCGACCCCCCAAAATTATTGTTCTTTTTCTATTTTTGTGATGATCTTAATGCGGTTAACTAAATACGAGTACATCTACTTACCAAGTTTCAACAGTACAGTTCTTATAGTTTCGGAAAAACGTGGCTGTGACATACGGACGGACAGACAGATAGACATGACGAATCTATAAGAGTTCCGTTTTTTGCCATTTGGCTACGGAACCCTAAAAAGGATTCTCCTGAGTTTTCTGGCAGTGTTATTTCTTTTTAAATGGCGATTCCACATAATTGTTACATTTTTACGGAATAAATATTTTTTGACTTTGACTTTGACACTTATCAATGTACTACATAATGGTAATATGCCAAAATGGCGTGGATTATTTGTATTGAGTCAGTTAAAGTTATTATGATTATAGTAACGACTATTTTGAGACTTTTTATTTTACCTGATCACATAAGCTTGACTTTGAATCTGGTTGGTAGTGAAGGAAATTACTATTATATCTATGTATCTACTAGTAAATGAAACTAGTTTATTGATTTGAATTTTTAAGCCCCTGATTATTCTATAATGGACAATTGAGAGTAAAGTTTTAAAGACGTTTTGTGACATGTGAGAGAATAAATATATAACGCAGAGAGAAAGAAAGATAGAGTTAATTGTTCCAACACTACGATTGTAGGATAAGAGAGCAACGTAAAAAGAACGATACAAAGCAATACAATAAGATAGAGTAGCGCATACGCGCTTCGTAGATATACGATTCAGACGCTACATATCAATAACTACGTACTACGCATACACTGTTATTTTGAATAAATTGTACCTACCGTCATTGTCTTGCCCTCGTTTATATAACTATGCGTCTCTCTCATCAGCTAGCTTTTTCACATAATATATCAAATGTATAGTGATACGTTTTTTTAACGTGATAAAGTGATTCTATTATTTTTATGTTATAATATTACATTATATACTTACCTACTTATCGTATGAGCCGCGGTTACCCTAGTGTCAGAGTTGTTCAAGCCGCCCAGTCGCCTAATGACTACAACCGGGACCGACAGCTTAACGTGCTCTCCGAAGCACGGAGACACTCAGAAATTAAACCACTTTGGTGGTCACCCATCTATGGACTGACCGCGAGCCTAGTTGCTTAACCTCGCCGATCGCTTACGGACCTGTGAGAGTATCTAGCTATGAAAATATATTTTATTTGTGTTATGAAAATGGATCTTATGATTTGAACTAAATTTGGAGCAACGAAGTATTCAAGGTCTGTTGATTCTAGGTCTTATGTCTGAGAAAACAGGTTAACGAGTTTTACCTCATGAGCAAAACGAGCGGAATTCGGTGGCATAATTTCTACTTCTACTACTACTTTGAACTAAATAATTATTTACACAATATTTACGTACAGTCTACGAGCTACAACCGAATTAATGTTGTGTAATGTAATATCAACAAAGTTTAACATGGGATCTCTTTATTTACATTAATATTATTCGCAAAATATTAGCAAGCCAAATATTTGCTAAGTAAATAAAGAGTTATATTATGTAGATAAAGACTTATTCGCAAACAGATAACAGAAGCTTACAAAGGTAAGTATGATTCATTGCATTCTGAATGTGTATCTTACGAACCGATTAGAACCGGTCTGTGCACTCATCTGAGAATATCGGTCAAGTTTGAATACTATAACAAGGAAATTATAAGGAAACAATTATTTATAGACGTAATTATGCGTAAATGTATTTTGTTGTGATGCTGCGTGCCATTTACTTAATACTAATTCGTAATGGGTAGAATTCACTCGGAGACATTTCGTCTTTTACTTTTCTTTTGACATGTTCTCTTTACTCTTAATTCTAATATTTATTATTAAAAATAAAAACCGTTTCTGTCTCTACCAAAAATACGTTTCTATCTGTGAGATCTGCGGAGTAATTAATTTTAATTGGTTTACTTTCTTGTAACAGTTTTAGTACGAGCGAATAAAGTCATCGGATTTCATAAAGAAGTGGACAAGGAGTATAAACGATACGATCTTATAGATTTTATTCCGTATACGCTCCCTAATGAACTAGTCATACAGTTACATCAGTCACTTATACGATTTCAACATAAATGTTGATATTAACTTTTTGGAAGCCACTGTCACAAATACGTAATAAGCGTAAACTTACCCTGTACGCTAACCTCATAAATATGAGAGAAATAATTGGATTCTTTATATTATCTCTATTTTTTTTAATAATTAAATAAATTAAATTAGGTTTTAATTCACGTAGACTTTAAAAAAGGGCTTGTAAATAGTCAAAACATGTTTGTAGTAATATCATTAAGTATACATAATTATTATGTTACATAAATATTTAGGTACACGGATAGTATGTAATCATTTATAAAATTTATTTTATAATAGCAATGATATTTAGCTAGCTTGTATTAAGTTATTGGCAAAGAGATTGTTTAAGTTTAATTATAAATATAGAAATTTATAGTTTTAGCTATATTTTTACTACATATTGTCAGAATGGTTCTGTCTATATTAAGGTATTATTATTATGGCGGGCGGACCTTGTGTTTATAACGAAAACACTTTTCATCAAATGAGTGGCTTGGCACTGGGAGCACGGGCGTACGTTTTTACTATAGCAAAACAATGGATATAAACAAGGAAATTGGCTTATTATAATGCAATTGGCGGCCTTACCGCTAAAAGCGATTAATACCAGGCAATCGATGAAAAAATGAATTAATTTGACTTTATAAATATTCTGAAGAACGATTATTGGCGTGAAAACAATTAAACACAGCCCTATAAATCTATACTCACTAGCTAACGCAGGCGGTGGTGGGATATCGATAAATATCGACGAGCCTGTGGCGTGGTTGGTAAATGCTTGCTTTGCACGCCGCAGTTCGTGGGTTCGATTCCACCCAGGACACATATTTGTGTGCATGAACATGTCTGTTTGTCTTAAGTCTGGGTGTTATTATCTATATAAGTATGTATTTACAAAATAAAAGTAGTATTATGTAATATATCAGTTATCTATACAAGCTCTGCTTAGTTTGGGATCAGATGACCGTGTGAGATATTGTTATTATTTCTCAAATTTACTCATCTATTGAAAAATGCTTAGATGCTTCCCACAAAACTAACTTGAAAATTTTTAAAATATCACATTTTAAAATAATATATTTTTCATGATAAGCTACATATATTTACATACAAGTAACAACTATTTAAATGAACACATTTAGCTTTTACAAATTACTTGATTCAAACTGGCAGTTTATCAATTATTCAGATTTAAAAATTGCTCGACCTTAAAGTTCTGCCTATGGAAAGGATTTCAATAGATTCCTCTCTGACTACTTTGATAGCTGAGTTTGAAGCTTCTATTGTATTGGTTTATTATCACGCGAACATAACTCATTGTAATGCCTGGTGGTTTCGTATACATTTCTTTACCTTATTTTTAATGGACTTAAAACATTGAAAATCTCCATTGGCTTTGTCATTTATTTATGTAACGCGATTCGATTCTCAAGTTTAAACTCGATTTTTAATTTAATTTGTTTCGATATGTTTCAGAAATAGAGAGAATACACAGATATACTTAATAAACAGTGTCAATTAATCTGAAGGTCATCATCATCATCATCATTACAGCTAAATACGTCCACTGCTGGACAAGCCTCCCTCAAGAATCGTCTTGCGGGGATATGCCATAATCGCCACGCTTGGCAGGCGGGTTGGCGATCGCAGTAAGATGGTCATAGTACACAGAAGGAAGCTGCTGCCCATCCTCTGGTAGATATTCCCTCGGGTCGACTTCTACGCCCCCCACGGGATGAGATGGGGTGATGATATTCTGATTCTGATATTTGTCGCCGTCACCACACACCATTCGTCAATCTGAAGGTACAATTTGCAAATTATTATTTTTGACACACATTATATTAGTTTGAACAGTACCTACTTATGGAGAGCTGCTTTTATTCAGTTATATCTACTAGTAATAACATATATCAAAGCAACAGATAGCAAAGGTTAGCGCTTAACCAGGCTTTGGTAATTAGGTTAGCGCTTAACCAGACTTTGGTAATTACTTTTCGTTGTTTGTGAACCTTATTCCAAAGAAATAAGATTGAAATTGATGTGGTCTTACTTGCTTATCGTAGGGGTAGTGTCTGAGTTGTTCAACCGCCCATAGGTCTCTGACATGGCTTAACGATTGTTGCTAAATGGCTACAACCAGAACCAACAGCTTAACGTGCCCTCCGAAGCACGGAGACGCTCAGAAATTAAACCACGTAGGCGGTTACCCATCTATGGACTGACCGCGAGCCTGGTTGCTTAACCTACTTAAACCTCACTTAAGGACCGGTGAGAGCGTCTGAGATAGTACATAACCTATTTAAAAGTTAAACGTCAGCTGTGGGTGCTTTAAAGTAAAAACATACTTAATGATATTTGATCATTGTTGACAAGTAATAAAGGATATTATTATAGCACCATCGTGATATCACATGTTAATTGAATGATTTATTTACATTACATTTCTGTCCCTGGTAAAACACCTGTATAACCAAAGCAACACGTGCGTTTAACAATCCTAGACGTTATCTATATCTATACATATAATAAAATCGTAGGAAAGACAAAACTGTACATTGAATATTTTTTTAAAAGGATTCTTGGGGCGTGATCTACAATCGATATCGAAGCCAAAAATAGTGTTTTTAGAATTTTTGTCTGTGTGTCTGTTTGTCTGTATGTATGTCCGGGCTAAACTCAAAAAGTACTGCATGGATTTACTTAAAATTTTGCATGCATATTACTCAGAGGTCGGGTCAACATATAGGCTACATATTATCACGCTATCACCTACGGGGGAGGAGCTGTGATAATTTATAAAGTTTAACGCTGGTAAAACCGCGGGGCACAGCTAGTAGTAAATATGTAATTGCGTTGTTTTGTTTTAAAGAACACGTCGTCAAATTAGAACGTCTTAATCAAGCTCGCGGTCAGTCCATAGTGCAAATTGGTTTAATTTCTGAGCGTCTCTGTACTTCAGAGGGCATGTTCAGCTGTTGGTCCTGGTTGTAGCCATTTGGCAACAGTCGTTAAGCCATGTCAGAGACCTATTGGGAGGCTTGAACAACTCAGACAATGCCCCTACGATAAGCAAGTAAGACCACATCAATTTCGATCTTATTTCTTTGGAATAAGGTTCACAAACAACAAAAAGTAATTACCAAAGTCTGGTTAAGCGCCATCCTTTGCTATCTGTTGCTTTGATATATGTTATTTATTACTATTAGTAAATATGTAATTGCGTTGTTTTGTTTTAAAGAATACGTCGTCAAATTAGAACGTCTTAGATGAAAATTAAAAAGGCCCTCATAGCTAGATGCTCTCACCGGTGAGTAAGTGATCAGCGACGTTAATCAACCAAGCTCGCGGTCAGTCCATAGTGCAAATTGGTTTAATTTCTGAGCATCTCCGTGCTTCAGAAGGCATGTTTAGCTGTCGGTCCCGGTTCTAGACGAGATATAGAATACAGTGTTTTTATGGGCACGGCGACCATTTTCAACGGGGACTAGTGGACTTCCCAGGATTTATTATGGAGCACGAGTGTATGAACAAACTGTTCCTTTTGGTTGGTGATATAAATAGAAGGGAAAAATTATTCTGAATATTTTGTAATATTAATCTCACTAAGGCTGCCCTTCCACGTCCGATAATAGACGAGAGATAGAACGATTTTTGTAGGCGAAAAATAGAACGTTCTGATTGCAATAGTTCAACGCACGCGTCCTACAGAAACGTCGGGTCAGAAATAAACAGATTTTATTACAAAGGTTAACGCGGACGGGAAGCCTAAATGACCAGTACCCTGTCCAAGGTGGAGGCCTGAAGACATTCAACACAGGGCTCGTTAAGCCACGTGTTAAGTCGACACGTCGTTAAGCCATGCTAGAGGCAAGAGGTAACTGCTGCCCATACGATAAGTAAATAAGCAGAAAATTTCAAGTAAAACTTAAAATAGGATCCCTTCATCTTCTAATAATCCAGGGTACCTATATTAGCGAGTCCTTCCGGAGTATGCGCCCCCACGTTCATGAATTCCTATTTTTGAGCATACCTTCTTAGTTATTCTTTTCATGAATTTTATAAACCTTGCTTAATTGTTTATTCATAAATACTAATTACACACGTTTGAACAAAAATTGTTAAAATAATAATAATAATGTCCTCCTAGCCGAATTTCAGTCACGGCGGCCAGTCTCAACAGAGATTAGCCATTTGCGCGGGACATATTATAATGCTCAAGTGTGTGCGCTAGCACAGGAGCACTTTCTATTCCATCACTCTCATGATCCGAATGGACGCCTAGGCGACACGACTGGAAAAAGGTCAGGTACAGGACAGAAGGCTTTACGTGCTCTCCGAGGGACGGGGGTATAATACCGTCAACTCCCAGACTTCGGGCTGATGTTGAGTAATTATCTTTTTACAGAAAAGTCCCAAAATCACTTTTTGGTCCGACCCGAGATTTGAACCCAGGACCTCGTTCTCTGCGGGTGAACACGCTTCCACTAGACCAACGAGACAGTTAAAATATTAAAGTAAAGAAAGGACATATGGAGAAAAACAGATGTAAGCAATTTAGTTATTATCGTGAATTAACATAAATTCTTACTTGACAGCCCCGGTGAGTTTGAAAGGCTGTGATGAACCATATTTCTCGAAGCAGAACGCCGCTAGAGAACATCCAATTACCACAATAGCATTTCTAGATGTTGATAATAACCAAAGAGTCTTCTTTAAACCCTTCTGACTCGGCGATAGATTCAAGTCTTTTATTTTCTGGAATAAAAAAAAAAGACAGTGTTAGTATGGATATAAAACTGGAGCTAAACTATAGGTAATTCAATTTAAAAAATACAGTCCGAAACTTATAGTAGGAAATAAGCAATTATATTAAAAAAATGCAGTTGCGGAAGCTTCACATGATCATCAAGTTGATGTTTTTATACTGATCACATCCATTTCTTATAGAATATACAAAAACCCATGTTATTTTAATAGCCAAGATTCAATCGCGGTCAGAAAAAAGATGTCTGATTTCTGCTTCAAGTTTTTTTTGTTCATAACAATATCTATAGTAAAGATAATTAAGTAACAAAATCGTGAAAAAAATGTAAATAGGTAATCAGAGGACTGTCAATTCCTAGATATAAAAATTATACTCATTAATACTACTCTGTCAAGAAAGTACCGGGAAAAGATCAATAATATACAAAATGTTTGTTATTCATCCAAATTTATTTTATCACCTTCAAAGTATGGTCCTTCAGAAACGATACACTTACGCCAACGAATAATCCATACATCAAAACATTTTTTAAACGCTGCTTTCGGAATTGAGTTCAGTTCTCGCCGCGAATTCTCCTTTATGTCTTCTACCGATTGAAAACGGGTACCACGAAGTGGTAATTTGAGTTTAGGAAAAAGAAAGAAGTCATCCGGAGCCATATCTGGTGAATATGGTGGTTGCTGGATGGTATTTGTTGAGTGTTTGGTCAAAAATTGCTCTCTTAAACGCCGCATAACGCTCAAATAATATTCTTTATTTACCATTCGACTTTCCGGTAAGAATTCAGAGTGCACAACACCGCGATAGTCAAAGAAAACAGTCAACATTACTTTGATCGACTTTGGCGTGGTTTTTTCGGTTTCGGTTCAGTTGGAAGGCGCCACTCCGAAGCTTGTTGACTAGTTTGCATGTCAAACTCGTAAACCCACGTCTCGTCACCAGTAACAACGACTCGTGAGATACAGAGTGAGTGAATGAGGATTTTCAGTCACTATTTCCTTCACTTTTGCGATGTTAACTTCAGTTGCAGACGTTGATGGCCTACCAGAGCGAGGCAAATCTTTCATCACATCTCGACCGCTTTTGAGCGCTTTGAACCACTCATAAGCACGAGTTTTTGATAAAGTCGATTCACCGTAAGCCTGTAACATTTTCAGTGACTCCGAACACAAAATTCTATTAGCGATGCAAAATTTAAGACAAACTCTTTATTCGATATTTTAGTCCATTATGAAATTTGCAATACACACTATGTATGATATTACTAAAACCAGCACTGTATTTAATATAAATAACAGATGCAACTCAAACTCCGCGCCAAAATGGAAAACAGTCGTGCCAATCTAACAACAACAAAAAAAACAAAAATTTGAATTTGGAACCATAAACAAATCATCCATTCCCGATACTTTTTTGACTGAATGTATATGACACTATTCTGCAAGTAATTATTAATTTATAAATAGCAAAATATATATTGACAATGTTGTTATTATTCCATTAGCAACCATAAAAAAATCACTTACAATACGTACTTTACACAAAGCGAGATAAAGCTGAAAATACAATAACTAACCACTTTGACAAAAGGACTTCTAGAAATTGTCATCCATTTAAATTATTGTACAACTGCGTGACATGAAAATCATGTTCCATCAACTATTATGTAAAGTTCATTTGAATTAACTATTGAAAATTGTTTGTAAAGATCTTATTGTTCTATACATATGAAAATATATTCATCCACTCGCTAAATATTTTCATGAATCACGAAACTATACAATATCACCTTGATAAACAAATGAATACCATGTTTTCATGGATGTTGTGCGTCGTTGCATTGAATTTTTCTTGTCGTTAATGCGACATAAGTAGTGAGGGATACATAAGAAACTGAATCTGAACAACGTTAAAAACACACAAAAACACTTTCGACCTTTGAAATAAAATGCTTGGCTGGTCGACGTGTTTGTATGTGTTTTTACCGCGTATTTTGGAAGTTTAAATACAAGAAGTTATTCAGTTTTGGTTAGTGGATAAGTTAATATAGAGAGATACATAGTTCTTCATCCTTCCTGCAGACAAGAAACAGAGAAACAATATCGATTTTTCATCTGTTTCATGACCTTACTTTTTTTTTAAATCATTTACGTAATGAAATTATGTTTAATAACCTAACAAAGTAAAAGTCGCAATAGTCCTAACAACTAAAAAGTCATATAGTTAGTCCAATTAATAACTAACTTATACTACTAATAACTACTTAGCTTAGTTGTTATTACTAACCAACTGAATATTTATTTTATTGTTTATTCTTGTACACACAAAACATTCAATCAAGAAAAATAAATAAGAAGAAATTAGTAGTACATAGGTACTGCTTATTTTTTCGCAAGAAATTTCTTCCACCGGACTTGCGACAGGAGAAATTTTATAGAACCACAATAATTTGTGTAGATCTATTCACATATACACTAATAATAACATGAATATAAATACTTTGTCCAATGTAGACTACGAAATCTCAACTCAACTTTTCGTGTGTGTTTGTGCCTTTAGTTTTCACAATGTACCTATACATATACATTTTCTCTATAGATGTTATTGTATCCAAGATAATAATAATATAAAGCTATTAAATTAAAACTTCATGGCATATAATAACAATATATCGTTGTATAAATAAATAAACTGTTACATAATGAGATTATTGAAAGCAATCCTTTGAATTCAAATTTCCATTCCAGCTGTTATGAAGTGTTCTTATTATTCATATATTTATGTAGGTATATAACATGGTATGGTACATAAAGTTTAATCAGGTACGTATAAAAGATTTATCAAGTTTACCTAACCAAAGTGACTTATTTGTCGTCGAAAGGTCAAAACCACACCATCTAATATAGACATACAATGAAGACCTATTTTGGGGTACCAACAAAATCCTATACTACCGCGCCTTTACTGTCGGACCATCAGTCTTTTTGTCAGCGGTAATTCGTGGACAGTTGAAATTATCAAAAATTAAAAAAAATCCTAGTCTCTCGATGTTACGGAAATCGTCGTGTGCGTGTCCGACTGGCTATTGTTTTTTTTGTATAAATAGCGTTAGTTAATATTAGGTCTTTACCTATGAAATTGCCGTTCTGCAGTACTGGCCATTTCAAATCAAAATAATTTTTGTTTGGCTAAGAATTCTAATTTCAAATTAATTTTATTTTAAAAACATGGATTCTTTTTTCCAAAAGTAGTCATTTCTTTATTGATTAGTGTTACATTTTCATCGCATTTCAATCTTTTTCGTCATCATGGATACGTTAAAAATTCGAGTAATTATGGAATATGAGTACCGTCGTGGCAGCAACGCGGCACAAGCGGCACGCAACATCAACGACGTTTACGGAGCTAACACTACAAACCAACGCACCACCTGTTATTGGTTTGCTCGCTTCCGTTCTGGAAATTTCGACCTGAAAAATGAACCTCGCGGTCGTCCGAAGACTTTGGTCGACAATGACGAATTAAAGGCGGTTGTGGAAGCTGATGATACACAATCTACGGCTGAATTAGCAGCAGCTTTCGACGTTAGCGTCAAAACAATATTGGTCCATTTGCGTCAAATTGGCAAGGTAAAAAAGCTTGACAAATGGGTGCCCCACGAACTCAATGATCGCCAGCGCGAAGTACGCGTCGAGACGTGCCTTGCACTGCTCAACAGCCACACAAATGAAGGAATTTTGAACCGCATTGTTACCTGCGATGAAAAATGGATTCTGTTTGATAACCGCAAGCGCTCAGCAAGTTGGTTGGATCCTGGTTCAGCACCTAAACAATGCCCTAAACGAAAACTTACCCCTAGAAAAGTGATGGTCACTGTTTGGTGGTCTAGCGCCGGTGTGATTCATCACAGCTTCTTACCAAACGGGGTGAGTATTACTGCAGATGTGTACTGTGAAGAACTGAGCACAATGATGGAGAAGCTGGCGCATCTCCAACCAGCATTGGTCAATCGCTCGTCTCCGCTGCTCCTGCACGACAACGCGCGACCTCATACTGCACAGCAGACGGTCTCCAAGTTGCAAGAACTGGGGTTGGAAGCTCTCCGTCATCCGCCCTACTCACCAGACCTTGCGCCTACAGACTACTACTTTTTCCAGAATTTGGATAACTTCTTGGCGGGAAAAAAATTCAATACCCGAGAGGCAGTACAAAATGCCTTTGAAGAATTTGTTGCCTCCCGTCCAGCTGATTTCTTTAAGAAGGGCATCAATAAACTGCCACTGCGATGGCAAAGATGCATTGATTGCATGGGTGATTACTTCGATTAATACAAATAAAAAAATTCATGAAAAAAATTCGTTTAAATTTTTTCATACAAAACGGCAATTTCATAGGTAAAGACCTATTATGTGGATATAATTATGAATGGAAAATTTAGATTGCAGAACAACTGCATATCAGTAGTAGCTAGGGAGCTATTCTTCGAATAAACTTTCTTCTCTCTTCCTTGATTCCATCAATAGTCGTTTCGTAGACTTAAAAGGCTTTAAGATTGACGTTACACTAGGACAACCACTACAAAGGAAGAAATAAAGCATATTATATAATAAATGAATAAATAAAAACTCACACGCATTAGAAGAAGAATAGCAATGCACGATATACCTAGAGAAGTGTCTGTTAGTCTCGCACTGGGTATATTTATCACAACCTGAAACAAAATAAATATATTAAATTCATGTTATACTAACGAACCGGGAGACTCAGCGTGGGCAGGCAGGCAAGATGGATCTATGTAGATAGATCTAGTGAAGTTCGCTATAAGCCACTGTCTGATACTGCCTATGTCCAGCAGTGGACATCTTTCGGCTGACTTGATGATGATGAATGAAATACCTAAAGTATTTGTAACATTCTACAGTATATCATACCACATAACAATATAACCGAACATATTCAATTATGAGTGTCGTTTAAACGTTGTAGTTCATGGGACGCATTACTAAGCTTAAGGCGCTGACTTAAAATCATCAAATTTATATTTGATGATTTGATTTGGTATACAATTGAGGATCGGATATGTGTGCGTAAGGAATTAAATTTGTGTAATTGTAACCAAAATTGGTATTCATTTTCCATTAAAATAACTCTGCGGGTTTTGAGGGCGCCCTGTAGATAACATGCGAAAATAATTTGCATCAATTTATGTCATGTAGTTACAACCACCAAAGATAAAATATTTATTGGTGGTTATTTAAGCCAAATGTATTGTTGTAAAAGTGAATAGCATTTCACTACAATACAATTTACCTCACTCACGTAATTTATGTTTTAATCCTCACTCAAAACTGTCATTTTCAATTCATACTCATGTGTTGTTATAGTTATTTACGCCAAATTATGTTGTTTCAGTGAATAGAGCTATTACCCACAACTTTATTTTATCAGAGGGCGACAAACGAGCAAGTGGGTCACCTGATGGTAAGTGATCACCGCCGCCCATGTACACTCGCAACACCAGAGGTTTCGCGGGTGAGTTTAAGAGTCAGCAAACAAGTGTTGCTGACCCTTCCCCCTACCCCAATGAGCTCTGGCGATCTTATTTACACTCGGAAACACAACATTAAAATTATTAATGTTTTTATTAAGGAATGTCTTCTGTAATCAATGATGATATTGGAACTATATAGGTACTTAAATGTGTTATTATATGTAGTTATTTATGCTAAAATCATGTTGTAACAGTGAATAAAGCTGACATTTCACTGAATGACGTAAATGAATCTTTTTACCCTTACTTAATATTATCATTTTCAAGTCATGCTGCTTCGATCACTCTTTTACTGAAAATTGCAATCATGACTTGCCATTTTCCATGAATGAAGTTCTTTGATAAATGACAAATGGAACGGAGTTAAAAGAGTTGTGTTCATTCTTTGTGAAATAAGGTGTGTATAGGGATTTATATTTTAATTAACCATTGTTGTAGACATTTTGCGGTTTAATCAGCAGATCATACTAGTCTTGGTATCACATCGTGTCGTTTCATTCACCAATACATTTAATGTATAATGTTTTATTACACATGACCTAAAAAGAACTCTATTTGTTTCAGACGATTATATAATGTTCGATGTGGCAATAGAATCGAAATCGAATTCATGCACCGTTCAGTGTTAAATATGTACAGTCGTCACATACTTTTAAATAGTGTAAATGTACAAAAGTAATGAACGATACCTTACCGTTTATGTACAAAATTAAAGTGAAATATATTTATTTTAATATTAAATCTAATACTATAGGTAATAAATACTAAGATATAATGGTTAAAAATAAAATACCTGTACAATACATTTAGGAACTTCTTAACATTTTGAAAAAAAAAATTACCCCGTTAACTATTTCAATAAGTCATTATAATACTAGATAAATTAGACAATTACATACCTTTTTAACTGTGTCTAAAAATCCTCCAGATTTAAACTGTAGGCCTAAAAGTCCTTTGAGTTGGGATACAGCAATAATCATAGACGTAGCTGATGTAAACCCGACCGTCACTGGCACTGATATAAAATCTATTAAAACACCTAAAAAGAGAGAAATAGAACATTAATAAAATATTACCCAACTTTAGCATACATACTTACTTATCGTATCGTATTGTTGGATAGCGATCAAAACCGGTAGCGACAGCTTTACGTTTCCTCCGTAACACAGGGACGCGGACGCGACGAAATTAAACCACTTAGACGGTCAGCTATGGACTGAACACGTGCCTAGGTCACGGGTTTAACTCACCGATAGCAGACAGGTGAGAGCAACTAACTGTGAGCGCCTATTTTAACTAAGTAAAACATAAAAAAATAAACACTACAGGCCACTAAATTTAACTAAACATAAACTATTGACGCCAAAATACCGATTTCAATAGTTACATATGGAACTACAATCAGCTGTAGTACTAAAACTAAAGACAAAACGTCAAAGATAAAACTACACTTCAATAAAATACGGTAATACATACTATAACATTAATAACTGTAAATTTATTCAGCTGAAAATATTCCCAATAAACAAAGCCATGAACCATCTCTCTTATAGTAGCTATATGGTAGTTTTATAAGGATTTATCCGCTAGAGACAGGGGACTGCCACTGATAGACAAGCATTAAGCTACAAACTGAATAAAATATAATATATTTTCTTAAAAAATATAAAGAAAAGGTATGGTAATTGATGTATTATTCATTTGTAATTTTAATATTATGTATTATTTATTAAATGGTTAATATTATACTTATTAGTGTTTACCTGGGCGCTCATAGCCAGTCGTCTACTCCGGTCGGTAAAGAATCGAGATCAAGAAACTAGACGCTAGGTTATTCTATCTATACATGGATATCCGCCGATGTGGTTTTGACTTTAAGTTTCTCCATGCATGTAGTCATTACAAAGTAAAGAATGAGCCATGTGGGAGTAAGTATGCTTATTTGAAAAAACTTACCTAAATGTAGTATCCCCATAATAAGCTGTACAGCTCCCGACAAAAAGCATAGTAATACCGCGTAGTCAGTATTTCTACCCTGTATTTGTTGGTAGGTCATTAGCGCTAGTAGCGCTGTTGGTCCCAAAGTAATGTCCTTGCAGGACCCAAACACTATGTAGACGAAACATCCCATAAACGATGAGTACAGACCGTCCTGAAAAAGTTACGACTATGAACAACAATTTTCTCACCTCTCAGGGTTAAGTGTGATAATAAAGTAGAAAATAGAAATAGTGTTCTGTTCTATTGTACACATGTTACCATGTCGAATGCCTCACGTAAAACCATGTGACTCAGTATGTTTAATTAGTTTTATCACAATAAAAGTAAAAGTTCATTAAATTGTATTATGGACTAACCTAGCTAATTTATTCACGTAATAAAGACACATAATACAATATAACCCCATTATAATAAGCGTGTTAATAAAACCTGTTGCTTTTGAATGCCCGTAACTTTAAGGTTGAATAGTGTAACCATAAACAATAGTAAGTCTCCAGAACATATTGTCATGTATATATTTTTAAAGCTATAATTAATTTATGTAATTTTAACGCTTCAGCGTTTGTCTCCTCTATTTTCCCATTAATTATACGATTTTACAAAACCGACGTTGGTGGTTCTATCATACAGAAAAGAACAAGAGGCAGGGCAGGACAAAAGACCACCAGGCAATGGGTGTGCCTCTTTCAAATGTAGCCCCATATTCTCATATACTCCTTGGCCCGCCTGTTTCAACTTTCTAAGTATTAATATTAAAGGTACAGACGCCATCACATCCAGCTACTCCAATCTGTTAAATAAATTTTATAGATTTTCAACTTTATCACATAAGCATAAGGTTTACTTTCAATTGGGGAAATTTGACAAATTGGGCTAGCTTTATGTGTTGGCGTCTGTACATACTGTCACAAAGTTTATATAACTAGTAGCAGAAAGTAATGAAGGTAATGAATAATAACTTCATCCACTTCATACTATTGATATACGCGTTCACAATACACGTTCAGTAAGTTTTTTTTGGACTGTACTTGCAAGGATTTAATTACTCGGCCTTCGGCCCTATATAGCCCAGTTATTGCTCACAAAACGGAATTAACCTTCATCTTTGTAATACCAGATCAGCTGTTATCTGCGATTTGATATTAAAAGTTTCCTCTATTCATGGTAGTAAATGTAGAGTGTATCTGCCTCAATTTTCATAAAAATAAATAACAATTGACAAGGCCAAGGTTTTTAATGATCTATCCAGGTAAAGGGTTATAAATAAACATTTATTATTTCTTAAAGAATGACCACGCCCGCACTAGGTCACACAAATAGTTGTCCTGTACGGGAATAACCGCTGCGCCACACGTGCATTATATTATAAATATATATAATGTTATTAAATATATTATATTATTAAATTAAATGGAAACGTATTTTGAATTTTGGAACAATGGAGGCCAAACCCGCTTCTGGGTTTTAACAACAATTGTATGAAGCACGGATCGTATCATACTACGCTGCGTGCGTGCAAATTTGTGGCCACACCAGCGAACTGCACCTATTCTACAATTATTAGAATTCTATCAAGCCGTCAAAGTCATGCCTAAAATGCTTAAAAAAAGAAAATCACAAAAAAGGCATTACTAATGGAAATAGGCACTTCATAGAAAACAATCATTTAATTTAAACGTGAATTTAAATTAAATGAATATTTTCTATGAAGTGCATATTTTCATAAGCAAGGACTTTGTTGTCTCATAAATTAAATATGTTTCCTTTGTTTTTCTTTTATCCGCGTAAACCCGTTTTAACTGTTTTCTGTTTACTCTATTTTCATCTGTACCCATATAATCTTATAATCTCTTAACTATGTTAATATAGTAAATTTGTTTTACCTGCGGACTTAGGCCTGCTAGTGTGGCATATGCTAAAGCTTGCGGTATTACTGTTAATCCTACTGTGATGCCCGCTATTAGATCAGCCAGTGCTTTGTCTGAATTATATTCTGGAAGCCATTTTGTTATAGGCAGTCTTTTGTTTAAAAGGCGCTTGCACTGAGTCTGTCTTTTAGAGCGGTGTTTGGAAGGAGAAGACATCTTTGCGGACGGTTAATCTGTGAACAAACAAGAAAACAATTATATATTAATACAGCATTATAAAAATTCTATATTTATTATAACGCTACAAGATTTCTATGATACCTACAACTAAATATGTATAACCCATGGATACTTTATTTTTCTCACATAACCAGCATAATATAAAAAGTTTAAGATGTATTTTTGAGACGGTAGACTTATTACAATATGGCCTAAAACAGACCAAGAGATGCATTTAATGCCATCTAAATCGTAATTAAGACGTAATAGAATAAAAAAAAAATACAACACCACTTCAAAGAAATGAATACTTGTCCCCGCAAAATATTTCGAATTAATGACATTAAATTATCAGTACAATTATAGAAACTAACACAAAATCATACAAATTACAGATCTGTGAAAAAGGTGATCAGCGCTAGTGACACTAAAATGAGGTTCAATAAACCCATGTGTCCTACGAAGCCCAAAAAAGGGTATACATCACGGTTTTTATTACTTAATTTCAGCAACTAAATACATAGGGGGTATGCAATAGATTATGATGCACGCTCACTCTATTACACCGCAGATTACATTAACTGCTGTCCGAGTTTGCTCAATGACATCCACTTCGTAGAATCCTTAGAACAATGTAAATAGCGTATTATATAATCATGATTTGTGTTGAAGCATGAAGATTTCATAAATTAAATACACAATACCTAGTAGTATTTTTTATTTTTTGACCGGTTTAATGACGGTACAGTTACTTTGGTGCGGCCCAGCCGATCTAGCATAACGACGAAGACTCGTGTGACTTTTCACATTATTCACCCAATAACCATGCTCACAGACATAGATAGAGTTGTGTATTCTTCTGTGATTTCGTCGTCGTACCATGCCAGTTACGAAGATATAGTAGGGATGGAATTTGGGTACTCGTATGTTTTCATTTGTACGACCAAGGTAGGTATGGTAAGCTGGAGCGTAGGAGGGAGCGCATTCCAGCGAGATGTTGAGTTAGCTCGATCGGGTCGTGGATAGATCACAGTGACTATTATATCAGAAGAATAGGTAACATACATGCGGGGAAAAGACGGTAAGCGGTTACCGATTCTTATGATGATTTCTCCTTTATCGCCGAACACTAGCGGTCTTAAGCGTACCCGGGAACACAACATTTCCATAATAATGTTTTTTATTGTCTGCACTGTAAGGAGCAGGATCTCCTCCAGTGGAGCTGCTAAAAGACCGAAAGAATAACGATGGTCTTCTTTACCTAAATGTTTCTGTCGTTAAGCGCTACTGAGGGCTTACGTGTAGAAGTTATTAACCAATACGGCGGATATGCTGGCGGCGGTAGGTTATGACTTAAAATAACGAATGTATATTGACTGTGTAACTCGAAACCATGTTTAAGGTTATGTTAATATTTTTTTTTATTTGAATATCCCGTAGTCATTGTTAGACACCGGCCTACGTATTTCACGAGGCTTATGCGTTTCGTCCATTCGGTCAATTTTACTTTACTTGCAGAAGCCACGCGATAACGAAATTTGTGAAATAATTGCTATACTCGTATCACACTAACATTATAAACGCGAAAGTTTGTGAGTGTGTACGTTTGTTACTTCTTCGCGTCTAAATGGCTGGAGCGATTTTAATTAAATTTGGTATGGAGGTAGCTGACAGCCTGGATTAACACATAGGCTATAATTTATGAAGTTTAATGCGGGTAAAACCAAGGGACACAGTTAGTAATGACATATATTAGTAGTAGTAGTACCTTTTCTGCTGTGGGTAGTTGTGGCAAGTAGTAGCAAAAATTGTGCTCTGTATTATATTTTAATTTAAATGATATATTTAACTAATTTTAATATTTCAATGCAAAAATATTAATATCAAAGTGACCCACCTGCCAGTTAAATAATAAATTCAACTTAATTTCCACTGCAACATAAGATACATTGTGACTTGGAAATGGCAGTTACAGTGCAAGATTCTGTGTCCAGTTTGAGAGAGGAGTTCTATAAAAAGTGTGCCAGTGTTGAAGAACAGCTGCAAAAGGCATCCTCGAGCAAGGATACAGCTACTGTTGGTACAATAGCAGCTGACTTTGGGGCTTTCAAACAGCAGTTCTTGAGAACACTCGAAATCTTGCAAAAACAGGTAGATATACTGGCTCGCAATATTGACAATCTTGAGATGAAAGGGCGAAGGAAGATTCTGTTGCTGCATGGGATCACCGAAGACAAGGAGGAGGACGTAGTTCAGGCGGTGACGAATGTTGTTCGTACTCAGCTTGACATATCTGATTTTTCTGCCAAGGATATAAGGCGGTGCCACCGCATGGGTCGTCAAAGTGGATCCTCAAGACCTCGGCCAATTCTATGTAAATTTGAAGCTACGGCACTCCGAGATAAGGCCTGGTTCTCCAAAACTAAATTGAAAGGAACGGGAGTAACCATTTCGGAGTTTCTCACAAAAACTCGGCACTCCGCGTTTGTATTAGGGCGTGAGACATTCGGCTTGTCGAACTGTTTTTCTAAAGGTGGCCAAGTTTTCATAGTTGATAAGGATAGCGTACGACACCGTGTCACTACAATACAGGATGTATACAAGATTGCAGAGGCTTCCAAGTCATCGAGCATAGACGTTTCAAAGCAACCAGAGGTCGGTAAACCCATCGCGCAGAGGCCTAAAAGAAATACGGCCGCTAAAAAGTGAAATCTTCTTGCTAAACATTAATTCTCTTCACGCACCCTCATTAAACTAAATAAATAATAATTATGTACTTTGTTGTCAATTTACGTAATTTGTCAGTGTAATGTAAAGTCAAAGTGAAGTTTTAGATTTAGATGCACGTTCCATGCTTGTGAACTACGTTTTTGTTGCATTTACTTTTTGTCTATGAACGCATGGTGTGGGGTGAGTGGAAACAGTAATTATTTGTTTTGCGCTGATAGTAGATTATTGGATGACATTTAACGTAATTTATTTTTGGTTCGTTTGCTAAAACTGTTATTGTCAGCGTTAAATAAAATAAACATAATATATTTATTTTTACTCTCCTCTTTGTCTCAAATAATATTTTTTTGTTATTTGCTCCTTTTTTTTTCTCAAAGATAATGTAACTAGCTGTTTTCATTTGCCAGACTATATTTATTTTAATATTTGTTATTTGCCTGTTATTGTTATTTCTAGACACTGGCAGGTGGATCTTTTTGAGAAAATATTATATTAAATAATATTTTTACTGTTAGAACTTTAAATAAATATTAATTTATGTTAGACTGTGAATACGACAGCGATACTGGTAGTTTTCTTTCAGCAGATAGTGATGCTAGCTTTATTTCAATTCCATCTCTTGGTGAGACTCTCGTCTCTCATTTTTCTGATGTTCCTAAGAATTTCAATGTTGTCCACATAAATTCCCAAAGCATTCCCGCACATTATCCCGATTTGCTGGCAAACTTTGACTGTAAGAATATCCATGCCATCTTAATATCTGAATCTTGGTTAAAGCCATGCCTTCCCTCTGCTTCGTACACTTTACCAGGCTTTAGCCTTATACGAAATGACCGTGTGCTTGGGGCTGGTGGTGGCGTAGCAATATATCTGCGTAATTATATAAATTTTAAAATAGTTAACACGTCACCGCAGCCGCCTCTGTCAAACGCCGGTGAACACTTTTTTATTGAGGTTGAGCTACACCACACGAAGCTATTACTTGATGTTTACTATTGCCCATCCCTCCGTATCAATTACTTCTCCTCTCTAGAAACATTTCTTGTTAATCTTACCCCTTCTTACAGTCATACTATTCTTATGGGTGATTTTAATACCTGCCTTCTCAAAAAAGACTCTCGCGCTTCTACTCTTTTGTCAGTTTTTGAATCTCTTAATCTTTGCTGTCTTCCACTAAGTGCCACTCATCATTTTCCAAACTCTGTTCCATCATTACTAGATCTTATTATCATTTCTTCTAACGATCATGTCGCTAAGCATGGCCAATGTTCAGCTGACGGGTTTTCATACCACGATCTAATTTTTACTTCTTATGAAGTTCGCCCTCCCAAAGCTAAGTCGAAATTTCTTCTACAGCGCAATTTTAGTGGTATGAAGGTATGTATTGATTGGAGTTCACTGTTCGAGACTAACTCCATTGATAACAAGGTTAACATTTTTAATGAGAAGATTATTCAGCTTTATGACATACATGCCCCTATACGAGCAATAAAAATAAAACACTTTCCAGCGCCGTGGTTGACAGATAGTATCAGAAAGGTCATGGCACGTAAAGCTGTGGCAAAACAAAAATTTAAGTGCAGAGGATCGGATATCAACCGCGAAAAATATATCGAGATACGTAATCACTGCAACAAGATGTGTAGGAGTGCTCAACGCCAAAATATCCACAAATCGGTTGAGAACGGTGAACCAGCTAAAATCTGGAAATTTTTAAGATCACTGGGGGTTGGAAAGTGTCAAGATACACTTCCTAAAACTTTGGATACTCACGCCCTTAATGCACATTTCTCATCTTCAGCTGTATGTAACAGAACAGCCAAAACAAACACTTTGACACATCTTTCATCGCTTCCAACTCCTGATCGCTCACCTTTCCTTTTTAATCAACTCACTGCTTGTGATGTTAAGAAAAGCATTCTGTCAATATCGTCTAATGCAGTCGGTAGTGACAATGTCAGCCGTAATATGATCATTCCTATCCTCGACGAAATCCTTCACATCATATGTCATATTTTTAATTGCTCCTTGTCCAGTGGATGTTTTCCTTCCTCATGGAAGGAAGCTCAAATCACTCCTGTACCAAAAACCAAAAATCCTACCGCTTTTGCTGATTACCGTCCTATATCCATCCTCCCATTCCTCTCCAAAGTCCTTGAGCGTCTGGTCCATAGACAGCTTCATTCCTTTGTTCGCAAAAATAATCTCCTAAATCCAATGCAATCCGGTTTTCGTCCCAATCATAGTACTGTCACTGCCCTGGTCAATATAACGGAAGACATAAGGAGTGCCATGGAGAATGGAAATCTTACAGTTCTGCTCCTATTAGACTTCAGTAATGCATTCAATACTGTGGATTTTGACATTCTTCTTGGCATTCTGAGCTCTCTCAACATATCTCCAACAGTGATTGATTGGTTTCGCACTTACCTGTTTGGTCGCCGGCAATGAGTCCGTATTGATGACTCTTTCTCTTCGTGGTGCAATACAGTAGCCGGTGTGCCGCAGGGTGGCGTTTTATCTCCATTGCTTTTTGCTATTTTTATTAATTCAATCTCAAATAACCTTTCTTCCTCCTATCATCTTTATGCAGACGATCTCCAAATATATTCTCATTCTCGGCTTGCAAACCTGCCAGATACCATCAGAGTTGTCAACTCTGATTTATCTCGTATAGGGGAATGGAGCCATAGTTTTGGTCTTAAAATTAACCCATCAAAAACACAAGCCATCATCATCGGCAGCTCTCGAATGGCGTCTAGGATAGACATGTCTCAGCTTCCACAAATTACATTTGAAGGTACTATTATCCCATTTAAAGATACAGTTAAGAATTTGGGTATTATATTAGATAGTACATTATCCTGGGGCCCACAACTGAAAGCAGTTAGCCGCAGATTATTTGCTTCAGCAGGCTCTCTTAGGCATCTGCGCAATTTTCTCCCCATTACCACTAAAATCGCGCTTGCTCAATCGCTTCTCCTACCGATCCTCGACTACGCCGATGTCAGCTATCTTGATCTTACTGAAGAGCAACTCGATAAGCTTGAGCGACTTCAAAACTTTTGTATAAGTTTCATATTTGGCCTTCGCAAATATGATCATGTCTCCTCATTTCGTACAAAGCTCAAGTGGTTGCCGATTCGCCTTCGCCGGAATGCTCATATTCTTTCCTTGCTTTATAACATTCTCTTTAATCCTGCTACTCCCATATATTTAAAAGAACGCTTCGAGTTCCTTTGTGACACGCATTTGCGATCCTTAAGATCATCAGAAAACGTAAACCTTCATATCCCAGAGCACAAATCTATATTTATGGGAAACTCTTTAAGTGTACAGGCAGCCCGACTTTGGAATGCCTTGCCTATTGTAATTAGACGTGCTCAGACAATAGCAACTTTCAAAAAGCTTGTCAGAGAACACTATTTGAGTGTATAATTGATCGTTTCTTTAGTTAAGTATCTATTCTCTTCTCTATTTGCTTATTTAATTTTGTCTTTTTCATATTTTAACAGTAAATTTACTAAAAATAGTTTTATTTATGGATATACCATAATTTTGGTATATCTCTTGTTGCACACCTACTGCTAGCTATAAGTTATTGTTCAGCTCCTATCCATCCTAAGGTTGTCTGGAAGAGATCGCTTTATGCGATAAGACCGCACTTTGTACAACTTGTCTATGTAATATCTCATGTTGTATTTATTTTTATGGTGTACAATAAAGAGTATTCTATTCTATTCTATTCTATATTGGCCCATTTACGAGTATTTTTTTAAATATGTATTTTTTAGAAGCGGTTGGAGGTGTCTGAATTGGGTTATACCAGATTATCAGGATCTCAACCCTAGATCAGGCAGGATAAAAAATGGTACTTGTGTGTATTTGTTAAACTCTCATCTTATATCAATAGATAGTTACTATCTACCGACAATAATATAAATGTATATTAAAACGTTAGTAAATCCTATCTAGAACAATTATTGCGGAAATTTTGCTATAGACTTCTGCAAGATACGAAGATAGGGGCCCGACTAAACTAAGTCAATAAGGGTTCGATAAGCTAAGCTCCCGCACTCCCTCGGCCTATAAAGCACTCGAACGGGAATATTAAGGCAGTTGATTTCATTTAAGACCCTTTGTGTCCTACCCATCAAATCCAGTAATAATGGCAGGCCGCATACATGGCTGCCAAAAAACGGGCCCGTGAAGAAATAAATTAAAATGATTATCGATTAGAAACCTGGCCTGACTACATCTGGACATATTCTGGTGCAGGAGATCGTGGACGGTACTCTCTTTATACCTTCTTACTCATAATCCGAAGAGAGCCAGCAATATATTATATTCTTCGTAGTTGGCTACTCTCAAGTTTGTTTTGAATATGTTGCCGTTGCCGAATTCAGCCAGGAAAAGTATTTTATTCGTCATCATCATTAGCTTGATATCGTCCACTGCTGGACATAGGCCTTTCCCCCCAAAGGTTGCCATTTGGAAGGGTTTTCCTTAGTCAGTTGGCGCTGGACAGGAGCCGCTGCTGCCCGACTACCTGGTATATCATTTAGTTGCCTTTTACGATACCCACGGGTCATGGTCACAGACGCCAGCACATCCAGCTACCCAAATCTGTCAAATTTCTTTTATAGATATTCAACTATATCACATACGCATACGGTTCACTTTCAATTGTGGAAATTTGACAGATTGGGGTAGCTTGATGTGCTGGCGTCTGTACCTGTAGTTCTTTCTTGGCCGGAAATCACACGGCTTTAGTATTGCAACCTTTGGGTGTAATAATGAAATAGTTGAGCCGTTAGGTAATTATTTTGTAACAACACCCAAAATAAGATTTGCTGGACTAAAATAACTTTTAACCTTGATGACTCTAAGGAAAAAGTTACCTGATATAGGTACATAGTGGATTATTAAGTAATAAGTGCCAATCTTCCAAGTTTATTGTTAAATTTAGTTAATACGAATATGTAATTAAAATTCGTTTCTGCTTTCAATTAAAATAAGAATAATAATATCTTGACCAATAATAATTGTGATGTGGTTAATTGGAAGCGTGGAGAACAATTACTGCTAACGCTGTATAATCGTATTGTATGATTCATTTAGGTACTAAATATGTGACTTGATTATTATTGACTCTAGAAACCACTCGAGCAATTATTTAGGAATAATTCATTCTACAAATAGAAGTAAAAATTATGTACTTAAAAAAATCAAACGATAAGTTGTATAACCCCTATAAGTACCTAGGTACTGAAATAATGAAAAAAAAACAGTCAGTCAGTCAGGATTTGTCTTTTTATTTATATAGATAAATAAAAAGACAAGTCCTGACTGACTGACTGACTCATCAACGCCCAGCCCAAACCCTTGGACCTAGAAAGCTGAAATTTTGCACAAATGTTTGCTTTATAATGTAGACAAGGAATAAGGAAGGATTTTTCGAAATTCGACCCCTAAGGGGGTAAAACAGGGGCGCTAAGTTAGTATGAAACTTTGCCGTTTTTGAAGTTTAAGGCATCAAAATTGGTATTTGGCCTTCCAGTTAAAAATAAAAAGTCACGTATTTCAGGGTTTTTGGAAATTCCACCCCCAAGGGCAAAAAATAGGGGATGTAAGTTTGTATGGAAAATGTGACAATTTTTAAGTTAAACGCATGAAAATTTGTATTTGGCCTTCCAGTTAAAAATAAAAAATCACGTATTTCAGGGTTTTTAGAAATTCCACCCCCAAGGGCGAAAAATAGGGGATGTAAGTTTGTATGGAAAATGTGACAATTTTTAAGTTAAACGCATGAAAATTTGTATTTGGACTTTTAGTTAAAAATAAAAAATATGTATTTCAGCATTTTTGGAAATTCCAGCCCCAAGAGCGTAAAATAGGGGGTGTAAGTTTGTATGAAAAATGTGACAATTTTTAAGTTAAACCCATGAAATTAGGCATTTCAGTAAAAAATTAAAAATATCTAAATCAGGAATTTTGGGAATTCCACCCCTTAGGGCGTAAAATAGGTGATGTAAGTTTATACTGACTGACTGACATATCAACGCACAGCCTAAACGGCTGGAGTTAAAGACTTGAAATATTGACAGAAGGTACCTTTTATAACGTAGGCATCCACTAAAGAAGGGTTTTTGAAGTTTGTATAAAAAATGTGAAAAGTTAAACGCATGAAAATTGTTATTTGGCATTTCAGTAAAAAATTAAAAATATATATTTCAGAATATTTGAGAATTCCCCCCTAAGGGCGTAAAGTAGGGTACGTAAGTTTCTATGTAAACTGTGACTTGAAGTTAATCGCATGAAAATTGGTACTTAGCATTTCAGTTAAAAATTCAAAATTATTATTTCAAGATTTTTGGGAATTGCACCCCTTAGGGCTTAAAATAGGGGATGTAAGTTTGTATGAAAAATGCGACATTTTTGAAGTTAAACCCATAAAAATTGGTATTTGGCCTTTCAGTTAAAAATAAAAATATATATTTCAGGACTTTTTAAATTCCATCCCGAAGGGCATACAATAGGGGATGCAAGTCAAAAATTAAAAATATTTATTTCAGGATTTCCGAGAATTCCACCCCTAAGGGCGACAAATAGGGGATGTAAGATTGTATAAAAATGTGACATTTTTGAGGTAAACGCATGAAAATTGGTATATGGCCTTTCATCTAAAAATTATAAATATATATTTCAGGATTTTTGAAAATTCCACCCCTAAGGACGACTAGAATAGGCGATGTAAGTTTGTATCAAAGTCTGTATTTTTTGAGTTAAACGCATGTAAATTGGTATTTGGTCTTTCAGTTAAAAATAAAGCAATCCAGGGAATAATTTGTTGTTAAAAAAAGGTGACGACCTTTTTTTAAGTAAAGCGTTTTATAAGATTTGTAACTTCTTTTTTTTGGTAAATTTTATAACAAATAAAAAACGACATTTTATTCAAATTGGGATAAAAACGAATTTATCTAAAATTCGAGTTATCGTAGTATAAATTGTTGGTGTCGAGATGATCGCACCCAAAAAACATCATCTTAATTTTATTGATCTACAAGTTCACAATTTTGTAACTAGATGGCGTTAATATCGTTTCAGATCGCGGAACTTAATAAGCATATCGGTTAAAATAAATAAATGGTTGAAATAGGTCGTCCAAAAATGAATCAATAGATGATCGCCTAAATCTCACCCAAAATATATGCACACATCTTAATTTTACCGCTTTACAAGTTTATATTTTTGTTAGTAGATGGCGTAATCATCGTTTTAGATCGCGCTATGGTTTCGTTCACAAAATAACGCAACCTAATCTAATGGGAGTTACATTTGTGATTAATGCATCGTTGATTATTATTTTACTTTATTTGACTTACTGAATATATTTAAGGACAATTGATATGTGTATTCTTTGATTTTTGCTTGATGATATCGGGTTCTTTTTGTAAATGACAGTAGCAAAGTAGTCTTTCATTTATTTCTTAGTAAGGTTATTTATAGGTTAGGTTTTATTCAATTTATATTTCTTATTTGTTTCAAAAATTATATTTTTTAGATTAAGCTAGAAGTAAGTAGTTACATTGGTCATCATTCAAAATTGTCGCGGACAAAGTCGCGGGCACCTGCTAGTAAAATATAAAAAGGAACATGAGTATGAAAGGCGTTCCCGATAAAAATATATCTAGAAGATTATTATATACCTAGTGTAGGCTATATTATAGGAGTTGCTCATGACCAGTTGTATTCACCATTCCATAAGTGATCGGTGAGGTAAAACATCTAGGCACGCGGTAAGTCCATAGATGGGTGACCGTTAAAGTGGTTCAATTAAGCGTCTTCGTCTTCGGAGGGAACGTTAAACTGTCGATCGCGGTTGCCATGACAGAGCCCTACTGGGCGGATTGAAAAACTCTGATAGCAGGGTAACCACTGCCCATACGATAAAGAGAAAAGAGAGTGGTTACCATTTTATTCAAGCCACCTACACGGTCTTTAACGACATGAACCGACCCCTTAACGTGCCTTTCGAGGCACGGAGGGCACGTTAACCTGTCGGTTCAACCCCTTTGAACGTCACCGTCCTATCACTGACCGCGTGCCTAAGTGCTTTTCATCCCCGATTACTAACTGGTAACTGGCTATAACCACTCGCTTCGTACATAAATACATAGACTCTCGCCTGTTTCTCAGAGGAGTAGGCAGAGCCAACGGATTTCCATTTGTCACGATCTTTGCACACCACTTTTGCCTCGTTTACGCTGTCATTATATTCTTTATACATGCTCGCCGGTTTAGGGTACTTCTGACCTGGCCTTTCGTGATAACATCGGAGATGTTTAGAAAATGTTCTACGAGGTCTTCCGCTTCCGGTTGTACAGACGCCAGCACATCAAGTTATCCCAATCTGTCAAATTTCCCCAATTGAAAGTGAACCTTATGCATTTGTGATAAAGTTGAAAATCTATAAAGGAAATTTGACAGATTGGGTTAGCTGCACATGCTGGTGTCTGTACCATTCACACAGGCTAGGAATACTTTGTCAATCTTCTATGATGTTGGATTTACAGGTTGATGACCACAATTGGATACCATAACTGCAAATAGGCTTGATAACTGCGCAATATACTCAAAGTTTGTTACTGAGATCCCTCAGTAACAAACTTTGAGTATATTGAGCGTTGACTATCTTCCTAGTAACCACAAAAGATTTCTGAATCGGTTATTAATGTGCCTCCAGAGAGCTCAGAACAATATATTGAGGACTCAGAGATTCATGAGTACTTACTTGGACATGAAAACTGTGATTGAAGAAGCTAAAGTTTACTCCGAAAAATACCCAGATCACATGATGAATCATCCTAATTCTCTGGCAAATATGCTTCTGCAAAGAAATCGTATAAAACGATTGAAAAGAGGCAATGTGCTTGATGACTGAAGAGAGTTGGGGCAGTGGCCCTAATCCTCAAAAACCTATTTCACTTCAACCAACCTGATTGCAGTGTCATGAGACTGGTTGAAGGTTTATTTAAAAAAAAATCTTCTATCATTCATCCTTTCTAAATGCCCAAACCATCTCAGCATATTAGTTTCCTAACTAATAATAGGCACTTATTCAGCGGCCTTAGTTGGCGTTTAACAATTTCGGTTATTATGTCGAGAGCAATCAAGATATTTCTGTAGTAGGATTGTCGTAACACCCAATTGCGTAAACGCAGGATGTTGTCGACCTAACAATACAATTTGCAAATAAACCTCTAATTTATGTAATGATTGGGTAGATTTCTAGTAATGATGATGTGCTAATGATGTTGTAATCTATAGTGTTCCGTTGTTGAAAAGGAAACATGGAAACACATACATACATATGCCACCGCAGTCGTGCTTTATCGTCACATTAAGTAATCAAATAAAAAAAGAGAATAAATTACCGTTTTGAAAAGCATTCTTTTTAGGGTTCCGTAGCCAAATGGCAAAAAACGGAACCCTTATAGATTCGTCATGTCTGTCTGTCCGTCCGTATGTCACAGTCACTTTTTTCCGAAATTATAAGAGCTGTACTACTGAAACTTGGTAAGTAGATGTATTTTGTCAACCGCATTAAGATTTTTACACAAAAATAGAAAAAGAATAATTATTTTGGGGGTCGCCATACGTAGAAATGAAACTCAATTTTATTTTTCATCGTACCCATACATGTCTATGGATAGGTCTTCAAAAATGATATTGAGGTTCCAAATATATTTTTTTTCTAAACTGAATAGTTTGCGCGAGAGACACTTCCAAAGTGGTAAAATGGGTGTCCCCCCCTCTAACTTCTAAAATAAGAGAATGATAAAACTAAAAAAAATATATGATGTATATTATGTAAACCAACAACGAAAATTGGTTTGAACGAGATCTAGCTAGTAGTTTTTTTTTAATACGTCATAAACCCCAATTTGCATTCATTTAATCAACTGAAATACTTGCTGCTATGGAACCCTTCATGTGCGAGTCCGACTCGCACTTGGCCGGTTTTTTTATTTCAGTGTTGGTCAAACGAGCAAGTGGGTCACGTGATGGTAAGTGCTCACCGCCGCCCATGGACACTAGCAACACCAAAGGAGTAGCGGGTGTGTTGCCGGCCTTTAAAAGTCAGCAAACAAGTGTTGCTGACCCTTCTCCCCCACCCCGATGAGCTCTGGCGACCTTACTCACACACAGAAAAACAGCATTAAATTATTAATGTTATTATTAAGGAACGTCTTCTGTAAGGTTTCATTCTACAGTTTTTATTCAAACTTTGTTTTG
Source organism: Pseudoips prasinana (assembly GCA_951640165.1). Classification (NCBI taxonomy): domain Eukaryota; kingdom Metazoa; phylum Arthropoda; class Insecta; order Lepidoptera; family Nolidae; genus Pseudoips; species Pseudoips prasinana. The sequence goes on from OX621240.1 coordinate 22,870,432, forward strand.
ATTAACAAACTTAATACAGAATATTAGACAATATTATTGTGAAATAGTTGATTTACAACAAACAATTATAAGCGTTGTCTTAGTAATAAATAATGAAACGAATTATTTTTTTGACGTTCGCTAGCTTGATTACTATTTATTGTATAATAGTCTTGCTCAAAATTTGGTAATAATAACTGTTATAAAAACACTGCTATTGTATGTGTACTGCACTAGATACACTAATGCAGGTGTGACGCAGCAGTTAAGACAATCGCCTCACCATTTCGTGTCCCGGGTTCGATTCTACACATCTATTTGTGTGCCCTGTGTTCTAGGTCTGGGGTGCACTTTATGCCCGTTAATTATGATTGTATGTACCCCGCAACACAGGGAATAATTTACCTAGTACGGGCGTTGACTTAAAAATAAATTAAACCACGACTATTCCATATATTTTAAGCTTTTGGTCTGATTTCAACACAATTTACATGGGATTATTTTTAATAGAGAAAGAATTATCAAATCGGTTTACGAACATGCAGTTCCATTGAAAACCTCCACCTATTTTCAAGTACCTATGTTAATAGGCCATTCTCTTGTTCTTCTAAATGTGTTTTTTAAGCTAGATAGTAAGTAAACATTGGACGGGGTATGTCACAAATACCATGGATATCGTCGCCAGTCATGCGTCCATAGGAATCGGCCATAGGCCTTATCGTACGGACCAAATGCTTATTTTTTTCAGCATGTAATTGATTTGGTTGTTATTTAGTTATTTGGATTGGTTTCCGCACTTAGGCTTTTGATTGAGCCATTGCGCGTGATCTTATTTCGCTACTCGAATTATTTCAGTTCCGCCTAGCAGTAAAAACAAGCCAAGTGCGAGTCACCCTTGCGCGTGAAAGGTTCCGTAAAATTATTTATAAAAATGGCAAAATTAACATTGGTTGTATGGGACCCCCACTTGAATATTTTATTTATTAATATTTATTTTTTTTATTTAAAAGTAAGTATATAATTAAATATTCTCTAAATATTGCAAGCGTCTACCTGTTGCCGTTATCAATAGGTATATGAGCAAAATCGAGCAAAATCGAGCAAAACATCACGTTTGTTGTATGGCAAGCCCCTTAAATATTTAATTTATTATTTTTATAATTGTTGTTGTTATAGCAGCAACAATTGCAACAGTGTAACTATCACGGTTCATGAGATACCCTCTGGTGATAAACGGACAGACAGACAAACAACGAAGTGTTAGTAATAGAATCCTGTTTTACCCTTTCGGCACGGAACCCTAAAAAGACCTCAAATCTGTTTAAGCGGCTCCAGTATTTTCGGATTGTTTAAGAAGTTAACTTAAATGCAACCTCTGCATAGTGAGTTATCCACGGAACCAACCCATCTTGAAGATATGTACCTACATATGTTTATAATATAGTCCTATAATTTTGTTTGTTGGATGGTGGACTTGTGAGTTGGAACTGAAGGCCTAATGTGGTGGGCCAACTTAGTGCTGGTCGGTAATGTTCTTGTACCAATGGTATAATGAAATGTGTATTATCGCGTATTACTGCGCCGTATTATGAATATTATTCGCAAGTATCTAATTGATTGACCAACCTTGAATCGTAACTTCCTAGTACCATTTATTGCAATTCATCATATGATTTTACGTGTTTTTTTCATACAGCAATATTAATTTTCAATTAAGTATTTACCTGTTTCTTTATGATTGCTTCGTAATAAATAACCATTACTTACATAATTTAAGTAACCATAATACGGGGTATTAATTTAGGCCTACCAATTATACTCGCACTGACTAATTTGTCTATGTCCATATCTTAAGCCCCAACAGAAATCACTCCAAGTACATTATACTACTGATGATGTGAAAATAAGGGCGCCAAAGTTCATCTGGAAGGGAAAGGCTTGGCATGCGTGGATTATGCCATGTGTGGCCCAAGACTTCAAACTACGCTAGCCACTTGCCTTGCTTGTGGTGGGCCATATCCATGTTTACCAATATTTGGCAAAACTGATTTGAAATGTGCAAGGTGAAAGACGTTTCATATGATGAAACTATGATTCCTTTACGGGCCTGTTGACGTGGTTGGCAAATGCTTGCTTTTCACGCCGGTCGTTTGTTCGATATTTGTGTGCATGAACATGTCTGTTTGTCCTGTGTCTGGATGTAATTATCTATATAAGTATGTATTTACAAAAGAAAAGTAGTATATGTAGTATATCAGTTATCTGGTTTCCATAGAACAAGCTTTGCATAGTTTGGGATCAGATTGCCGGGTGTAAATAATGTTGTAGGATATTTTTATTATTATATACTCCAATTAAAATGCACGTTGAAATCGTAATTATTGCATATGATGTGAAATAAAGCCTAATAATAACAATACGTGCAATTGAACTAAATGTGATATTGCAGGATATTTATTTTCGATGTGTGATAAGAAGTCCGATGATATGACAGTAAGACGCATGCCAAATGTGTGAACAACAAACAACAGTTTTTACTTAATAACAAAAATAAAATTCGCAGTTAGCAAAATCGATTAACAATGCGTCACTTCAAGGCCGAATTCAAAACAATCTATAATTTACACACAAAATTGGAGATAACAATAATTACCATTTAACAAACAACACCTAACTTTTATTTTCTACGGAGATCTAGAAGACAATATAAGTATATATTACATTCTCTATAGGTATACACAGAACAGTAGGTACTATTATCTCCTGTACCTACCCTTAATAATAATAATGTGTGTGAAATTTTTCATAATAACAGTTGAGTAAGCCGAAAACAAACAGGCTGTCGCAAATGTAACGGCTTGTTGTATAGGTACATAGATAAATATTTGTACCACATATCTGTACAAAACTAAAATAATATTTTTACCAGTCCTCAAGCTCTTACAAAACTGAATTACGTTATGTTTTGGTTTTATTTTGGTTGTAAGATATACATATGTTTTGTTACAAATTGGCCAATCGATAGTAAAGATATTGACCATGAACCGATAACGATTTATATATAAGTACCGACACATAATATTTATTAATAACAGAATGTGCAGAAAATAATAACCAAAAATTTTTTTTTCTTTTGTTTTACAGACGCCAGCACATTAAGCTACCCCAATCTGTCAAATTTACCTAATTGAAAGTGAACCTTATGATTTTGTGATAAAGTTGAAAATCTATAAAAGATATTTGACAGTTTGGGGAGCTGGATGTGTGTACATAATTTGAGTTGAGTCACTAATATATAATAATGTAGAGCAAAAAGGGTAGATAGTGGTGGCAATTTTGTACTTATACTTAACATAACCAAACTGATGTAATTGCCGTACATTGTATTACATATATATTTGTAGAGAAGAGCCATAAGCTTAGTAGAGGTCTATAGAAAACGAAACGTATGAATGAATTTAAACTCAGCATTGTGATTGGTCAAACTTATCACGCCATCGCAGTAGTAACCAATCATAGCGCCGAATGTGCGTTTATAACGTTCCTTTTTATTACAATCGCCTCAAGGCATATATAATACTTTCTATGTCAAGAACCACTAACACTCTATAATATTCGATAATATGCTACGTAGTATTATGTCACCCTTGTGCCATTGACTGGCTACTGTAAATTAGAGGATTTCGATATTTTAGCATAATGGTGTTAGGTCTGGGCCCAGGTAAACAAACACTCAATGCTTGAGTGAGTGAAAGCGTTAAACACTTGATATAAATTAAACTTCTTAAAATAATACAACGATACGTGGTATCTCAGCTGTTCATATGTAGCGTCTGAGCCGAGCATCTTTAACACTCGCATGTATATATTAATTCATGCACACATACACACAATTTTTTTGCTATCGATTTGTATTCATCGCTGTATTTTCGTAGAGTTGGACTATACAGCTATCTATTTTTCTCGTTACGTCTTAACTTTCCTCCCTATAATGAAATGAAATCTGTCTAAACGTGACGCGTCCTTAATATTTCACTTAAATACTTATCGACTATAGAAAATCCGCCTAAAAAGCTTACCTCGTTACAAATGAATTCAGATACCTATATTAAAATTAGGTGAATTAAGTTAAGAATCGAAGTAGGTCACATTATGATACAACACGAAATCACACACAAGAGGCGTTGATGAAAAGGACATGAGAAATAAACCTTTAATTATAAATATTTAATTACCCCATACTTAAAACTTTCCCTTACGTTAGTATAATATATTTATATATAACATTTACTACGTAGATAAGCAAGCAAATGCAGTCGACGTCACTTCAATGGAAACACTAAAACTTCGAAAATAGGCCTTGCTGCCTACATAATAAATACACTGTCAATGTCGAAATACAGGGGCTGTAACTACTTCCGTGCGCCAAGCACAGTAATTAACGCTTTTGTTACACTTCACGTTATGCCTTTTGTGTACACATATGTATCCATCTGTCGCAAACTGTGGTATATACAATGTTATGCGGTCCAAACACACTATACAACGTGTAACAGAAAGAGTGAACGTAACTTTAGGGGCATATACGGTCTCCTTAAGCCTACCTGTACACAAGATCTCATACGGAAATACCATCATTTTAATCTTGATCGTAAAATAATATACCATTAAATATATCGACAAGTATTTTTATCGATATAACGAACATCCGTACTAACACAGCACAGCTGATTCTGATTTCGCCGCCGTATTAGAGTTCCTTGCGACAAAATCAGGACGGAATTCGGAATGTCCCCTAATGTTCATATGAGCCTAGTACATTATTCATATTTTTTCGTAATTTATCAGTAGTCGTGCCGCGTGTGTGTGTTATCTGGTTAGTTTGTATAGTTAATAATTAAGTACCTATTCGTTTCCGGCCAGATTAAATTCACATACTGAAAGAAAAATTTAATATTCTTACTATTTAACACACAAAGAAATATCTACAGTTACATAAGTCAATGAAATTATTTATTTCTCGTAGATCCAACATCTTGTAGAATATCAATTTAAATTAAATTAAGTGATTTTTCCTACATACTAAATTTGTATGAATGATTAAAATGTCGATACAGGGAACCTTTAATAATTAGAGCAAAAATTCAGTTAAACATTTGATTGAATCTTAAAACGTGTTTAACGTGTAATAAATTATGTGACTGTACAGAACCACACTTTTTATTTGCAGTCTAAGTAGTACCCAAAGAAGTTTTGCTAGTGTTGTTCATAATGTCGGTTATCTTACTTCTTGATTTAGGTTGTCGATAGAAAAATAAATTACTAGTTGAATAAAAAATGATTATTTCTGTTTGAAGTTTCGTCCATAGGTAGCCGTCCTGATACCCTATAACCCCCTAAAGTTACGTTCACACTTTCTGTTACACGTTGTATAAGCAGTAATATGAATGTTAAACGAGCGTAAATAATCTTATAGAAATTGGTTGTCACTTATAACAAAGCATTTCTACTTATTGATACCTTAAAACGGGGTGAATAGAAATACATGGGTGTTTATTAATTCCGTAATTCCATGACGTCACGTGGCTAACTTCATACACAATAGTACCTAAAACAATGACGTCTACCATATACTACCACTTCATCAATTGAAGGGCTTATTTTTATAAATGAAGTCGAATTTATACACCGAAGTAGAACGACTGGACTACTTAACACACTACTGGGTACGTATGAGGCTATAGGGATCGAAACCTACCGCGCCAGTAGGCTTAGACCTAGTAACATTATAACATAACCTAACCGTTAGAAAACCCCCGACTCCAACTAAAATTACATAATTTTGGAAAGAGCTAATACTTGTACACTGCTGGACCGATATTAACCAAACATAGCTAATAACCAACGAAAGGAAACTGGCTTTCAAAAGAAAAAGCCGCATCTAAATCGGTTTATCCGTTTAGAGATACCACAGAGACGATGCCACAGAGCAGCAATGGGCAGCTCCACTAGTGAAATACCTCCACTACAAATACCCTGCAAGTAACCTTAATGTTGCGGACTCCGGCGTTGGTAAGGTTTCCAGAGCTCATAGCAAAGGAGGGAATGCTATGTATACTATCATAAGCTACGGTAAAAAATATGATATAGAAAAGCTGTTTAGATTTTTCTTGCCAGAATGACTAAAATAACACTTTTTACTTAGACTCGGTATTAGGTACCAATAACTTTCAATTTTCATTTTCAATTCATTATCTGCTGTTGTGCAGACTACTGCTAAACCAACAAGTTAGTGCCACAAAATAACTAAGATATCGATATCGAATCTGTCATTGTCAAGCATGAAATAGAATATAGGTACAGACTTTGGTTATTAATAAATATAAAGTTGTTTCGCCGTTATTCCACCCGCAAAGTTATAATGAGGAGTCAAAAGTTTATATAGAATGCCCGTCAATTCTCAAGTTAGACGCATAAAACTGAAAACAAATTAAGTAGTTTTTTTTTAAAATAGCGATGCCTCCATGAATATAAAATTGATCCCAAAATTTTTAACTGGTGCAGAAAGTAGGTTGTGGTTGATTATATTGTTCGATAATAAGCAACGATACACCTGAGTGTGTTAAACAGAGGATACTTTTTTTATGTAGAAAGTTTGTCATTCTCAAGGAGTCATGGAAGTAAATATTTAAGCTTTTAAATAAAAATGAACGTAAATGTACTTAAACGTTTTGTTTCAAATCACATACCCAACAGTGTGATATAGGGATTTAAAGTGTGTATGTAAATTTTAAATTAGCTGTACCTACCTGGCAAGCGTTTCAAACCCATGAAAAGGAAAATTACGAAAAATAAATAAAAAAGCAAGTAGTTCACTACTAAACTTTACAAGATCAATCGCTGGGCTAATATGAATAATTTCTTAAAATTTCATAAAAATAGCTTCATCTGTTTTGGAGTCCATATAGAGCATGTATACAAACATCAATCTAAACAGATAGTTATTATATTAACAGTCACAACTTTAGTTTTAGCCGAAGAATGATTTAATCTTTTCTTCACGATTACAATGTAGTCTCAGAGTAGTATAAAAACAAAAACTGTAAACGTCATAATAATATAATTTTTATTGAATTAATAGCTTGTAAATACAGCTAGGATCAATAGCTATATACACTTGTGTTCAGAAAAATCTTTATTAGGAAAAAGTTTTATAGTATGGTTATAAATTTACACTAAGCAATTTGATGTAACCAGTATGTGCAATCCATCACACTGGCTGACGACTCTAGGGACATCGCAAAGAAATGACGTATGCAAAATAGAAGCGCCTAGAAACGGGAATCCAATGAACATTCCTATGGGATACATGATATCAAAATGATATGAGACATCTACTCTTATATAACTTTGTGCACCTGTGTTTGTACAGACGCCAGCACATCCAGCTAACCCAATCTGTCAAATTTCTTTTATAGATTTTCTACTTTATTACATAAGCGTAAGGTTCACTTTTAATTGGGAAAATTTGACAGATTGGGGAAGCTTGATGTGCTCTGGCGTCTGTACTCGATCATGTTGTTGCTCTTAGAAATAGAATAATACATTGCGGTGGTATTGATAATCTCTTATTATACCTTATTCGGTCACGTCATCATCCTATTCTGTAAGGTGGCAGTTATAGGGCGAAAATAATGCTACGAGGGTGCGTTTTTAAGTTCGCGGAATGGGGGGGAGGGGATAAAAATAGATCATTATCGGGATGGCCACGACTTCAGCCACTCAATATTAGTATAAATACCAAGTTTTATCTTAATTGGATCATTAGTCTCTGAACTATCGTCAAGCAAACAACTCAATCGGGAAGAAAGTGTGAATTATGGAAAAAATCGAGTACCGTGCCGTAATAAAGTTCCTTACCAAGCAAGGAAAGTCAGTTCAAAATATACTGGAAGAGATGGAATCCGTTTACGGGGACTCTTGCCCGGGTAAAACCATGGTTTACAAGTGGCACAGTCTCTTTAAACAAGGCAGGACCTCACTTGAAGACGACCCTCGGCCCGGACGGTCGCCCGAGGTGACTACTCCGGAAATCATTAAAAAAGTCGAATAAATTATATTGGAAGATGCCAGACTAAAGAAGAAACAGCTTGCAGAAATGGTTGGAGTATCGGATACGACAATTTTCAAAATTCTACATGATCATCTTGGCATGACAAAGGTCAGTGCAAGATGGGTGCCAAGAATGCTCACGCCGCCTCAAAAACAACGCCGCGTGGAGTGTTCTCGCACGTTTTTGGACCTCTGTAACGAAGATAAGGATAGACTTTTAAGTCGAATTGTTACTGGAGATGAAACTTGGGTTCATCACTATGAACCTGAGTCGAAACAGGACTCTATGCAGTGGCACAAAAAAGGCACACCACCACCCAAGAAGTTTAAAGTGTCACAATCGGCTGGAAAAATCATGGCAACAGTGTTTTGGGATTCGGAAGGGATCCTGTTGATCGATTATAAAGATAAAGGCGTTTCTATAACCGGACAATACTACGCTTCCATCCTCGAGAGGTTAAAAGAAAGCATTAAAGAAAAAGGGAGGGGAAAATTAACCAAAGGTGTCCTTCTTCTACACGACAACGCGCCAGTTCACAAGAGCCGTGTTGCTTTGGCTGCCCTGCATAACGTGGGCTTCGATATTTTAGATCATCCACCCTACAGCCCAGACTGGTTCCAATGATTACTACCTCTTTCCAAAACTCAAAAAAGAACTTCGTGGGAAGAAATTTTCTACTGATGAAGAAGTGAAGGACGCGGTTTCAGCCTATTTTTCGGACAAAGACAAAACATTTTTTTATGAAGGTATACATAAGCTAATTGAAAGATCTGAAAAATGTATAAGAGTAGCAGGTGAATATATTGAAAAAGAAAAATAATTTTGTATTTTTATTTACACTTCTTACCCTCCATTCCGCGAACTTAAAAACGCCCCCTCGTAACTCTAACTCAGTTAAACGTTGCTAAAGTTAAGCGGATCCCAGAGATCACGTGTCCGGTAACTAGAGCTCCAGTCGAATGCGCTCGGGTTAATCCCATCATTGAGCAATTACTAGCTTTGCAATTTAATTACACGCTAGATAAGGTGGTCGCCTCCGGCCAAAAAATAGAGATGGTTTTTCTTAATACGGGCGGCATGGCTAGGACTCTTGCAATATCAAGAGCAGCACCTACAAGTTGTTACTCCTTTAAACCCTTATTGCTTCTTATTTCAAGGCCCTATGCGTCTCTTAAAAAAACCGAGGCAGGGAGCTCATTCCATAGCCTCACCGTACATGTGAGGAAGTTTCCCTGAAACCGTACCGTATCAGATCGTAAAGGTTCAAGGGTGTCAGGTTGCTACAACCTGTCGATGGTAAAAATTGGCCGAGGGCATCAAATCAATTTTTTGTTCGAACACAGCACTTTAATACAGGCGGTAAAACTCCCGCTAATAAAATAAAAAAGGTTTTTATTCACGTAGACTTTAAAAAAACGCTTGTAAATAGTCAGAACATGTTTATATATAATTAATTTATTTATAATTATTTCTAGGTACTTACATATAGATATTTAGGTATTCGGATTGTATGAAAACATTTACAATAAAATATTTTAAATCTATATATATAAAAATCAATGCCACTATAACTCAACAACGCCTTTACCGATTTGGCTAATTTTGGTCTTGAATTATTCGTGGAAGTCCAGGGAAGGTTTGTACGTAGAGAAAATTGTAAAAAAGTCTTGATAAAGTGTAAAATTAACATCTTTTAGTAATTTAAAATATTTTTTTGTTTGAATAAACGAACTTAATAATATTTTTTTTTATTACTATGCCTTATACGTAGCGAAGCACGTACCGGGCCGCTAGTATTTTATAATATATAATAGTAATGATATTTAGCTAGCTTATATTAATTATCGAAATTTACAATTTTAGCTATATTTTTACTACATATTGTCTGAATTATTCTGTCTATGTCAAGCTAGATTCAAATTGATTGATGGGTAACCAGAGCTGCTTTTTATACAAGTGTCTTAACGATATGAACGTTCTGTACGTAATCGGTACTAAATATCTTTATTCCATTAAAATATGACAAGTATATCTATATACAAAAGTATTCCATAAATTATCTTTAATTTAAAAATTACGTCGAAAACTTACGTCGAATTATTGTATTAAATCATAAAATATTAATCCATAAATAATTATAGACTCATCAGCGCCTAGTGGACTTAAAAAAATCCAATTTTCAAAGAAAAATTCCCACTAGTTAAGGAATAAGGATTTGAACCACTCTTGTCCAGCAGTGGATGTCGGCTGATAATAATATGATGGCGATTAAAATGTTTATTTTGTAGCCTTAGGTATGAGTAACGTAGACCGACTGAAGCTATGTGCTATACTTAACACTGTAGCATGAAATCTTATATATTTGTTAAATGTTATTTTTGATTATCCTCGATTTTTTACTTTATAGTTTATATAATTTACATTCAATTTAATTTAATTATTCCGACATTGTTCATTATTGCCGCAAAATGTTTGTTTCCTTAATTTATTGTAGCTTGTTATTTAGTTTAATTAACAATTATACCCTACATTGTTTATATTGAGCTGGTGGTGCTTGCCTATAAGAGGTAACTATACTGGAATTTGTTCTGTGTACCGACTCCGTCTTTTGTATTAGTTACATGTATTAGTTACTGTTGGTAAGCCAAAAATAAATAAATAAAATGTGTATCGCAAGTGTCATCGGCTATAGTATAAGTGCTATCAATTTCGTTGATTGGCGACTTGATAGTATTAAAATCTGAGTATATTAACGTAAGCAAAATCACAAAAACATCACTAATTACAGACGGAGTTTAAATTTAATAAAAATAATGGCAGGAAATTGAAAATTGGTTACGTACATTTTCATCGCATATTTATAAATAATAACCTAAATAATGAGGTATTTTCACCGATTAAACTGAAGAACTTGCAGAATATCACATTTAATTATGATAATAATACATTACGCTAGTTAATCTTTGGTAAATGTTACTAGGTTGATAGAAAAATGTTATTTTTGCATCGAGCCTAGGCTTCACTGTTCACTGAACGATAGGCAATAGGTCTCGAGCCGTCTAGCAATATAAAACTACGAAGTAAGTACCTACCAGAGAGTACTCCATTTAGGGTTCCAACGTAGACTCTAGGCAGTTACTGACGTGGAGATGCATGAGAGGTTTGGTTGTTTTATATAACTGTAGTTATTCTTTAATACGTGGTAAAGCAGCCCTCTCGTCCAATTGAAGATCAGAGATGGCGTTTCATCGACACAAATGCAAACGTCATGTTGAACTTTGGTGAACGAACAAACGAAGCCCTTGCAATGGGACAGTAATAGTGTCTCATTGCAAGTGTCCCGGGTTCGATTCTCGCCACGGACAACTATTTGTTAGACCCATAAATAGTTGTTCTGAGTCTGGATGTAATATATGTCCGTCTATTATATATTTGTTAAGTACCCCGCACACAGGGTTTAGATTCCCTAGTGCGGGCATTGTCTTAAAAAAGCCATAATATATTATATTGTATTTGCCAAGTACACTTTAAAATCTAGGATTTTTAAATACGTTATTTTTAAAGAAACTAGTTTGTGAAGTACCTCAACTTATTTTTTCGGCTTTTCATACAAAGTACGTCAGTACGCATTTGTATGGGAAGCAATTTTTTCGTGGCGTACGTGTTCTTCACATAATTAACATCTCAACAATTATTTTTGTCACTGAAACCACGTGAATACTTTGGAAAACTTCTACGGGTAGTACACATTTAAATTAATATAACAAACATTTTTATGTATAACGACATTTACATATATTATCATAATCAGTAACCTAATACGATTTACTCTCTGCAAACATTGTGTAATATTGAGTTCTTCGTCATTGGGTATTGTTTGGTCTGTAATAAAATACTAATAAATTGTCAGCTTTGAAGGACCTAATAATGAATATATAAGTGGCCCTATCGGAAGATCAGTACTGCAGAAATGTAGTACCAGCTGATATAAGGTCATTTTTCATGCCAGTACGGAGACAACTAAAAAATAAAAATGTAGGTAGGTAGGTATACTAAAATTGTTATACATTTTCCGCAAAATATATATGTATGTGTGCGAACACTTAGGTGCACTCTCATAATCCGATAGTTCCGTTATGGATGCCGTAGCTGAAATTGACATTGCCTATGAAAATGAACAGCTTAAGAACAACAAGGCGCCTGGTGATGATGGAGTTACGGCAGAGCTTCTGAAGACGGGTGGCACACCAATCCTACGGGCCCTTCAGATGTTATTTAACTCCGTCATACTAGAAGGTCAAACGCCACAAGCATGGCACAAGTGTGTGGTGGTGCTCTTCTTCAAAAAGGGTGATAAAACCCTCTTGAAGAATTACAGACCCATCACACTGCTGAAACATGTTTACAAGTTGTTTTCGAGGGTCATTACGAATCGTCTCGCACGGTTTGACCACTTCCAGCCTCCCGAACAAGCCGGTTTCCGTAAAGGCTTTAGTACCATAGACCACATACATACGCTGCGGCAGGTTATACAGAAGACTGAAGAGTATAACCAGCCATTATGCTTAGCGTTAGAAAGCCTTTGATTTGATCGAAACTTGGGCCGTGCTGTGGTCTCTCCAAATAACAATGGAAAGGGCTATGGTTGGAGTTTCCCTGCGAGATCGAATCAGATATGTTGAGATCCGCAGGCGAACCGACATAGCTGTAAGAATTGCTAAGCTGAAGTGGCAGTGGGCAGGGCACAATCGTAGATCCGACGGCCGCTGGGGCAGAAAGGTTCTCGAGTGGCGACCACGAACCGGAAGACGCAGCGTAGGCAGGCCCCCCTACAAGATGGACCGATGATCTTGTGCTGGTCGCTGGAAATCGCTGGATGCGGATAGCGCAAGACTGACAAATGTGGAGATCTTTGGGGGAGGACTTTGTCCAGCAGTGGACGTCTTTCGGCTGATATGATGATGATTAATGTTACACCTAGTATTATAGTACATAGTATCACTCGCATATATACAAAGTGAAGGTTGTCTGGAAGAGATCGCTGTAAGCGATAAGACCGCCAATTGTACCTTTTAAATATAATTATAAAGTATGTTCTGTAAATGGTGTATTTATCTTATCTTATCACATCAACATATAAAAAAATATTAACTTCCCGTACATAAATCAGGTGATGCATTTTTATTTCCATGATGGTGTTTTAAATGATAAATAATTATCTTCGTAGACATCATTGCTCCTAACTACATCGACCTTTATCCCAAAATTAACTAAAACCTGGTGTTTTCGAATGTACAGAAAATACGTTTAATTTTGGGATAAAAAAAGATAGTGGGCATGTATTTGGTAAACCCGTTAAACTAACTAGCGGATGAGAGGATATGTTTAAGCAAGTAGACAATCACCGTAGCCTAGTTGGTAGTGCTCCTGCTTACGATACTGGTGGTCCTGGGTTCCAATCCCGGTAAGTGCAAATATTTGTGTGATGAGCACGAATATTTGTTTCTGAGTCATGGATGTTTTCTATGTATATAAGTATTTATCTATATATATATAAAAATCAATGCAACTTTTCGTTGTTATGTTATAACTCAACAACGTCTTTACCGATTTGACTAATTTTGGTCTTGAATTATTCGTGGAAGTCCAGGGAAGGTTTGTCCGTAGAGAAAATATAAAAAAAAGTCTTGAAAAAGTGTAAATCCAACATCTTTTAGCAATTTAAAATATTTTTTTGTTTGAATAAATGAACTTAATAATCATATTTTTTATTACTATGCCTTATACGTAGCGAAGCACGTACCGGGCCGCTAGTCTATCTATATAAGTATGTATATCAACACCTGGTACCCATAGTACAAGCTTTGCTTAGTTTGGTGCTAGGATGATCTGTGTGACATATTATTATTATTATATAAGTTGATATTTAGGGAGCACTATAACATCCAATTTTTCCAGGGCATGTATTTGGGAAACCCGTTTAACTAACTAACGGATGTGAGGATATGTTGAAGCAAGATTATAAGTTCCGATATCTAGGAAGCACTATAACATCAAAGTTTTCCAGGGCATTTATTTGAGAAACCCGTCAAGCTAACTAGCGGAGCTCGGTAGCCCAGGTACTAATATGAAGAAACAATTGTCTCTTGTTTTTCTTTGGTTATCATTACGATTAATGTAGATAAATTTTTGATTTAATGATTCAATGTATTTACCCATTGCAAATAAATAATGAAAATAACATCACAAACGTGGCCGATTATATCTTAAGTACACGCGTCTACATATAATGCTATGGTTTGCCAATATAAGCTGACCTCTCACTGTATGGAAATCCTATACAATGCAGGATCAGCTTATACTGGAAATGTATAGCTTGATATGTAGCCGTGTGTACTTAGTCGATGCGATGTATTGATTTGTTATTATGATAATATTAAGTAACTGCAAAAGAAAACATCGATGTCAATGTCGGATTTACCTAATAAGTATTACCTATTACTTTTATATATTTAATATATTACTTAGATATTTATGTTTTAAGGATATAAGCAAAGTAATTAAGATTCTATTCATGGTTTTGACCTCGGGCCGTAAATAATTGAAATATAATACAATCAAATCCAGGAAATCGCGGAATGACCTCATCATCAATATGAAAACAGATCGACTCGCAAAAAATCTATCCATCCTGATTAAAATAGCATTCCGTTTCATTATTATTAAGTTCAAGGTGCAAGGCTGCTTTGGTTTCACTAGCTATTTTATTTTCATCTCGAATCTGTCGAAGAATCTACCCAATCCACGAATCTATCTTAAGCGAATCGTGCGAATCACGAATTTGTCCAATCCAGAATCAGTCCAACACCAAACAAGCGATTTAAATTATACGAAACTTGTGGGAATGTAACATATTTGAGAGCTACGATGCCCTAAACAATATTAGATCAATCATTTGACGGGCCGGTTAGCGTGGTTGGTAAATGCTTGCCTTTCACGCCGCAAGTCAACAGTTCGATTCCCACCCAGGACAGATATTTGTGTGCATATACATGTCTGTTTGTTCTGAGTCTGGGTGTAATTATCTACCCGTATGTATTTACAAAAGAAAAGTAGTATCTGTAATATATCAGTTATCTGGTTTTCATAGTACAAGCTCTGCTTAGTTTGGGATGAGATACATGTATGAATAATGTCCCAGGATATTATTATTAAAAACAACAAATCCCCTATTTTGATTTCTTATCATGATACTTTAGTTTTTAGATACCGACTTATAAGCAAATCAAATTGTTGTTTTTGATACTTATAATAAAGTAATTTAATTACGACGTATCAAGCATCACTGTAATTGATTTCTTGTTATCAAACTACCGGCATCGCTTTAACTTATCGCATTAATCACTTCTAATATAGTCGATTAAAAACGATAACAGTGGGGGCTCGTCAGGTATTTGCTTCGCCACCACTGCACTCACTGTCTTTCGAGCGGTAACCTATCATAAGATCGAAAAATATTTGACAGAATTTCAGTTTACTTAAAACTTTTCAACTTTTATCGTTTCGTTTAATTTATTTCACCGAAGTCACGTTTGCTACTGTATGAGTCAATAAAAAAAATATCTATATATCAATTTGATTCGACTCTAACGTTTCATTTGGTCGAAAAACTTTTCCCCAATGTTACCTACACTTAGCAAAAATAACATTTGTTCGAAGTATTATGTTTCCGAACATTCATTATACCACTGTTTTAATTACCATACATTATACTTTAAGCAACTTGCAGCATGCAAGCAGGCATGCAACATGCAGCAGGCATGCAGCATGCAAGCAGGCATGCAGCAGGCACGCAACATGCAGCAAGCATTATTTCTGTTAGGAGTCCGGCGCAGAGGTTTGGGCGGGCCCACGCGAGCTTGCCAAGCAGCTTTGGCTTTCATACAACGATTCGTTTCTGTCACAAAATTTTATAGTACAACATATTGACTTTTTATGTCACTGTTTTAATTTAATTTTGAAAATGCTACCAAGTAACCGTCTATATATTCGTGACCAAAATTCAGTAAAATGTTGGTTCGGTGTGGTGAAAATATGGCAAATAAATCATTTGGCAAGTGAAAAATGTTCTAAAGAGGCCGAAATTACTTTTTGTTATTGCCCGAAGGCAATAGCAGTGTAAGTGGGCGATAAATAGTTCGGTAAAATAATACCTAAAACACATGATACCTCGATGAACTTAAAATATGTCAAATAATGCATATAACAAAAAAAACGTCGCTCAATAGTATTCGGTAAACTGAAAATAGCACAATTTTTTTTCCTAAAAATGATCGGTTCCCCTTTCGAGTCACGGTTTGGCTGTGAAGTCCTCCACCACACATGGGATTTATTTTAGAAGGACCATACTTATCATAGGATCATACTTAAAATACAGCGGCTATCCGTCTAGCCAGCTGCGGTTTTCTACCAGACTATAATGGGTGACTAACTGCTGGTCTTTATAGGGATATTGCTAAATAATAAAACTGGTATACACAGCTGTGTGTAAATCTCAGTGCATATTATTGTTTTAGTAGATTATACAGGCGCCATCCATCAATATAATTTAAATCGTGGGACATTATTTACACACGGCCTCTGATCCCAAACTAAGCGGAGCCTGTACTATGGAAACCAGATAACTAATACTTACATATCTACTTTTCTTTTGTGAATACATCTTCATATAGATAATTTCACCCAGACTCAGGACAAACAGACATGTCCATGCACAACTGCAGGGTGAAAGGCATTCAATTACAAAATAAAAATAGTATTATGTAATATATCAGTTATCTGGTTTCCATAGTACAAGCTCTGCTTAGTTCGGCATCGGGAGATGGCCGCCTGTGAATAATGTCCCAGGATATTATTATTAATCAAATTCATTAATTCCTTGGGGTAGATACCTATACTTAATTCTCTTCGACTCATTTTACAATAACAAAATAATCATAAACTAAATATTTTTAAGTTCTTGAGCAAGAGGTACATAATTAACCCGCAGGTCCTTCAGTTCATCCGTGACAGCGGTTGTGCCAATATATTAATAACGGATACACGAAATAAATTATAGGCATGGTAAATATGATTACCTACCGTTCGTAATAACTACATACATAAATGAGTCAATGACCATAGTTTAAAATAGTGTAGAGGATTATTATGTTGACACAAGCCAAAGACTAAATATGTACCGAATCAAAATACCATCTACTTCACATACATTTAACCTGTCAAAGGAACATAATCGACGGGCCCAATTGGCGTGGTTGGTAAATACTTGCCTGTCACGCCGCTGGTCGTGGGTTCGATTCCCAACCAGGGCAGATATTTGTGTGCATGAACACGTATCTTTGCTTCAGTCTGGGTATAATCACACTAATATTATAAGGGCGAAAGTTTGTGAGTTTGTATGTTTGTTACTTCTTTACGTCTAAACGGCTAGAGCGATTTTAATAAAATTTTGTATGGAGTTAGCTGACACCTTGGATTAACACATAGGCTATAATTTATAAAAGTTTAACGCTGGTAAAATCGTGGGGCACAGCTAGTTAATTGTATAAGTATGTATTTACAAAAGAAAAGTAGTATATGTAGTAGTAGATATGTATCAGTTATCTGGTTTCCATCGTACAAGCTCTGCTTAGTTTAGGATCAGATGCCCGACTGTGAATAATGTCTCTGGATATTATTATATGAAGGCAGACGGGGCAATACTATTAAAGATAAAGAGTCGTATTAAAACCGTAAATGCATTTTTTTTTTGTATGACTCTACAGTTAGACTAGGAGGCTTTCACTGCTTCACCGGACTATAGAGGCGAGCAGAGGGCTCGAGCCGTCTAGCAATTAAGGTAAATGCTACCATACCACAACAGTAATAAAGTGTTATTTACTTTAGTGTATACTTAGGTGTAACGGCGTTTAATTGATTGCGCGGCAGCTAGTTCTTTTCTTCATAAATTATGCACATATATATTTTTTTTAATTTTCTAGTGGCTCTAGTGCAGGATTTCTCAAACTTTTTGCGGTCACAGCACAGGCTACTTTCACAATTTAAAAAATCCCACGGACCTCTTCGAATATTATAGCAGAAGAAAACAAATTATATACTTAAAAAAAATGGTATTTTAAACTTTCGCGATCTGGCTCATCATCATATATTATGGACACGGGTCCTCTGACCTGGTTTTCTAAGTTGCCTTTAAAGTGCCTTTGATGGGAAATGCTGCGTTTAGTACACAATTAACTCATAAATATGTTAAGAGTTAACAATCTAACTATGGACCCTTGATACCCATGCTACGGACCCCTAAGGGGTCCATGGAGCACACTTTAAGAAACTCTGCTCTAGTGCTACAGTTGTTTCAAGCCACCCAGTAGACTTGGCCTTACAATGTGCCTAGCAAGTCCTAATCACAGTGACGCTCAGAAATTTAACCACTTATAATTGTTACCCAACTATTACATGACTGTGCCCTTATCCACCTAACCTCACCGATCGTTTATGGACCGGTGAGGGCAACTGACTATTATTAACAGTATTTACGAATTAATGCATAAAACGAAAATATTATCAAGAAAATTTAAATGAAACTATTTAAATATTTTTATTCAGACTTAGTGTGAAATAACATTTCAAATCATTTAAAGGAGACGGGGATTTCTGGGCCTGACTGTAATAAGTTGAGATATGGTTTAAAAAAAGCGTTATATTTTTTTATTTCAAACTGTAAAAAAAATACCCAATTTACAATCTGGAAAACGAGAAATCTCAAAATAAGTTTAAGTCACGATTTAAATTGGTTGTTCATTACTATAATCGATTAACGTTAATGAGTTCAAACAATGTAATATAAAAACTCTTGCACCAGACACCAGATAACCGATTTAATCATAATAATTATTAAATACATTAACATAAAGTCAACAGTAAAAAATAAAATATCAACAAAATAAATAGAAATCATAATTTCGGTTATCGTTCAAATCGATTTATTAGTTATTGGCAACTATATTTTTAATCTATGCTGACAGTGACTGGTGATAGATTTTGAGTCCTAATCTATGATCGTTCACTCGTTTCTCGTATCGTTTAGTGCGTGTGTGATTTGAGTATTTTTTATAGTTTTGTTTATATATCCCTCGACAACTGCTTTCTCTCTACGGATTTCTAATATTGCTTAACGTGTACGACTTTTGCTAACATACTGGACACGGATAACTATTAAATAGCAATCGCCCTTAAAAATCAGCTGTTTAGTATAGGTTGGTACATAACCTCTCTATTAAGTACTAAATCTTTTATAACTCTACTCACAGATGGCTGAAAATTTATAGACCCATTAATTGACACCACTTTTATCTTTTTACATCCTTTTTACATGTTCCATAATATTGTATGAAAACGTATCCGTCTCCTTTGTTTGTATTTATTATATAATATGTTTATCTCGTGTCGATAAAGTCACAAAATAAAATAGAGTTTCATTCATTAATTAGATTTTTTATACGTACCTAAAGAGTTTACTTAGGTATGATAAGCATACACAAAGTGGAGTTCATTACACTTATTCTCGTTTCTATCTACATACGAACATTCTTTTTAAAAAGCATGCGCTTACACCGTGATAGTATTAGTTGTCATGAATAAGTAAATACCTACTAAGCAACATTTGTTAAACGTTGGTACGGTTTAATAATTGTTATTTTTAAAAGACATTCAACCGACTCTTACTTTTCTCGCAAAAAAAAAAAACAGAAAAGAACACAATTTTTAAGGAATCTTTTGGATATTTTCCAAAGAATTCCCTATCGAGTAAACAATTCAGTTCACAAATCATGGAAAATTTGCATAACATACAAAAAAAACAAGAACATTGAGTCGAACTATTTTGTAGTCAGATTAAGGTTGGCGTTTCGTAATCAGCAAGTTTTCTTCACACCAAAATGGGAATAGCCCATTTTGGGGTGGGCACCTAAGGTAACCGATGCGGGATTTTGTACCTCTATGAAGCCCGCATCGGTTACTTTAAAGCGACCGCTCGTTCGATGGAAGTGGAGGAGTAATAGAGTGATAGTTGCACAAAATATCCCTGAAAAGCGACCCTCGCAGGCATATCCCTGTCTGTTACCTCAAAGAAGAATGTATCGACGGCTTTACTTAGTTTGAATTTTATTTTGCTACATAGCTTGAGACCTCGCCCGCATTTGTTGTCCGTAGAGGCAGTGAAAGCCTTAATGTGAACATCATGTTCAAAATATAATAGGAATTTTATTCAAATGAACAGTTGTCAGAAAATATCGTGCATGTGCACTATTTTTCCATCCGTTTCGATAGTTTTCCGTTCATTCTATTATGACACGTATTTGAAACCAAAGCTTAAACAGGTGGGATTTGCGAGAAATGATAAAATCGGGTCAAATTGGTTTTTGCATAAAGTGCGTAGTGTGCCAGCTGTGTCCTTATTACAAAACAAATTCCTATGTTTGTATTTGCTGGATGAGCAGCTTCTTAGATAAGATTTTTATGGCAAGAGCAACACAAATGCATTTACAAAGCTTGTGGCTTAAAGTTGCTAGGAGTTCTAAATAATAACAAAACTTTAATATTAAGTTTCAGTTGATATAAAGTAAGAAGCTGGAATAAAACTCGTTTAGACACTGCTAAAGGAAAGTTTCGTCAAGATAAATATATGAAAGTTCCCAAAATATTTGGTGCGCTGTTGCTCAATGTTTATACTAGGTACTTATACAATGTGTATGATATTACGTCCTCCTGGGGGGCTACCGGCTAAGAACCGATTTCACCATTACAATTAAACGTGATCAATTGACGCTAAACTCAGTTTATGCGTTTAACTGATTTTAGAGCACAAGTTTGAATTTCACCAGTAACATTGAATTAAGTTTAAGCTTAATCTAGTTTAATTTCTTAAACGCTCTATTTTTGGGTTTAGCTTGTTTAAACGCGTTTAGGAGCCGTCAGATGTGAAATAGCATTCACGTCATTTAATTTGAAAACGTTGTTCCGGTTTTACAAAGAATAAAAACACCATTTGTAGTAATATTTAGGTAACATTTGATTAGGATAAGGTTCTTGTTCGACGCTCAAGATGGATTTGGATGGATTTCATGACAAAGTTAATAAACAGTTCTCTCTGTATTTGAATGTATATGCGACCGAAAACGATGTTCGGCGACTTAACCGGTAGCCCCTCTGGTCGCATTTCATGGCGACCAGTCTCAACAGAGACTAGCCATCTTCGCTGGTTATATTATAGTGCGCAAGTTCTCATACACTCTCTATCCAGATACTATCGTGGGACGGCTAGCCCATGAGCTAGATGGCAATTTATTGTCCGAAAAATCCCAAGAACAGTTTTTGATCCGACCAAGACATAGAATCAATCCACGACAATGTGTGTCTGCGGTAGAACATGTTAAGGCGACGCATTAATTAACAAAAATAAGCGGACTGAGCGGATTTGCATAGTCTAGTGCCGCTTAATAGCTTGTATACAAATTCGCGCGCTGTCTAGCTTGTGTCGAAGGGTCGTTCGCGCCAAAACAGTTTTTTAGTAAGAATTAAGTAAGCTATTGGGATTACATGTTCCAAAAACGACTGAATTCGTTCTCATTGCCTTATACAATTATTTTATGTTCAATAAACCACTTTTAGAGAACAAAGTAATTTTTATATTTTCATCAGTTACCTACATTTATAAAAATTAACCAATCACAGAAAGCTATAACCATAAAGTGAAAAGTGAGTAAGAATTGGGAAACTGTCATATAGGGTTTTCGATTAATGAGTCTTATACAAATTGGCTGTTCACGATGCATATTAGATAAAAACAATACTTAGTACAAAATTAATTGGCAATGAAAAAAAGAAAACAGGTATGTCAATCGCAACTGCCACTACGAACGAACTTAAAAGTTTTATGTATTTCTAAAAATGGGTATGGGCAGCGGTTACCTTAGAATCAGAGTTGTTCAAGCCGCCCGGTAGGCCATTGACATTAGACTGACATATCAACCTTTGTCTAATCACTACACCCGGGACCGACAGCAAACGTGCCAAGTTTCTCTATTGCGTTCATGTGTAACAGTTTTAGATTGTATTGTTTATAATACGTATCAACATAAACCCTGTTAGGGCGTAGCGTGTCCTCCGAAGCAACAAGTCATCCATTTATAGACTAGTTGCTTATCCTTATTGTAATTTTATTTATATGTATTGTTATCTAATTACGAACAACCAATTTGGACGGAGAGCACTAAACCCTGTATATATAAATAAGGATAATTATAAATTATAAGAGGACACGTTGAGGCCTTCATAGAAATTACCAAAAAACGTGAGTTCCCCGATAACGAGACATTGATCTTTTTAACTAGTCGCAACCAGGGCCAGTAGACATTAATACAGATATGGGAACAGCTTTTTTAACGTATTTTCAAGGCTAGGACAGAGTACAGAAGATTCGTCACCTTGTTAGTATCTGCTAAGACTATAATCGTGTAGGTATATTATGCCCGTAAGGATAACAATAAATAAAACTTGTTAACATTACACGATACGAACCCTTTATAAGGTTGTAATCGCTTAATGAATCAACTACCCACACCTGTATGTACGTACCTAAATATTTATAAGCAATATTTTTGCGAAAATTACCAAAACTATGTATTCATTGATTGCAAAACATCGATTTCTTATGGTTTCATTGCAAATTGGGCACGTTATCGCCATTAATACAGACTTAGAACTACTTAGAAGTTAGATTTCTAGTTGCATTTGAACAGGGTAGAGAAGAATTGTCTGCTTGTTTGTACCTGCCGAAGCTCAAGCTAGGAAATAACCTTCATAAAGCAACAGATCACGAGAATATGTAAGTGTAATGCTATTATGAAACATCATGGCGAATACTATAGGCGAATGAGAGATACCACCTAAAACCATCAAGCTTTTCTCCATAGTAACGCCCACGTAGGAGTGCCAGATATATATAATACATAACAGGCAGATCTGTTAGGTAGTTTTAGTCGAAATAAATAACAAAGAATATATAATATCACAATGATGCACAAAAGGCAAAGCTGCAAAACAAGGTTATATTTTATGCCACTTCTGCTTACAGTCGAAGCCCTTCACTATTTATTCAATTTATGACTTATTAGCTACAAAGAGTGGATGTATTTCTATTTGCCTCTTCTATTCCTTTCAAGTACTGGCTATATGTACATATTTATAAGGAAAAGCAACCAAACAACGGCTGGCGTTATCTATATGTAATAATATAATTAACTGCTATTAATTGCCTATGGCATTAAATCCGCCTATAATATATAATATTGTACAGACGCTAGCACATCAAGCTATCCCAATCTGTTAAATTTCCCCAATTGAAAGTGAACCTTATATTTAAGTGATAAAGTTGACAATCTATAAAAAAAATTGAAAGATTGGAGTAGCTGGATGTGCTAGGGTCTGTACAATATTCTTTGTGCTAAAGTGTTAATAAATTAAAATAAATAAATAATTTATCGCATTTAACTTAGACATACATAGCAAATCATGGAAACATTTAAATACATGCACTATCTCGCAGTCACGTAAAAAGCTTTCTACTTTGTAAGAATTCTTCCTTCAAAGTCAACAAAGGTTCTGATTGTATCACATAAAGTGCGGAAACTTTAACCCACCATAAATAAACATGTCGCGTATTCCATCACAACAGATGATGGTGCACATCTGCAGGACCCAGGACCGAATGAACTTTCGTTTAACAAATTGCGCGACCCGTGTTAGTCCAACGATTACAAGTAGCCGATTCATCACGGGGAGTTTAGGACGTAACACGTACTTCTCTCATCCATTCCACCCGTCCGCGGCCCGATCAGTCAACGTTATCGGGAGTCAGGAACGACAGGCTTACGCACCTCCAATGAGCAACAAAATTAATTTCAGATACGGGTAAAGGTATCACGATTTTTTTAGGGGAGGAAAATGACGCTGCGTCATTGGTAGGTTTTTTCGATATTGCTGAAATAGGGTGTTTTCTGTGGCTTACAGCATCCGATTATTTATTTATTGCCTTCGCTTGCCGATAGTGAACTAAGGAGGCTCGTTTGACAGTTGCGCTATCATGTAAATCTAAAACATATCTGTTTTCAAAAGCGCATTGAGCTCAGCCTAAGAAACCCCACTCGGAACTACTACTACAAAACGTTGACGTCAATGTCACTTGACTTGTTCAATGTTCATAGTTCAATGTTCTACATGAATTAAAAGAAAAATCTTTATTGATTGAAAAAAATATACGAATAATTATACGAATAAACGAATATACGAATACTAAAAGGTGCTTTGTAAGTATTTAAATCAGATCTTAATTCTGCGGCCGGAACTGCATATAGGCAGTAAGAGTGTGTCTTGGCCACCTGTCAACACTCACAATCGACTCACATTTTATCAATTGAAAACATTTACAGCACACATGACACCTTACCAATATTAGAAAAACACCTGCTACTTTTAACTGTAACTCTCTACAAGTATCAAAATATACGGCATAAACAGCCGTGTATAGTTGAATATGTTGACAAAAACGCTTAATTTTTTCCCAGCTTAGAGAGATTGCTGACCTGACAATGTGATATTAATTTGATGCCTCCATGCGCTACTGAGAGTGATGTTAGAAGCTAAGAGTGTGTTAAAGTAAAATATGATAGTGGTTCTTTCATACTAAGTGCCAATTTTGTTTAAAGATGCGTATGCAAGAATCATCTAAGTTATTTTTACTAACCCATTCCCTAACCTCTAATCCTAAAGCCAGGCTTTCGTGGCCATCTGGAGTTCTGGATGGAACTTAAATGGTTCGAGTAGCCAAACAAGTTCGCGCACAATGGCCCAATTAGGAGCCTAAGCGCGGAAACCTAGCGCCCAACTAACTAACTAACCCGTTCAAATACACTAACATTGAAAGCGTTGGACTTTAGTGTATCGGTTTCACTACTAACTTAATATTGCGGAACCAGTAAACAACGTATGTGACAGGTGGTCAATACCGTTCTCTGGAAATGTTACGCGATTGCCTCGCAAAAAACCCCAGTTACGACGGACAAAATCTTCTTGTAATCTTGTCACGATTTGACACTGTTCACATTTGGCGCAACTGTGATTCAAAGTCATCATGACAGTTAATTTAAACTTGATATCTACACGCGTTACTGAGATAAAGGAGCTGGACAGATAGGCAGATCACAGTTATCACACGAAGTTATCTTCTAAGTGTTCTTTTTTGATTTTTGACATACGGAACCATCAAAACTGAACTAAAATCCACCCGTTCAGAAGTTATGGTGCCACCTACAAATAAGACACACATACAGTGACCATTCTCAAGGGATGCAAACCTTGAGAATGGTCAGTGGAGAATTGAAACACGTGTTAGGTATAGTACCGGCGCATGTAATTTGCATTTTTATGTTGTCCTTGCATGTGCATATTTTTGCGGGCGAAAGGACAGTGTATAATGCATCCCTTTTATTCATATTGACAATTAGCGGAATTAACATTACATATAGATATAGTATTTTGTTATGGATTTCCGCAAAATAATGCTTGATTCTATTACTTACACATACATATGTTTCCAATCTCTCGGAGGTTTATTTAAACATTGTGATCATTTTTTACTAACTAGCGCACGCAATAATCCTCCTAGTTATTTATATAAACTCGGTCAAATCTAACAGCGAACGTATCGGTCGTCAGTGTATAGGTTTTACTACATAACTCATTATTGTGGAACTCGTAAACTAGGTGTGTGACTGGTGGCCAGTACCGAACTCTGAATCTATTACGATTTCCTCGCAAATAGCCCGCTCACGACATATAAAAATGCAATTTGGCAATTTTGTCACGATTTGACACTGTTTACATTTGGCGCTATTGTGGTTTTGAACAAAACGCTTTAAAGCCTTTTATGACTTACGAAAAAAATTGGTCTGTAAATAATGGGCGACGTTAAGCACCTATGTATGCGGTCAACTTATATATTCGCCAAAGTGGTTTAATTTCTGAGCATCTCTGCTTCGGAGGGCGAGATTAACTGTCGCATGTCGGTCCCGTTTGTAGTAGTTAGGCCTTGTTAGACACCTGCTAGGCGGCTTGAACAACTTGCAACAATATCTATAAATGTAGAACTAGGTACATTTGATATAAATTTAAATTCCGTAGGCACAAACACCCAAGCCTGTGGATATACTTCCACTACGAATAGTAGCCTCTCTGTCAACCTACCAATGACGTAACCGAAATGACGTGACGTCGATTGTACCTATTACCTAAATATTTTTAAATTAATATGTTTAGTTTAATATATCTTAAGTCACGTAAACTCATTAAAAGTAATTGTTAGAACATTGTTTAAAAATGTAATAGGTAGGTATACAATGTGTAACTAAATACTTTCAAACAATTTCATGAATAATTTATTAACCCATTCTGATTATGGAAATAAAATAATAAAGGATATTATTCTATTTTGTGTTGCATGAATAAAAACACTGCAATACTTCCCAATAATTCGTTAATGTTTTAATTTACGCACAATAGATCTTCAATCAATAGATTATTTAATTCGAAAACATTTGACTTTAATTTTATTAAACGTTATAATAAGATAAGTCCAAACTTAATGACTAGCAACTTATCAACAGACCAAGCCCTGGAACAAGATAGTAGTAATTTTACACAAAGGCCTCGTCTATGATTTAGACTAAGAAGAATCTAAAATCGATACAGAATTAAGATAATTTTCGCTAAATAGTAGATGGCATAAGGAAATAGGTACTTATTTCATTAGATTTCATTTGTTTCCATCATTTATGTGTTTGATTTACATTGTTATTTTTCTTAATAATTAAACTTGAAGCTAATTTTTCAATACAATGTTTTTGGTTAGGTTAGTTTTTTATATGCCTCCAAGTCGGCTAACAAGCAAACACCGAGCTGATGGCAATAAGTTACCTTAACATATGACGTAAAATCCTCCCCCAAAAATACGAGAATATACTGGTCTGCTGTTCTAGTGGTCAGTAACCCTGACTGCTAACCCAGAGGTCGAATTTCGACACCGCTGCTGTGTCTGGGTGAAATGTATCAATAATATGTACCTGTATTTAGATACATATCTGTGTGTGCGTGTGTGTGTGTGTGTGTGTGTGTCAGGCGTCTGGTTGCCAAAGTACAGGCTCTGCCAATTTTGGGATCTGATGGAAATGTATTAGGATAAGTTAGTTTAGGTAACAACTTTTTACGATCGCAATACTACGGTCATAGTTCACTGAGACACGTAGTTATTTGGTAGTGATATTCGTCGCGGTCACCAGTTCACCACACAGGTGTACTAGGCTCTCCACACTATGATTTTTTACTAAATCTCTTTTTCCGTTTAGCGCTTTAAAGGGGTTACGTGAAGGGTTGCTTAGACTTAAAGCTTACAGAAGCAGTTAGATTCGACCAACAAACCCAGATCCTATAAATGTTCCTGTATAAATTACTCGACGATCCTACACACGGTTGGACAAATTAGGTTTGCGTGTAGGATGAATATATGTAGAATTCATTTTATTTAGGCGGATTGTACATGTGTCTAAAGAAGATAGTTAACAATCGTAACCTACTTTCCCTGCAAGATTATTTCCCCTAAAACCAATATTTTTCAGGAGAAACTAAACTTGTGCGTCGTTAAAAAAGTTCATAAACTCAATTGAAGACAGTATTTTTCGCTTTGCCAGCAAAGGCCTAGTATTTTATTTAGGTACAGACGCCAGCACATCCAGCTACCCCAATCTGTCAAATTTCTTTTATAGATTGTCAACGTTATCACAAAAGCATAAGGTTCGCTTTCAATTGGGGAAATTTGACAGATTGGGATAGCTTGATGTGCTGGCGTCTGTGCATCATACGAGCTGTGACGGAAATAGTGTAACTTAACTTGACAACGACATTAATTTGACAACGTCAACATATTTTAATACGCAAAGAGATTTCCCATACAAGAATAAGGAATTTTGTATGGGAAGACAAAAAACATGTATTTCACAAACAGCTTTTCTTTAGTTTATTCAGTTTTATGGGTCGTGAATAGTGCTCACGGCCGCATTTAAGAACAGCCAATTACAAAGATCATTACTATAATGCACGAGTGTGTGCGCAAACAAAGGATCACTCTTTATCCTGTCGAAATGCGATGATACAGTTACGAGTATGTGACGCGACAGGGAAGAGATTAGGACGGATAGTTTTACGTGCCCTCTCAGACACGGGCTTATAACATCGCTAACTTCGAGATTCCAGAATGCTACGGGAATATTGGTATCAAACGCCCTACATGGACATTAATAATAATAATATCTAGGGACAATGTCACACCGATCATCCTAGCCCCAAACTAAGCAAAGCTTGTACTGTGGGTACCAGGCGACGATATACATACTTATATAGATAGATAAATACTTAAATACATATTAAACATCCATGCCTCAGAAACAAATGGCCCGATCTAGAATTTGAACCTAAGAATTCATCATCTGCGGTTGAATAGGTTGCCGCTATTGAACGTATGACAATCTAATTAAGTGAAATCGGGTGTGACATAACACCTAAACTTAACCGTAAATAAATTTCGCACTTGTTGCGGCTAGCAGAATATTTTCTACTATAGATAGTTTTTCAACATTTATTTGTGCCAATCGTGGTGTAAAGTCGTGCCTGTCAATTTGCACCAAGTAATTGTAAACATATACATTCTAAATTCTAAACAAACATAATATTAATTTTACTTAACGAACTTCTCTCTTTCTTTCTTTTATAATAATTTTGTAATTGTATAGTTTTATGCATACCAAGTTATATAGTCTGTAATATGTGGAAAATGTTAAATAGTTCTAAGTTATCCTTATTTTAGACTACATTAGATAATTGACACTGTAATTTTCCCAAATAAAATAAAATAAAATAAAAAATAAAATAAAATATCATGTTTTGTATCGAATGTAAGGCTTTGTTAAGAAACTTTAAAAAATAAACAAAATGGTGCCTATATCAATTTTAATCAAATTAGTAAGTGAAACTTCCCAGCAATGCTAAGTGTCAATGTTTGATAAACAAAGACTGCTAAAAAGAGTAATTATATTAATAATCTTTGCGTGTGGGTATATGATAGCGTTTGAGTATCTCTGTGTGTGTATCTGGTGTGTGTGAGTGTGTGCGCCCGTAATTTCCTAGTTTATTTTAATCAGGTAAATGATAATCTCCATTCTATTCAAACGTTCTACACAGAGCAAAAAAGTCGGTTAGTTTAACTTATGAAATATATTTGTATTTTATTTGGCTATATTGATTTTAAATTATTATATAGCTCGAGGGCATTATTAGCAAAACAGTATTGAGATTTTTTCATAAAAATCTCGGAAAACACGTTTTGAAAATAATACCATTTCTTATGGAAGATGTTTCAGATGAGTACCGTAATAAGATATATACCCCAAAAGACTATCATTAAGTAAATAGTAGTGAGTTTGATATAAAATTAATGACTCGGTAAACTCGTTTAAAACATAATACATAGCCTATAAATTATGTCTCACACATAGTACCTATATACAGCCGGAAAAGTATCCTTATGTAAATAGTATTGAAATTAGAATAAACTAGAAAGAAATCGGTGCGTTTTAATAATAAAACATTGCTTATGTATAGGATCTCTTCCATCAAAGACCTATCATGCAAAACTTTTGGAACCTAGTCTAAATAAATATTATAACGACCAAGTACTTAATTTCTTTAATCTTTATAAAGTGGTATGCATGTACGTGTAAGATTGCTATGAAAATTATTGTTACCCAAGGTATCATGGTGTCATGCCTATAAAAGTAATTATGTGGCGTACGCTACAAACTACATTAATAATACTTAAAATAATTTACTACATGTTTATAGCCCTTATCATTAACCACAAGAAAAGTCACAAAAACATTGTTTTGGTAAAATTACCCTATGATATCTGACCAGCTGCAGAATCACCGGTGAAGTCTTTATTGTAAAAAAATATGTGCAAGGAATTATTGTTCTGTGTTTATTGTTGTGTATTTCGTTTGTACAGATAAAGTTCTCATTTATCTTTATATCTATAGTTTTATATTAAAGGATTAGTTAAGCATAATTCAATAACAAAAACTGGGTTATACAAGATGTCTCAGAAATAAAACTATAAGTCCAATAAACGTCCATAACTTGACATTCGTTTATATTTAAATCTACGCAAAAAATTCATAAGCAAAAGCTAGTTACTAATAATAAAATGCCAAAGTAAAAGACATTCTACAAACAATTGATATTCTACAAACGGTTTCTATAAGAACAAAGTCACTCCATATATTCGTGGTAAGCTTTTTATTTGTATTCGTATCACAACTAAATTTAAAAATGGATTTCATTTCTCTACTTCGTTTAGTTAATCTATGGAGGATACTAACATTATTTAGCGAACAGATTAAAGAAAACTGTATATTTAGCTTTGAAGATAACACGTTTTGAAATTACGTGAACCGACTTTCAAATTACTTAATTTCAAACTGTGTTATCTACAAAACTAAATAGGTATACTTACAGTTTACTTTAAGTTGATTATATTATTCTTTTTTTTTTATAAAGACAACACACGTGCAGTCAAGTTGCTATGTATTTTATTATATCTTCAAAAGCAAAGCAATGGTAGGATTCTCGTATTTAACTAATGTGGGGAAACAAAACAGATTACGGTGGCTACGCAGCGGTTCTCAAACTTTGTAGCGGTCAACAGGTAAAAGGCGGAACGGTCACGTTATATTGCGGTTAGCTAAGAATATCTATACATATAATAAAATCCTAGGAAAGTCAAAACTGCACATTGAATATTTTTTTTAAAGATACTTTGGGTGTGATCTACAATCGATATCGAAGCCAAAAATATAGTTTTTAGAATTTTTCTCTGTTTGTGTGTCTGTATGTATGTCCGGGCTAAACTCAAAAAGTACTGCATTGATTTACTTCAATTACTGAATGAATGTTACTAGGAGGTCGGGTCAACACGGGGGAGAAGCTATGATAATTTATAAAATTTAACGCGGGTAAAACCGCGGGGCACAGCTAATATTTAATACAACAATCCCGATCAAAAGCGACAAGAGTTAAAAGGGGACGGCGAGCAGTAAGGTGGGATTGGCAGACTTACACAATCCGCAAACTTCTTGCGACGAGTGACATGGCGAGTATATGCGACCAATAAATGAGGGTACCCCTCGCGTGTGGTAGCAGAAATACAAGTACTGACATAGAGCCGTAAAAATGGGACCAGGAGCTGTGGTTCTGGAAGACAAATGGAAAACCACCACTCTAACCTTTAACAGGAACATAGGAATTCAGGAAGCTCCAACGACAAAAGTACGGCTTATAAATTGGGTCGGTATATATCAAAATATCACTCTCAAAAATGTAATAAACATTGAATAAGGCAGACAATCTGCGAGATCATATGAGTCAGCCGGTACTCGGTAGTGGCCATAGTTGATAGGCAAATATGTAAGTATTAAATCCGATAAGACGTCGCCATACGTCACTTCAGAGCCGATTTCAACATTAAAATTTAACGCGATCAGTTGACGCTAAAAACACAGTTATAGCGTTTAAGGGTATAAGATAGGCTAAGGGCAAAACACATTTTTCTCTTTGTAGTAAAATTGGCAAAATTAATTAATAAAATGTAAAATATAGAAAAAAAAATGAGTTTCGATTTCAACAACTAATTAATTACCTGTACAACATGTTTAGGTATAGATAGATATTAACGCGACTAATCTTTATACCTACTTAGTCATTTTCCCGACGACGTTTTGACCAAGTTGCATTGATCGTGGTCGCGGGCTGACTGAAACTAATTAATTATTCAATAATATCATTAACAAGGCTTTTTTTAGCAAATTGTAGCCCAATCCTCAAATGTTTTTTTTTATCTAATGCCGATAAGTTATGGAATCAGGCGTCACTTTGCGGAAACCCATAACAATCAAAATTCAAAATCAATATGTGTCCTTCGAGCACTCGACGAGTTAGCAGCCCTTGAGAATGGTCCGTGGAGGACTGTAACACGTGTTGGATATCGTACTGGCGCATGTAATTTGCTTTTTTATATTGTCCTTCTTGCATGTGCATATTTTTGCGGAATTAACACTACATATTGCTTTTGTATTTTGATTATAATTATCTAATCCCGTCATAGGTCGTACTGACCTTTTGCAAAACTTCTCTATAGTTGACAGTTTTAGTTGCCGATACCGATACAAAAAGAAAATGTCCTTTGCAGATTGTCAGCCTATCCAATGCCCTTAATGAATTCCGTCGGCAAGTTTGCATTTACCAATAAAAAAGTAAACAGAGTTTAAGCTGAACCCAGACTGGGTAAATTAGCCATGATTGCAACTTCATATGCATTATATTTCAATGAGTAAAGAATTGTTATCCGCTTAGCCTTTTAATTACTTAACGGTCAGAATTAAAGGTAGCTTTTGATTTCCGAATATGGAAACATTTATCAACATATAGGTATCATTAAATAATGTAATTAAAATAAATAGATAGCAGCTAAAAGGTAATGTATACATAAGTACTTTTGTAATTATATCAAAACATTGTCCATAAATAAGTATTAAGGCCAAACTGTGTAGCAGGAGCAGGGCATATTACAACATTTCTTGCTTAAAGCTACATATTTATTTTTCCAGCAGTGTTTTTCTATACTGACAGGCCTGTGGGAGCGGTTGGCAAATGCTTGCTTGTCACGCCCGAGGTCGTAGGTTCGATTCCCACCCAGGTCTGTCCTGGGTGGGAATCGAACCCACCCCGGACAGGTATTTGTGGGCATGAACATTGCTGTTTGTCCTGAGTATGGGTGTAATTATCTATATATGTATGTATTTACAAAAGAAAAGTAGTATATCAGTTATCTGGTTTCTATAGTACAAGCTCTGCTTGGTTGGGGATCAGATGGCCGTGTGTGAATAATGTCTCAGGATATTATAAATATAAAAAAAAAGAAATTACTTACACGTCACGTACACAGTTACATAGAAAAGTGAATATTATAAAAAACTCTCTCTCTGACAATCCGTCATGTTGTACCGGCCTGCGGAAAGTCTGGCCGCGATGACGCCGCGACTACCATCTTCCTCTATGTCCCTAAAGGAGTCAGCACACAAATCAAATCAGAAAGGGATCGCCATGAGAGCCATGAGCCAGTTAAACAAAACGTCCCATAAAATCGATCTTTTCTTGCATCTCCACGTCAGTAAGCATGCACCGTTATTCGATGTATAAATTCCAAGGAGGCAAATTTTGAAATACGCCCTGCTACAATTTGGCTCTAATATTCTTTTAAACCTATTTTAAACAATTCTGTAATATCATTGGTAAGTTTGTTTTGGAATCTTATATAATATTCTATTTTGTGTTCCAGGTTCGATTCTTTAACAGCTTCTACAATATTCTATTGTTTGACCCAGAAATAGTTGTTATTAGTCTATGTTTATAAAGTACCCCGCGTCACAGGGATTGATTTCCCTGGAGCGGTGGTTGTATTTAAAAACATATTTACTTAAGTATACAAGCGCTTTTTTAAAGTCCACGTGAATAAAAACCTTTTTTAATTTTACTTATTTTTTATACCCGGAAGAAGTCGCGGGTAATAACTAACAGGCAATAAAGTAAAACTAAAATGTTGTTTAGCCACATTCTCTTGGTGTCGGTTTCTTTAGCCTAAGAACATTCCTGCGAGTGTCACCCGATACGTGACTCTCCAGCTCCGATCTCACTGTACACTTAAACGAAACACGAACGTAATATAAAGCACTATATTTACTGTACGTGTGGCGCAGTAGCTAAGACAGTCGCCTCGCCACTACGTGTCACGGGTTCGAATCCCGCGCCGGACAACTATTTGTGTGACCCAAAAATAGTTGTTGACTAGGCTCGCGGTCAGCCCATAGATGGGTGACCACTAAACTTGTATAATTTCTGAGCGTCTCCGTACTTCGGAGGGCATGTTAAGCTGTCGGTCCCGGTTGTGGTCAAAAGGCAACAGTTAACGACTGTTAGACATGTCAGAGGCCTACTGGGCGGTCTGAACAACTCTGATACGTATCGTGTGGGCAGTAATTACTAGGGTAATATAAGTAAGTTGTCGCCGTCATCTATACGGCTATGTCGGTCAAATGTATAGTACGCGAAAGCTCGGACTAGACCGATTAACCCTATACGGGCGCTAACTATACGAGATCACGTTAATATCAAACTTATCTCTTTGTAATATGGTCCAAAAACAATTAAAAATAATAAAGCAAAGCTTGGCTCATTTCACCGATACGAACGCGACATCCGGCTGTATAGATCAAACTGTACATATGGTTTCACATTATCGGTACGCGTTATCACATCGTTTTAGTAAATTATTCACAAACATAGTTCATGGCCACCAAATAAAAGTGGTATTCTGATAACGTACAAAATACAGTTGGAATTTGGCTTCAGTGATATCAAATTAAATAAATTACGAGAATTGTGCAACAAAAAGCAATAATCTTTTTAAATAGTTGGCAATAATTAAGTTATAGTGCAATTTATATGGATATAAAAGAAACAATTTGTTAAATGGGCACTTATTGGATACTATAATCTGCTGCGTTTTTGGTATACAGAGACTTATAAAATACAAACGAGTTGGAGATCTGATCGGGCATGCAGGCAGAGCTGTGAATGGTCAATGTCGTGATGGCGTGATTATTTTTGCCAATAACAAAGCTTGGTTCCAATGGAGAACTCAAATTCGTTCATGCGTTTCATTTTCTTCAGATTCGTACTAAGCCTACTGTTTCTCTACTAGATCGAAGTTTGGGACGAACTATATTATATCATCGGCAGAAATGTAAAAGCCCAGTTTTTTTTATACTACTTTTTAACTTAACATACTTATCTATGTTATTATATTTCTAGACTCTTATGCAATAGAAAACGATTATATTTTATACAACAATATTTGCGGCTGACTTTACAGGCATTTGAAAAGCGAAAAATATTGCAATAAATTGAACTTATTTAACATGAGTCAGCTGAAAATAATATTATATTATAGTTAGTAGTTAGCCAATGATATATTTATCAAGTCTTTAAATAAGTTACCCTATAATAATATAGAAGAAATCAAATCAAGTCTCTTCCTGTCCTTTATTATTACTTGACAACATTTAATAACCCATTTAGAGTTATAAAATGCCGTCAATGCAATTTAGGTCGGCTATTTTAATATCACCAAATAAAAAAAATACATTTAAAGCGTAATATTGCAAGCTATAAGTAATTGATTAATTTGTTCGATTATGCGCGAATTATGACAATACTAGCTGTGCTCCGCGGTATAACCCGCGTCAAACTTTATAAATTATAGCCTATGTGTTAATCCAGGGTGTCAGCTAACTCCATACCGAATTGTATTAAAATCGCTCCAGCCGTTTAGACGAGACGCAGTAACAAACATACACACTCACAAACTTTCGCTTTTATAATATTAGTGTGATAGTGGGTAAAGTCAAATTAGGAAACGAAACTTTTTAGGAATCAACGACAAATCAATATCTAAAAGTATCGATATAAGAAACCTTCGTTATCTACTATATAAAAATAAGTCGGATTTTCCTTCCTGACGCTATAACTCCAGAACGCACGAACCGATTTCCACGGTTTTGCATTCGTTGGAAAGGTCTCGGGCTCCGTGAGGTTTATAGCAAAGAAAATTCAGGAAAATGTTCAACAGAAAAGCGGGAAAATCTTTTTAACGCGAGTGAAACCGCGGGGCATAGCTAGTAGTACTATAAAATAGATCGCCAACCCAGCTGCCAAGCGCGGCGTTTATGGCATACCCCCCATTGCATTAGACGTTATTTGGCTGACATGGTAAACCTCAACTTTTTGTTTATAAATCTATACAAATAAATAAAATTGGAGTGTCTGTTTGTAATAGTGAAATAGCCGGTTTTTACTACATAAATATGAATTAACTACGGTACGTACACCAAAATAACATTTTTTACAATTTTTGTCTGTCTGTCTGTCTGTTTGTTCCGGCTAATCTCTGAAATGGCTAGACCGATTTTGACGGGACTTTTATTGGCAGGTAGCTGATGTAATAAGGCGTAACTTAGGCTACTTTCATTTTAGAAAAAGTATTTTATTTTACTAAAAAACTAAATAAACTAATTAACACGCGGACGAAGTCGCGGGCACAGCTAGTATCATGATAAAGTTCATAGAATAATTAATATTAAGCTCGCGTTTTTCTCCCGGTTGGTTTAGGTGAGCTAAAGTTTGCCTGTAAGTCTAGTTTTTATCACAAGTAACATGTGCCTTCATAATGAGTTGCGTTTGAGGTATCGGATACAGTTTTTAGCGCGGACTTCGTACGTGATGCGATGTCTAGTGATAATTAATGCGTCCATTTTCAAGTATTTATAATTTTTCATTTAAAAACAGCTTGAAAATATTTAGGTACTTAAATATTAGGTAGCTTATACATATATCCGAATGTATGTTTAATTATATATATCAGTAATATATTATTAAACATACATTCTACTAGGTAATATTAAAAAGTTAAACTTTA
This sequence comes from Pseudoips prasinana, assembly GCA_951640165.1. Taxonomy (NCBI): domain Eukaryota; kingdom Metazoa; phylum Arthropoda; class Insecta; order Lepidoptera; family Nolidae; genus Pseudoips; species Pseudoips prasinana. The sequence continues at coordinate 22,907,331 of OX621240.1, forward strand.
TCAAATATAGCCTATTTGTGATTCGGATATATGTATAAGCTACTAGCTGTGCCCCGCGGTTTTACCCGCGTTAAACTTTATAAATTATAGCCTATGTGTTATACAGGGTGTCAGGTAACTCCATACCAAATTTTATTGAAATCGCTCCAGCCATTTAGACGTGAAGAAGTAACAAACATACACATTCACACACTCACAAAATTTCGCCTTCATATAGTGTGATATTACTGCAGTTTCATCATAATCCGTTCGGTAGTTTTTGCGTGAAAGAATAACAAACATCCATACATCTACACTTGTGCAAAGACTACCGACCTGATTATGATCAACTTTGCAGTAATAGAGCTTATATATCCGAATAAAACATAGGCTATAATTTAAGTTTAACGCGGGTAAAACCGCAGAGCACAGCTAGTAATTAAATAATGGCAATATTAACCACACAAATACGCGGTTGGGGACGTAAAGTACGTGCTTTCTGTCGACTAATTTAGGGACTAATTACAACGTAAAGGATAAATGATGTAGAAATATATCCGTTTAGTTTAACTATGCTTAAATTACAACGCAAATTACCATCCACATTGATACCTCAGATTCATTACTAACCCACTTGGTACTAGAGGAATTTATACAGAACAGCAGGCTAGCTAAATCAATGCTTCTCTCCATAGCGGGTGGGTAACGGAACATAGAGCAAGCTCAATAAGAGATTTTTTTTGCTAAACCTAAATCATTTCCAGTACACATATATTCATCCTACACCTTCAGTGCCCGACGACGAGTCTGGAAGTCTATTGATATGTTTTTTAATATGGTATCTTTATATGGTAGAACTGGGCCGAAAGCACACGTGAGTCGACGGACACAAGGCCCAAGTATTTATAACGCCCATCGACTCACATTGCTTTAGCTAGCTACTGTTCCTCATAAAGTCCTCTAGTAACAAGTGGGTTAGTAACGAATCTTAGGGACCAATTTACGTAGTAAGTAATTTGAGCACATGGAAACTAAAAGTATATATTTCGAGATCATTTATCTTTTACCATGTAATTAGTTCTTAAATTAGTCGAAAAGAAACACGTAACTATTTAGTTATGGGCACGTTATTTAGTTATGGGTACACCGAACAGTAGAAAAACCGACTCGTATACGCGTTTGGGGCATGCGGATATTGTTACGTTTATGGGCACCCCGCTTTACCAGGTTGGCAGCGAATGTGTTAATCGACCCTTAACTTAACCTGCTTGTTACTATAGTAGTTTATAAAGGACAGAACAATAGCTAAAACAGATTACGCACAGTTAAGGGTAGAAGCACGTTAATTTTCTCCTTAAAACATAGTGTAACATAAGTAATGGAATCAGGCGTTACTTTGCGGAAATCCATAACAATTATAATAAATAACACTCGTCGAGTGCTCGAAGGAGACACGAATGTCTCCTTCGAGCACTCGACGAGTTAGCAGCCCTTGAGAATGGTCCGTGGAGGACCGAAACACGTGTTGGGTATCGTACTGGTGCATGTAATTTGCTTTTTATATTGTCCTTCTTGCATGTGCACATTTTTGCGGGCGGGAGGGCGGTGCAAATTGCATCCCAGCATGATTAAACTGACAATTAGCGGAATTAACACTAAATATTAATTTTGTATTTTGATAGTGTAACATATTTGATGAAATTCATTGTTTCATTAATTGTACGAAATTAATAAATTGTGTAAAAAATACGTAGTAGTTATTTATTTGGAATATTTGATTAGCTGCTGAAATTTTTACGGAATTTTACATAAATTTTAAAGAACATACCAAACCATATTTTTAAGTTTATTATTTCACTTTTCTTCTTAATAATATTGTCTGTCCTCAATATTTAACCGACTTAAAAAGGAGGAGGAGGTTATCGAGTTGAGTGCAGTTTTTTTTTGTATATATGTTACGCTGTCGTCGCTGTTTGGAAACCGGTTTTGACAATTTATTTCTATTATTGATAGAAAATGCTTCCGGAATGGTCCCGTTTAGATTTTGTTTCAATCGGTCATCAAAAATAAATGTTGTCGATTTTTTGTTTTATAAGTACCTAATTATAAAATTTATTCCATGTAATAAAGATCAAAATAAATCAATTAGAAATATACCTAATGTCTTATAACAGAATTATCTTCATTCTTTTTTATCTGTATTATAGATATGACCATTTGACCAGACGGTCACCGTAGCCTAGTTGGTAGTGATCCTGCCTACGAAGCTGGTGGTCCTGGGTTCGAATCCCGGTAAGTGCAAATATTTGTGTGATGAGCACGAATATTTGTTTCTGAGTCATGGATGTTTTCTATGTATATAAGTATTTATTTATCTATATAAGTATGTATATCGTCGCCTGGTACCCATAGTACAAGCTTTGCTTAGTTTGGGGCTAGGATGATCTGTGTGACAATGTCCCCAGATATATTATTATATTATTATATTTATGATTGTTGAAGGGAAGGTTCTTCACGCACCGATAATACTATTATTTGATTCGTTTGTTCTACCAACCAGAGGTAGAACAAAACTCAGTGCCTCCGAACATATTAAGCCTTCACTCCCGGCTGTCATAAGAATTAATATATGAGAATATTCAGAAGCCTATTTATAGCCTCTAACACTAGGTCTTACCTAATGGCGATACGGCAGTGCCACAGCAAAGTCGAGCAAGCATAGCCTATCCATCCTTTCCTTGAGCTACTCTGGGCAGTTGGCCTACAGAAGGGTAGTATTAGGGTTTGGTAGCAGGTGTTGGTTAAAAATTGTAGCTCGCCACAAAAGACTCGACTAGAAGCAGATCCCAATATAAATGGCAGGAGAAATGTAGCAATAAAAATAATTAAACTGACGTATTTTCAAGCAAGCAAAGTTTAAATCTTCAAATTCAATTCAATTCCTTATTCACCAGAAATATGGTAAATGAATACAGATAGTCACAAAAATAAGGCAAATACATGTTTCATGGCATGCAAATATGAGGTGATATTTTCCTATTAATCCAAATTACAATTTATTTTGACGGCCACCGTAACCTAGTCGGTAGTGCTCCTGCCTACGAAGCTGGTGGTCCTGGGTTCGAATCCCGGTAAGTGCAAACATTTGTGTGATGAGCACGAATATTTGTTTCTGAGTCATGGATGTTTTCTATGTATATAAGTATTTATCTATCTATATAAGTAGGTATGTATATCGTCGCCTGGTACCCATAGTACAAGCTTTGCTTAGTTTGGGGCTAGGATGATCTGTGTGACATTGTCCCTAGATACTTATTATTATTATATTTAAATAATATTGTCAGCGAATAATATAGTTATGTGGTACGAACAAAAGAGGGCCCAAAACTCTTCTTAGGTTTATATTTGATTGGTAAACAGTATTTGTATCAGAAAATTGAGTTACAAATGCTATAAAATAAGATGTTTGTTATTATTATCACTGTAGTATGTTTTACACGTTGTTATTGTCTTGTAAGTATGTGGTTTTTGTGTACTGATACAGCTTAAAATTTGGTTGCTTGTTTGCTTTTACATGTTCGGAGAGTTCATGTGGTAAAACAGTACCAATAGCGCTGTCAATGTTGCTAAATATATAATCTATGAACTTTATCTGGTTGATTCTTTAGTATGCAAGGTTAAGTATAACACTTTACTTACTATACCACCACTTACTATAGTGCAAGAGTATCTGCACAAACACGGGTGTAACTTCAATTCCCTCACTTTTATACTCCACGAGACTCCTATCTGACACGGCAACGGAAGATCAAGTGCATGACCAACAGCTGTTACGAGTTATCCACGGAGCACGAATGTGTCTAGTATCTATAACTTGTTGTCGACTACCTAGCGTTAACGTGTTAAACCGCAGAAAATGCGGGCTTGGTTCAAATCCCGGGTCGAGACAAACTGTAATTGGGATTTTTCTTAAAAACACCCGCACCAGCAGCTCTGGAGTCGCTAAGGTGGACGTGTTATAATTATAAATATTATAATTGTCATGAAGTAGTACTATTACGATGAAGCACCGGTGAGGTACGGTAAGTTCTTGGGACGTTTTGGACAACTTCACGGCCTGATATATTTTAATAAACAAGGTGTGGTTAGAATAGTCATGATGGCACAAAACCACATAACGTCATTTAACGGTTACATAACGTCCTTAAACAATTCACCGGTGGTTCACCGAATTATGTCCTTGATAGTACCTATGAAATATATTTAATGAAATAATAAAAGGTACCTACAGTCATGGACTAATATTTTTAAGCATCCAGACTATTTATCCAGACATTATAAGCTCCATTTATTAAAGATAATTTGAAGCAAATTAAACTCAAATTCAAAATTCGTTTATGTTCTCTTCACAAAGAAACGCTCTGGTTGTTTAGATTTAATTGTAATTTTTCAACAATTTTAAATTAAAAGTGCATTATTTTTTGGCGTAAAGTAATATAAGTAGCAGTAAATAGTTTATTTCGTTGTTATCAATTAAATATTATATCTTATTTAATGTAAAAACATCTGAAACAGTATCTATTTCGCACTATACATGTAAAAACTTAAATAAGGAAGGAAAAAATAAAAACCGTAAAACATGTGTGAATTGGTTGCATAAAATAAGATAAACAAGTGGGCCAATATCAATATCAGTATGCCGATATATGTAATCGGAAAATGTATATATGTAACCAATGAGGAAAGTAACAACTAACGATACCAGAATATATAAACGAAATCGCATCCAAATATGTAAAAAAATTAGGCAAAAGTCATCCCACATGATGGTAAGATTGGATTTATCCATCTGGAAAGCACCCCATTTGGAATTCGCTAATAAAATATTAAGTTTACAAAAAAAGATACAACGATACTAAAATGAAACGCGCAAGTTCAAGCAAGTGCTTTCACATGAATACATTGTACGAATGCAATATCACGAGCCCGAAACAATACATACTTCAATTAAGGTACTCCATTTTAGAGAGCGACTGTTTTTAATTTAACAATATTTTATCCGTAAGTTACTCCAGCAGCTAAAATATAACTTAGTTATTTAATCACCTTTCAAGATTATGTCGATTATTAAACTTAACTGCCAACCACTCCACGCTGTAACTGGCTGAAAGTAACTGAAATCAAATCTCGTTTATTTCTAACCGCAGATATTATGATTAAGTCTAACACTTAAAACAAAACTTCTTAATAAGTTTCAATGTGTTGATATAATAATTAAACTATCTAAGCGTATTCGAAGATAAAAATAAAACTAATATAATTACCAGTTCAAAAAAAAAACACGATCAACACTATCACTGGCTGAAAGTAATTAAAAACACATTTTAGATTTAAAAATATTTGCGTAAAAATATGCGCACGTGCACTCCACTTTCGCGTTCGCTGATGGACTGGCTTGTTGATACTCAAGTGTCAATATAATACTAACTAGCAAATAACTACTAATACGCCTGTGAGCGAGAACTTGCCCCTCATATACAACGTACATATTAAAAATAAATTTTGTCTGTCCGTCTGTACAAAAATTAAAAATAGGTCTCACGCACACCAAAGCTTTATTAACGAGGACATTAGTAATATTACCCAAGACAATATCGCACCGCGGTATATTTTATTACAAATTTATTACCTTTAAAGGACATTAGGCTGGGAAAACATTTCCGTAATGGAGTTCCGGTAAATATTCAGAGCTTTTGTAAGTTTATTTCGTTTGTTTCCTTGTCTAAAAACACTCGAATGTCAATGATTTTTTTATTAACATTAACTTGTGATTATTCTAAGCATTACTTATATTGTTTTTAACCTTCAACCATGTCGATATAGATTTGCAAAATTATCTTACTTCCAATATATTTGAGAAAACGGTCAACGATATCTAATCGCCAACTTTACAAAAATAATGAATCTTGAGTGTAATTAATATTAAATGACTCCATCTATATTTATTGTTACTGTTTTTATACTGGATATTATTTGACCTCTATTATTTTTTAACGCACTAGGTATTACTGAAGTAGTACGTTTGTAATTATCACAATATATTTTTGTTTAGAGAATTATTCATAATTTTCTACTAACGTAAAATTATTGAGATGTAACATCTTAAAGTTTCAATTATATTAAATGAAAACACTCTGTTTTATTACTATGTCCCGGTTAGCATTGTGAGCATGAACATATTTTAATAACAGGAATTATGCTTGCTTTCACGCCGCAGGTCGTCGTTCGATCCCCACCCAGGACTCATATTTGTGTGCATGAACATGTATATTTCTCCAGTACGTCTTTACAAAAGAAAAGTAGTAGATATAATAATGTCAAGGGATATTATTATTTCTGTGGTCAACTTTATTTTTATTACATGGCATTTCACTAGCCCTCACTCGCACCTCGCGAGTGAGGGCTAGCCGTTTAGCAGATAAGACTACAAACTAAGTAGCCCGTGCCAGAGGGTGCTTTATAACAAGAACCTCGACTCAGACAGGATCGAACCTCATGAGATGCCAGACGTAGGGAGAGGGACGTTTTGTGCAAACTCTAGGTGTCTAAATTATTTAAACTTCAGTGAATCTTTGAAATACCTCTCACCTATGCCTATAAATTAAAAGAAGATGAAAATGCCATATTACCTATATAAAAAATATCTCAAGTTTTAGGATAGATAGAAATCATAAATTTGGATAATTTTGAAGACTTTGGCGGCGTCACTTCCGTGTATGTCAACATTTATTTTGATTATTGTCTTATTTGGAGATGATATAATCATATATAACGTATAACACGTATAACGAACGGAAAGGATAAAAATATCAAAGTAAAATAAGAAGCAAAGCCGAATCTATCAACATGTCTAACAGCACATAATAAACATCAACCGATTAGATTGTATCACGAATTGGTCACAAACGTTACAATTGATTCGCGTACTATTGCCATATAGGTACGTTTCATTACGCTATCAACGCATAGATAGCTTTAACAGGGCTAATTTTATACGTAAATTATTATATATTTTACGCAAATAACAGTTTCGCTACAAGGAAGAAAAGGAGATTATTCGAAAAAAAAAAAACAACTTCACTACTGAGTACAGTGAGTATTCTTTAAACTGTAGCCAAAAGGTTTAGCTTTTGTGATTTATCAAGAACATTGTCGAACTGGCAATGAGTAGATGCACATACCGAATCAATATAGCGGTTTTAAATGTTGTTTATTCTATAGTAGGTTGCGCGTAAGTTATTTTAGGAATTTAATTTTCATTAAATTCAATGATAAAGGCAAACGGCAACTTTATATGGGGCTTTTGTACCGGTAGTAAATATCGTGTTTCGGGATATTTTATGTTTTAATTGGTTGTTAATGTGATAGAAAAGGCATTTTTAATTTCTTAGATTTTTAGAACTTGGGATATAAAAGTTATAGCCAGTTTTATTTCAAGGTTACGTTTGGTAATCTGTGGGTCAACCCCATGACCGTGGATACATTGCAGTTCGAAAATCACTCTTACTGCCTAAGTAATAAAGATACTGTAAATATCAAATTGTGTCTACTGATGTGGCAATGAAATGCTAGTGTTAACTAGTGTACCAATGAAGATTGTTACATATCATATTTACATAAACATTGTTATGGTGATAAAGTAGATGTTGTCGCTCTTTTTGTAGTCTTTTACATGGATTTATTCCAAACCTGCCCCGAAAACCCTAACCGGGTCGCGAGTTAGGTTAGGAATATGCAAATAACATTATTTCAACAAATAATGAAAAGTTCTTTATTTCGGTTGTGAGGTTGCGAGGGGTTTTATATGAGCTTTTGAGTGGAGGTAAATAAAATCAAAGTAAAATAGGTTCTTTGTTTTTTGTAACTACATTTATTTTATTGATATTATTATTAATTTATCCTGCATATATCCTACATATATTTGCAGGTCGGGTAAGACACTACCTTAAGTACCAAACAATAATTATCACATAGCACAAACATTGGGTTTATTGAGAACTTCACTCCCATCGGATAATGCAGGTCTGCTTAGTCTGGGCAAGCGAATGTTGCAATTAACGTCTCGTCATTTTAATTAAATGATAAAGCGTCCTTTCGTGAATCCATTGTCAACAGATATATATTATAGTACGGAGGAACTGATGCTTAACACGTAAAATCTGCAAGATAATTTGCTAAATTGATGACATGTATCAAAACAACAGCAATAAATACCTGACAGATTGTCTTTGCCTGTCAATAAATAATTGCCATGAACAAAAAAATAGTGACGACGAAAATCGTTCCTATTCTAAATCATTAATTATTACGTTTTAATGGAACTACTGTGCTTTCTTAGGTATAATAAATAAGTCTATAATTATATGATTTATATGTAATGTTGTTCCCTTTTATAAATAATTAATTATAATTGCGACATTTGTATTATTTTACACATGGCAATTTCTGTAAACGTAACTGCGTTTAGTTAACGATTTTATTACGTTTATTTATTGAAAATTATTGAAATATTCTTATTGATTTAATTAATTAATCCAAAGTTCTAAAAATATTATACTTACATTAAAATTAATACCTTAGTTGTCTTAATAAGTGGTACAAATTATATAGCTGAACAACAAAGGAAGTATGCGATACGAATTCTGCCATTCTCTTTTATCACATAATGCACATTGATATCCATTATATTAAATATACATTGGTTCTAGCAGCTACCCCGTGGTTCGTGGGTTCGGTTCCCACTCGCATTTAAATTTATACCACTCATTTTAATTATGATAATTCCGTGTATCCCACGATATTTAAAAAAAACAGTTAAAATACGCTAACTAGTGAAAAAAAACAACACGAAAGGAATTACGGTACAAACACAGTGTTTCATACAATTATATCTAGCTGCCTAACGTAATACAATACTTGATGACCACACGACGTAACTCCTCAAACGGACCAGCGGCAAAACCAAACTCTCCCATGTATGTACCCGTCAACAACCGCCCTAAATAGAGTATCGAACTCGATAGAGGGTGGCCTCTACCACGGGTTTTAGTTTATATTTTTAATTTTGCATCTACCGCATCTAAATACTTAAGTGCTAGAGGCTAATAGGTAGAAGCTCAAGTGAGTGAGTCGGCCCTGGGTAGCGTTATTCGGTAGCTACATTCAAATGAGTTAGAGCATAGCGTGAATTCGGACCGTGAAATAATAAAATATAAATTTCATTACAGCTGGATAGTTATCAGTACAATGTATATTTTTAGAAACGATGAAATAAACTATGTATGAAGGTCTGAGTATGTTTATTTCTGGTAATTAATATGAGCACGTTGCTTCTCTTTTGAAACAAATTTGCAAGGAGACTGTCAATGCTCCACCGAATTATAGAGCCGTCTAGCAAATAGACCACAAACTAAGTAATCCGCGCCAGTAGGCTCCGTTGGGGTTCGAACTCGGCTCAAGGGGGTTACTGATGTGGAAGTGCATGAGAGGGTCGGTTTTAGGGACGTTTTGTGCAACTGTTACTCTACTACAAACACCTCTGACTATTTACAAGCGCTTTTTTAAAGTCTACGTGAGTAAAAACCTTTTTTTATTTTATTTTATTTACGTTAAAACACAAAGAGGAATAATTTGATATATTTATTTGCGCTCTAGAGTAATCTTTAATAGAATTATTAAACCTTAAAAATTCTATTAAAGAAATAAAGAAAGGTATAAAGTAGGTGTAACATATATAGAGGATGAAACATAAGGAGCTTAACGGACACTGCAAGCTGAATAAACACATGTTCAACCTAAAGTTGGCCGACAGCACAATTTGCAGATTCTGCCAAGCATCAGAGGAAACTCCTTTGCATATTCTGTGCTTGTGCGGGCCGCTAATGCGTTGTAGAAGTATCCACTTAGGACAGCATATTATGCAACCGGAAGAGATCCAAACACTCACTGCACAATCAATCTGGGTGTTTTTGGAAGCTGTAGGATTGAGCAGTGAACTTTGACAAAGTCAAGGAGATCAGTAATGGATCAGTAATAGATCAGTAATGGTCGAGGTAGCAAGATGCCATCAAGGCCCAAACAATTAATAATAATAAGGAGCTTAAATTGCTTATAAAACTGATCTAAGAAATAATTAACTTCTCATACAAAAAGTCGATCAGCTGACGCATTTCGTACACAGATTTTTTTTTGTATATGAATATACTGGTTTACTTTAATTTGTTCAGTTTAATCGGTAGATTACGATACATATTTAATTTCCTTCAATATTTTTTTTATTATATCCCAATTTTTTAGGTTGCACAATATGTCTATATATTCATAATTGTCGTAAACGTTGCCTTGTTTTCACTTAATTACGTCAAGAGATGTCCTAGCGCGAATTGTGTGTGTATTCGACAAACGTACTGGTCGAAAATAATATGGCGGTTTTAGACGCCGTTAACATAAGTGAACTAGTTCTGCGCCCATTAACTAGTAGTACTGTATTAAATAAATAGAAAGAAGAAAAAGAATAAGATTTTCCGCTTAAGTAATGGGTACCTATAAATTGTTAATGGCATATGTTCTGTAAATCATATAACGTGGAACGAATTTAAATGTAAAAAAAAGAATATATGACATTTTTAAATAATATTCTTGTAGTGAGCGATAACTTGAAATCCTGATAAGTTCCGTCCAACACGAATTAAACGCATGTAGGTATGGTAAGTGAATATAATTTACTGGTTCTAATTATGTTATAAGCATAGGTAATTAAGTACATAAGGTACTCTTAAGTACGTAGTATATATTTTGTACGTACCTACTATGTCAATATGCTAATCTATTGCATAGAGGCATGTATGAAAAAGATTAACTTATACACATAAAAGTGACTAACATAAAAGTGTGAAATACTTCAGGAAACTAAACTTATTGATAACCAGTTTGAGTAAAGTCTGTGTGAAGGATCAGCACATTTCTATCAGAAGGGAACCTTATTATTAGCGTATTTGCTAAATTATAGTGTACAAGATCTCGAGTCCAGATAAGATTGAGTAATAATAATAATAATAATAATTCTTTATTTGCAATAAAAAGTGTCTATACTATAATAAATTAGTTTCTACTGCATAGTGGTACAACCGTAAGTCAGAGAGAACAAACACCTCTCTCCCGTGCTAGGAATTAACCTGTGTTACGAGCAGAGAGGGGCTCACCCCGACTCGGCTCTGTACCTAAAGGCATGATGTACAAATATGTGATGGTGGAGCAGTAGATAACTATAACCATCTGACCGCTAAACTAGGCAAGCCTGTTTATTTAGGGATCAGTTGAGTTTCTTACAATCTAGAAGACTGTGCCACAAGGTGCAAGTTGTGTATTTGTGTGCGATGTTTGGGAGTGTTAACTTAAATTTAGAAGTTGTTCTGATTGCAAGTAGTTTAAAAAATTACTTTAAATAAATCGTCGGTTAATTACCATAGATTTATTACAGTAACTTTTTAGTTTCTATAAAAGTTTCAATTTAAACTTTTATAGGAACTAGAAATCGCACTTGTTCGAAATTGGACCAATAAGGTCCTATTGTGAAAGACTACAGACATTAAAGACAAATACTTAATATTAATCTGTTCTCAGTTTTTCATTATTTTTCTTATTTTATGCGATGTAAATAATATTCGTATAATAAATACAATTTCCTAAAGGGTTGAATAAGTCAACATAGATTAGTACTTAAAAGAATAGTATATACCTATATGGATAGTACTTACATTCCTTCTCCGTTAATTTACCAAAGTACCAAATGTAAACTCAAAATATTTGGATTCAATAGGATTTTTTTTTCTAATTTATCCAAGGCAAGTAACAAGTACTTAACTCAAGGTAAACGTTTTTAGGGTTCCATATCAAAAAACGAAACATACGGTTGACTCCGTCAGTTCATTTGTCTGATACGGAAATTCTCAGCAATTACTAGAGCTATCGGTCCAAATTTAAATAATTGTTAAGTAATATTTATTATAGCCTATTTTCAAAGAATATAAATATTGCTTTTACTATTCAATTATGAAATGTTATTCGGAAACAGCCATGAATTATACTTATACAAATGCATAATGCATTCGACGCTCATAATAGGTCAGTCTATAGACGGATGATTGGTTTCTTTACTGACGGCCTCCGTGCTTCGGAGGGCAGGTTGAGCTCTCGATCCAAGTCGTAGGTATTTCAGAAGCCTACTGGGCGTCTCAAACAAACCGGACATTAAGTCACCGAAATAACCACTGTCCATAAAATAAAATAAAGAGAATGAAAAGGCACGATTTGGTGTAGAAACACCAAATCGACGCATTATAAATATACATAATAGAACATAATCTTAACAAATCTAGTACAGTAGTTACAGAGCAATATGATCTATACATATAATAAAATCGTAGGAAAGTCAAAACTGTACATTGAATATTTTTTTTAAAGGATACTTGGGGCGTGGTTTACAATCGATCACGAAGCCAAAAATATAGTTTTTAGAATTTTTGTCTGTATGTATGTCCGGGCTAAACTCAAAAAGTACTGTATGGATTGACTTTAAATTTTGCATGAATATCACTAAGAGGTCGGGTCAACATATAGGCTACATATTATGACGCTATCACCTACGCGTTAGGAGCTGTGATAATTTATAAAGTTTAAAGCGGGTAAAACCGCGGGGCACTAGTTAGAAATAAAATAAAAGTCACAACATATCTACTTACACTTTAAGTAACGTGTGTAAGTCCTAATTGGGCAAAAACTGGTTAGTACTCGGCATAATGCTCTAAAATAAGTACTTACCTATAATTTACGCAAATTCATTGCAAGAGATTTTTATTTTTAAATAGAGACAATGAGAATTTAGTTATTCAGAGTGAAAACATAGGGCTATTCCCGAAATTTAAGAAAAAAACACACACTTCATAAACGCACACATTTCATTAAAAATAAATATTGTTAGGTTACATTTCATCCAATTCAATTTCTTTGGTTTACTTAAAAATATGTTTGTTTTGTGTCGTTAATGAATGATTAACAGGCACAATCATGTCTGGGCTTTCGTACTAAATAGACGACTAAAAAAATGTTTCCATCGTCCACGGTACGTACGGTACCCTCTGTTGCATAAGTACACCTCCCACTTACTCGCACGATTTTTTAAAATGAACATAAGTACCTACTCGGAAATACATGGCAAGCAAAAAATATTGCCAGTCATAAAGCTTCAAACATCAAACTTTTTATTTATATAAAAACTTTAGTTTTTAGTAGGTTCATAATATATAATATTAATTTGATTAGATTTGCTTATTAGTTACTGACTTTTTTTACAAAATGAAGCATTGCATTTAAGTACCTACTTACTTAGAACATAAAACTTGAGAGGTGTCAAGGGACACCCAGATGGAACGAAGTTATTTCTTATTATTTATTATGTATAAAAACCTGTATAGACTCAACAAAAACAATCGTCGCGACACCACACTGTTCAATGCGAAATAGAAATGAAAATATCTGGCTTGCTTTCTATAAGAGAGAGAGAGACAGACAGACAGAGAAACATGCGCACGCCGCACAGTTGCAAAAAGTGTCGTGACAACTTTTCGTAAGAATTTTTTCCGTCTAGCCCCCTTTCACAACGCGCGATAAGGAACTTCGTTCCAATAACTATAAAAATAAAATTTAAATAAGTTGTTACTTATTATATATGAACTGTTTAATTTTTGTTATTGAAAACGGTTCAGCATCCATAGGCTATTTTCTTAAAATACATACACATGAGTTGGGCATTATTTATATAGTTTTATGCTTCCCTCTGGAGGGATGCAGAATGTGAAGAAACTACCTTTTTTTTCCCTTACAGTGAGATCCAATTCTCTAGGATATGGGCGGAACTCACATCTCAGAATCTAGTCGTTGTGTTCTGTTGATACTGGCTACCAGGAAATACAGTGAAAGGAAAAGGGACTAGAAATAAGCATAATTTTAGTTATCATTCATTGTAGAAGAAAAGAAAATGAAAATTAATCCTACTAATATTATAAACGCGAAAGTTTGTAAGTATCAATGGATGAATGTTTGTTACTCTTTCAGGTAAAAAGTACTGAATGGATTTTAATGAAACTTTACAATAATATAGCTTTTAACATCAGAATAACACATAAGCTACAATTGAAAAAGGTATTGTGTGAATTGTCCAAGATATGAAGTGTCAAGTAAGTAGGAAAAAATCTACCATCTGCGAGCTATTCCGGCGTGCATTTCCAAAATCCCTAGAAGTACACATCCTACTAATATTATAAATGCGAAAGTTTGTGAGTATAGATGTATGGATGTATGATTGTTACTCTTTTTTACGCCAAAACTACTTTAACGTGGGTGAAATCGTGGGGCATAGCTAGTATTATATTAGTAAGGTATGGCTATACTACTTGGTATGCCTCTTATTATACATTCTACTGTAAATTACTCACTTTTTCAAGTAGCTGTCTTTCTAGGTATATCATCATCATGTCAGCCAAATTATGTACACTGCTGGACAAAAGCCTCCCCCAAAGAATGTGGAAATATGCCATAATCGCCATGCCTGGTAGACGGATGGCGATCGCAGTTTGATGGTCACAATTCACTGCTGCTTGTTCTCTGGGAGATATCGCCTGGGGACGAGCTGTTTTTTTGTGGAAGTATAGACCTAGCCCATCTCATACCATGGGCGAGTAGAAACTTGCCCATGGTATGAGATGGGCTAGGTCTACACTTCCACAAAAAAACAGCTCCTCTTTTAATCAGCCATCTTACTCAAGAAGTTGATGTGTCTTTTACTATTTGGCTCAGTAAAGAGCTATTTTGCTACGTTTTACACCTCAGTGACCAGCTGTGTCACTTCAACTCATGAATTTTAAATTAACATATTTTTTGAACATATTAAGTTGTTAACCAAACACAGCCGTCTTGTGGCAACAGCATTAAAAATTCATTGCCATGGTCTTATCATACCTGTGTGACCGCTATGTGACATTCCGGAAAATCTTTCTATTAGAGGGCCAACAATACGAAAACTCAACTACAACAGTGCTGCCACAATAAATACTTAAGCAAGATACTGAAAATATTATACTGCATGGTTATTTGTATAATATAATTAACTCGATATTTATAATAATATTCAAGTATTTCATATTTAATTCATCAGACTTTTTGTAAATGTCATTTAATAGCACTGTTTTCACATTATATATTTTTGCCTCGAAAGTTGACGGAGATATGCCTGAGTTAAGCCTACTTAGTTGACATGTTATGACTTTTATATTAAACTTTGTAGAAGGTATCATGGTGTGCAAATAAATAGCTATAACCTACTTCAGTTTCTTGATTTGGCCTCACTGATTTCCTCTGCTTCAATAATATTGCTTCGTTTATCTAAAGTTTGTCTTGCTCCAAAACCTTTCACTCTATTCTGCTCCTTGCTACAGATAAGCATAATTTTCCTACTGTTTCATATTTTCATCATCTGTTTAGCTTTTGCTTCTCTTTTCGTCTTGTGGCCTCTAGGATTCCAATCAATAATAGCCTTGTCCATTTAGGTACTCTAATTATGTGGCCCATCCATCTTCACTCCAGCAGTCTAATAGTTTTACCCCTGTAATACTTCCTTACATTGCATATTCACCATCAATTTATTTTAATTTTTTTCTGTTATAGCCTAAGTTTACTCACCAATATGAGGCAACATAAATGATATCAGACAGGCAGTTAAAAATAACTGTAAATTGGCTATATCCTGTCAGGTATGATTGAGATGCTTGGTAAGTCTGTTCTTGAACTGATTCACAGTCTGAACTTATATAATACCTTCAGGAACCTTATTCCATGCACTGACTACTGTGTTGCTTATAAATTGTTTATGTAGTTTGTTGTTTGAGTGTAGTATGGTTTTTCTTTATTTTGTCTTAGTGAAAACAATAGTAGCATCAATATGAGGATTTTGGAATAAAGGTGAATGGACCAGAATTACAAGGGTTGTACAAAAGTTGTAGGTGCCATATGGAACACAGAATCAAAGAAAGTTGAATATATAAACCATACATTAAATAGCAGAAAATTTAATCAATTAATATTTAAAGATCACCACTTTATTAGCTAGGTTAACAGTCACAAACATTTGATTTTTCACTTTACTAAAACAAAAATATATTATAATGTTACGTTATCTAAAAGTCATCAGTAAAGGTTTAATATTAGTCAATATTATTTTTCAAATTATTAATGAAACATATATTATAATTTGACATAGATTTTATGATCAATCTTATTCCCATAAACACTTTATAACTTAACATGATACCTGAAAAATTTTAAATCTCCTTTTATAAGGGAAAAAAAAATAATTTTTAACTGTACTGCTATACCTAACTTTATGCTGTTATGTATTTAATCATTATGCTGGTGTAAGAGGTAAGCATGGTTGGTAGGCAGGTGATCAAAAATCTAAGGAACACATGCTGGTAGGATTTATTAACCTGTCTGTTGAGCAACAAATGCACATTAGTCAACCAAACTCAGCATAAGCATGCTGGATTTTGCCAAAATATGTGCTTTTTTCTTAAGAGAATAATGAAAAAGTATTTACATTATTTCCCATTCCTAAACAAAGATAGTCTCAAGAGTGTTACATATTTTGAAGAGTAAGTACAATTTATTTTACTAACTGCATACTATTTAAATTTCATACATTAACCTAATCCTGAATTAAATAATGTAATTAAAAGCAAAATCAGGCAAAGGTCTAATGTATTAGTTATTTAATCAATAAATTGCATGACATATTGCTTGGCCTTAGGGCTAGACACGCTGACAAAAATAACCAGCGGTTAAAATTAACTGAAAGTACATTTAAGCAATTAAATTACTTTAAATTCCTCCTGTATGCCTAAGTAATATAGAACCCTTGGAAATAGGTTATTATTATAATTTATTCTGTTTATTGACATGGTATATCAAGAAATATGGTCAAATTATGAAACAATACGGTACCATTATATGAAAAGGTTTGAAACTTACCTTTGTTTATCCACAGCCGTTGCATGAAGTAAGCAAATCAGTACATTACTTTCATTCTTAATTATAAATTCACACAACATTTAAAGATATACACGAAGAAACTGCTTAATTTATAATAAAAACTTTACTTTCACCTACCAACGGTTCACAAATTCACAAATCAAAACCAACCAACGTTGTTGACAAATCAATGATTTGACATTTGAGGTTTTTGACATTCGCTTTGACGTTAAAGTTAGAACTACCAGCGCATATTTTACGATTCCCCCTAATTTCAAACGAATTAATTTATCCCGTAACTACACACGTGTTATTCGAGTAATTTGCATTAAACTAAATTATAAGGTTAAACTAAGTTATGAGGTCGCATTAAAGAGACCTTAGAAAATTGTTCTGAAATATCACCGTACTGGCTGTGCCCCGCGGTTTCACTCGCGTTAAACTTTATGAATTATAGCTTGTGTGTTATTCTGATATATAAGTTATATTATTAAAAAGGTTTCATCAAAATCCGTTCCGTAGGTTCATATACTTCCATAAATCCATACATGCATACTCACAAACTTTCGCATTATAATATTAGTAAGATTGTGGGATTCATAGATAGTAGGGACGACGACATACTTTCGGTGTAAATAGTGTATGCGATAATACATTCAGTCAAAAAAGTATCGGTAATGGATGATTTGTTCCAAATTAAAATTTTTGTTTTTTTGTTGTTGTTAGATTGGCACAACTGTTTTCCATTTTGGCGCGGAGTTTGAGTTGCATCTGTTATTTATATAAAATACAGTGCTGGTTTTAGTAATATCATTACATAGTGTGTATTGCGAATTTCATAATGGACAAAAATATCGAACAAAGAGTTTGTCTTAAATTTTGCATCGCTAATGGAATTTCGTGTTCGGAGTCACTGAAAATGTGACAGAAGGCTTACAGTGAATCGACTTTATCACAAAACTCGTGCCTATGAGTAGTTCAAAGCGTTCAAAAGCGGTCGAGATGTGATGAAAGATTTGCTTCGCTCTGGTAGGCCATCAACGTCTGCAACTGAAGTTAACATCGCAAAAGTGAAGGAAATAGTGACTGAAAATCCTCATTCAACTCTGAGAGAGATAGCCGCCGAACTTTCTGTATCTCACGAGTCGATTCGTACCATTTTAACTAATCATTTGGGTATGAAACATGTTGCCGCTCGGCTAGTCCCAAAAGATCTGAATTTTCTCCACAAACTCAATCGCATGAAAGTCGCTGAGGACATGGTAGAACGAGTCAATTCCGAACCAACATTCATGAAACGCATTGTTACTGGTGACGAGACGTGGGTTTACGAGTTTGACATGCAAACTAGTCAACAAGCTTCGGAGTGGCGCCTTCCAACTGAACCGAAACCGAAAAAACCACGCCAAAGTCGATCAAAATTTAAAGTCATGTTGACTGTTTTCTTTGACGATAGCGGTGTTGTGCACTCTGAATTCTTACCGGAAGGTCGAACGGTAAATAAAGAATATTATTTGAGCGTTATGCGGCGTTTAAGAGAGCAAATTCGACGAAAAAGGCCACATTTGTGGAAAGAAAATTCTTGGATTTTGCACCACGATAATGCGACTTCGCACAAGGCCATCATTGTGAACGAATTTTTGACCAAACACTCAACAAATACCATCCAGCAACCACCATATTCACCAGATATGGCTCCAGCTGACTTCTTTCTTTTTCCTAAACTCAAATTACCACTTCATGGTACCCGTTTTCAATCGGTAGATCGGTACTCAATTCCGAAAGCAGCGTTTAAAAAATGTTTTGATGAATGGATTATTCGTTGGCGTAAGTGTATCGTTTCTGAAGGAGCATACTTTGAAGGTGATAAAAATAAATTTGGATGAATGACAAACATTTTGTATATTATTGATCTTTTCCCGGTACTTCCTTGACAGAGTAGTATATTTAACTACATATGAAATAAACACTTTACTGAATTAGAGAGTCTTAAGTATTTAAAATTTCATTTTCTGCAACGAACAAACAATGTTTTCGAAGTTATACTTCTTTAGGCACGATGGAGAAAAATTATGAAAGTGAATTTTTACGATGCGCGCGCACACCGACACCTAAATTTAACAGCATGAAGTTAGTTCTAGATGAGAGTGAATTTTTACGATGCGCGCGCACACTGACACCTAAATTTAACAGCATGAAGTTAGTTCTAGGTGGTATGAAAATTGATAACTATGTTCAAGTTGTATATTCTAGTACTTTTATTTAGATAAAATCTTTTTGATTAATTTTAATATTTATCGTTAATCACTACTGCATTTAAGTTATTTTTTTTCCATACGCCAAAGAAGTATAACTTCTAACGCGTGTACATAAGTACACACATTTTCTTAGTAAGTTTTCAAAAGCAATATTGTTTATTTCAGATGTGGTCGAATATATCATCGCATACACTATGTTGGCTGACAGGAAGTCGTGGTACCAACCTTACCCAAAATGGATTGGCACCATCTGACGTGTGTCACACACAGGCATTAATCCGACTAGCTTTGGTCAAATAAAATAGCCCGCGCGTGTCCAAATAAGTAGAATAGACAATAACGCATTATTTTATATAGTACATGAGTAATGATGATCATAGTAAATAGATAAATCATTTATTTTTAGGCAAAAGACCCTCACACAAACCACATCATGGGCAATATTGTGAGACTAGATATATTTTGATTTACTGTTTATCAAAGATTCACATTATTGTATGTGCTTATCTGACATTTTGATGCATTTCATTTCATATGACGTGAGGCCAGTAAACTGCATAAAGACTATTCAGTTTTATGTCCGGTATAAGTTTGTAAGGAAAACTAAAAAGACAGGATATAACAGAACAGGATGACTCAGTCGTTTTACTATGCCTGTCATTTAAGTTTGTGTTTAATCACGCTCACATATAAATACTCAACATAGTATCGTGATTCCCGTAAAAAGGGAATTTCCGATCAACTGGCAAGCCTAAGTTCAACTGCTCCCGTTACGTTCCAATTTAGTAGAATATTTTAAAGTTGGGTTCATAATGATACATGTACATTCGGACATCCTTTAGTTCTGTCTTCTGAAACAAAAATGGATCTGACAACTCCAGTTGATGCAATACAAATGCCAGCACTTTTACAGTATCTAAAGGTCTCGAAGTCGTATACTCGCGACACAAGTGATACAGTTAGTATTTAAGATTCTATTGGGTGATTGTGTAGAACAAAGTCCTTAAAGTGTTCGTAACTGTGTTGGGTAGAGTCTAACAACAAAGAGGTGGACGGACGTGACGATTTTACCATCGAGACCAGTGAACGCCCTGATCGAGATTGATGCTTGATGCTAGAATCGTCACATCAATACCTGAGTTGCTTAGGGAGGTTGAAAAGTTCTACGGACAGCTGTAAACGACAACGCAGGGGATGATGGATTTACACTTGAGCTTCTGACGGCGGGTGATATACCAAGCCTTTATTTAATTACATCGTACTCGAATGTCGAAAGACAGACCTGCAGGTACCTATGTAAACCCTTGCCTTTTACGCCATAGGTCGTGGGTTCGATCTCCACACAAGACATATATTTGTGTGCATGAACATGTCTGTTTGTCCAGAGTCTGGGAGTAGTTATATATTTACAAAAAAAGTAGTAAGTATACCTGTTATCTGGTTTCCATAGTACAAGCTTTGCTCAGTTCGGGATCAGATACCCGTGTGTCCCAGGATATTATTAAAAGCATAGTACAGAATTATGGTAGTGCTCTTCTTCAAAAGGGCTTTAAAACCCTATTGGAGAATTACAGAAGCATCTCACTACTTATTCGATCCGAGTCATGTTTTCAATTGTTTTTTGAAAGTTGTCACTAACAGACTTACGTGCAGGTTTGATGACTTTCTAACTCCCAAACAAGACGGTTTTCGAAAAAGCTGTAGCAAGGCGTATACGGAAGACCGAGGACCATACAAACGCTATGTGAATACTTATATGATATATGAGTAATGGAATACTTATGAGAAATCTTTTGATTCCATAAAACCTGGGCTTTACTAAGGTTATTTTAGAGGTGCCAAATCGATAACACGTGTGTTGTAGCTCTTGTACTTACCAGAATGTTTCCATGTGGACTCTAGGACTAGAACTCGATACTATCCTATTGCAACGAGGCGTGACTCAAACGTGACGTGAACTTTATTTACCTAGGTGTTACTATCCAATAGTTGGCTTGACAAATGGTCAATCTTCGAATCAAAATCGACCGTAGCATTTGGCAAGCTATAATTTATCAATTCGCAATTCGAAGTATTGTATGTTGCCACTGATGACTTACAGAACAGGAGAAGTTAGGCCTTAAAATAAGGCTGAAGGCTTGAAGGCTCCAGCCTATTTTGAGGCCTATATTACATATATTATATTAAAACTAAAATGGTTTAGGCTCCATGTTTTTTTGGGTGGTCATAATTTTGAAATCAGAAATGTTGAAATTCGCGAACTTTACAGCATAATAAAAATAAAAAATAAAAATGGATATTGCATCTCCACAAATTACATTCTTAGGTATTAGCAAATACAGTTGACAAAAGGTTTGACAAAATTTGTAACTTGTGGGAGATCTGGAGTCTAAGCTAAGCCTAGGCCTGTATTTTAGCACTCCAGAGATTATGCCCGAAGAATTGCCAAACTATAGTGGCCGTGGCCGGGGCATATAACTCGTACAGCTGGTCGCTGCAATAGCAGTAAGGTTCTTACTTACACCCTTCGATTTTGAACATGACAAATTTTATTATGATTAACATTTTATTGCAGAGTCAATTGTGGAGCTAGCATGACTATGAAGACTCATCTCGATCTACGGCGTTAGTCCAATGAAGAAACAGAATGAGTCTATGACTACGATTGGACGAGCGATGAAGAGATAATATGAATTTTCATCACCGCTTGCTCGCATAGTGGTGAATTAAGTTAATACTTACCTACTAGCTAAGATTAATTTGATAACCGTCGTCGTCCACTGCTGGACAAAGGCCTCACCCAAGGATCTCCACAATAGCCGGTCCTGCGCTGCCCGCATCCAGCAGCTTCCCGCGACCCGCACAAGATCGTCGGTCCAACGTGTAGGGGGCCTGCCCACTACTTCATTTTAATATCGGTAAAGGCAACGATGGTGATGTATCAGAAATATCTACCAAAAAGATATATAAGTAAAATACGAGATGATTTCACAAATATTTATTTTTCACAAATGATGTCTCAGTCGTGCAATCGTTTTTTTTTATTATTTTGTTGGTTTTGTGTTTACATCCTGACGAAGTTTCACTCATTAAAATATTCTTGGCTGAGGATCTCCGATCTGAAACAAGTAGGAAATAAAACACATAAATTCCGTTAAAATGGCAGTACAATCGACGCCATGGTTTTCGACACTTCTCATTTATCGGCGTCTTGAATTCAAATTCACTAAACATGGATTCGTCTATAACTAGATAAGAGACGGTCTAGTAGTTCAAAAGCGTTCGTAAAATGTATGTCGACATACATATATAGGGTCGAATATATAGGACATCCATGAGTTTACTACGATTATTGATGGTTATTATACTTGATGCCAATGTAGATAATTTTACTAATTTAAACAAACTATTTTGATGTTTGTAGTTACACTTCCGACTGCAGGTATTGGTAGATTAATAACTTAAATGCTGTAATAAACAAGGGTCTTCATATTGTTCTAACATAGTATCATATTATGTATCTGTTAAGATATGACCCTAATCATTTATACATTAGAAAGAGTGAACGGATCTTTAAATCAACACAGCAAAGGTATACATTATTATTAATATTATTAAGATTGAAAAAGTTTCTAAGGAAGATTGAACATGTAATGTCGGTGATGAATAATTATATTAAATTTCTAAATAATAATTCTTTAAAAGTATTATATTTTTATATAAAAGATGTCATAGTTTGCGCGCGTCTGATATGTAGAGGAAGTGAATTACACAAAAGTGCAGCTGATTTGTCAGCAGAGACTTGACATAGAAATTAGTGTAATGTGTGGGCAACTGGAGTTTTAGATTCTCTGATGATCTCAAGGACCTAAAATGTGTATCACATAGAAAACTGTAAAGAAGACAGAGTACATTAATGTTGCGGTAACCACTCAAGTTTTCTACGAAATTCGGAACATGTTCATATTTACGGAGCCCAAACATAAACCTTATGCAGATGTCTTAATGACGCTAGAGTTTATCTTCCTTAAGGTCAAGGTAGCTGGCGCCAGAATAGCCAAGGATTGGAAAAAACCCGGCCACGTGCGAGTCCGACACGCGCACGACGTGTTCCGAACCCTTAATTATCTACAAAAGCGATACGGAGCCCCTATAAATATATATTTTATTTTGTTTTTAGTATCTGTTGTTATAGCGGCAACAGAAAATTCATCATCTGTGAAAATGTCAACTGTCGAACTATCACAGTTCATGAGATACAGCCTGGTGACAGACGGACAGACAGACAGCGAAGTCTTATTAGGGTCCCGTTTTACCCTTTGGGTACGGAACCCTAAAAAGGAGGGATTGTTCTTGTGCTATTTTAGTGACAGTTGGAAGGATATTGTAATGCTTGCTTTTTTATAATTCAAATTGGACTAGGAGCTTTCATAACCCGCAATACTCTTAGTACCTAAGTTTTGCCAATAAATAAAATTTTATTGGTCGAGAAAGTCCAAAAAAAGTAATTAAGAGTGTAAATTCAATATTTACTTTATAGCAAACTCATGGCTCGCCTACAATTTGGATGACATGATTTGGGCTCCTAAATGATATAAATCAAGTGAGCTGACGCTATGCACATAACTCCTGACTTCGGATTTGGCCCACTTGACATTAGAAGGCGCTATTATCCCCGCCATAGAGTTATGCGACTGTTATGTCTTGAAATGGCAAAATACTTTATACAAAATTACAGAGTATAAATAAAATAAATAAAAAAGGTTATTATTCACGTAGACTTTAAAAAAGCGCTTGTAAATAGTTAGAACATGTTTGTAGTAATATAGTTGTATACACAATAACTTGATACGAGCTAGCTAAATATCAATGCTATAATAAAGCATTGATATTTAGCTAGCTCGTATCAAGTTATTGTCAAGAGATTATGTTTAATTATCTAGTTTAAGTCTAATATTTCTACTACATATTGTCAATGGTTCTGTCTATATTAAGGTATTATTATTACGACGGACCTTGTGTTAATAACGACGGTCGCGCTTTAATGCTACCACCGGATCCAATGCGCCCCAACTGAGAAGACCCAGTTGAGACGGTCCGGTGAAACATACTCAAGCGGGCATGAACACGGGATTTGGTCCAATTAGAGTAAGTAATTATTTAGTTGGCAAACACAATATATGCTCGATCGGTTGTCTGAATGCTTATTATTTTAGATTATATTTAGGTATACAAAAGAAAAACTTCGAAACAATAACAGAAATGTAGTAATGTACTCTGTTGACCGTGAGCATAATTAAAACTTTTGTTGATTAAGTCATCGTGCGTAACGTTGATAACGCGGACAAACAAATAATATTTAAAATTCGCAACATTTTTCTAGATAGTTATCCACAAATATAATTGTATTTAGGATTCTACCCGTACAAAATCATAACTAGCGTTGGAAATTCTTTACTTCCACAGGTAAAGACATCTCATATTTAAAAAAAACGATCCAGTTTACAAGTAGTTACATTCAGAATTAGATTATTCGAATTCTAAATCTATTTGTAGACTGGAACATGGTAAGCCTAGAAAAGCCTAGTAATGAAATTTACATAGCTAGTGGTGAAAAGATACCCCATTCTATAAATACAAACTTCATTAGCCTTAATATACTAGCTGTGCCACGCGGTGTTACCCGCTTTAAACGTGTGTGCCTATGCGTTATTGGGACATATCAACTATAGGTATTACCTACTACAGAGTTTCATTAAAATCAGTTCCGTTTTGCGTGAAAACAAACAAGAAATACCGAGGGAAAATAAGAAACATAACAATAACATGTTAGAACCTGTCAACCGATAATGCGCCCGGTGTGCATAATTGGTGCGCGTATTAGCAGATTTAGTAGGTAGTTTTACAGTTCTTTGTATGCTTTGTTTCTTTTCAACGCGCTATTTAAGAGAGAGATGTAATGATATTTACTTTTGTTTCGTGGTGTTACCTAAAGTCCGAATGAAACGCATTATTGCTCTATTTTTATACGACCTTAAGAGTTTGCTTAGGTTTCCACTGTTCTACCGGACAATTAAGCAGAGCTAGTACTCAAGTCATTTAGGAAATAAGACATCATACTAAGAAATCCGAGCCTGATTCCGAACCATTACTGATGAATTGGCTGGATTTTAAGGACGTTTTTGCAACTGTCTTTCTGGGTTATTACGCGATTAAGGATTTGACGGGCATATTGCCGATATGATTGTGAACAAGGGCCATGAAAGGCAATGATGTTAGCTGTTCGATTGCGATTGTTAGTAATCTCATTCCTATTAATTGTGTACAAAGAAGGGTCACAAAAAATCTAATAGCCTTGTTTTATTCTAGGTAAGTCCTGACCTCGTTGTGAATATCCTTTAACATATTTTTGGGAAGTTACAGGTGTAGTCTAGAATACCTCTGCAGGAGAAAAGTTCTTTAGGATTAATATTGCTGCCTTGAGCGCCTGATAAGTTATAGCAGCAAACTTTAGATTACGATCAAAACTTTCATGTTTCTAAAAGGTAAGTCCAATGATATTTCATTAAACTTACCTTTTCCTGTTACTTGTTGATCTCATTATTTAGTTGGCATTTAAACAAACTATCAGGTACAAGTACAAAATGAGTACAATCACTGCCAAAGTCTAAACGCAAAAATGCCAAACGCCACACAAATACGTCAATACTAATCACTTGTCTATTGACAAATGGTTCAAATGTAGCTCAACATTTCTTTTTTGCGAATAAATTTGCTGGGTCTATAATATTTATTACAGTCACATTACAATCGGAATTCCCAACAGTGCCTTATAAACACAAAAAAAATTACATACTCCAGCACATCAAGCTACCCCAATCTGTCAAAATTCCCCAGTTGAAAGTGAACGTTATACTTTTGTGTTAAAGTTGAAAATCTATAAAAGAAATTTAACAGATTGGTAGCTGGATGTGCTGGCGTCTGGACCTATCTCGTGCAATAACCCTGTAAGTATAAAAATACATTTGACATTTACTTAATTGAGATGATAATGGTTGTGTACCTACCTGACGGCTTATATGGAGCTCTATTATTGCCATACTGATGTCCGTTTCTTCGTCAGTATGTCAATCAATTTCGTAAGCGTTTAATATATAATACACGTCTAATATAATTTTTGACTGGCCTGTTGCTCTAGTGGTTACTGAACCTGACTGCTAATCCAAAGGTAGTGAGTTCGATTCCCACTCGGGACAAATCTTTGGGTGATGAATACGCTTATTTGTTCTATGTCTGGGTGTAATTTATATATAATTTGTATGTATTTATAAATATATATGTAATTATATTTATCAGGCGTCTGGTTGCCATAGTACATGCGCTGCCTGGTTTGGGATTAGGATGGGAGTGTGTAGAGTTGTCTCAAGATTTTTTTATTTACGTATATACAATGTGGAGCAGGACGATTGACATTCCTCTAAACCACGTAAAGAATGGCATGCTCTTTACCCGTATACAAAAAATCAATCAGATCCAATGAATACTTTAGCCACAGGAAACTATTTTTCATTTTCATAATTTTCAACATGATGTAGATCGGAGTCCGTAATAATAGGTAAACGGCCGCCGCCCGCTGCACGCCGCACCACGCCGCGCACTAGGACAGTGACTTTTCGTAGATAAAGCGTGTTTACTTTTAATGCAGTTGATTCTGCTATTTATTTTGTTTGAAAATTGCAATTTTTAAGTTTTCCATTAACTACTAATCTTCGTGTCCAAAAATGTTTTGATGGACTAGTACTGTGCTCGTTTTAATTTAATGTCGTAGTTCCAGATCCACATTGTATGTGTGTGTTTATTACAAACTAATGGTAGTACTCTGAATAGTACAAACAATATTTTAACTATTTACTTGCAAGCGCTCTTAATGGGTTTATGTGAATAAAAACTTTAACATTTTCATTTTTTAACTTTACGGACGCTTTGTAAATACCTAGAACTTGGATATTGAATTAGCCCTTCACTAGAAAATGATTTTTAGAAGAGTTCGCAATTTTTTAACACAACTAATTTAGCGAACAGGCATACGGCCCACGTGGTGGTAAGCGGTTACTATAGACTCTTTAAGTCAAATGCACTTGTCGAATCATTTCCTCCAGCTCCGATGAGTAGTGGCAAGCTTATTCACTCATATAAGAAGCCTAATTGAAGTCATTGTATCTGCATATACTGACGCTAGCACATCCAGCTACCCCAATCTGTCAAATTTATATATATGACGGTCACCATAGCCTAGTTGGTAGTGCTCCTGCCTACGAAGCTGGTGGTCCTGGGTTCGAATCTCGGTAAGTGCAAATATTTGTGTGATGAGCACGAATATTTGTTTCTGAGTCATGGATGTTTTCTATGTATATAAGTATTTATCTATCTATACAAGTATGTATATCGTCGCCTGGTACCCATAGTACAAGCTTTGCTTAGTTTGGGGCTAGGATGATCTGTGTGACATTGTCCCGAGATATTATTATTATATTTTATAGATCTTTAACTTTATCACATACCTAAGCATAAGGTTCACTTTCAATTGGGGAAATTTGACAGATTGGGGTAGCTTGATGTGCTGGCGTCTGTACCTACTCTGTAAGATGGAGATACTTTTCCAGTGGTGTTCCATGAAAAAACGCTAAGCTATAATACCTCTCGTTTACCCACACGATTAACGGAAAGCAATTACATCTGGCTGGCGTCGGACTTAAATGTGAGGATGGTAAATAGTTCCAATTACCAAGCATACCTTCTGGGTTTAGTTGTATAATACCTACAGCATACGTTTTCTCGTAGTGTACGGTGGCGGACATATTATATTTTAATCCATTCGTATTGGCCGGAGATTATTTCCCGTGTGAGGTTGGATTCAGAAAAATAGTGTAAGGACGGGACCTAACATAAAAAAAGAAGTTGAAAATAGAATTATGGCTGCCATATTGGAAATGCTGTTCATGCACTAATAAAAACAAAAATATGTATATTGATTACTAGCTGTGCCCCGCGTTAAACTTTATAAATTATAGCCTTTGTATTATTCTGATATATAAGCTACATTATTGTTAAGTTTCATTAAAATCCATTTAGTAGTTATTACGTGAACGAGTAACAAACATCCATCCATATGTACAAACTTTTGCGTTTATCAAATAATATTAGTAGGGTATAGGTATTGTCAAAAATAAAGAAATGGTAGGCCATCAAAGTTATTAGTTTAGACCATGTTTCGTACAAGCTACATGACGATAACTAAATAAGTTGGATACAAGGAATAAGTATCCATGGCATAAGAACAGTGTACCATATCTGAACACTAAATACTATCTAAGCTGTGATCAAACCAAACCAATCTATGATGGTTTTTTGTAATGTTGGTATGTTTGGACGGAACAACGCAATTTATTGAAATACAGGCACTCGGGTAGCTCGTATATTACGGATTGCCAGCCGGCACTGGCGCCTGATCTACCCACATTACGAATGAGATCGATATCCTACATTACATCCCTCCACCACTAATTAATAAGAAAACCGATTAGACATAAACACAATATACCTACCAAACTTTCTGTAATACCTACTTAACTATATTTCACAACTTTCGTATCTAAATACTTAACTAAATCCTTAGATATTTAAGAAGAAATACACTTTATTGGAAAGGAAATATAAACAGAACAAAAGTGTGGCGTAGCGGCTAGGATAGTCGCCTCGCCGCTCCATGTCCCGTGTTCGATTCTATGATGATATTTTTGTGGCCGATAAATAGTTGTTCTGAGTCTGGATGTAATTTGTGTTCGTCTAATTATATGCTTGTAAAGTACCCCGCGACACAAGGATTAGATTCCCCAGTGCGGGCGTTGTCTTTCATAAAAAAACTAAAAAAAATGCATGGAACAATATTTTGCAATTGGCGGCCTTATCGGGCGGGTTAAAGTGGCCTCGCTCGCTACTACCTCAACGCCCTTATATAAAAATAGCTGTGCCCCGTGGTTTCACCTGTGTTAAACTTTATGAATTAAAGCCTTTATGTTAATCCAGGGTGTCAGCTAACTCCATACCAAATTTTATTAAAATCGCTCCAGCCGTTTGGACGTGAAGAAGTAACAAACACACACACTCACAAACTTTCGCATTTATTATATTAGTAGGATGTTACGATCCACGCATAGAGCAACTTTATATGTGACCCATATATGATAGATCTGAGTCTGGATTGATAATTTTACTAAAGTACCCCGCGGTATATATATTCAATCTCTGAACGCCTTAAAAAGAGCTCAACCATATGGATAGGAATTTTCTAATCAGGAAATTACATTTTATAATATTTTTCATCATCAATCATTAATTCCAAGCTTATACTTGAAAAACAACCTGTGTATGTTTATGTATGTATGTAAATTTTATTATCAAGCTTAATAAAAGTGTCACAAGTTGATTTTGTTACGTATTCGACTTTTTGATTATATACTTAAATGACAGAGATAACAAATGTTATGCAACTAAGCCTCATCAGTTTCAAAATACATAGATAAAACCAACTCTCCCTTTTTTAGGGTTCCATATCCAAAGCGTGCCAACAGTATGTGTGGAATTCCGTGAACATTCAAATTGTTCATTTTAAAGCGAAGAATATACGATCTTAAAAATGTTTAAAGTTTAAGTAATTGATCATACCAATAAAATGTAATTGATGACGGGCCGGTTAGCGAGGTTGGTAAATGCTTGCCTTTCACGCCGCAGCGCAGGTCCTGGGTTCGATTCCCATCCAGGATAGATATTAGTGTGCTTGAACTTGTTTTGTTATACTGAGTCTGGATGTAATTGTCTATATAAGTATGTATTTTAAACAGAAAATTTGTATATAAGTTATCCAGTTTCCATGGTAGAAGCTCTGCTTAGTTTGGGATTAGATTGCCGTGTGCGAATAATGTCCCAGGATATTATTTAATGATACGTATATGAACAGCATCCACTATTAAGTCAAAAAGAAGTTTCTCTTATCCTCACAACGAGTTAACGTAGACCGAGCCTTAATGGACTCGATCTATGTTAACTCGTTGTTAACATAGACCGAGCCTTAATGGACTCGATCTATGTTAACTCGTTGTTAACATAGACCGAGCCTTAATGGACTCGATCTATGTTAACTCGTTGTTAACATAGACCGAGCCTTAATGGACTCGATCTATGTTAACTCGTTGTTAACATAGACCGAGCCTTAATGGACTCGATCTATGTTAACTCGTTGTTAACATAGACCGAGCCTTAATGGACTCGATCTATGTTAACTCGTTGTTAACATAGACCGAGCCTTAATGGACTCGATCTATGTTAACTCGTTGTTAACATAGACCGAGCCTTAATGGACTCGATCTATGTTAACTCGTTGTTAACATAGACCGAGCCTTAATGGACTCGATCTATGTTAACTCGTTGTTAACATAGACCGAGCCTTAATGGACTCGATCTATGTTAACTCGTTGTGTTTCAAATTTATGCTTAACAACATATAACAATAACTTAATACAAGGTCCGTCATAATAATAATACCTTTAATATAGACAGAACCATTGACAATGTGTAGTAAAAATATTAGACTTTAAACTAGATAATTAAACTTAATCTCTTGACAGTAACTTGATACGAGCTAGCTAAATATCATTTGTGTAATAAAATAAATTTTATAAATGTTTTCATACAAGATGTACCTAAATATCTATGTTACTAGAAATAATATCTAATGTATACAACTATATTACTACAAACATGTTCTGACTATTTACAAGCGCTTTTTTAAAGTCTACGTGAATAAAAACCTTTTTTATTTATTTATTTTATTTATACAAGCTAGCTAAATATCACAACTATTATAAAATAAATTGTGTAACATTTCGTGTACCTAAATATCTGTAATAAGTAACTAGAAATAATAACTGTATAACTACAAACATGTTCTGACTATTTACAAGCGCTTTTTTAAAGTCTACGTGTATAAAAACCTTTTTTTTTATTTATTTTATCTATTTTATTTTGTTTTGTTTCGCTTCGTTTCGTTACACTCACAACCTTTCGCCTCTATAATATTAGTTCACACTAATATTATAGAGGCGAAAGTTTGTGAGTGTGCGTGTTTGTGAGTGTGTGCCTTGTAAATAGTACTCTAATAACAAATGGGCTCAGCTAAGTGTCTACAGAAAAAAATAATATATAGTCATAGTGAGCTCGGCCAGTGATAGGTACATAAGCTGGGCTATAGAGAGCGATAACTTTTCTTATGATGAACTTCATCAAAATTACATAACCTACGGGTTATATAACATTAAGTGTTATTATATTATATAGTATAGCTCTATTATAAGCGACAACCTTTCTTTATGATTAACTACGCTTTAGCCAGTCTACTGTCTCTTATGTTGTATTCTAGTAAATAAATGTCTATAGTGAGCGATAACCTTTCCTTATGATGAGCGCAGTCTATTCCGGATACAGAAAGCTCGACCTTAGCTAGTATCTTATATAATATATGCTGTTTCATATATACCAGTAGTACTCTAGTAATTGTTACTCGAGGGAAATTAGTGAGATTAAGTATTTAATTTTGTAGGAATTATTATATCTAGCTGTCTCTATATCCCTGTTCGTCCCTACTCCCGAATTCGCACGGGAAGGTTATCAACGGACCTAATTTAATTCATTATGTTCGCATTCGACCCTTTCACGACAAGCTGTAAATGTCCCCATGCAAAATTCCTTAGCCGGGATTATTAATGTGGTCTCAAACAGACCGTTTTCCACACGGTTTTTTACGTTTAGAAAATGAAAATTTTAATAGACAATTCTTGTAATTAAAATGTATAAATCCACATAAAAAGGTAGGTATTTTTTAAAAGACAACGCCCGCACTAGGGAATCTTATCCCTGTCTACTTTACAAACATATAATTAACGGACACAAATCACACCCAGACTCAGAACAACCATTTATGGGTCACACAAATAGTTGTCCGGCGCGGGACTCGTACCTGAGACACGAAGCAGCGAGGCGACTGTCTTATCCGCTGCGCCACACGTGCAGATACATTTACAGCTCTACTTATCGAATGGGCAGTGGTTGGTCCAGTGTCAGAGTTGTTGAAGCCACCCAACTGACTGCAAGCTGGGACTGAAAGCTAATCGTGTCCTCCGAAGCATACATGATGTTCAGAAATTAACCACTTTCGCGGTCACCCATTCATGAACTGTCCGCGTACCTAGTGCTTAACTTCACAAATGTCTTATGGAAGGGTCAGAGAAACTGGCTATGAGGGCCTACGTAGGCATAATGGGTTAAGTATATACAAATTTAATTTATTGATTTATTCTAAATTTTACTTCCTACAAGGCAGTAGAAATCTTTTAAATTCGTCGACATAGAATTTTATTACTAGCCAATATAGCAGTTTCCACTGCCTTACGAAAAGGTTTTTAGATTTTTTGCTTTTTAGGGTTCAATGTTAAAATGGTAAAGAGAACCTTTCAGTACGATTTAGTGCTTCCATCCGTCTATCACAACGGTATATCACAGCGTCAGTGAAGCAACTAATGCAAGCGAAAATTAATAAAGATAAAAAGCTTAGCTGGTTCATCACAATATCAAATCAATAACATCAGCTAAAATCTCGTCAAACACAAACATTGAGTCCAATCATACTATACATTGCATAACTCAAAACAGTTCAGTAATTCTGTGAACTATGAACTCAAAGTGACAGCGGCGAATATCAAAATATCATCCCACCATCTCATCCCGTGGGGGTGCAGAAGTCGACCCGAGGAAATATCCACCAGAAGACGGGCAGCAGCTTCCTTCTGAGTACTGTGACCATCTTACTGATCGCCAACCCGTCTGTAAAGCGTGGTGATCATGGCATATAAGGTAATTCTAGGAGGAGGCTTCTCAAATAGTGGACTTCTTTCAGCTGTAATGAGGTGTGTACACAACGTGTCATGGGTAGGTATTAAGGAAAATTCTTAAAGTGTCGTCCGGAACAGTCGACAAAGTTTATCCTCAGAATAGTCTCGTCGCTTTTGTGGGTAGACCTCATTAAAACTTGAATAAGGATAGCAAAAGTTGATCTTTTCTTTTTTATGACATATCTTTTATGTGACATAACATTCGATTATATTGCTTGAAAGATATTAAGTAAAATCATTATAAGCTGTTTTATTGGTAACCAGGATAGAAGATCACAAGGTCGTTTCTATTTATATGATAATCTAAACAACTGACAACTACAACGTCGTCGCTATTTTATTTGGTAGGTACAATACAGAAACATATTAAAGCATAGTCACGTTGTCTTGTATGTCCATCATGAGATCCGTCATCAATCAGTTACCTGCCTGATAAGACTTTATCAAAACTTACTTATTGAGCCCATTGTCTTAAAACATTACTTACAAATATTACAACTTAAAAAAAAATGTATATATTTTAATGTAGGATTCCTTCAGAGATGCTTTTTATCCCAAAAATATTATTATAATTTAATGAGATTGTTTATTGGTATTTTTACTCAGTTCATGACGTAGAAGCTTATGAAAAACAATGCCAGCAAAATCTCAATAAATTATAATATATTTTATTTTGAGATTTAAAAAATAGGAGGTATTCAATTTTTTTTATATAATTTATTTTTCTTATCTAATTGTTTAGACATAAACCTGTTTATAAGCAGATCATATATAGGCATTAATCATATAATCTAACATGAAAAATAAAATTAAAACTACATTATTATATCAACCCAGAACTATTCAACATTGAAAAGAAACTGTCGACCAAAATATCAAATAATGCATTACAGACTCTCTATTGATACAACTTTATGACATTCCTTCAATTTAGTTTGAAATTGTGCAAAACTGAATGCAACTCTGAAAGAAGTAAAAATAGCTAAATATATTTTAAAATTTTTACAACATAATAATCGTCAATTTCCGTAAAAACTTAGAAATATACTGTAGTTTAATCTGAGTAATATACAAATAAAGTATTTTTTCAATGATTCTAATATGTATTTATATTAAGACGGCCGCGGTGATAAGATATTACCCAATACAAACTGACACTCATAATATCTAAGATTCTGATTCACAAGAATCGTCACTGTTCTTTTAGTCCTTTGCCTCTGTTATTTAAGGACTTTATTCATACTCATGGCAATAAACAACCGGTGAGCAGTTTCCTAAATATGTAAAAATAATAATAAAATCAGAGAAATATTTTAAAAGTTGCCTTATAATGTGTGCATGCTTTTATAATATACATATAAAAATACATTAAGATCACAAAACAAATACATATACGACAGTAAGTTATATTATTTGACTATCCTTTTGGTCTAGACGTTAGTGACCTTGACTAGTGACCTTGACTACTAAGACAGAGGTCATGGGTTCGATCCTCATCCAGGACGAATCTTTGTGTGATGAACACGATTATTGGTTCTATTTTGTCTGTAATATTATTATATATAAGTATAAGTTTCACCCGCGCTAAAGTAGTTTTGACGAAAAAGGGTAACAAACCTACATCTATACTCACAAACTTTCGCGTTTATAATATTAGTAGGATATTTATAGTTGCCTGGTTGCCCTAGTACTGGTTCTGCCTAGTTTCGGATCAGATGGCAGTGTTTTAAGTGTCCCAAGATATTTATTAAAAAGACTTGTTTAAACAAATACATTCCTTCATGACAATACAATGTGTACGTACGTGTAAAAAATGATTTATTATCATAATCAGTACTATCGTACTAATATCAATAAGAAATAGTTCGATCAGTTATGTAATTAATAGTAATTTTATTGCAATATGTGTAATTTTATTATTTTTAAAGCTTATGTTTCCTATATACCTATCTGGACATAATAAATTTGACTCACCTATAATGTTTCAAGGAGCAAATTAAGACTATTGACTGTTGTAGTAACTTAAATTATTTACGGTGGGGCAGTCGCGGAAACACAGTAGGTTTACAGACGCGTGAATAATCGATTATCATTTTACTGTCTAGCTGACTGCGGTAATGTTATTTACGAACTGAATTGAATGCATTAATTTATTTAGTTCAATTATTAAACTAGTGAGACATCATTTTTATATATTTGAAATCAATAATAGCATAAAAAAGATGATTAAATATTAAAAAATAAACAAATATAATTTTTTTATTATATTCCTAATCCATTAGTACGTTAATGTTTTATGTACAACTTGTAGATTATAAAAAAAGCGCTTGTAAATAGTCAGAACATGTTTATAGTTTTATAATTAAGCATACATAATTATTATTGGTCGTGGGTTTGATTCCCACCCAGGACAGATATTTGTGTGCATGAACATGTCTGTTTGTCCGAAGTCTGGGTGTAATTACTTATATACGTATGTATTTACAAAAGAGAAGTAGTATAATCAGTTATCTTGTTTCCATAGTACAAGCTCTGCTTAGTTTGGGATCAGATGGTCGTGTTTGAATAATTCTCCAGGATATTATTTTAATATGTTAGATATATAGAGACTCACCTGTATTGGACAGAATTTTATTGAGGTGGAATTCCACCCAAATATTTAAATCTTTCTTGCGGAGACAAATCAGAAAACAAATTGATATCCGACGTTGAACTAAATTCCTTATTACTGTTGACATCATTAATATCTTTTAAATTTGCCACAAAGTTCCTGTAATGAGCTTCATAATCATTTTCGTCTGTATATTTCTTGTTATAGTCCTTAATGAATTTCTTGAATAATTCCGGTGCATCCTTTAAATTATAAATAGGTTTTACTCCATCAAAGGTTTCTTCTTTATCTTCACCGGAAAGGTCCGTTAAAGGTGCATCATCGTAATAATCGAAAGCGCGTTTCTTGATGTGACTTTCGCCAATTCTTAAACTTTGGGCCTTGATTAAAGATATATTTAACTGTATTAAAAGTACAGCCAATGGAATTATAAGGCTCTTCATTTTGTCACGAACACAATTATAACGCACTAGGTGTTTACAACGTCTGATCGTTTGTGTTGTTCAAAGTTGTATGCGTGACCTTAAGAACCTGTTTTGTAAGGAAACTTTTATACTAGTTTTTTGCAATAATAGTAAGTTCTTTATCATAAGATCGATATTAAGCATGGATACGTTGTATAATTTTCCTTTTAAACCGGCTTGCAAGTATATAATTAAGAAGCTTAATATTTTTGTTCTTTTTTATGATCTTGTTTATTGATCTCCGGTATTCTATTCATCTATATATATAAAAATAAAACCTGTTTTCCGTTGTCACGACATCACGCGTGAACGGCTGGACCGATTTCTCTATTTCTTTTTTTATTGTGTTTGTTATTGTCAGGAGAAGGTTTTTATGTAAAAAAAAGAATTTAAAATTGCGCGGAAAATAAGAAAATTTAAGAATACTTCACAACCAAATATTATTTCTAATCTAACCTTAGCCCTTTGGACAATATAACCTTTTTTAATGTAACTTTTTTTTATTTGACATAGTATTGACAGATAGCGTGCCTTAATAGTCATCGGTAAGACAGGACAAGGTCTGTCGGGTCAGCTAGTAGTAGATATAAATGTAAATGAAACATAAATGGCAAAGGTAATTGTTTTTGTTTACGTTTTTTAAACTTTTATTTTTATTTATTCCAGGGTATAATTGATTAACCATTTTTGATAGTTTGTTTTCAACTTAATGTTTACTTACTATATTAAAATAATACAATTAAAAATAGCATTCAAGTCACCACCTGCGTAGGTAGGGTGCACAAAAGCTGGCGATATTACCTCGTAGTCTAGCCAAGCTGATACGCTGTCAATACGATGTCAATTAAAAGTTTATTTTATAAAATAAATAAAATAAAGTCTATTCAATGCCACTATGCCCCTCTGGTGTTATCCATGGCGGGCGGAGATCTTATCTCTTTCGTGCCTTAACATCAGATGAACATGTGATTTAAGCCATGTTCTGACTATTTCTAAGTGCTTTAGTACTAGAAATTAAATCTATAATTGATTAACTTATGGTTATAAGAAATAGTTCTATCAGTTACGTAATTCATTAATATTTTATATACCACTAGCTGTGCCCCGCGGTGTTACTCGCGTTAAATTTTATAAATTTTCTTTGCTATAAACCCCACGGAGCCCGAGACCTTTCCAACGAATGCAAAACCGTGGAAATCGGTTCGTGCGTTCTGGAGTTATACCGTCAGGAAGGAAAACCCGACTTATTTTTATATAGTAGAAAGATATAGTGAAAGCCATTTAGAGAAGTTGAAATTAATATAGTATGAATAATGTGCTGCACAAAATAACGGTATATAAGTGACGGTCTAATAGTCATTGATTGGGCAACTCCAGGAATTTATAAACCAGTTGAATGAAGGAAAATCTAATAATCATAATACGAATTTTCAAGAATATTTAAAACAATATGCCAAAATCTTTAGACGAGTCTGTTCTGTTCCCCTCAATCTTGGTATCTAAAAATATAATACAATGTTCTATAAATATAACAACTACCTGGAAGGTTATCAATACTGAAACAAGTAGACTAAAAATACAAAGATTAATTGATTTTAATTTAATAGAAATAGTATAGATATAATTATGGGAAGCCCGGGCAAGACGCATATGTTAAGGGATAATGTTAATAAAACCACAATGGGATAATTAATAGAACTCTTTGTATTTTTAATTAGTACTATGTTTAATCGTTTTTTTTTATTTGACGGGCCTGTTGGCGTGGTTGGTAGATACGCTGCCTTTCACGCCGGAGGTCGTGGGTTCGATTCCCACCCGGGACAAATATTTGTGTGCATGAACATGTCTCTTTGTCCTGAGTCTGGGTGTAAATTATCTATATAAGTATGTATTTTCAAAAGAAAAATAGTATATGTAGTATATCAGTTATCTGGTTTCCATAGTACAAGCTCTGCTTAGTTTGGGATCAGATGACCGTGTATGAATAAAAAAAAAAAAAAAAAAAAAAATCATCTTTGGAAAATAATCACATAAACTTAAAAACTTTAACGATTTCTATTTTAATTATAAGCATTAACAAAAAGCATCAATTATTCGCTTTGCCCGGAGGGGTCGGGCAAACGGCTATACTCGAAAAGATAAAGCGTAGCCAATTGCTCCGGCACTTTAATATAGATACATATTTTACTTCAATGGCATAAGTTTCGATTCACAAAGGTGTGTTCAATCCTATGATTGTACTCAGCTTTGTGAATGTTTCACAAAGGTGTGTTCAATTTAATAAAAATGGGTCAATTTATATTCGCAACTTGGAAGGAATCGCAAGATGAATCAGGTATTTTTCACGATTTTTCCAAAGCGTTTTATTGAGTACATCATGAAACTCTTGACAGAAAGTTATCAGGAACAAGGCTGTCAAATTTCTGACTTCTTACATAGGGAATAGACTTCAGAAGTTCGTTATATCATATCTATTAGAAAGTAGAAAAGTAACACTGTTGTGATTTAATGGGATTGTGATTGTATATAGTGCCATTTAATCATTATAAAAATTTTGTTTGTTTTGATCGATTCGTCTAAAAATAGTCATCATACACTTCCATTTTTGTAATGAACTATATACCTCACCTTGTGTCATGTGTCTCAAGTACACTTGTGTCAGTAATATAGATTTATTGTTATAGCGAAAATTCCAACTTTCTACTTGTTACGGTTCATGAGACTCAGCTCGCTGACATACGGACAGACGGATAGCGGTAGGGTTCCGTTGGCACCAACGGATACGGAACCGCAACAAAAGACAATCTCCATTTAGGCGTGTCTTTAAAAACAAGCCACTGTCATGTCGAGATAAGCAAAAAACAAAGGCTTATCTGTAGGTCGCTGTGGGCACGTACGTACTGCGGGTAGCGGGAGAATTACCGGTGATTGGTGCGACCTTATCTGTCAATAAAACCTACCAGGTATCTAGAGAAAAGGTTATTACAGATAAGATGGGCCCATGACTTCATCCGTGTGCTAGTCAAAATTATTTATACGATTATGATGATTGCTTAAATGTGTTTCTCTTTTAGTGTGCTTGACGGTCACCGTAGCCTAGTTGGTAGTGCTCCTGCCTACGAAGCGGTCCTGGGTTCGAATCCCGGTAAGTGCAAATATTTGTGTGATGAGCACGAATATTTGTTTCTGAGTCATGGATGTTTTCTATGTATATAAGTATTTATCTATCTATATAAGTATGTATATCGTCGCCTGGTACCCATAGTATAAAGCTTTGCTTAGTTTGGGGCTAGGATGATCTGTGTGAAATTGTCCCCAGATATTATTATTGTTAACTGTGTCCGGTCTAGAAATAATAAATGGACTACCTCATATCTAGTAATTATTTGCATTCTTCAAATTGTCCTTGAATTTAAACTTAACAAAAAAACAATAAATAAAAAAAAGATGATAAATCCCCTAAAAAGTCTGAGCTTTAATTTTTTTAAAGTAATAATCAACCTTTTGTGTCTAACTGTTATCGTTGTAAACACGTACATGTCCCAAATGCTTTATATACCGTGTTAAACGTGTCTAAGGGATCAAAGGACTGTTTACTCCGGATACTAGGTTACAGTTTGTGACCTAAAAGTCCTGTCGGCTTGGTGTGACACGCAGTCATAGACAGAAATCCGGCACCTCCTTTGGCATCACGGCATTGTGGCTCCACACAGTACTGCCGGCACACTAATAATAATAATAATAATATACGCTAGGATTATGACTTGTTAAAATAAGGTTGATAATCTTGTTTCTCTCACAATATTCCCCTGACTGAAAGCTCGCTACGATCACGGCACCCTCGTGTTTCGGGTTCAAGTCCCGCCCACAATATTTTATGCGAACCATAAATTGTTGTTGTTTTTTTATTTATTACGGAAAACAAACAGTAACTCATTGTATACAATTATGTAGTATAAATAAATAAAATATATCGATAAATTATTGCTGGGTCTGGGTGTGCTACTTTTTGTCCGTGAATCACATGTTTGTAAGTACTCGGAATTTTAGGGATTTAAAGTGTTTCTGAAAAAAAACTATTTACAATTAGATTACTCACAGAAATTTAGAACAAGTATTTACTTACTCATAGTATGGGCAGTGGCTACCGAAGTGTCAAGCCGCCCAGTAAGCCTCTGACTAGGCTTAACGGGACCGACGCCTAACGTGCCCTCCGAAGCACGGAGAGGCTCAGAAATTAAACCACTTAGCGGTCACCCAACTATGGACTGACCGCGAGCCTAGTTGCTTAACCTCACCAATCACTAACGAACCGGTGAGAGCATCTGAAGCCTTTTCACAATTGATGATATAATTTACTTTCTGCTTTAATATACACCGGGTTGATCTTTTTTCTTCTTTCTTTGATCTGCGAAAAAATTGTATATGTGACTCTTTAGTTTAGATGTCGTTATAACTGAGAGACGCTGGATGTAAGTAGCCGACCGGCAGTTGTGGAAATTTTCACTGTCCAGCAGTGGACATCGACAACAGCTGACATGATGATGATATCATATAATAATATATATCGGCGCAACAACATTACTTAACCAAAAACAAATGCGTCATAGGAGTAGTTTTAAGTCTTTGTTTAAATTACTCTTAAATAGTTAGTTAAACTTAATGAATTTAGTGATAAAAATCAAGTTACGATTTATAAACCATCTTAACATTTGTACTATTGGTGATTTAAATAGTTTAATTTACATTCGTTCATCGAACAAAGAAAATACGTAACATGTTTGTCGCCGCACATTTCGTATAAATACGGCCGACGTGTCGAGTACAAATCACTTTCGCTCGAGCCGTCGGACTGTACGGATCACCTTGTATCGAAGATTGTTATGGAATAAAACTTCACGAAACATATTTCGAGTTTTACTATCGCCATGAGTAAACAACCTTCAGTGGATAACCAACGTGCAGATAATAGTGACGTCAGTCTTGCTGACGTCATCATGACTAAAGACAACGATACCCCCGTTTCTCCGTTATCAGAAGTGGGATTCAACCCAGAAGATGACCAGTGTGAAAACACCCTCGATGACGACGATAGTGATAGTGTGAGGCAATGAGGTTGCCTTCTGCTAGCCAAAACATTCAGAGTTAAACCCGGATAAGGATAACGTGTACGGCTCCGGACTTACAAAGGACTGCTTTCATGATGTCTTTGAGTCAGGCGGGTTTCGGCGTGGCTGTCACACGTTTTTGACTTTTTGACTTTGTCGGGGTGTACTTACGTACAGCATTTCGACCCTTCAGGATCTTTCGTACTAAGAACCATTACTTTCTATTCTATCCCTAGTGCCCTGAATGCAGTCTGCACATACTTCAGTACGTTTCTTAGGAGTAGCTCATTGTAGTCTCCTGGTGCTGGATATGCCAGCCGCAGGTTGGCTATTCTGTGTCATACCATAGTGGTGGTACTGCTACTATTACACGTAGTTGGTTCCACCTGTACTTCTATTGGGTTTTGAACCAGCTCTTCTCTACTCCTTTTATGAGTTTGGAGTGTTCCTTGATTTTGGTTCACATTTGGTTGTGATTAACTGTGGATTTATCTTTGGGGACTGCTCAAGGGCTATCGAATGGTTGACTGAGTTGTTTTTCGCATTTAGCCTCCTGATTGGGCCATTGTGCGTGGGTTTGTTTGGCTCCTCTAACCATTTTGGTTCTGTCCGCAGGTATAAGACGCCTCGAAGGTTAGGTTTGAGTACTTCCTGTAGTGTCTACGGATCATTTAGGAACGATGCCCGTTGGCAGGAAAAGCTACTGCATTGTAGCGGTATGTTTGCTGGTGATTCTTCAAATTCAGTGCATCCTCTGCAGGGGGCTGTCTGTCGCTACTCTGAAGGAGTGTTGTTTAGTGTGCAGTGCCCGGTAATTGTGCCTATTACCATGCGTAGATCCCTTCTGTTCAGGTGTACTAGACTGCGCGATAGGCGTTTGTTCAGAAATGTCAGAACTCCTTTTGTTTGCTTACATGATTTTGAATCCATTCACTTTTTTTCATTTTGCTGTGTGAAACCAACCAACACCCAACAGCAGGAATCTGTGCTGCGCCATGCTCTACAATCTGGTGATCAGTTAACGGTATCGGCGGGAAACGAATAGTCTTCTCACCGGAATTCTGTTGCAGAACCAACCAAGCCAATTGCATCAACCTCACGAGACCTAAATAACCTTCACAGTAAAGGGCAAGTAACTTAATTCAATAACTCTAAATAACTCTACGAGAACTACTAATAAAGATCTCCTACGATCACAGCACCTTCCTAATAATATTTCCTTGTATTGTGCCACTGTGTTATCAGCCACTCAAACACAACTCCTTCTCCTTAATCTACGAGAACTAAACCTACCCTCACCTTCCTAACCTTATTTCCTTGTATTGCGCTACTGTATGCCACTGTGTTAACAAGCTCCAGAGCACAATATGACACCACTCCTTTTTCCTTAATCTACGAGAAATCTACGAGAACTCTACGAGAAATCTACGAGACCTCTACGAGAACTAAACCTACCCTCACCTTCCTAACCTTATTTCCTTATATTGCGCTACTGTATGCCACTGTGTTAACAAGCTCCAGAGCACAATATTACACCACTCCTTTTTCCTAAATCTACGAGACCCTCCGAGAACTCTACGAGACCCTCCGAGAACTCTACGAGACCCTCCGAGAACTCTACGAGACCCTCCGAGAACTCTACGAGACCCTCCGAGAACTCTACGAGACCCTCCGAGAACTCTACGAGAACCTCCGAGAACTCTACGAGAACCTTCGAGAACTCTACGAGACCCTCCGAGAACCTACTCATTGATATTACCAAAAGACAGCAACACAAGTTGCTTACAGACTCACTACTCAGAGAAAAATTGTTTCGTTCTTTTCAGGTCTACGAGAATCCATAACCATCTACGAGTATCCATAAGAATCTACGAGAACCAACGAGGCTGGTGCAGAGCGCGCACCGCCTTTCAGAATGGCCGTATCGGCGCAACAACATTACTTAACCAAAAACAAATGCGTCATAGGAGTAGTTTTAAGTCTTTGTTTAAATTACTCTTAAATAGTTAGTTAAACTTAATGAATTTAGTGATAAAAATCAAGTTACGATTTATAAACCATCTTAACATTTGTACTATTGGTGATTTCAATAGTTTAATTTACATTCGTTCATCGAACAAAGAAAATACGTAACATGTTTGTCGCCGCACATTTCGTATAAATACGGCCGACGTGTCGAGTACAAATCACTTTCGCTCGAGCCGTCGGACTGTACGGATCACCTTGTATCGAAGATTGTTATGGAATAAAACTTCACGAAACATATTTCGAGTTTTACTATCGCCATGAGTAAACAACCTTCAGTGGATAACCAACGTGCAGATAATAGTGACGTCAGTCTTGCTGACGTCATCATGACTAAAGACAACGATACCCC
This sequence comes from Pseudoips prasinana, assembly GCA_951640165.1. Lineage (NCBI taxonomy): Eukaryota > Metazoa > Arthropoda > Insecta > Lepidoptera > Nolidae > Pseudoips > Pseudoips prasinana. The sequence goes on from OX621240.1 coordinate 22,951,270, forward strand.
CGTTTCTCCGTTATATATAATACAGTATCGGTAACCGTAGCATTATAATTGGACGATACCATACTATCGATACAGATGCCAAAACAGTAGGCTTTTTTAAGTAATGGAACAATTTCAATAAAAGAATTGGATTTGAGTAAATTTTAATAATTATTGAGTTGCAATGACATTCATATTTTAAAATTAAGAACGTGTTCATTTTTAGATAAGATGCACTATTACCAAGTTCATAAATAAAAATACATTTCGATTAATATGTAGATTTATCTATTTTTATGACATTTAAATATATTAGCTACGTTATATATTCATTCGTCATCGACTTTTAATAGAAGTATATTTACGAGCCTGGCCAGTTGGTCTACTGGTTACTGACCCTGACTGCTAATCCAGAGGTCGCGGGTTCGATCCTGCGCCAGGTCTATTATTTGATGCAATGAGCACGTTATTTGTTCATTGTCTGTGTGTAAATTGTCAATCTATATATATAAAAATCAATGTCACTTTTCGTTGTAATGTTATAACTCAACAACGGCTTTACCGATTTGGTTAATTTTGGTCTTGAATTATTCGTGGAAGTCCAGGGAAGGCTTGTACGTAGAGAAAATTTTAAAAAAAGTCTTGAAAAAGTCTAAAATCAACATCTTTTAGCAATTTAAAATATTTTTTTGTTTGAATAAATGAGCTTAGTAATCATTTTTTTATTACTATGCCTTATACGTAGCGAAGCACGTACCGGGCCGCTAGTAATATATACATATTATAGAAACAGATGTATTGAGAAATATGTGAGTAGCTATGTTTATCAGTTGTCTGCATGGTACAGGCTCTGTCTAATCTCAAAAAGCTGTCTAGTTTGGAATTTGATGGTAGTGTGTTAGTTGGCCTAAGATATTTATTTATATATATGTGTAGGTAACAATGCCTTTATAATACTGTCTGCCTGGTCGAATTTCAGCCACGGAGGCTATTCTTAATAGAACCTAGCCATCTGACATAAAATATTATAGTGCATAAGTGGTGCGCAAAACACAAGGCTCTTTCTTATCCATTACTCCCATGAGTAGATGACGACCAGAATCAATGTTATTAAACTTTTGCGAGTTGTACACATTTTTTGGGTTCCGTAGCCAAATGGCAAAAAACGGAACCCTTATAGATTCGTCATGTCTGTCTGTCCGTCCGTATGTCACAGCCACTTTTTTCCGAAACTATGAGAGCTGTACTATTGAAACTTGGTAGGTATGTAGATGTATTCTCTGAACCGCATTAAGATTTTCACACGAAAAAAATCTATAATTTTGGGGGTTCTCCATACATAGAACAGAAAATCAATTTATTTTTATAATAAGACTCTTCTTAATGTAATACTACATTTTCATCGATATTTTAATAAAATAATTTATTAACATATTGAATGACATATAATCTAGAATCAGGAACCAATATAGACTTTAATAACATCGCTCAAGGCAATAAAATTAGTTTAGTTTAGTAACTATGTAGTTCTTTGTGACGTTTTAATATGTTAATGTCTAGACAATTGCTTTGGGATGACCCAGGTACTGTTCGTTTTATCTAAAAATGATCGTTTGTAAGTTGATTATACTTAATATAATAAAAAATAAGTGCGTTTTTTTAAAGCACTATTTTTGATATATTAATATTTTTTTTCAAAATGATGGTCAAATTGATAAATCAAATGGGTACATGGGATAATACAAACAAAATTTCATTAATTGGTAAAAGAATTGGCTTATAGTGGTTCGCACAATCTGATCACTAAATAAATTAAACGGGATGTGACCACGACCTATACAGCTTGTTCGAAACATCGGGAATATAATAATAAAGGTTAGTCGCGTTAATACCTGTATATATATATGTTATATGTTTCCCAGGAGTGTACGACTAAACGCCGACAGACATTACGCCAACAAATTGTACACCGACAAGATTTTACTTCGACTTTACTCTTCGCCAATTACTCAGAGAGAAACATTTACCAAGTATAATATAGGACCGGTTCGGTTCTGGCACTGTTGTCACGACCAAATCACTACTACTTTTCTTTTGTAAATACATACTCATATAGATAATAACATCCAGACCCAGGACGACACACATGTTCATGCAAACAAATATCTGTCCTGGGTGGGAATTGAACCCACGACCTCCGGCGTGCAAAGCAAGCATTTGCCAACCACTCCAACAAGCCCATCATCAATATTACGAATCAACTTTAAAATCCAGGTAATAACAACGTAATAATCCATGCATTTGACTAGATTCCCAATCTATAGTTTGCACAAAATTAAATGAATATTCCTTAGACAGTTCGTCCTTCACGTTGTAATTAGCTAACTGTTAGAAATATCAGCGCCTAGTTAGCGGTGACTATATCAACACTGTACTGTGTACAATCAACGGCACCATTTGTTTAGGCACCGGTTACTTTAATAGTATTGCCTTTCACATATTTTAGATCTTAAATATAACACCTATTTGAAGTGCTTCTCCGTCCTCAGACTTCTGTCCTTTGGCAACTATTTCATAATGTGCAGAATCGAATTTTCTACTCTACTTCTTGAACCATTTGCCGTGCCCTTTTCGCGGGCCATTAAAAAAAACCAATCCAAATGTTCGGCCACACCATTTCCGGGAGAGGCAAACTAAATTTTAGGGTGTCAACCTTGACCGAAGGCGAGCATCTGCGTACTGTGCGTAATCTCAATTTGCTCTTAGATGACTACTGCAATCTGAATGTATTGATGAATATGAATTAAAATATCTCGTAGTAAAATGTCCAGGGATAACAACCTCTAGATAACAAGGTAAGAAATTGCATGACGTGCATTCGACCCAACGAGTCAAGGGCTCTATGCTCACTCAAAATGCCACTTGCCATTTTACAGAGCCGTAGGAAAGTATAATAAATAAATCCGAAATAAAATACTCTCATAATACATCAAATACATTATTGACGGATTTGAAATATATTAGATGTTAAATATGTTAGAAATACTATTGTGGAAAATTGCCACGCAGTCGGAACTGATTAGATACATAAAACAGGTGACAGCAGCAACGTGTAGCAGAATACTTTGTTGGTTTTAGAGACTGTGGGCCCCACCATCAAGTATCTAGTTGAAGAATGCCCTTAAAAGTGGAATAAGAATGCAGAAAACTGCTAACAATTTCAGCTAAACCGCAAGCAATTGAAACATTTTTATCTCTCGGCAATTGCGTCTCTAGTGTATCGTTTACACAGTACAATGTTTAGACATTCAAACGTGACCCTCGGCTATAAACGTGAAAGTTTTATGTAAATGCGAATCTCCAGTGGTAGGGCATCCGTCCGTATTGCATAAGTTGACTAATAAATTAGTGAGTTGCTCTTGTTGTCCGGAGATAAGTGGGGCGGACAAAGGATTACGTTTTGCGGGGCGTGTCACGATACTAAAGCACCCTTTGTACTGTGCGAGCTGCTGGGAAGACAGTAATTGTGATCCAGTCCGAATGTTTGCTACGGCGGTATAGTACTTAAGAGATTGCTACTAGTGAGACTATAGTGCCTTTATGCATACGGGCGACAAAGACAACACTACTAAAATACATAAATGTGGGTTCATATTCTTTTATTTCGTTCCTCAAAACTGTACCAATGATTTTATATCAGTAACAGTCGCTTTAAAGTATGAAAATTGTACTTGTCTCTGTTCATCCTAGGAACTATATTCACCCAATTTTACCTTACCCTCTGCATTTGCTGCACATTTGCTTTTGTACTTACTCGTTTGATATTTCTTTCGTTGTTCTTTCACAATGTCGCTTATATAGTTAAGCAAGTAAAATAAAACTTTAAACATAGTACATGTACCAGAGGGGATACAAGTCTCTTCTCAGGCAGAATGACAGGACTGCATGAGAGGGTGCGTTTTGAATGAAACTTTATGCAAATTACACTTCAATACGCGAATTGGCTTATCCGATTCATGATCAGGAAGGCCATTTTATCGATACAAATATAAATTTAGGGCTGCGGCTGCTCGTTTAAGTTATAATTGCTGTTTTAAAAACCGTAGAACCGACCTCAACTTTTATTTATGATAACCGGTTTGAATGAAATGTGTATGGGAACATTCGAATGCATTTTCTATGGAAATAAAAAAATACTTTACACAATCGGTTCAAAACCACGGGGAAATCGAGTAAACTGAATTGAAAAAAAAATCTAATTATTCCCAACTAGGTTAAAAAGTGCTTATGTATGTGATAATAACAAATACCAGTCGTTCACTATCAGTCTGATATCGTCCACTGATGGACATAGGCCTCCAAAGGTAATAACCTAATAACGTTGCCATTTGGAGGCATTTTTCGTAGTCTCCGCGCTTGGCATGCTAGTTGGCGACCGCAGTTAGGTGGTAGTTATAGTACACAGGTTGCGCTGCTGTTAGCCGCCTTTTACTTCACCCACGGGATGATATGGGGTGGCCCAGTTATTTTTTCTAGGTCTGAAACCACACGGAGAATATCAGCAGTCCTTACGTTGTCCCTATTTCTAACTTTCATATTCTTATTTTTAGATTCGAGTGCAGCTTCCATGTCCGCATCACCATGGAAGATGCCTTCAAGCTTCTGGACTGAAAAGACTTTGGCATCAATGTCAATGGCGAGTACATCACCTACCTTCGATTTATCGACGATGTAGTAGTAGAACTGTATTTACCTAGGACAGACCATCCAACTAGGTAGGTCCAACTTCAAGAAGGAGGTCAATCATAGAATCGAACTCGGCTGGGCGGCGTTCGGGAAGCTTGCCAGTGATGACTTACGGAACAGAGACGTAGTCGCTCACTATGGGCCTTATCAGGCGGCTCAAGGTCACCCAAAGAGCAATGGAAAGGGCTATGCTTGGAGTTTCCCTGCGAGATCGAATCAGAAATGTTGAGATCCGCAGGCGAACCAAAGTACCTAACCGACATAGCCGTAAGAATTGCCAAGCTGGTCACATAGCTCGTAGAGAGTCGGCTCTACGAGCTATGTGCCCAGCTTTCAGAACCGGAAGACGCAGCGTGGGCAGACCCCCTACAAGATGGACCGATGATCTTGTGCGGGTCGCTGGAAATCGCTGAATGCGGATAGCGCAAGACCGGCAATTGTGGTGATCTTTGGGGGAGGCCTTTGACCAGCAGTGGACGTCTTCCGGCTGATATGATGATGTGTCTTCCAAGAAAGGTGCCCAGTAGCTAGGAGTTTAGAGATTGGTGGTTTTAAGTGACCGTACCTAGGAAAGAACGTAAAACTATCCTGCTTCTTATCTCTTTCAAGTCTTGGTGGACTATTATAGTGAGGAAATAAAAAGTGCATGGAACCGGTCATAGAACTAAAGCGCGACATTTGTTATTTACACGAGGTCAGTATTGATAATAACTTCCTGAAAGACCACCTCAATATACTCGTAGATAGACACGGTGAACTTTAAATATTAGATCTTAATTCAAAATTAAATTAACAATGACGTCTACAAAAATAATAATATTTTCTTAATTTAATGATGACGGGCCGGTTGGTTGGGAGATACTTGCTTTTTACGTCGCAGATCATGGGTAAGATTCTCGCCCAGGATAGATATTGTATGTATTTTTTTATATATTAAAGGATGGCAAACGAGCAAGTGGGTCACCTGATGGTAAGTGATCACCGCCGCCCATGCACATCTAAAAAAAACACATGTGGTGTATTGTTGTAGATGTGCATGAACATGTCCGTTTTTCCTGAGTCTGGGTGTAATTTTTAGGGTTTCGTACCCAAAGAGTAAAACGGGACCCTATTACTAAGACTTCGCTGTTTGTCTGTATTTCTGTCCGTCTGTCACCAGGGTGTATCTCATAAACCGTGATAGTTAGACAGTTGAAATTTTCTGTTTCTGGTTAAATTCGTTGCGGGATCCAAGACAATTCACCGCTCAGTGTCATTTCATTGTGTGCCACTGTTGATCCTGGCTTACAGTGGTGGGTAAGAGGGAGGGACTAGTCAGGATTTAAAAAAAAAAAGTTGAAATTTTCACAGATGATGTATTTCTGTTCCCACTATAACAACAAATACTAAAAAATAAAATAAATATTTAAGGGACGTAAAAAATGAGCAAAAATTCACGTTTGTTGTATGGGGGCCCCCATACAACAAACGTGAATTTTTTGCTCTTTTTTTTAGATATTGATACGGAACCCGTCGTGCGCGAGCCCGACAAGCACTTCGCCGGTTTTATTTATAAATAAATTTAAAAAACACTGGTTTAGTAGGTGATAATCTGGACTGTTATCCATAGTGTCGTTGCCGTTGTCCGCTGCGTGATCTTCAAACTCGTCATAAATTTCCACTAATCCCATGTTATTATTGAACTTAGAAGTCACCTTAGAAGCTAATAATAATAAATTGTTTCAATAATTTTAAGACCATTTTATGTCTCTTTGACCGTCGCAAGTGTTAACCCATTGTAAAATTTAACGAATTTTATAGATTAGAGTCTTTGAATAAAAAATACCAGCCAAGTGCGTGTCGGACTCGCGCACGAAGGGTTCCGTACCATTATCTATAAAAACGGTCACGTTTCTTGTATGGGAGACCCTTTAAATATTTATTTTATTTTGTTTTTTAGTATTTGTTGTTATAGCGGCAACAGAAATTGATTGAGTTGAAATTTTCACAGATCAACTGTAAAAATTTCAACTGTCTAACTATCACGGTTCATGAGATACAGCCTGGTGACAGACGGACAGACAGACAGACAGCGAAGTCTTAGTAATAGGATCCCGTTTTACTCTTTGGGTACGGACCCTAAAAAAGTGTACAAATTTTGAGAAGACTTATGAGCCCATCGCTACCTTCCATCTTCGCTTGACGAACACAGTTTTCACTTATAAGCTCACTGTAGAGAATACCACATCATTTCCTAGTTCCGTCCTCTTAATATTATTATATGCTACATAGAATAACAAGTACTTTTACTATTGTGATAGTTCTCTGCTTTATTTTCAAAAGTAAATAATTAAATAAAATAATTGAATTAATTATAATATATTCGCAATTAGAAAAAACTACAAAAACCGCATTTACACTAATAAGCGTCGAATAATCCCTCCCCATCGCGTAAGGGAATAGTGGCCAGAAGGCTGGCCGCATTGCCACGCTGGATGACAATGCTGATCCTCAGACTCAAGAATAGGCAAGCTTATGGGAAGCGTCGATCAATCTTTTTGTGATAGTTGTAATCGACTTCTTGTTGGAATTTGATTTTTTTTATCATCTCCAAGTAAAACCTGTCCGTGTCCGTATATTAAGTTACCAGGGTCACCTACGCTACTGTATGTTAACTAGTTCGTCTTGTTATTTTGACAAACATGCGATATTTGATAATAACAATATTAGTTCCGGGGTAGTTCGGAGAGCACATTGAGCTATTTATCTTGTTGGTCATCATTAGAATTGACAATCGTTACAAGTATCTTGGTGGTAGTCAAAAGCCGATCCAATTAATATTATAAAAGCGAAAGATTGTGAGTACGGATGTATGGATGTTTGTTACTCTTTAACGCAAAAACTACCGAACGGATTTCGATTAAACTTTGTAGTCATATAGCTTATATAAATATTATTGATCCGTTTGTGATTATGGATGTTTAGATGAATGGATGTTTGTTACTCTAACGTAAAAACTAACGAGCGGTTTTTGATGATACTTTGTAGTAAAGTAGCTTATATATCCGAATAACACAAGTCATAATTTATAATGTTTGAAGAGGGCAAAACTGCCGGGCACAGCTAGTTATTAATTATAGTAATAAAAACTTTATTTCGAGCCAAGCGCAGATAGTGTTAGCAACAAAACTCTTATTAACTAGTGTATGAAGATATAGACCACAGTTTTCTTTACTGAAAAATCCCAATATCACTTTTTGGCCTGATTTGTGACTTGGACCCGTCCTGGTTTCTTGAGGTTGAACATGTCATCAATGAGGCAGACCTGAATTAACACCTTGACTACGATAAATTTCCAAGTCGCGGGAAACCCTGCGATACCCCGCCGTTAACACTAATATTAATGCGTAACTTTAGGTTGATGTCAGTTACACTTTAATTCTGGTACGACTAAACGGTATTGCAGGAATTTAGATAGCTAATACTCTAAATTAACACAGAGTGCAATAAATTGTTAAACCCGGGAAACATCGTGAGGCGTGAGCTTAAATATACTATAGTACAGAACCTTGCCTACCGAGCCCCGGTCATTTTGTCTATAATTCTTCTTCTTAGTGATTTAATGGCAATCTTAATTATTTATAATTGATGAATTTCTACGAGAAGCATACCTTACACTATAATATTTATTGACACCTTTAATTATCAGACAATGAAAAAAAAATACTTTTGTATGAAAAATATTTTTTGCGTATCTTGAGACTTTCTTTTTTAATCTATGGTATTTGCGTATCAGCGAATTGTTTTTGATTTTTTTACACTCTGTCTAAGTATATACATATAAGCTTTACTGTCGTTATACCCTTTTTTTAGTGGTTAAATAATAGGTTTGGGCGCTGTCATGATTTACCCAAGAAATTGCACCAAACTTTTAAAATATTACTGGGTATTCGCAGGTATTGCGAACGTTCATAGACTACGGAGATCGCATACAGATAATAGGCCTAGCATGCAAAAATTAAAAGCCCTTAAAATATAACCATAATCATTTTGCAGCTGACTATTTTAGTTGCAATTATCAAATTTTTTGGGGTCTCGTTATATCATTCTGTCTTTCTCTTTGCTCTGGAGGGAAGTGGAACTACTTTTTGCAAAGCTTCTACTTGTTTCTTTTTGATTAAATTCGTTGCGGGATCCAAGATAGTTGAAGCGATTACCCGAGACATGTCTAAGCCTCCCCGCTCAGTGTTAATTTATTATGTGCCACTGCTGATACCTAATGGCTTATAGAAGTTGCAGTGGTGGGTAAGGGGCCTCCCTCTTGCAACTTCTATAAGCCATTAGTCCCATTAGCGTATTAGTACAGACGTAATAATACGTCTCTGTAATATTTTGAATTTGATCATGTCGCACCGCTCGACAATTAATAAACTCACCCAATCATAAAGAATGATTCCGTGATTTCATTGTTTAAACGGTATAGAGACAATTTGAACTATTTATTACAAACTTATTGTATATAAAGGTGTAATGTTGTTACCTGTTACATAACACTCCTTAGGGAAATCTTCGAGAGCACTTACGTTCATAAATCCCAGATGTCCACAATTCCCATCTAAAATAACAGAGAGCAGAACAGTTTTTTATAACTCTCATCACAATTTTTGCTAGTAAATAAGTGTCAAACGTCCCATTCCTTTTTATTTGGGGTCATCTAGAACCGAATAAATTGCTCTCTATTTCCGGGATCATTTGCTACGCTCCGGGATGCCAATGATATCCTCAAACTTAGCAGATCATCTATGTATTTGTAGGGTCAGCAACAGTAGTAGATGTATCAATACAGTAAATAGTAATAATATTATATAAATTTATAAAAAATACCATATATTATATACATACATACACACACAGACTCACGCCTGTTTCCCAGAGGGGTGGGCAGAGACATCGAGTTTCCATTTGACACGATCTTTGCACACCTCTTTTGCCTCGTTTACTGTCATTATATGTATCATACATGCTCACCGGTTTAGGGTACTTCTGAACTGGCCTCTCTTGAGAACCTCTCCGATTTGGTCAGAGAATATTCTACGACGTCTTCCCCTTCCGGTTGTCCCATTCACACAGACCAGGTATACTACTTTTGTCAATCTTCTTTCATTCACCCTTTCTAAATGCAGGGTTTGGGCATTTAGAAAGGGTGAATGAAATTCTCGGCATAGTTGCCTTTTTATATCTTTGTAACTACATTCGATTTCACACCACAACGCTCTCTTACATCAGTATTTCGTATTCTGTCCCTCAAAGTCACACCACATATCAGGGCTCTCATTGCCAAATACCATATGCTGCAACAAAATAAATTTATACTTAATTTCTATGTTTAAGTTAACAACTTATCAGTATATTTTGAATAATTTGTAATTTATTCGTCGTCTTATTCTTATTATGATTTATAATAATAATAATATGAAATAAATGGACTCATTAATTTCATTTAAGTTTCTGTTACAATCATTAATAGAATTCATATTTTTATAGTGTTCATTATGAAACTGTACACGTGTGGCTAATTTTAAATATACTTTTCCAAAGTATTTTTATTATACATCGCATGTGTCGCGGTGACGTTTAATAGATGTGGATGTAATCCTATAATATACATTTTATAATGCCATGTATACTGTATTCATGCAGAATTTGTATAGAGTATGGACAATTATTCGGCCGCTCACTAGTGGCGTTATTAGAAGGCTTAAGGTCACCTAAAGAGCAATAGAGAGGGCTATGCTCGGAGTTTCCCTGCGAGATCTAATCAGAAATGTTGAGATCCGCAGGCGAACCAAAGTAACCGACATAGCCGTAAGAATTGCCAAGCTGAAGTGGCAGTGGGCAGGGCACATAGCTCGTAGAACCGACGGCCGTTGGGGCAGAAAGGTTCTCGAGTGGCGACCACTAACCGGAAGACACAGCGTGGGCAGGCCCCCTGCAAGATGGACCGATTATCTTGTGCGGGTCGCTGGAAATCGCTAGATGCGGATAGCGCAAGACCGGCAATTGTGGAGATCTTTGGGGGAGGCCTTTGTCCAACAGTGGACGTTTTTCGGCTGATATGATGATGATGATGGACAATTTGCGTAGAGGCTACTTACGTGGCATCATTTATAATGATATCCCATTTTATTAATATTATGTTACCTTAGTTCCAGCGCAGTTACTTATCTTGCTGACCGTACCAAGTGTAGAATGCTTTGATATAATAATATCCGGATTTAGACGGGTTTGTTGCTATTTATGTGATAAAGGACGTGTTTTTTGATATTATTAAATATACATATTTATATGCTGGACAAGTTTTCATAATAATATCAGTGTATCATTATTTGAACTGTCTAACTATTACGGTTAATTTTATTTAGCCAGACAAATGGACGGACAGCGAAGTGTTGGGAGGGTCTGTTGGTACCCTTAGGAAACACTAAAAAGAATTAGCCAAATTGCTATATCACATTTTTATTTTGAATTTGAGTACATATCTACCACAACAAATCTATATAAAAATATTTATTCTATAAATTTATTCAAACAAAAAATTGAAAACTCAATGATTATATAAATGATTAAAACATGACAAGTGGGTTAGTAAACTGATTAAATTAACTCTGATTTTTGAACAACATTTGATATTTAATCTGATTATAATACACTAGGGACATTTAAGAATATTATACTTAAAACTGACGTGAGTATTTAATAAATGTAGTAAATAAATTGTACGGGTAACTCGCGGACGGAGACGCCATGCGGGTTTCAAATATAAATACGCACGTGAGGAGTTCCAAGCTAACTAACACAGAAAAATCTGTAATGTGTAACTCGCGGACTCGAACTCCCTAACAGATTAGTACTGTAGGCCGAGTCCAACATAATGTCAATTACGTAAGTTACCCGTTACAGTTTTCACGACATTTTAGAAATAATTAATAATAATAATAATAAAGCTATTTATTCCAACAAGTATTAAGTAAGTAAGTAATCTTTATTTCGCTCAACCAATTATAAATTGTCGACCAACATTCCTTTCTCCATTGGTCTTTCCCGTTGTGTAGCTTCAATGATCCATCTTCTGTCTGGGTATCGTCGTAGAAACATTGTCATAAGGAAAACAAAACAAATATTTTTTTTGTGTTGCGGGGTACTTTACAAACAATTGACGAACACTAAGTACAGACGCCAGCACATCCAGCACCCGAATCTGTCAAATATGTTTTATCGACATAAGCATAAGGACATTTGACAGATTGTGGTAGCTTGATGTGCTGGCGTCTGTACATCTAGACTCAAAACAACTAGTTGTACCTACTGCGCGACGTTTAAACCCGATACTCTAAGCAGAAGGCGACTGTCTTAACTGCTGCCCCATACGTGTACTTTCGATATTTTGTCTTATTAATTTAGAACCAAGAAATAAATATTGTTTAAAACAAAATATCCGTAATATATTACGCACCCAGATGTATGGTCTTAATTAGGTGTAATTATGTTAAGACAGGGAAACGTTATATGTCTCACATTTTGTAAACGTGAAACTTAAGTAGGTATTCTAATTAAGATTTGTAACATTCTATAATTTGAACCACCTGAGACAAATAATGAATTAAATTGGAAACGGCAAATCAAAACGTGGCACAGCGGCTTAGACAGTCGCCTTGCCGCTTCGTGTCGCGGGTTCGAGTCCTGCGCCGGACAACTATTAGTGTGACCCATAAATAGTTGTTCTGAGACTGGATGTAATTTGTGTCCGTCTATTATATTATTATGTTTGTAAATTACCTCGCGACACTGGAATTAAATTCCATAATGCGGAAGATGTCTTTAAAAAATAAATAAATAGAAGCATGACCAAGTTTTTAGGATTCCGTGCCCAAAGGGTAAAACGCGACCCTATTACTAAGACTTCACTGTCTGTCCGTCTGTCACGAGGCTGTATCTCATGAAACGTGATAATCAGTTGAAATTTTCACAGATAATGTATTTCTGTTGCCGCTATAATAACAAATACTAAAAAACAAAATGAAATAAATATTTAAGGGGGCTTTCATACAACAAACGTGAATTTTTTGCTTGTTTTATAGATAATGGTACGGAACCCTTCGTGCGCGAGTCCGACTCGCACTTGGCCGGTTTTTATTTATTTCTTATATTTGCTAACAAGTTGGTATACAAGCATATGGTCCGCCTGAGAATACCGTATCTATATGACGACACAGACTTATTTTATTTGGCAAAAATATAATTATAACTAGCTGTGGTGTTACCCGCGTTAAATTTTATAAATTTTCTTTGCTATAAACCTCACGGAGCCCGAGAGCTTTCCAACGAATGCAAAACCGTGGAAATCGGTTCGTGCGTTCTGGAGTTACAGCGTCAGGAAGGAAAACCCGACTTATTTTATATAGTAGATTTATTATAGTTGAGTTAGTTGTCCATTGGCGGGCCTATTGGCGTGGTTGGCAAATGCTTGCTTTTCACGCGGGAGGTCGTGGATTCGATTTCCACCCAAGACAGATATTTGTGTGCATGAACATGTCTGTTTGTCCTGAGTCTGGGTGTAATTATCTACCTATATAAGTATGTATTTACCAAACAAGTAGTATATGTAGTATATCAGTTATCTGGTTTCCATAGTACAAGCTCTGCTCAGTTAAGATCAGACGGCTGTGTGTAAATAATGTCCCAGGATATTATTATATTATATATATTAATTTAAAATAAGGATGACCTGACACTTATTTTATTTTATCTCCATATTAAAATAAGGCTTCACTCCCGCGATACCGACCCTTATCCTTCCCTGATGAGCATAGGTGGTTACTCTACCGCTAGAAGTACAAGATAATATTTTTTTTTATATTCTTTTGCAATTCATATATTTTGTGATACAATTTTATATTATATCTTATATTATTTCCTGGATGTCTTATTTTTATTTCATAGTTTTTCATTTCCTTACATAATTTATTATGTTTTGTTACACCGTCATATATATTTCGGATGGCCGTTGGCCACAGTTGAAAATTAGCGCTACAGTCATCTGTGGCAGAATGCTGAACTGTGGCCTTTTATTCACTAAGGTGCTTAGTATGGGTACCACATCGAATAGGTGCGTAACATTATGGATAACAGAAAAATGTATTCATTATTATTTATAAGTATCAAATATCTATGTAGTTTTCTGTGTGTTGTATACCTATTGCCTAATTTATATTGATGTACCTTATGTGTCTAATAAATATATATTCTTTCTTTCTTTCACATGTGTTCAAAAAGTCAGTGGTTGAAATTATCCTATTATATAATATTGTAAACGCGAAAGTTTGTAAGTACGGATGGATGTTTGTTACTTTCACGTAAAAATTACTGAATAGATTTTTATGCAACTTTACAATAATATAGCTTAAGTATACATCAAGGCTACAATTTATAAAGATATTCTGTGAATTGTCCAAAATATGACGCTAAGTGTCCAGTAAGTAGGAAAAAATGTACCATCTGTGAGCTATTCTGGCGTGCACTGCCATAACCGCTAGAGCTAGACATCCTACTAATATTATAAATGCGAAAGTTTGTGAGTATAGATGTATGGATGTATGTTTGTCTCTCTTTTACGCCAAAACTACTTTAACGCGGGTGAAACCGCGGGCATAGCTAGTATGAATTAAATCAAAATTACCCCGATTAAAACAATAATTATTGTTACTTAAGGCGGATTTCATTGATACGAATGTCATCTGAACTGGTAGAAGGAACATGTTCCTTGGTAACTGTACCTGCTATTTGTATTTTTGGGAATCTTGTATTGTCTCGGTTGTTGTTTTTGTCAAGTCACGTTCAACGGTTGCTTAATCATGAATGACATGTTTACGTATTCAGGAGGCCCTCCTCGGCTAACGAGAGACACGATAACTTTACAAACGTCGTAATCTTGAATTCCCGAAGGCGTAGGTACTCTCAAAGTTGATTATCCGGGATTTCAAATTAACATATTAGCGATGTTCTGGGTTGTTCGGTGTAAAGGGTGCTGGGTACAGTCAAACCAAATTAAAAACGCCCTTATTACTTGCGCTATAGAGACGTTGTTGAGGTCAAAGTGTGTGTACTGACATGATGGTACTTGTCAAAACGATACCAATCGTAAGGAGAAAATTAAGGCTTATTTGTTGTAGTCTGATTTCTTTATCCTAAGTTTGTTGACTATGTAGAGATGCCAGCACATCAAGCTACCCCAATCTGTCTAATTTCCCCAATTGAAAGTGAATCTTATGCTTATGTAATAAAGTTGAGAATCTATAAAACAAATTTGACAGATTGGGGGTGCTTGATGTGCTGGCGTCTGTACATCTATTCTCGACACGGAATAGACTAAAGTCTACAAAGAAGACAATTCTAACAAGGACTAAGAAATGGAAACTGAACTGGCCGTTCAAAAATGGTTAAAAGGATTATGAAGTGTTTTTGTATAAATTACCAAGTCAGCAAACAATACAGCCAATTCAATGGTAAGCAGTTACGATGGCTTATGGTGCTTGTACTACGGCACATATATCACTCATACGTTTCCGACCCTCCTCAGTGAGCTTGGCATGTGATCTGATTTTCACAAAATTAACATGTTAATTATATTACCTGAAGTATTAACGTTGGCGACCTAGAAAATTTGTAGAGTGGTAAAATGGCAGTGGAACTGCTAGAAAATCTCCATCTCTTGAGTAACGAATAAAACGTACTGTGAAATCCCCCAGCGAGTCTACATAAACTCTAAGGTACCATACTTATTAAATTACACTAGATCCTTGTTATACGTTACCTTAGAAATACAGACGCCAGCACATCCAGCTACCCCCATCTGTCAATTTTCTTTTCTAGATTTTCAACCTTATCACATAAACGTAAGGTTCACTTACAATTGGGGAAATTTGACAGATTGGGGTAGCTTGATGTGCTGGCGCCTACACAACAAACAAGCAAGTGAATCTTAAACGAAGCAATGACAGGTCTTTGGAACAACTCTTACAACCACACTGTCTTACAAGTTACGTCCATAAACCAAATATTATGGTACGACCCCAAGCTTCAAAAGCAAATCAATAAGCTTCAAAATCGCTTCGAAATAGTCCGAAAATGGAATCAATTATAATACTAGTATATATCGGCGCAACAACATTAATTAACCAAAAACAAATGCGTCATAGGAGTAGTTTTAAGTCTTTGTTTAAATTACTCTTAAATAGTTAGTTAAACTTAATGAATTTAGTGTTAAAAATCAAGTTACGATTTATAAACCATCTTAACATTTGTACAATTGATGATTTCAATATTTTAATTTACATTCGTTCATCGAACAAAGAAAATACGTAACATGTTTGTCGCCGCACATTTCGTATAAATACGGCCGACATGTCGAGTACAAATCACTTTCGCTCGAGCCGTCGGACCGTACGGATCACCTTGTATCGAAGATTGTTATGGAATAAAACTTCACGAAACATATTTCGGGTTTTACTATCGCCATGAGTAAACAACCTTCAGTGGACAACCAACGTGCAGATAATAGTGACGTCAGTCTTGCTGACGTCATCATGACTAACGACAACGGTACCCCCGTTTCTCCGTTATCAGAAGTGGGATTCAACCCAAAAGATGACCAGCGTGAAAACAACCTCGATGACGAAGATAGTGAATGGCGCTTACTTGGGGAGCAGCTAAATCTATTGAATCAAGCGTTATTCAGTACCGTAGAATGACGTGGACCAGCTTTAACAAGATGTTTGCTGCCAGATGCGGCACTGCGAGCCACGAAAAAACTGTCCTAGCCATAGCAGCAAGGAAGGCAGTACCAGCAACATGCCTGGTTCATTGCTGGATAGGCACGTTAACGTCTGTGTCGTTGACACACCAGAGGGCTGTACAATTTTTTAACTTTTAGCAAGTGAGTTAGTCAGCATAGGCCGAGTGCAGATACTACAATATTGCCAGAAGAATGTATTTTCAGGAACATCACACAAGGCGTGTGAAGAATGTAGTAAGATTAAACAATCGAGCACCCAAGCTGCTACATCAACTCATCATCTGATAAACAAAAACCAACCAACACCCAACAGCAGGGATCTGTGCTGCGCCATGCTCTACAATCTGGTGATCAGTTAACCGTATCGGCGGGAAACGAAAAGTCTTCTCACCGGAATTCTGTTGCAGAACCAACCAAGCCAGTTGCATCAACCTCACGAAGACCTCAACAACCTTCACAGTAAAGGGCAAGTAACTTAATTCAATAACTCTAAATAACTCTACGAGAACTACCTACTAATAAACCTACGATCACAGTACCTTCCTAATAATATTGCCTTGTATTGTGGCTCTGTATTCCACTGTGTTATCACCCACTCAAAGCACAATATAACATAACTCCTTGTCCCTTAATCTACGAGAACTCTACGAGAAATCCACGAGAACTCTACGAGAAATCTACGAGAACTCTACGAGAAATCTACGAGACCTCTACAAAAACTATACCTACCCTCACCTTCCTAACCTTATTTCCTTGTATTGCACAACTGTATGCCACTGTGTTAAACAAGCTGCAGATCACAATATATAACACCACTCCTTTTCCATTAATCTACGAGAACTTAATCTACTTTTACCTACAAAACTAACAAACTAAAAATAATGATAATAAGCCAACACATGTGTAATGTGACTTGGTTATTGCAATATCTCTATAACTATTAATGAGCAACTTAGTTGCTTACAGGTACCAAACTCAAAAGCAAAACTTTATTGTTTCAGATTTAAAAGGACAATGAGAACTGAGGCTGGTGCAGAGCGCGCACCGCCTTTCAGAATGGCCGTATCGGCGCAACAACATTAATTAACCAAAAACAAATGCGTCATAGGAGTAGTTTTAAGTCTTTGTTTAAATTACTCTTAAATAGTTAGTTAAACTTAATGAATTTAGTGTTAAAAATCAAGTTACGATTTATAAACCATCTTAACATTTGTACAATTGATGATTTCAATATTTTAATTTACATTCGTTCATCGAACAAAGAAAATACGTAACATGTTTGTCGCCGCACATTTCGTATAAATACGGCCGACATGTCGAGTACAAATCACTTTCGCTCGAGCCGTCGGACCGTACGGATCACCTTGTATCGAAGATTGTTATGGAATAAAACTTCACGAAACATATTTCGGGTTTTACTATCGCCATGAGTAAACAACCTTCAGTGGACAACCAACGTGCAGATAATAGTGACGTCAGTCTTGCTGACGTCATCATGACTAACGACAACGGTACCCCCGTTTCTCCGTTATATATTATAATTTTATTTAAAATTTAATTCTATAAAATCCATGTTCTGACTATTTACAAGTGCTTTTTAAAGTCTACGTGAGTAAAAACCTTTGTTATTATTTATTTTAATTTTAAATACATTGGAGTATATTGTCTGTGTTATTTCCTCGATTGAGTCCCTCACTCAGTAGAAACACGCTATGTTCTATTTAACTTAAATGTTTAGCACAACCCAGACGTCACGTATAGGTTTACTAGAGCTGACGCAGTAGCATTCGATTGCAAATGTAAACTCCCCAAAGAGTTAACTGGGAGTTTCAAAATAACATAGCTTGTATATAGGCTATAATAAAGTAAACTGTGTTGAAAACATTGATATTTTTAATTGCAAAAACATTCACCAGTTTGCTAAGAGTTGTATTGATTCAATTATGCAATAATTCAACAACTTATATTTAATAAATAATATTATTAATAGATATGATAATTTATTTGTTAATTATTAAAATTATTTAGTCTTTAGTTAAAAATTGTTTCTCTGTTTTTACTTTTATCCATTAGTATATAGTAGTATAGTATTAAATATTGTTTCTTTTTTGTGTTTAGTATATTTTGTGACTATTTTTATGAATGTTGTATACATCTGTAGAGATTTAACACCTAGTCTTAAACTCAATAACTTGTCATCTACAAATGTTTAGTGTTAAGTTGATGATATATTTTTTTTTTTTTTTGATTAGGCAGGGGGAATGCCTACGCATGCCACCCGCAAAAAGTGTCTGCGGGTGGGTATGTCGGACTCGCACCGACTAAACCTAACCTGCCGTGGACTTCTTCTGGCGCCTGATAGGGGGAGGCCCGGGAACGCGGGTATGCTGCTCCGGTGCCCCCCTTTTGCGCCGTGTCCCAGATGGTCGGGACACGCACCCGGGGAGGACTGTGGGTTGCCCTCCCCATTTGCCGACTCCTGCCAGTACGGCACAGCGACTGCGCCACAAACAGTTCGCTGTCTTCCCGGGGCTGCTTGCACGTGGCGGCAGTTGAGGACACTTCTCATACTGCCACCGCAGCCCCGAGGGGAGTTGGGCTAACGGCTGCCGCCGCCACCCTGACGCCTCCTCCGCCTACGAGCAGGATCGGCTCTTTCCCGATCCCGTTCGGCGGCCTCCTTCTGCAGCAAAACTGCCTCACAGAAGGAGATCACGGCGTCCCATTTGGTGGAGTCGCCAGCCAGCATCGCATACACGACTGCTGGCGGCGAAAGATCCCGTCCGATCTCAGCGACCAAGACTCGTCTCTCGGTCTCCCAGGCCGGGCACTCCTCCAGCGTATGCTGGGCAGAGTCCAGGTCGCTCCCGCAATGGTGACAATGTGTCGTCGCTTCTCGGCCGATCCGGCACAGATACTCACCGAAACACCCGTGTCCGGTGAGTATCTGTGTCAGTCTGTAGGTGACGTAACCGCCCTTCCTTCCCACCCAGGCCTCGAGGTGAGGCAGGATAGCACCGACGGCACGTTGGCGCACGTTCAGGCGCAACTCCAGCCGTGCGCTGATGATGTATCTATTATAATAAATAAATAGGCTTGGTGACTTCTAACCATTTGGTGGGTCGTATGTAACATTGCTGATTTACTTGTATAACGCAAAATTACCGGCATCTTTTAGAAATAAATTCTGTACTCATTATCGTCATGTTGGACCAAAGCCGTCCACTACTAAAAAAAAACCGGCCAAGTGCGAGTCGGACTCGCACATGAAGGGTTCCGTAACAGAAAGTATTTCAGTTGATTAAATGAAAGTAAATTGCGGTTTATGAAGTATTAAAAAAAAAACTACTTGCTAGATCTCGTTCAAACCAATTTTCGTTGTTAGTTTCCACGATAATGTATATCATATATTTTTTTAGTTTTATCATTCTCTTATTTTATAAGTTACAGGGGGGGGGGGGGGGACACTCATTTTACCACTTTGGAAGTGTCTCTCGCGCATTCAGTTTAGAAAAAATATATATTAGAAACCTCGATATGATTTTTGAAGACCTATCCATAGACACCCCACATGTATGGGTACGATGAATTTTTTTTTTGATTTTCAGTTCTATGTATGGCGTTCCACCAAATTATTGTTCTTTTTCTATTTTTGTGTAAAAATCTTAATGCAGTTAACAGAATACATCTACTTATCAAGTTTCAACAGTACAGCTCTTATAGTTTCGGAAAAAAGTGGCTGTGACATACGGACGGACAGACAGACAGACATGAAGAATCTATAAGGGTTCCATTTTTTGCTACTTGGCTACGGAACCCTAAAAAGGCCTCCTCCAAATATCTCCACAATGGCAATCTTGCGATACCCTCATGCAGTGGGTAGCAGTGACCCTCAGAAGAATATCGGCCCCTCTTGTGAGGGAATCGACCATGAACCAGAAGACACAGCGTGGTCCACCACATGGTGGAACGACGATCTTACAAGAGTCGCTGGAAGCCGCTGGATGCGGGCAGCGCAAGACTGGTCATTGGGGGGATTCTTGGGAAGCCTTTATCCAGTAGTAGACGTTTTTCAGCTTATGTAATGATGAGGATGATAATGAAAGAGGGTAATATATTTACCGGGATTACTTTCATGTTCCACACACATCCGGGGTCGTCGAGAATACGGTGCTCGGGGTTGTCAAAAATTGGACTAGGAATTGGATTGATAATTTTCATCCAATTCCTAGTCCAATTTTTGTCAACCCCGAGGGTTATTTTTTCATCAGGGTAGTCCTATTCTGAAGTTGTCTTACTAGAAGAGGTACGTACTATATGTATGTTTGGCACTGGCGAAAGCCAAAGGGTTTGTGTACAATACATTCACTACGACTCTTAATTCGTATTTCATGTTGTGTTCCGAGTTTTGGGGCATTAATGAGCCTTTCGAGACGACCCTATCTTTGCTCCGTACATAACTACGTTCTCGAGGTCGATGTTACTAAAATATCATATGTATATATGTATCATATCAGGCAGGGTTGACTTATACATAAGACTTATATTTTATATATAATATAGAAGTACCCTAAACTGGCGATCTACATATGAATACAAATATGAAGTTGGCGTGGTTGGTAACTTACTATCACGCCGCAGGTTGTGGTTTCGATTCCCACCAGGACCGATATTTGTGTGCATGAAAATATCTGTTTGTCCTGAGTCTGGGTGTAATTATCCATATAAGTATTTACAAAAGACGAGTAGTATGTAGTACAGACGCCAGTACATCCAGTTACTCCAATCTGTCAAATTTATTTTATAGATTTTCAACTTTATCACAAAAGCATAAGGTTCACTTTCAATTGGGGAAATCTTGATGTCCTGAGTCTGGGTGTAATTATCCATATAAGTATTTACAAGAGACGAGTAGCATGTAGTACATCAGTTATCAGGTTTTCATAGTACAAGCTCTGCTTAGTTTGGGATCAGATGGCCGTGTGTGAATAATGTCCCAGGATATTATTATTATATTATAATATAATGAGAGGTAACGAGGATAAAGCGGTGTGCAAGGATTGTGACAGGTGTTCGTCCGTTGTCTCTGCCTACCCCTCTGTGAAACAGGCGTGACTCTACGTATAAGTTACTGAATTTATATGTTTGTTAAAATATTTCACAGTTACTTATTATCAACCGAAGTAAGGAAAGATATGTGTTTTGTTTCCATATAATAATAATAAGTCTTTATTTTCAGACCAAATTAGTGTCCAATAATTAGTTAGTAACAATTTTCTTATAAACTAGTGTTAGTAATTAGTATTTTTTAAATATGTAACAAATTATATATATCGGTGTCAGTGTATATAAATCTACTATACTACACACCCAAATACTTATGCTACTAATTTAAAATTAAAGATTTAACTATAAAATGTAATCAATTGATGTTAAAACTAGGTTTGAGTGGGAAGACGTAGTCACTGCTAATTTGCTAATTGAAAGTTGACGGCACACAGCGGGCATGGCAGGATCGCAGCGAGTTGTACTGCCAGTACATTACAATTGAATTAGTGCAAGCAACAGAGGCGTCCCGCCTGGAGAGTGAGTAACGACCGGACACAATGCGATTTGCGCTATCGTCGCCATGCTGGGTGGAGTTATAACGCTGCCTGGGTGCGTCTTAACGTTCTATTGCAGTCAGGCACACCGCATCTATACCCGGACGACACAATACGTAGTTCCGCCCTTCTCGCCATATGTTTGGCACAAAATCTTTCAATTCAATTCAATTAATTTATTTCGAACATGGGTACATTAATAATAAATCTACAGAAGAATCTGCAGTCATGAAACCTACAGAATAAATTTTGATAATAAAAATAATCCCAGAGCACTTCACAAAATTTGAGTAAGCAGAAGAAATAACGCTAGTAAAGTGAAAGTACATGTAGGTTTTTGGGACCCCCTTACGTCTCCTTCAGGGGGTTCCATAAACCTACGTCTATGCTAGTCATGTAGGTATGCCAGTCATGTGAATTGCAAGTCTCGGATGGTGTCAATTGCTTTTTTACTTTTATATACTACTAGCTGTGCCCCGCGGTTATGCCAGCGTTAAACTTTATACATTATTTTACTTTTTAATTTTTTTTTCTTAGGGAGACCAACAGCTTTCAGCGACATTTTTAATTTATATGTTATACGTGACAGAAAGCCATTAATAGGTCTCCACGCATAAAACATTGTTTACGAATCTATATATTATGGTATTATAAAATTAAAAACAAATAATAACAATAAAATGAAATTAAACACGTACTGGCTAATTAGATTAACGATTATTATAATTAACTAACACAACTTTTGAAAAAATTCTTGGCTAAGCACCCTTCTAGCCGAGACGGCTAGAAGGGTGCTTAGCCAAGAATTTTTTAGAATTTTAGTTTAGAGTTAAATACGTCTAAATTGATTTTTTTAGTTTGTTTGTTTAAGCTATTACTTGCTCGCCACAGGAACGCATTTTGGCGGTAGTTGGTTGACACTAAAGGTAAATGAATAGGAACATAATGTCTCACCACTTTATTAGGCACATTGAACTGAATTTTCGAAAGGAGATCAGGACAATCGACTGTACCGGATAGAATTTTCATCAAGTACATAATGTCGGTGATCGGTACGTGTTATTCGGATATATAAGCTATGTTAATACAAAGTTTCTTCAAAATCCTTGCAGTAGTTATTGTTTGAAACAGTAACAAACATCCATCCATACTCACTCAATTTCTACTTATAATATTATTAGGATAGCTGTGCCCCGCGTTAAACTTTATAAATTATAGTCTATGTGCTCTTCGGATATATAAGCTACGTTACTACAAAGTTTCATTAAAATCTTTTCAGTAGTTTATGCGTAAAAGAGTAACAAACATCCATACATACTCACAAACTTTCGCATTTATAATATTAGTACGATGCGATATATACCAATTTAAAAAAAAATGTAAAATTAACTAATACTGAGCCTGATCGGCAATCGTATGATATTGAGGAAAACAGCATTCAGATTGATCTTTGTCTTGATGCCGCCAATGTCAGAGCTTCGCTCTGGTTCAGAGCTCGAATTCGTTCATATATTTAGTTTATGGTTAAACGGAAGCCATTAACGAGGTACCTTAGCTTATTTAGTTTAATCAAATGGAAAGGGTGGTTTATTAGAAATTTGTATCAAGCTGTAATTAATCCCCTTATCTGTAAAACAAACCTTAAACTACAAAATTCCTCTATAATACGCCTTAACTTAATAGAATAACTTTTGTGAGTGCCACAGCAGATTTACCGATCGAAGTTCTCACGCAATAATTAGTTAATTAACTTATAAAGAGAGGACGACAAAACTTGAGAATATGCTTGCGAAATAGAACTCAAAATAATTACGAAGTTTTCGATGTTAACATATTTTAATTAACTAATACATATACAATGCATAGGAACCGGAAGACGCAGCGTGGGCAAATCCTACAAGATGGACCGATAATATTCTTAGGGTTGCTGGAAGCCGCTGATTGCAGTTAGCGCGTGGCAGGCAACTGTAAAGATCTTTGGGACAGGCCCTTGTCCAGCAGTGGACATCTTAGGGCTGATATGAGGTACTGTGTATGACATCATTCTGGTTTTCATTGCTGTTTTTAGAAGTTGAGCACCAACGCGAGCGGTCTATCTATTGATGGACATTCTTCGTGCTTTGGAGAGTATACTGTCATTCCCAGCTGTAGTCAACGCTATTTTAAAGTTTCAAGGGGTTAAGGGCTATACCCACATAAATAGCAAACTAACAAATTTTCAATGCAAAAAGAAATAAATTTACACACATTTTTAGTTTTAGATTGTAATACTTAAAGATAAAAACATTTTACATGGTGCATGTTATTGAATGTAAATAAAAGTCCAGCCATACTTTACCTGCTGGCATGCAAAAAATTAACATAAAATAAATTGCTTTCAATTGCGCATTAACTATATATAAAACAAATTTAATTATAATTTATATATGTCTTTTATAAATCTCAATGTCAATAAATCAAATATTTAATACAATATCCATAGATTAAAAACGCGCAATAAATCAAATAAGTTTCACTAAGTCAATAATTACAATAGCAATGTCAATTAAAACTAAATTTACAAATCTTTCATTTAAAAAATAATTTATACAATAATACGCTTTAGAAAGTAACAGGCCCCGTAGTCTTTTTTTAAACATTGTTACATTTAAGTCCTTCCAACACTTAAGCAATTTATTATATATAACTCGCGCCATGCAGTAGACACTTTTGCGCATAAATGTTGTTTTAGCAGTGTGGAGACACAGTTTACTATTGTCACGTCTATATCTAGGAGCTACGTCAGCTTTACGTTCAAAAAGTCCCTGATTTGACTTCACAAATATAGCCACTTTTAAAATGTACAGACATGGTAAAGTCAAAATTTTATATTTTTTTAAATATGGCTCACAGCTTTCAATAGTTTTAGGTTTATACATCCATCTAATACACCTTTTTGTGCTTTAAACGCTGTTTTTTTTTCTTTTTGAGTTACCCCAAAAGATGACCCCGTATCTTAAGTGGGATTCAAGAATACCGCAGTAAGCGCAAAGAAGAGCATCCGTATATACTATATTTGACAATGATTTGATCATATGATTTTTTTACATAGAAAATCCATTATGTATTTTCCAATTTAGCTTGTTATCAATGTTGAGCCCTAAGAATTTTGTGTATTCAACATCTTCAACTGCCGTATTATTATACCGAATATTAATGTTAGGTATACTTGCAGGTCTTTGACAAAAATTGATTATTTTTGTTTTGCTTAAGTTAATCTTTAAGTTACTATCATCATTTCTTTTTTAAACAGTGGTCTTATAATAGATGCATTTAAGTAGTCTGGATATACACCTGTACTAATACTAAAATGAATAATGTGGCTAATATGGGCACATACGTCTATAGCCACACATTTTAATATTTTTGTATTGATGCCATCGTATCCCACAGTATTTGTGTTGTTTAGTGACATTATTATTTTATGTACATCATAAGACACAGTAGGCGTCATAAAAAAAGATTTTCCATTTGTACTATGAAGACAGTCTTTGAAGTTTACTATTTATATCTAATTTTGCTTGTATTTTAACAATAAAAAACATTTTAAACATTTCTGAAATCTCCGGATCTGATACTGTTTGTTTTGATGTTCTAATTTTTCCAATATTTTGATGAGGCAAGTTGAATTTTACACGATTAATAATTTGCCAAGTTGTTTTTGATTTATTTGTTGATGTTTCTATCTTATTATTATGTTATGATTTTTGTTTACAATTAATTATTTTTTTGAACAAGTTGGCATATTCTGTAAATTTTATTTTATTGGTTTTACTAGGCTTCAATCTAAATTGCCATTAAAGCTTTCTTTTATTTTGGCTATATAAAAAATTATATAGCCAAAATAAAAGAAAGCTTTTGCTCCTTTAGATACCCACTTGGGTCTTTTTAAAACATGTATTTTCGCTAATTTAATTGGAAAACATAAGTCATAAATCAACTTAAATAAATCAATGAAAGCATTATAGGCTTTATTTGGGTCCTCTGTATCATAAACATCTGAAAACGAAAGGCATTTTATATGTTTTTTAAACTTATCCATATTTTCTATACTATAATGTCTTATAGATGTATACCACCAGTTAATGGAACAATGATTTTGGACAGGACACTGAAATATTTGTGCCGTGTGGTCAGACAAGGCAAACTCAAAAATATTAGTTTTGCATGTTTTACTATTTCAATTGTGCGCAAAGTTGTCTATGCACGTGTGGTTCGCCATGCGAGTAGGTTGCTTTAGTGCAAGTTTTAAATTAAAGCTCATAAGTAAACATTCCAAAGCACTAGTTTGGTTATTGGACTTGAGAACATCTATATTAAAATCTCCAGCAATTATAATGTTCCTATGGGGAGTATGAGATATTTCACGTAGTATGGTTTCAAGTTTATCCAAGCAGTGGTTAAGATTGTTAACGTTAGGTACCCTATAGATAAATACTATAGTGATCTTATAATTGATAAGCTCAACACCACAGTATTCAAAAATACCAGGGCTCGATAACTTATTATTAGTAACTGAGAAATCCGAGTTAAATTAAACCGAATCCGTAGGCTTGCGCTTTTGTTGCCCTATGCACTACTGCGGAGTATAATTAACAGTAGTGACATTTAATTCGTTTCCGGTTATACACGGCATTTTTTGGTCTATGAGCATTTCAACTGGGATTGTTTTCCTAGAAAAGGAAACGCCTGACCTTGGGAATTAAATCCCAGTCTGAAGGGGGACTTTATAAACATGCAACGTATGAACACAAAGTACAACTAAACTCAAAATAACAATTTATGTGTTACATAAAAACTTTTTCTGTGCCGGCCTCGAACCCACACGCGTAACACGATGGCGATGAGGTAGTAGCGAGTTGACTAGCTTACCCAGTGCATTTCACGCTCAGTGAAGTATACCTCCACTGAACAGAATACGTTGCAAGAGATAACTATTTTTTGTATGTAAGTAAATCTTGCAGTCCTCACCGTAAGCAGAAGTATCTACATCTAGCTGTGTTAACGAGCTGTGCAAAAATGTTTAACGTGGGTAAACCGCGGGAAACTTTATATCATCATCATCATCATCATATCAGCCGAAAGACGTCCACTGCTGGACAAAGGCCTCCCCCAAAGATCTCCACAATTGCCAGTCTTGTGCTATTCGCATCCAGCATTTTCCAGCGACCCGCACAAGATCATCGGTCCATCTTGTAGGGGGCCTGCCCACGCTGCGTCTTCCGTCTTCAAACTTTATATACTATAGCTTATTTCTTAATTCAGGTTATCAGTTAAATCCGTACCAAATTTTATTAAAATCGCTCCAGCCGTTTAAACATGAAGAAGTAACCAACATACACACTCACAAACTTTCCCTTTTATAATATTAGTGTGATAGCCTATGTATTATTCGGATGTAGAAGCTATATTACTACAAAGTTTCATCAAAATCCACGAAACAGTATTTGCCTGCAAGAGTAACAAACACACTTACAAACTTTCACCTTTATAATATTAGTGAGAAATAATTTGAGTGATACCATTCATGTTTCAAGCGTCTTAGGCTGCGTGACAAACAACATATAGACAAGAGATAATAAGTATTGGGTAGTTTTAATGATATTGAGTAAGAATGAATGTGTGCAAATATATTATTTTTGTGCCAAAATCGGAAATATTAATTAAAATTAGCATAGAAAACTTGTGCAATAAAGTTGCAGGAGATTCGTTAATTTTAGATATTCAAAAAGACCAAATAAAAAAACAACCTATGTACGTGTTATCAAATTGTAGCCTAATATTTTTATTTTGTCCTAGCTGTGTCCCGCGGTTTAACCCGCGTTAAACTTTATAAATTATAGCCTATTTGTTAATCCAGGGTGTCGGCTAAGTCCATACCAAATTTTATTAAAATCCCAGCCGTTTAGACGTGAAGAAGTAACAAACATACACAGTCACACACTCACACACTCACAAACTTGCGCCTTTATAATATTAGTGTGATACAAAAATAATAATGTGCTTTGCACACATTAGCCTAAACAATACCCTGAACCTCTCAAAGTGAGGTCTCTTATTCTGGTAGGTACCTACATCACAGAAGATAAATAAAATTTCGAATTTTGTCTCAAATATACTGGGAAAATGTTAAATCAAATTGTTATCTATTGTAGCTCGAGTAATTCGAGTTGTGGCAAATGAATCATTAGTCCTAAACTAATATTAACCTGTGTTATACAAACAAAGAGTTTTCGGGTGAACCTATTACGGGTACAGGAATCACTTACGTCAAAGACTTCGCATCAGATTCCCAAGTATAAAAACACAAGGAGAAATACTTGATTGTTATTGGTAATTAATAAGTTATTGAAATAATATATAGTTTACGATACAATTTGATTGCAATATCTTGTGTTGAGGAACGGCTCTTTTTTATCGGGATAGTATGGTAAACTATTCGTCGTGGTCTTCACTTACCACCACGTAGATCTCATTCAGGCACCGTATACAAAAACCATGTCTTTTAGGCTCTGAAATATTATTAACTACCAGATATTTAAGATCTTATTACGTTAACATGAAATAAAATGTGGATTAAAAAGGATATCAAAATTGAATAACTCAAAGAATTTTGTAAAATTTTGGCTCTCGGGACCGAATGCGTCAGCTGATCGACATTTCGTATGCACAGTTAATCTTTTTTATTGCGCAATTTGAAAATCGATGTCCCTACGTCATTTAACACAACAGGCTAGTTAAGAATCTTATGTAACGTCTACTATTAACGCAACCCCCTTATAAGAATATGACCATGATTCTTCAGTAATTAGTCAGATTTGAAGAAGTAAAAAAGTCAGATTTCTAGAATTTTTAATTCAACATGTAAGTTCAGCAATAAATAAATAATTGATATGCGGTTTGTAAGTCATGACATGACGTGTGACTAGAGAAATAAATAGCTAATTAAATAGAGCTGTACTGGGTGACCATAATTTTGATAAAGATAAAGATAAAGAATTATTTTATTGCGTAACTGTGTACAATAAGGTCTTATCATAACGTAACAGTTTTTAGGATCAACAGTCTACCCATATCGGATATGCAATACAAGTCTATTTAATTTATTCTAAGTAATAATAACACATGATTTAAATATCAAGTCCACGACTTCAGTAATTTTACAAAGCTTCATCTATTACGAATTGTCTGTCCTTTAATATCATCAGGAGTGTCGCCTTCAAGCTCTTGTTTCGTTTCAAGCAAATATTCTTCCATTTTCTAATGGATCGGCACGAAGGGAATATTTGTAGGCAAACTCTCACCAGACACAGATATTTACATAACAAAGAAAGGGGTAAGGGATCCGAGTGACATTAAAAACGGATTGTTCCATATTTGGATTTTGTAAAGGATTCAGCGGTGACTTTTGTATAAAGTTTGTATTTTTTTTTATTAAATTCAAGCTTTTTGTGATTGTTAGCATAAGAGTTAGAATATTATAACAGATAGTACCTTGCACCTCCCATGCATCTCCATGTTGGTAACCGAGTTGAGCCGAGGTTCGATTGCCTAGATGACTTGAGCCCCGGATGCCGAATAAAATAGCGGTTGGCCCGAGTTTACTCAATAATAATATCCTAGGACATTATTCACATGGACCATCTGGTCCCAAACTAAGCAGAGCTTGTGCTATGGAAACCGGATAACCGAATCTGATATTTACATGCTTATTAGATTACTAGCTATGCCCCGCGGTTTTACCCGCGTTAAACTTTATAAATTATCACAGCTCCTCCCCCGTAGGTGATAGCGTGATAATATGTAGCCTATATGTTGACCCAACGTTTTAGTAATATTTACGCAAAATTTGAAGTAAATCCATACAGTACTTTTTGAGTTTAGCCCGGACATACATACAGACAAACATATAAATAGACAAAAATTCTAAAAACTATATTTTTGGCTTCGATATCGATTGCAGATCACGCCCCAAGTATCCTTTTTAAGAAATATTCAATGTACAGTTTTGACTTACCTACGATTTTATTATATGTATATAGATTACACCCAGACTCAGGTCAAACGGACATGCTCTTGCACACAAATATCTGTCCTGGGTGAAAGTCAAACCCACGACCTGCGGCGTGAAAGGCAAGCGTTTACCAACCACGCCAACCGGCCGTACATTACATATATATACATATATCAGAGAAGTTCCGGAACGTAGTAAGTTTGTTAGGAGAGAGTGCTGTTACTTGTACCTATTTATCAAGTTTGCGGTTACCTTAGTGAGTACACAGATGAGGTAATGTTTTGAACATGAAACTTCGGATACCTTTGAACTTCTGTTTGTGGCTTGTGTCAATCTTTGATTATATACATTTTGTATGAAGTACATGTTATTTTAGATATGCCAAAGAAATATTTGTTAACTATGAGGTTCGGTGAATACAATTGTACTAGGAAAACCGCCTTTAAAGTCAGTGTAGTAAAGACTCTACCGAAGTCCTATTTGCCTTTTTAACACTGCTTATGATAAGCACCGACAGCGTTGCGGAATACTGTCACCGACTGTCACTTTTTTTTTTCTTTTTTTTTTTAAAGACTTCCGCACTAGTTAATCTATTCTAAACATTTCATAATCGCTTCTAACGGATAGTTTCGTTTGGGCAACATGGATTCGCTTAGTGAAGGAGAAGAGTGCTAGTTGTAAGCGAAGTATGCTAAGTGTCAGTAAAATAGTCAATATTAAAACGATAGCTATATAATAATATGTGTATGTGTTGCAGATTAACGGTAATGTAGACAAATTCGCATACGTGGAAACTAAAGCGGTACAATACAACCAAGAATCAATTTGTGGAGTGCCTAAGAGCATTATAAAACCTACCTTGAGAAACCATTGCCAACAAGAAGCTAAAAAAGCAATATACAGCAAATTGCTTAAGCCGTGGGTTCAATTGCATTAGGTATTTCCTCTTTCGTAATCGATTAAATACTATGACTAGTAGGGCATCGAGAACCGGCCCTATTTTAGGAACCGGTTCTTTCGGTTCTAAAGTCAAGCCGGAACCGGGTACCCGGTTCTTTCGGTTCTTACGGGATTTTTTATAAATTGTATTGAAAAAAGGCTATCTTTTATATAGAATTCCTACTATCAGAACGAAAGGATCTCTCTCTCTGTCTCTCTCTCTCTCCCTCACACTACAATTACCAGGTCACTATTGGATAGTACGTGGCATTACAAATAACAAATTACCGGGAATACAACTTTGATGACCATACTGTCCGAGGCTGAGCTGAAAATTGCAAACAAATATTAAAATTTGAACGTCGCGGGATATGTTGGAGAATAAACCTTAATTAAAGTTGCCGACCGAACCCCTTAAAAAAACCGTAACTTTCTTAAAGATTCATTAATAATATTAAAATTATAACGTTATTTAATAATTTAACATTGAAATAACAGTATTTATTCTCTTTGGATAATAACTTGATATTTAGAACCAAGAGTTTTATAGAGATAATATTATTTTAAGAGGGAACCGAAAGAACCGAATCGACCGGTTTTCCGTTTTACAGAACCGGGTATTTCAAGGTGCCTCAGAACCGGGAATTCCCGGTTCTTCTGGAACCGGGAAAAACCGGTTCCGATGCCCTAATGACTAGGAAATACAACTATGTTTACAAAATTATTAACGCACTGAAATGGCCGTTCATAAAAAAGGGCCGAGACATGGCAAGTTCACACCAAGTGTACTAACACGAGCAGTACCGTGGCAGCATCTCACATGCTGTGCATATTGAAAATGCTTACATTCACACCACTTTTTGACAAACATGCCTATTCCATCGACTTATGGTTTAGGCTTATTGGCTTCCTTTAACTCATATTTTTTGTTACAGAGATATAATCCCTGAGGACCGAAGCAGGACATATATTAATATTGTCTCTAAAAAATGGTAGAAACAATATTGGCTGATTACCTCCGGGAGCTGATGTCTTAATAATAATAATAAATACTTTGTTTGTACACTATGGGCTGTATAGTGTACAGGGTGCTAATGAAATAACCAATTATTCGTTAACGTTCTTAATACTCAAATCTATGGTAGACACATGATTCAGCACCAATTGTAGATCACAAGTAAGTCTAAGGCTGAGGGGCTTATTTGGCTAGAGTCTAGAAGCTCCGTTCAATAATCGTTTTACAGTATAACCGGAACCTATATTAAAAAAAACCGGCCAAGTGCGAGTCGAACTCGCACATGAAGGGTTCCGTAGCAGCAAGTATTTCAGTTGATTAAATGAAAGCAAATTGCGGTTTAAGACGTATTAAAAAATTACTACTTGCTAGATCTCGTTCAAACCAATTTTCGTTGTTAGTTTCCATGGTTTTCTACATCATATATTTTTTTTAGTTTTATTATTCTCTTATTTTAGACGTTACGGGGGGGGGGGGGGGGGGGCACTTATTTACATTATTTATTAGAATTTATTAGGATACTATAGGATACTAGAAAAAAATTATATTAGAAACCTCAATATCATTTTTGAAGGAATCATGTGGGGTATCTATGGATAGGATAGATACCCCACATGTATGAGTACAATAAAAAAAAAATTGAAGTTAATCGTTTTTAAAAGTTACGATGCGCGCGCATCGTGCGCGCGCATCGTAAAAATAACAGCATGACGTTAGTTCTAGGTGGTATGAAAATTGATAACTATGTTCAAGTTGTATATTACGAAGTATAACTTCTAACGCGTGTACATAAGTACACACAATATTTTTTTTTGAGCTACAGTTCTATGTAGGGGTACCCCCAAAATTATTATTATTATTATTCTTTATTTTTCTTCATCTACTTAACCAAGTTTCAACAGTACTGCTCTTATAGTTTCGGAAAAAAGTGGCTGTGACATACGGACGGACAGACAGACATGACGAATCTATAAGGGTTCCGTTTTTGCCATTTGGCTACGGAACCCTAAAAACAAAAACGTTAAAGTAACAACAATAAAGCGAAACTGTGGCATAATTGCTCCGTTAAAAAAGAAAGAAGAGATGATATAGAACCACTATAAACTTCTATATAGTATTTTTTGATGTTATTATCAGGTAGCCAAGCCATTATGAGACATAATGAGTTACGCAATAGGAAATTAACGATGAATTCTATATAATCTCTCAACACTAGTTTATAAAGTGACTATGAATTCAAATAAAACCTGCTGAGATCCGACCCGCCAAAATAGATTGTATTTTATTGAACTTCTCTGTCATCATATCTACGTAAACCCTCCGGGACAAAGAGAATCCTTTGACAATGTTATCGACGAAACACAAAAATACCCGCAAACAAAGAAAATAAAGTTTATCGAGTATTCTTACTCCTTTCTTTATAACTTTAAGGTACCGAGCTATTATTCTTTATTACATTCAACCTTACAAAACTTTGCACAAAATATAAGAGTTTAAGAGTACTGCTGTAATTTTTTAAGTGAAATCTTCTTTAGGCGCGTTCACTTTTTGGGTGAACAAAAATCCTGGAACTCGCGTCATCGTCATCGAACGCTTTCCATGCGCTATATGTATACGGTGTATATTTGTGTACTTTTTGGTTGAAATAAAGGCGTGGAACTTGCATCTTCGTCGCATACGATTCCCATTGCTATATGTATACTGTGTATATACGTAATTACGTACATAGATATACCTCCGTGCGTTATTAATATAACTACATTATATATACAAGGAGTATATCTCAATGTGAAGTGTCAACAATTATATTGTAGATTATTTAGATTAGAAGTGGAAAATATAGATTTCACTGCTAAAGGCAGTCTCCAAAGACTGGCTTGCATTTTCTGGGTAATATGGGTAATGGTAGCAATATCAATAAAACTGATAAATTACTTTTAAGGTTTAAAGACATTTATTCCCATTACGACATACATACGTCACTTACATGAGAACTTAAATGACAAATAATATTAACATATCCGTTGTCATCGAGTAACATATATATATAAAGTTAACAATAACTATCATAATTATCAAATACTACACAAACAAATATGAACTAAATAACAAACCAACACGTACAATTTATATAATAACAGTACAATTTATATAAAGGAAGCAAGATAGTATTATGCTAGATATTTGGAAATTGGTATTTTTGTCTTTATATGATTTGCTAGCCTCTTTTTGAAGACGTTAAGCGATTTAATATTTTTAATGTCCGAGGGTATCTTATTATAAAACCGCGCGCCATCGCATGTTATAGTTGAGGCACCATACTTGTTGCGCGTCTTAGGTAAAACGATAAAGCTTGCGCGTCGACTGCAGGTGCGCCCAACTTCTTTCCGCTTGGTAAAGTGTAGGTCGGAGTTGACATTGTTGTTTAATGTTTTACGGATAAAAATACAAGTATTGTAAATATATAACTGTTCAACATTCATTAATCCTGTTTCGTGATAAATTTTGGTAGTTGAGGTTCGGAAGTTGTAATTAAATAATATTTTTATTATTTTATTTTGTTGGACTTGCAATTCGTTTAAGTTGGTCTTAGCTGCGTTTCCCCATATTTCAACAAGATATAGCAGATGTGGTTTTACTAAAGTATTGTGAGGCGGAGTTTGCGAGGTATGCATCGGACACTATTACGGAGAGAGGCATAAATAGATACCAATCTAGACTTTACATGTTTGATGTGGACTTTCCACGTTAAATTGTTGTCCATGTGAAGACCGAAATATTTTTCATGGGTTTTCTCTTGTAATGGTGTATTGTTTAATGTGAGTGTTGAGTAACTTAGTATTCTTTTGTTTTTAGGTTTAAAGACTATGTAGCATGTTTTGGAAATGTTAATGGTTAATAGGTTATATTATAATCAGTCATAAAGAATATTTAGGTCATGCTGAGCTTGCGAGATTATACTGTGGATTGATGAACCGAAATAAAAAAGACACGTGTCGTCGGCGTAGAGAGTAATATGACCTTTTAAGTGCAATTCATGCATATTATTTATATACACAAGGAAAAGTAGGGGACCTAGGATTGATCCTTGTGGTACTCCCCAGGATACGGTTTGAGGATGACTTTTGGAATTATTGTCTAATTTTACGACCTGTGATCTGTTTGTCAGATAAGATTCAAACATCTTAAGAGCTTTACCAGTTATACCAATGGCCTCCAGTTTTTGTAAAAGCAATTTGTGACAGATGGTGTCGAACGCCTTTTTTAAGTCGATGAATACTCCCAGCACTATGTTTTTTTTATCAAGGTTTTGTTTGATTTTGGTTATAAGACCGATTGTTGCTGTTAGGGTATTTCGTTTAGATCGAAATCCGTATTGTCGTTCAAAAATGAAATTTATAGAGTCTAAGTAGTTTTGTAGTCTTGTGTGTAAAATTTTTTCGAGAATTTTTGAAAACACAGGCAATACAGATATTGGTCGATAGTTACTAGGCTCTGTTTTTGTTCCCGCTTTATAGATAGGTGTAACTTTAGCTATTTTTAGTTGGTCTGGGAATGTTCCACTATGTAAAAGTGTGTTGATGCATCTTGTTAATTTATCTTTTATCAAGAAATTTACACATTTTATTACTTTTGTGCTAGTACCATCTAGACCAAAACTTATTAGAGTCAAGGTTATCGATAATGTTAACGATTTCTTTTTCAGTCGATGGTTTGAAGCTACTCATTTGAGAATTGGAAAAAGATGATTTAGGTAGTGCGTGAATATAATTATTATGAAATTCCAAAGGAATGGCTTCGGCTAAAAGTAATCCTACGGTGGCAAAAAAATTATTAAATATCTTACATATCTCGTTGCAATCTGTAACTTCTTGTGAATTTACACAGAGTTTTGAAGGGGTGGTTTTTTGTTTAATTTTGTTATTAGTTAGGGTATTTAGTAGATTCCACAGCTTTTTAGGTTTTACTTTGTACTTCTCAAACTCTTTCCCATAGTATGTATTTTTAGCTTCCTGGATGATGTGGTGTACCTGCTTTCGTTTGGAGTTAAACTTTTCTTTTAGGTTCTCGTCATCCGGATTTTTTATTAATTCTGTCCACATTATATTCCTTTCGTTGATTTCAGATATTATATTTTTGTTTATCCATTCCTTTTGAGGTTCATTAATTATTTTTGTTTTCATAATTTTGTTCATATCCGTTTGGTTTTTAATAAGTTTTTGAAGCTCGGTAAGATCATCGTATGATTCTTCTGTTATTGATTTTTCCATTGACGCATAAAGCCCTCTGTAATTGACGGCTTCGTATAGATAATATGTTCTTGGCGGTGGTTTTGTTTTCTTGATTTCTACATATAGCTGTTTATGATCAGAGAGAGGTGAGTTAACTGTTATTACATGAAAATTGTCATGCTTTAAGTTAGTGCTTATATGGTCCAATAGTGATTTTTTACTTGATCCTTCTCTTGTACAGTATTTTTTGGTAATTTTATTGATAATATTGTATCCTGTTTGTTTTAGAACATGATTGTATTGTTTGGTCCTTTGATCCTTTGTCAGTAAATCAATGTTGAAGTCACCAAATACTATTGCTCTCTTTCTTTGTTGTAACTGTGATTCATACACCTCGAGAAATTGTTTGTAGTTCGTGTGACCTGGATTGTATACAACTCCGACTTCGAGGCAATATTTTTCAATCTTTATCCACCAATCGTTATTGCCACCTACGTAAGCTGATTCTAATAAATTATGTTTCAAGTTGTTATGGTCATATATGGATACACCACCTCCGGTTGTATCTGTTCTGTAGTTAAAATAATGATAGTAATTTGGTAATTGAAATTGTAACGCTTGTTCTTCGTTGTGGATCCAGGTCTCGGTTATCAGGATAATGTGAACATTGTTCGGTATAGCTTGTAAGTTACATTTGAGCTCATCAAATTTTCCTTGTTTTCTTATACTACGGGCGTTAAGGTAGAGGAAGGTTAATCGTGATTTGTTAATTGGAAAGTTTTGGTAGCTGTCTAGGAGATCATAAGTGTTGGTGTTTTCGGGGTTAGTGTTGAGTGTTGAGGTTACTACTTGTAGTTTTTTGTCTTTTCTATGATTGTTGGTGTCCCATTAATATATTTAATTGCAAGATCTGTCTCACCTTTATCTTGACGTCGCATCAACTCTTCTCTTTGAATTTTCATATAATTTTGCTGGGCTGGTGTTTGGTCTGAAAATATTTTAACACCATTCTGTAGCTTACTTCTGTTACGGAGTAGTATTTTAGCAGGTTCTGAAGTTTCAAAGCAAACCTTAATACTGCGTGTTTTATCTTGCTGGAATTTACCGATTCTATAAATCTTAGATGGTTTTGGAATATCTGAACTCAGATTGACATGACATGACATGACACTTTTACGTTCTATAAGAAAAGTTAAGTTCAACGTTTTAACCAACTTTACAAAGGAGAAGGTTGTCATTTCGATTTTTTGTATGTATCTATGACTGCCTCGTTGGTCTAGCGGTAGCATGTTCAACCGCAGAAAATGAGGTCCTGAGTTCAAATCCCGCGTCGGGCCAAAAAGTGATTTTGGGATTTTTCGTAAAAAGAAATATCTCAGTGTGAGCCCGAAATCTGGAAGTTGGCGGTATCACACCCCCGTGCCTCGGAGAGCACGTAAAGCCGTCGGTCCTGTACCTGACCTCTTTCCGGTCGTGTCGCTAGCCGTAAATTCGGAGATTTACACACCATTTCAACCATTAGACGGTACATCACATATAGAATTAAAAGCAGCTCTTCTAAAATTCAAAAATCAGAAAGCTCCTGGCCCTGACGGAATAAGAGCGGATATTGTAAAAATGGGAGGTGACACAATGATAGCCGTGTTCAAACGGATAATGGACTATATATCTACTTAACAAACTCTCTTGGTCTAGAGACTACAACAGCTATAGCACAAGAGCCTCTTCTTACCTTCGGTCTTGTGCCGTGGGACGGACATTAGTCCGTCCCACGGCAAAAGACCGCTGTATTTCGCAGTAGTTTTAAGTTTTCAGCCTCGAAGATATGGAATGACCTTCCCCCTCCTCTTCGTGAAATAAACACTGTATCTACCTTTCGTAAACGGTTTAAAAGATATTTGTTGGAACGCCAAAAGCAATCCGAGGATGTCCTTCAGTATAGATTGCCAGAGTCCACAGTCAGGAACTAGATATGCCGTTGCATAGTAGGGATTTTATAATTTTTTTGCCCATGTCTCCGCTAAAGCAGTCAGAATCACATATGTTATTGTATGAAATGTATTTGATGTTAATCTAGTATTTAAATTAAATTATTTTATCTAATTGAAATTGTATGAATCTCATTTATATTATTATCTTATGATTTAATGCTATTTTTTTTTCGACATACTTAGGTACATATTTCTATCTTCTTCACTATATTAAATTCTTTTTATTTGTATTATTAATGTATTTAGTTTATCAAATATCTGTTATCTCATTTCATTTTATTATTGTATGTAATGGGGGTTAACTATCCATGGACCCCACAGTCGGGCGCTATCAGAATATCAGCGCAGTCGCAATATTGCGACGGCCAATGCTGAGATAGATGCCTTTTCACCCAGAACAGACTAACTAATATTAAGTATAAGATTTTCATTGTTTGTTTTTCTGTTATTGTATAAGTTCATTGTTATGTCCGTCCTGGTAATGAATAAATGATTTTTTCTTTCTTTCTTTCTTTCTTTCTATATTATTACTACAGGATGCTTTCCAAAAAGATGGAAAGAATGCACATGCATCTTTCTGCACAAACCACGAAAAGACTATACGCAATTCAAGTCATACAGACCTATCAGGTTACTCAACATTATGGGCAAATGGGCTGAACGTATCATCATGTCGAGAATAAACACTGAAAGTAACGAATTGATCCCTGAACACCAACACGGGTTCGTTCGTCAAAGAGGCACAGCGACACAAATTTTGAGGACTGGCAAACACATTACCGATGCTCTTGAGAAAGGACACAGCGTGGCCATGATATCAACAGACCTCAGTAAAGCATTTGATTCTATAAACTATAAAGGCCTAATACAGAAATTGTATGAAGCTGGAGCACGTAATAATATAATAAAGATAATATAAAATTATTTGTCTAACAGGACAAGTCAGGGCAAATTTAGAACCACAACTGGAACAGAGAAAGGAGTCCCGTACGGTGTTCCTCAAGGGTCGATTCTCAGGCCCGTACTTTTCAATTTATATGTCGCTGACATACCAAAGAATATGGCGGACGTCCAAGATGGCGGACAGGCTATTTGAAATGCACCCCCATGATATGAGTATCAAATGAAAGGGTTTGCTGTCAGGAATACGAAAAAAGCGGCCAAGTGCGAGTCGGACTCGCCCATGAAGGGTTCCGCAGCAGCAAGTATTTCAGTTGATTAAATGAAAGGTACGATTTATGACGCTTTAAAAAAAAACTACTTACTAGATTTCGTTCAAACCAATTTTCGTTGTTACTTTATATGGTAATGTACATCATATATTTTTCTTAGATTTATTATTCTCTTATTTTAGAAGTTACAGGGGGGGGACACTCATTTTTCCACTTTGGAAGTGTCTCTCGCGCAAACTATTCAGATTAGAAAAAAATGATATTATGAACCTCAATATAAGTTTTAAAGACCTATCCATAAATACCCCACATGTATGGGTACGACGAAAAAAAATTTTTTGAGTTTCAGTTCCATGTATGGGGAACCCCCAAAATTATTATTATTTTTCTATTTTTGTGTTAAAATCTTAATGCGGTTCACAGAATACATCTACTTACCAAGTTTCAACAGTACAGCTCTTGTAGTTTCGGAAAAAAATGGCTGTGGCATACGGACGGACAGACAGACAGACAGACAGACATGACGAATCTATAAGGGTTCCGTTTTTTGCCATTTGGCTACGGAACCCTAAAAAATAGTCACGTGACTTAAATCCAAAATGGCGGACATCCAAGATGGCGGATTGGCTATTTGAAATGCACTATTTTGTAATTCTTTTTGCGTGATAAAAGCTTGTTTTTTAAACTATTATAATTATTAGTTCTAAGAATATACTATGGCATTGCGCGATTGAGTAGATTTTTGAAATTATATTTATTACTAGCCGTGCTCTAGGCTATATAATTTTAAAGTGAGTTAAACTCTACAAAATCATAGCCCATGTGTTATTTGGCTATTTATACGCTATATTACTACAAGTTTCATCAACATCCATTCGGTAGTTTTTGCGTGCAAGAGTAACGAACATCCATATATCCATACTCACAAACTTTCGCATTTATAATATTAGTAGGATAATATAGTAGGATACAACCCGTATGGACCGACACAGTATATGCAATAAATGTCTTTGTCTTTTGTCTATGTTCACATTTCATCCGATAGGGAATGCTTTTACGATCGCCCCATATAAATTTTGTTCACATCGGTTGTTCTAAATAAAGCTTGAAGTAGGTTGCATGGTTTTTAAAACAATAATTATTTATTCTTACTTTATAAACCTTCATGACAATATTTAATCCAAAAATACGAAGTAATGTAATAGGCACAGATTTGCGGAACTTACGCCATCATGTAAGCCAAATGATGAAATTTCCACAATAGAGTTGTATCCATCATTTCAAGGGATATTATGCCAGCGATATATTAGCGATCACAGTATAATGGTACACAGAGAGACGCTTCCCGTCCTCTAGTAGATATTCCCTTGGGATGACTTTTATAGGAAAAGATGCATTTGGTCTACAATAATTTTATTAGTTTGGTCGTGTTAGAATCGCGACTAATGCTGGCGATTTTGTATTTTACACGACTAAACTAACTTTAACGCCATTACATTACTTTTTATTACGACCGCCGCGCCGAGACTCACCGTGTCGCCGTGACTTCTGATCCATAGATTCGATCCTCACACAAGACTAATATTTGGTTCATGAACATGTCTGGTTTTCTTGGTCTGGGTGTAAGTATTTCTATTCCTTGTCTACTACCCATAGTGCAAGTTTTGCTTCGTTTGGACTAGATGGCGATATGTGATATGTCCCGGGTACTATTTTAGTTATTTATAGTTCTAGTATGATCAATACTGGCTGTAAATAGAAGCGTCAACATACTAAAACGCCTGTCCTGGACTGAACTCGGGTTAACTAATACACTGAAAATGCCTTGCCCTTATCTTAAGGAGTTATAAATAAATCTAATTATATTAAAATTATCCACTGAGTTCTGAAAAATGTATTACATTTTCCTCCACACCAATGTCAAGTTGGTGCAGAGTTTTGTTTAGTTTTCTAACCCAAACTCGGGGCACCGCAAGACGAAGTTTGCCGGTTATATGCGGGAGTAATACGTATGGCCTTATATAGTGCTCGTTTGGTCCAAGAGATTCTCCAGTGTTCAACATTGTGGAATTTAAGCGGATAATATAATGTCATTTATGGTAATTTTAAGGCTCCCATACCCTATTTTTTATTTTAATTATTTATTTAAATGGTAAAGGAATGCCGGCGACCTGCCCGTTCTCAAGAAAGGGCAGGTCAGAAGTACCCTAAGCCGGCGAGCA
Source organism: Pseudoips prasinana (assembly GCA_951640165.1). Lineage (NCBI taxonomy): Eukaryota > Metazoa > Arthropoda > Insecta > Lepidoptera > Nolidae > Pseudoips > Pseudoips prasinana. Next base: position 22,993,052 of record OX621240.1, read on the forward strand.
AGTATGAAGAATTACATACATTAGTGTTAATTCAGGGGTAGGCAGAGACAACGGATTTCCATTTGTCACGATCTTTGCACACGTCTTTTGCCTCGATTACTATAATGACAGTAATCGAGGCAAAAGACTTGTGCAAAGATCGTGACAAATGGAAATCCGTTGTCTCTGCCTACCCCTCTGGGAAACAGGCGTGAATCTATGTATGTATGTATAATACTATGCAGATATACCAACTTAGAAATTGGTATAAATTGGCAACATTCTTGATTTGTGAATAATAGTAATACATTAGTGTTAATTCAGAGATATTTCGAATTACCATTCAACATACATACATATGTAGACTCACCTATGTATGTATGTTGAATGGTAATTCGAAATATCTCTGAATTAACACTAATGTATGTAATTCTTCTGAAATTGCAATAAGTATTTTGTGTTCTTTACTCGATCCTATTGCAAATGGAGTCAATTTCATTATTTTCAATTTCAACGAATGTGCGTTGGTATTTAATTTTATTACCTCACTAAAAGGGTTCAGTACAAAAAATATCAATATGAAAGTTAACGGAATATTTTTAATTATTTAATTCATTACATGACCAAAGCAAATTCAAATATAAAAATGAAGAAATATAGTATATACTCGCATAAGATAGTTCTGTTATTTATATTTAATTTACTTTTTGTAATAATAAATAATATCTTGCGACAGCTAACACACTGCCATAGGATCCCAAACTAACAAACATTAATAAACACAACTATTAAACATACTTGTATATTTCTAAATAGATATTATAGACCAATTGCACTTAAATACAGAACAAATATTTTGATGATCACACAGAGATTTGTCCTAGGTAGTTCGAATCCATGAACTCTGGCTCAAGAGTCCGGTGAATAACCAATAGACGAAAACAAACAATTTCAAGTGTTAGAAAGTGCATCCATTTATTTTATAGCATAAACACATTTAATTGTGCGAGCGAGGTGATTGCATGCTGAAGTCTGGGCCTTTTTTAAATTTTATTTTAGTTTATTAGGTTCACCAACAACAAGTTCCTTCCTGTATGTCTGTAATGCTGATTAAATGTATTCTATTCTATTCTATTCTAAGTTTATACAAGCTCATTTTAAACATAATTATATAAGTAACAATCGCAGTATAACTTATTACTTATAGGTAAATTCTACATGTACAAAACAATGGCACAGTTAAACATAACTAATATCTTAGAACTACTTAACTATTATTAACTTACTCTACGTAATAAAAAATTTAGGGCCATAAATTAATAAATATTGGGCCTTAAGTTAAAAGAGATGTGGCTTCCCTCACTTCATGTTGCTAATAGTACTTCGCAAGGAGCTTGTGTAGGGGAGCTGTGGGTAATTTTCCAGTGGACACGATGTGAATAACATTGGCCAATTATTAACTTGTTATTTTAAGGTTAATTAAACGGGACCAAATTAATGAAATGTTTGCTTTCCCAAATGGAATCAAGGTGGATATTAAAATTTATTTGATACTATGATATATAATATCAAAGTATGGTGCTGTATGAAATTAATTGTATGTAAGTAGTGTACATAATTATATTTCCTGAGAATCCAGTCCAACTACTAAAGTACTCTCATCTTACAAAGTATTGTATTCTATAAATAGATAAAATACGTTAATGGTTTCCTATGCTTGAGTGAGGCCGCTAGAGCCTACTGGAAGGGGGGCTTGATCCAGCAAAGCGTGATTGATAGGCCTAGTATTAGAAAAATAATGGTATCCGCTTACGATCAGACCTGCCATGTGCTTATTTGTTGAATTAGCTGTACAATAATCTAAGAAAAACAGAACAGAAGAAACAGACAAAAATGTTAGACGCTTTATTACCTACATCATATTATTGTATCAAAGCTAAAATTATTGTACGCTCTTTGGCTGTATGGCGTTTGGAAATGACACTGAGCGGTGAGGCTCAGGCATGTCCCGGGGAATCGCTTTAACTGTCTTAGTTCCCTCAACGAATTTCATCACAAAGAAACAAGGGGGAGTTAGAAAATGAATAGTTCCACTTCTCTCCAGAGCAAAGCGGGATACAGAATGGTATAAAACGAGAGAATTTGTATGGCATTCGAGATTAATCTCATACCTTGATAGAAGGCGTCCCAAGGGAACATTCATCAGAGAACTGATAGCAGCGTCTCTTTATGTGCTTTTACCATCATACTGCGATCGCCAACCCGTCTGCGAAGCGTGGCGATTATGGCATATCCCCCACAAAGGATGGACATAATCCTATATAGAAATCTTTTGGGGAGGCTTTGTCTAGCGGTTTTAGCAACGTCATTAGGCTGACATGGTGATGATGAAAATGTTTCAATTCAGTCAAGTTGCCTCAGTGATTCACTCATTTTGTAACATTTTCATGGAAGTAGTAGCTATTCAAAGTTGTTTATAATGTTTATGTGACTGTTATAGTGCCTACTAAAACACCAATGTTACGGCGTCGCGATGTAGTAAGCATTCGTAGATTCACAAACTCATTTTCTTTCAGTACATTTGTAGAGCAAATTACTACTCCGCACCGTGGCGTACCGTATAGGTATGCAAGTTTAATTTCGAAAATCTCTACTGTAGATCGTTAAGACCCGAATCATATAACCATATACATTGGGATTAAAACACGTTAAAAATAAAAGAATGAATGAATTCCAGCTTTCGATATTGCCCGTGCCTACATCGAGAGCTCGAATTCGTTCAGAATCAATGTTCTCTAATATGGCTCACTTGTGGTGGGAGTAGACTGATATAATTCAGCCCGTAAGGAATAAAATTTATTAACAAGTGTGTGTGTGAGTAACGAGTTTCTTGCATTGTAATTTTAACCCCCGGAGCAAAAAGAGGGGACTACTACTAATTAATGCAAGGACCTAACAATTTGACCTTGTTGTTTTATCTACCTTTATTCTGTCTTTGAGGAATATAATAAGACACGTGTTTTTTAATATACCCACTAAAATATTATAATTTGACATCTCAAAGATACTAAGTTAAGCCTGTTCTAGACGGTTGCAAAACAACGTCCCTACAGAGGTCACCCTGGTGGCTGCCATCCATCTAGACTGCAGTTGTAAACCAAATTTTGGTTTGACCTACAACGTCCTTGGTTTGCGGCCGCGTATTCCCCATCGCGGTTGGAGGGCGTGGATACCAACCGTGTGGCCGATTACAACCAACCAAGGACAGTTGCACTGCGGCAGGCAGCGGGTGCGCACGTATGTGAGTTTAAAATGTTGTCTGCAAACGCAAGAGCCGCGAATGCAAAATTAAATGACGTTACCTCCTTGAAACCTTTCTATAACGAGAAAGCATTTCCGTATCCGTCGAATTATTTACAATTTCATTCCTTTTTACCAATATATATCCAGTCCAGTGGCGCCACCTGGCGGCGATGCGGCTTTTTTAGTTTCGTAAAATAAGCAGCGCCATTTTGTAGTCATTGGCGTTTTAGTACCCGTCGAGGCAACACGTGCACCGCAGCTCTGCTCTGTCACTGTTGCCAAGCTCATTAAAAGTGAAGTGTATATCAGTGTACCTACTTTATACAAAGTATAATACCGCAGTAAGTCATTCCTTTCTTTTTTTGTTTCAAATACTGTTTAACATTATAAATGTGTGATCATATTTTAACGGTTTTTCCGTTCGGATCACTCACTACGATGGCTTGAAGCATTATATGATTAAAGTAATATATTCCTAACAATAGTGGACTAGAAAAAATATATTTCATTGTTATAATGTGTTTTTCGCCAGTAAATACTTGCTAACCGCTTGAAATTTGAAAATGGTTTATATTTCATAACTATTCAAATCAAATCACTTTGTATTGTTTTAAATTTTGCCCGATATGGTTAGACCACGAATTTAAACGTATTATCGATTTAAATTGCTACCTACCCTAGCTTTATTAGTCTGAGTAGAATAGAACAAAAACTACTACTACCTTTCGTAAATGACGCGTACCTACCTACGTATATTAATCTTTTGACGCGTTGTTTCTCTTAGTCATGGAAAACTCTGACTTGACTCGTGACGCCGAGCCCGTGGCTACTGCCGGCCCAAGCGGAATGAGCCGCAAGCGAGATCGGAGCAGCGACAGTGGTAGCAGTTCAACGAGCAGCAGCTCTACGAGCTCCTCTGCCTCTGGTACGAAGAGGACAAAGAAGTCTCGCCGCCGTCGCCATCGTAAACGAAGTAGGCGCACTAAATCGAACCAGTTGATGGACATGCTTTTCAAAGAGGTAGGCGAGCTTAAAAAGCACATTTTGACATCAAATATGGTTGATACCGCTTGCGCGCAGGACAATATTTCCGTTTGTTCGGCTATCAGTGGCGATTTATATCAATTGCATCATGTTACTGATGAGCAATGTCCTAATTATGATTATCAAGATATAAACCCAGATTTCACATTTGAAATCGAAACTAAATTAAAAGAACCATCTGTCCCAAAAACACCTGACGCTTATTTAAAAATGCTTACTGAAGTCCAACGCTTAGGTAGTACATCTTGGGCAGAAGTAAGATATGCCGATACACAAAAAGTATATAACCGCACTCCAGGTTTCATAGACTTGGAAACAAACGAAGAGGTGAAAACATATGATACCTTACGTCATCTGGTTAATGCTGATAAATCTTATGCCGCAATAACATATTGCATACTTAAACAAAAAGAATCATTGCAAAATAATATTCGTAGTCTTCTCTCTTGGGCTAAAAGTAATGAGATTAATTATGAAAATTTAAGTATTAAGGTAGATGAACTATTCCAAAAGAGTGAGTTGAACAAAACCACTTCAGATCTTTTACAGCTTGTATGCGGCCATAGAGCTGAAAGCATTGAAATGCGTAGGGAAGCTATTACTAGTAAAGTTCGAGACCCACTTGTTAAAGTTGTATTAAATAAGATACCCCCCTCCATATCTCACTTATTTGATTCTGAACCTTTTACCACGGCATTAGAAAAGGCAGGTGGGGTCCGTAAAGCTTTTTGGCCCGCCAAATCAGATGACTGTAACAAAAAGTCTAATCTGCCCACTCGCCGCCCCTCGCGGGGGCGAGGCATTAACAAAACAGTTCCATCGCGTGGAACTCAGTACAATAGCTACTATGAAGCTACGCATATGCCACCATATGCCTTTACCAACCCACCCTCGCGGGGTGGATACAATTTGTCTTCGAATGTCCAGGTTCCGATAAACCATCCGAACACAAATATTAGAGGGTCATTTCGTAACAGAGGCTCGCGGCCCGAACGGCATAGTAACAGAGGGCATGCAAATACAAAACGTTTTCGAGGCAACGAAAAAAGGCAGAAATTTTGACTCCCAACATTTCCGGGCAGGCCAATTAGCACAACACCAGTTGCAATGGAGGGAAATGGGTGCACCAGAAATAATCTTAAATTTGATTCAGGGGTATCGCGTACCCTTCACCCAAAAGCCTCCACTAGTTTACCCAAATGTAAACAAAGGTCCTCTTCACACACCTGCCTCACAGGTGATGTCAATGATTATCAAAAAAATTAAAAAGCAAGGTGTTTTGGAAGCAGCTCGTACTTCACCAAGCTTTATATCCCCGCTATTTCTGGTGCCAAAACAGGATGGTTCAGCCCGGCCATAATTCAATCTGAAAGCGCTAAACAAATACGTGAAAACAGAATCCTTTCACTTGATAAATATGTATCGTGTCCCAGACTTTCTGCAGCCACAGGACTGGATGTGCAAAGTCGACCTATCACAAGCATATTTTCATTTACCAGTTCAAAAGTCACACAGACGGTACCTACGTCTAATATACAATCAAGAATTGCTAGAGATGACTTGCCTACCGTTCGGGCTATCTACTGCCCCGAAAACGTTTTCCATACTGACAAATTGGATTGCCCAAATATTAAGAGAAAAATGGAACCTAAGGGTCATAATATACTTGGACGATTTCTTAATCGTGCATCAAGATGCTCACATATTAAAAGTTCAGGTGAAACTCGCAATACAAATACTACAGAGATTAGGCTGGGAAATAAATTTCGAAAAATCTGTATTAAGCCCTCAAAGGAGCCTAACATATTTAGGCATTCTCTGGCGACCATGGGAAAATCTCAAATCCCTCCCAGACGACAAGGTCGCTGTAATTCTCAGGAAGGTGAATGTACTACTAATTCAAAAACAAGCAACGATAAACGAGTTACAAAGTCTAGTAGGCCTCCTGAATTTTGCCAGTTTTGTCGTTCCACGAGGTCGACTCTATCACCGGCAGTTGTTAAAGTTCATGAACTCTCTACCAAAACAATCGCTAAAACGTTATGCTCTACCAAAAAATGTCCTAGAGGAGCTAATTTGGTGGTCCCTCAATTGCCGGTCGTCAAAACCTTTACATTATCCCCATCCGGTGAACTTCCTAGTAACCGATGCGTCGGATATAGCTTGGGGGGCACAGCTGAACGATTTAGCTCTTGCAGGGACTTGGTCACAAAAGGAACAAGCGCTGCACTGCAATCAGAAAGAGATGCTGGCCATATTATATGCCCTTCAGAGTCAAATTCACCTACTCTGTCACAGTTCAGTACTAATTCAATGCGACAACAACACTGCTGTCGCTTATCTTCAAAAAGAAGGCGGAACAAAATCAGTACCCCTATCGGAAATAACATACAAAATTTTAGAATTATTAGACCAGCATCAAGTACATTTCAACATACAGTACATCCCAGGGAGGTACAACATACATGCCGACCATCTGTCACGTCGCCAAAAAGTCCCAGAATGGCATCTTCTACCTGCCGGCGTGCAAAAAGTGTTCGCCAAATGGGGCACTCCGATGATAGACCTATTTGCCTCGGAAAACGCTCATGTAGTGAACAATTATGTGTCACGAGATCTGAAAGACCGACAGGCCCTATTCCGAGACGCATTCAGTGTTCCATGGAACTACCCACTGGCGTGGGTGTTCCCACCACCGTTCTTAATTCCCAAAGTTCTGTCTCACCTAAACCGGTCGACAGGCACATACTTACTAGTAGTACCTCGGTGGAGGAGGGCCTTTTGGCGCGCAGATCTCAGAGCCCGAGCACTTGCAGCACCCCTAACTCTGACAAATCTAAACAAACATCTAGTCGACACATCAACGGGGCGCCCGCCTCCAGCAGTCGAGAACATAATTCTAGAAGTTTGGAAATGTGGAGGTGGTCTGAGGCGGTGAAAAAATGGAATACGGAACAGCTGTCCTTACTGAGAAGTTCTTGGCGTAAGTCAACATTAAAAACTTACCAGATAGCCTGGAAGCGATGGACATTATGGTCACAGGCTAATGACGTCGATTCGTCAAACCCTACAGGCTCCCAACTAGCTCGATTCTTATCAGATTTGTATTTAATCAATAAATTATCCTACAATACAATACTTCTTCATAAGTCTGTTGTATCTACGTTGTGTAATGTAGAAGGCTCAAGTAAACTAAGCTCTCACGTTCTTGTAAAACATATTCTGAAATCGATCGCTCTCCAAAATCCAAAGAACTCTAAGCCGCCCATATGGGACGTTAGTACACTTTCCGCCTTTTTAAGCAATTGTACTATAGATAATAATAATATATTTCAAACATCACGACATGCGGCAATATTATTACTACTATGTTCGGGTCGTCGTATCCACGACTTAACTTTACTAAGAGTAGATCCTGATCATTGTATTATATTGGATGATAATATATTTTTTTGGCCTGAATTTGGATCAAAAACTGACAGTAGCACTCACAGACAATCTGGTTGGAAACTGCTGTCAAACGCAACTAACCATAATCTTGATCCTGTATACTGGATAAAAAGAACAATTGTTTTGTTGGAAAATAGGCGAAATATTTCAGAATCATGTAATCTTTTTATTACGTTAAGAGGTCTGCCTAAACCAGCATCCCGTTCAATCATTGCGGGATGGGTAAAAACTTTATTTAAAGATGCAGGCATAATTGCCCCTCCGGGTAGTGTCAGATCAGCCGTAGCATCCAAAAGTTGGATAGAAAATCATTCCATCGATGACATATTAGCCCGTGGAAATTGGCGATCAGCAAATACGTTCCAAAAATTTTATAAACGCGAAGTGATTAAATGTTCTGATTCACAAAATATAACGAAATGCTTCAATCCGCTTAGTTAATCTTCTCTAAGATATCTTATGTGTTACATTCTAATTAACTTTTTGAAGTTGTTATTATTCTTACATTATTGATAATTGTAAAATTGGTAATGATTTAACATCACAAAGAATTACATGTATATATGAAAGATTATATGTAATAATAAAGCATAAGAATACGAGTTAATTGTAATTTTATTATTAAAATCCTTATCATATTGGCGTTCTTAAGGTCGCTGCACACAGCGGGCGCGGCGCGGCGGGACGGGACGGCGACGCGACGGCTCTGTGTGGCGTCGTCCGTAATATCTAGTACATTACAACTCCTCAGTGTCGCGTCGCCGTCCCGTCCCGCCGCGCCGCGCCCGCTGTGTGCAGAGACCTTTAAAGTTCCAAGTGGCGTCACCAGGCGATAACAAACAGATCTCGTTATAGAAAGGTTTCAAGAAGGTAACGTCATTTAATAGCAGCGTTTTACCTGAAATAAAACGCATATTAAATTACTTACCTCCTTGAAACCTTTAATTTAATTTCTGCCTGGTGTTATTATTATAAAACCAATGACTACAAAATGGCGCTGCTTATTTTACGAAACTAAAAAAGCCGCATCGCCGCCAGGTGGCGCCACTGGACCGGATACATATATTGGTAAAAAGGAATGAAATTGTAAATAATTCGACGGATACGGAAATGCTTTCTCGTTACAGAAAGGTTTCAAGGAGGTAAGTAATTTAATATGCGTTTTATTTCAGGTAAAACGCTGCTATTAATATTATTTTAATCGATATCTATAGAGGTTTGCCATGCCTATGGGATATTACGTCCGGAACATATAACGACGCTTGTCGAAAAAAACGGCCTGGGATATAGACAGATACAAAAGTAGGTACAAAAAATTTAATCAAAATGCTAACGAATCAAATGTTACAAAATTATTAAAACTACTGAAGCACGGCCTATTTTGTGAAATTTGGACAAATTTGGAGCCATTTCTACAGCACTATACGGTCCGCTCACGATACGAGTACGTGATTTCTCGCCAAAAGACGCCTCGCGACTGATTCGCTTGCGTGTTGGCGCGTGGTTGGCATCCGTGTAGCCGCAACACAAGCGGCGGATGGAAACTAGTTCCCACCAATGTGACCTCTGTTGGGACGTTGCTTGGTTTACAGCCGTCTAAAACAGGCTTTACTACGGAGAATTATATTAATTGGAACGAAGTTCCTTATCGCGCGTTGTGAAGGGGGCTAGACGGAAAAAAAATCTTACGAAAAGTTGTCACGACACCTTTTGCAGCTGTGCGGCGTGCGCATGTTTCTCTGTCTGTCTGTCTCTCTCTCTCTCTCTCTTTCTCTTATAGAAAGCAAGCCAGCTATTTTAATTTCTATTTCGCATTGAACAGTGTGGTGTCGCGACGATTATTTTGGTTGAGTGTATACAGGTTTTTTGTACATAATAAGAAATAACTTCGTTCCATCCGGATGTCCCTTGACACCTCTCAAGTTTTATTATTATTTCGGGAAAAATATTGAATTATTTTAATTTAATGAATCTTATTAAAAATTTAGTCTTCCAATGATACCTAATGCTTGGCAAAAAAGACTTCCTCAGTATGATGACAAATTTTGTTTAAGCTGTTTGTGTTATAATATTATGGACTTTACTTGTGAGAAAATGCGACCTTAATTCTTCCGTATTTTATGGCGTAAGAACGTATTTTTACGTAGTATCACACAGTGTAAAAATGGCCTTAAACCTTATACCGATTCCATTTATATATATAGGCTGGAATTGGCCAGCGGGTTATACTTTGACCATCTATGGACCTGACAATTATAGCCCCCCCTTTAAATTTTTAATTTAACTATTTAGACCTAGCCTTGCTACTTTCATTGGATGTTTATTCTAAGACTCTAATTAATGCAAGGAGCTAATAATTTGACCTCGTGTTTCTTTTTTTAATCTACCTATATTATGTATACACACACTTATTTGGACATAATAATAATAATATCTAGGGACAATGTCACACAGATCATCCTAGCCCCAAACTAAGCAAAGCTTGTACTATGGGTGCCAAGCGACGATATACATACTTATATAGATAGATAAATACTTATATACATAGAAAACATCTATGACTCAGAAACAAATATTCGTGCTCACCACACAAATATTTGCACTTAGCGGGATTCGAACCCAGGACCACCAGCTTCGTAGGCAAGAGCACTACCAACTAGGCTACGGTGACCGTCCTAATACAAAGTTGATAAGTATTTAGTCCATAACGCGGCACTAATTCCGAACAATACACATATCTGGGTTAGCCTCTAAATGATGTCGGCTCTCGGCTATTCAACAATTCACGATAAACCTGGACAAATTAAATTCTCCTAGCTTTGTTGGAGACCAGATTTGGTACTGCCAGATCTTACTGAAATGTATGGTTAACATAAATTTAAATTACCAGGTGGTTAAAGAAACGAGATATGTATATGTTGTTTCTTTATCGGTTACGGCATTCTGTTACTACCGGTGATCGTGAGACTATCGCTAGAATATAATTTAAACAAACTCCAAACTTATGTAACTGACTGAAGAATCCTCATCTTGTGACCAAGAGCTTAATATGTCTATGGCGTTAGCAATATCACATTAATTACACTTGTTGTTGCTGCCTTATTCATACACAGAATCACAATAAGTAGTCACTATAACTACTGAAATAGTGAACGATAGAGATATTTCCCTATTTTGGTAAGTCTTTGAAAGAAACAACTAATGTCAATGGCATACGATACTTTATCGCGTTTTTGCAATGTCTACGCTGCGTTTACGCTTATGTAACATCTTTCATCATCATAATAGCTGTAAAAAGTCCACAGTTGAACAAAAGCCTCCCACAAGATTCATCTTGGGGGATACCGTAATCGCCACGCTTGGCAGAAGATCACAGTAAGATGGCCATAGCTCACAAAAGGAAGCTGCTGACCATCCTCTGATAGATATTCCCTCGGGTCGACTTCTACGCCGGGGTTGAGATGGGGTGACGATATTCTGATATTTGCCGCCGTCACCGCACAGCAAGCTTTGCTGCATAGGTATGCATTTCACCAGCGTAGTTTCACACTAGTATGGCGGCCGCACTTATTTTTTTTTAATTCTATACTCTATCCCCTTGACTATGGCTCTTTGATTCAATACCAAGTAGTGCCGCAGTTTGCCACAGGATGGCATTGATTTCAACTTAGTGAATGCGCGGGCCGCGCGGGGACTTTAGTACCCGGGACGTAGGACGGTCTACGTGCCGCGGGGACAAATGTACCCGCGGACGTTTTAGTCGATACTAAGTTTGGTTGAATTCAACTTCATGCATTTTTGCTAAAACATAGCAAGGTAGTAATAACGTTTTGAGGAAAACATTTGTATCTCCACTTGAAAAAGAGCATCATAATCTTTCTCCCGCAATTTCATTTACGGGGTAATTGTTGATCCCTGAACTGGCACAATTTACTATATTATTAGTACAATAAAAGTATTCGTATTATTTTATACTATTTTTTTTTGCATTTTCCCTATCTTTACGTACAAATCACGAGATTTCGTTGGAGGTGGTAATACACTCTAGTTTATATCCAATGTCAATTTATGGCTGGGCACCCGCTTTGTACGCTTTTAGGTACAACGTTCCGATGTAGTTCGCTTATAATGCTATAGCACTAATAGTTGCTCTAAATCCTTTGGTAAAACCTTCCTCTCTTAAGCAAAGTTACTACGACAACATTGGATAGGTACTTTGATTTTAGCATGTATCGCGCAATGTCTCCCGCAAGTTCATGTAATTTCCTCGATGATACTTGCAGGTTTTTACAGTACATTGACCAGCACCGCCCCTAGCGGAAACTTTAATGAACTTAAAATGTCTATACTAAAAAATGGTAAGTGTGTAAGTGAGTAAGTAAACTATCGTATCAAGTCGTGGTAGTGGCACAAATATAATTTCGCTCAAAACGGCTAGTTCCAAAGGATATTGCGTCTTTATCTACGTGGGTATATTATTGTGATTAAGTTTGCGGAAACACAATAATAATCTCAATAGAGTGTAAACTTGTATTTCCGCGCACGCATACCCTTAGTCTGATAAACCAATAAAATGGGAAAGCCCACACCACTAAATATAAGTAAAGTGTATGTAAACGGCTTTAAGTGCTCACCGAGACACGAGAGTGTATGGGTGGGTGGGGCTGCTGCTGAGGATGCGGTTGAACACCCTTCCGCTGGACTAATGGAACTGTTAAAGGAGAATGAACAAGATCCAATAATAGCATGCATGCAGAGTTCACCTGTAAGTGATTATTACACTATTGCTATATTTATTCCTATGTTAATTTGATCTAAGACCCTATAATGTGAACCTATAATCACACTAATATTATAAAGGCGAAAGTTTGTAACTGTGTGAGTGTATGTTTGTTGCTTCTTTACATCTAAACGGCTGGAGCGATTTTAATAAAATTTGGTAAGGAGTTAGCTGATAACTTGGATTAACACATAGGCTATAATTTATAAAGTTTAACGCGGGTAAAACCGGGGGGACAGCTAGTAATAAATAAATAAGTAACAGTTGATCATGCGACTAGTCCACTGACGAATTAGTGATTCAAATTACATGACATATTAAAATGAATTTTAATGAGTCGTGTAAATGTTTTATACCATACTGGTATAGAGCCCGGTTATTTTTACATATTGCATGAAGTTGCGTAGGCTATGTTTATTCGTAACCTCTAAAACCCATTCTTATAACAAATATTGCTTTATATTCCTTAGTGTCACACGCTGAACGTCTTATACAACTACCCGTCAAGAACCACTCAAGTTGAGATTCGTTAACTAAAATGATTCTTGTCAATGTACGTTTGAATCATTTGGTACATCGTTTAAGGAGACCAAGCATCTGTGACGATCTCTTTATAATTTCATGAATATGAGCAGTGAACTTTATCTTACTGGCAAGTATAATCATTTTAAAAGTTGAAAAGTCACCTTAGAGACTTTTTACTTACGAAATTATACCCAACTTTAACGCACTCTGTGTCTTTTAATGAGTTTTGTTCCAAAATCATATTAGGAACTCCTTAACAACCTTTAGCCATTACAGGTTTTTTTGTCTGCAGCTGTCATGATATACATTATTTTGTAATTTCTTTTGAATAAATATGAATGTCTTTTTGTGGATTTATTTTTAAGGTAAGTTGAAAGAAGTTTTATTAAACTATCGCATCTACGTGTTAGTGTTTAATAAATAAATTATTATTATAGTTACTACTATGTTAAATTATGACGAAAAGATATTTTGAGTTGAGACAAATATTTTAATAAACCATAGAAAAGCACGACATGGCAATGACAACCTAACAACAAGTTTCCATGGAAACATATTCAAAAAGGTACGTGCCTTCTTACATCCACTCCTCTTTTAAGAGCTCATACCAAGAACATTACACAACTTTTCTAGTCGTGGTCCGTATAGTGGCTTTGTGAAAAGATCTGCCAATTGGGATTCAGATGAAACTTGTTTGACTTGAAGCTTGCCAGCAGTCACCCACTCTCTCACATAGAGATTTCTCCGTTGTATGTGCTTAGTGCGACTATGTTGTTCGTATGGTATTTCGTAGTTATCTTTGAAAGCTTCTGCTGCAGTATTTACAAAATCGTCAAATTTTTCAGGTTTTCTGAGACAGCTTCGGTCACGAAGTATTCGATGTTCTGTTGGAGCTTCTCTTTCATTTTCTCTGTTGGTTTCCCCAGTCTCTTCGTCATTGATGTCTGAGATCGAAACTTGCTCAATATTATCATCGTCATCACCTTCAATTGTTTCATAATCATTTTCATCAGCCCCATCAAAGAAGGTTGTATCAACATATTTGGTTTCATCGTGATTTTCCTTTGATGTTTCTGCTGTGTCCAACGCTGACTTTCGAGTTTCAGTATAGAAAAGTTTGTTGGTGAATCGGACGTCTTTCGCAATCATAATTTTGTGTTTCATAGGTACCCAAATCCTGTAAGCTTTTGATGTTTCTGAGTAGCCTACGAACATCCAAGGTATGGCTTTTGACTCAAATTTATTATGCTTCCCGTTTTTTAAAAGAATGAAAGCTTTTGTTCCAAATTGACGTAAGTGTAATACACAGGGTTTTCTATGAACCTATTTTTCGAACGGAGTTGTAACAGTACCGAACTGTGAAGAAAGAGTTTTGTTGATGCTTCTATTTGAAAGGTAGTTAGCTGTTTGTATTGCTTCGCCCCACTGATTTTGAGGTGCTTTTGATTCGAGCATCATACTTCTAGCTTTTACCAGCAGTGTACGATTTTTTCGTTCTACTACACCATTGTGGTGAGGTGTATATGGTGCTGTCAGGCGTCTAGTTATACCATTATCTTTGCAAAAATCGTCAAACTCTTTATTACAATATTCTAGGCCATTATCTGATTGTAGACAGATTATTTTATGGCCGGTAAAATTTTCCATTTCGGCCTTATATATTTTGAACTTCTCAAACACTTCACTTTTGTTCTTTACGCAGTACACGCGGCTGTATCTGGTATAGTCGTCAATGAAACTCTCAAAATATTTATTTCCATAGTGAGTTTGAAACTTCATTGGACCGCAAACATCACTATGTACAATTTCAAGTGGTTTTGTTGTACGTGGACTAGTATTTGGTTTACTAGGCAGTCTTTTAATCTTTGCTTGTATACATATTTCACAAGAACCAAGTTTTTCGAATGACTTGAAGTCTAAACCAATAAGGGTCTGGTTTTTCAGTGCCAACTTCATATCGTCTTCGTTCATGTGGCCTAAATTTTTATGCCATTTTTGAATTTTTGTATCTTCTACCAAGTTACATTTTTCTTTGGTACGTTTATATGAAGTGGGTGTTACGTAGTATAAACCATCTTTAGCTTTTAGTGCATTAAGTATAATCCCAGCATCAGGATGTTTTACTGTAGCCTTTTTATTTGTAAAAAGTACAGTACACCCCGATTCTGTCGCTTTTCCGATAGATATTAGGTTTGTAAATAAGCTAGGCACATAAAGCGTGTCATTTAGAGTAACTTCTCCAGTTCTACCATCATCATTTGCATTTACTGTTAGAATCACTTGGCCTTTTCCTTTAATTTCAGCTGTAGCTTCTTTGGATGCTAACTTAAGTGTCTGTGAATTGGATTGACCAAGTTTATTAAAATATTTCCTGTTATGGGACATTTGCGATGTACAACCACTATCAAGAATCCATTCATGTTTCTCATCTTGAAAATGAAAATTCTTATTTTTTGAATGCATACAGACAGCATACGAATTTCTAGGTTCTTGCTTTACCTCGTCAGTTGTTTTGTTCTCTATGTACTTTATTTTTCTGCATTGTTTTAATATTATGACCTTTTTTCTTGCAAAATTTGCACAATTTGGTAAAATACGACTCTTCCACTATTTTTCCACACAGTCTTCATGGCATTTGATAGCTAATCTTGCTTGACACTCTTCTAGAATTTTGATTTTCAAGTCATCGGGTTTTGGTAAGATGTCTCTCGACTCTATTGCAACCCGGAAATTATCGTATTCTCTAGGAAGACTGTAGAGCATCATTACAGTCAACAGATCATCATGGATTTCAATCTCCAGGTCTTTTAATTTGTCAACCGTGTCCATGAATTTATTTAAGTGATCTCTGACATGATCTTGCATTTTGGACAGTATCAGTTGTTTTTCTAGCAGGTCCCTTACTGTTGTAAATCCCGTCGAGTAGCGTCCAAATGTCATAAGCCGTTGTGTTTTACAATGTTTTATTTGTTATAATTCGGAAGGTGAAATTAGGAGTACTAACTCTGACTGAGCCATAAGGTCCTTTTCTTTCGTCTGTTCATCAGCATTTTTAAAGTATAGCGGTTTTTCTACGCATGACCATAATTTATTTTTTATTAGTAAGGCTTTTGCTTGAATCCGCCATGTGTCGAAATTTTCTTTATTAAGTGCCTCAATTTTCGTATGTGAGCTTGACGCCATACTTATTTATCGTAATTACTACGTTATTTACGCTCTGCTACCATGTTAAATTATGACGAAAAGATATTTTGAGTTGAGACAAATATTTTAATAAACCATAGAAAAGCACGACATGACAATAACAACCTAATAACAAGTTTCCATGGAAACATATTCAAGAAGGTATGTGCCTTCTTACATACTACTTAATTAGAATCTCGTTTAAAGGTACTTACGAATCACGCCGTAAAATATTTAATTTCTCTAAGCATGTATGACTGCGTGGTTAGTCTAGCGGTAACATGTTCGCCGCATGTAACCGCAGATAATGAAGTACTGGGTTCAATTCTCGGATCGGACCAAAAAGTGATTTTGGGTTTTTTCTGTTTAGAACATTTTTCAGTATCAGCCCGAAGTCTGGGAGTTCACGGATCATGAGAGTGAGTGAAAAGAAAGATACACTGTATTGGTGCACACACTTTTGCACCATTATATGTTCCGCGCAGTTGGCTGGTTTCCTTTGAGGCCGCCGTGGCCGAAATTCAATCAGAACGGTACGTGGCTTCTTTCTTAAGATTGTTTTATGGTAATGAATAGCACCCTAATGGTATTATACCGTAAATATATAACCATGAAAATAGTAAAAATTCACAGTATACTATGACATAGAATAGTTTTTTAAATACCTTCATATAAATACCTTCATAAATATTCGAGATCATTGAAAAGCAACCATAAGTTCTGTTAAACTGAACTTATGGTTGCTTTTCATTGGTCTCGAATATTTCTTTGTGCGGCGGTGCCTTTCTATCAGAGATGTATGCTACGTTGCTATGGATGAGTTTGATATCCACCAATCACATTCATTGGTTCATATAACTTAGCTTTGCTGGAAACAAGTTAAACTAAGCTATAGATTTTTTATGGATGGATGCGTACTCTGGATGCCTGCTATGAATGGTCTCTAGTGGAATAGTTATGTGCAGAGCAGAGTAAATACCGAAAGTAGGCGCGTAATTCGAGCTATGCATCTTTCTAGCAAATCTTCACAGAATATCTTACTCGCCCTGCCTCATAGGTTAGCATCAGTGATATCGAAATTAGCCTACGAAGTACATCTCTGGTGGAAAAGCAGCCCTACGCTAAGGATTCCAATTTATAGAATTTTTATGGCTCTCAAATACACACGCTACGGGGACTACAGCACATTAATAACCACATATAATAACCTATACCGTAATTAGGAGCAATAGAACGGCTTATCATATTACATATCAATAGCAAATTGAATTTAAACTGCGGATTGCAAATTAGATCATTTATAACTAATTACACGCTATAACACGCAACTGCTAATGCTAGTATTAATGTTATATTATGAATGGCAATTGGTAGATACTGACAGTATCAATATTAATATTGAAATGCTAATTTAATTATAATATAAAGTGGCTCCTTAATCAATAACCATGTATTAACCGTGTAATAAGTATTGTTGACGATTAGCTATAAAGCAGATTTTGCTTTTGATAAGTGCTTTTTGGTATAATTAGGTTACTTTACTATAGTTTTTAGTAACTGTGATTCAGTAACTAAATAAATTAATATCTTGGGTCAACTAACACACTGCCATTTGATTCCAAACTAGTATCAAATTTCGAATTATAATCCTAAGGATGGAAATAGTTCAGAATGCTCTTCTACAAAAATACTTATCTGCAATATAGTCACTCCATTCCAAGGCAGATCCTTTGTTATTGCAACCAGAAAACTGATAGATATACTTATATATTTGTTAATATCTACATATTATCGATAAATTACATCCAGACGCAGAACAAATAATCGTGTTCATCACGCAAATATTTGCCCTGGTTGAGGACCGCACCCATGACTTAGTAGTTAGGGTCACTTACCACTAGACCAATTATGCGCAATACGCATAATGAAAACTGAACTAAAGAAGTTTGTCCTGGCTTATTAAATGTTTACAATTGAATTTGGTTGTTGCGAAACAGGAAATAGTTCCATCATTAGCTCTTTTTATTGCATCTGATAACATTATATTAACTTATTCCAACAAATGTTTCAAACTCAGTTTACTATTATTAATATACTCACGCTGATTTTGATAAAAATAATTATCCAGAAAAAAATGGGTACGATAATTTTGAGCCTTTTTACCCAGAGTTTCATCGCTTTCCTTAAAATTATGAACCTTCTTTTAGTGCTTGCCTTCGCGACTTCCACTTCAAATCAGCGGATCAACTTCAAAATGTTGAAATTTCTCATAGTAACTGTCTTCACGACCACCACTTCAACGTAGCGGCGCTCGCTTTTTTGTCCTACCCAGCGTTCTCTACGTATCAGTAAAATTTCTGCTCGTATTTAAATGAGTCAAAAAGTAACGCAAAAGAAACCTAATTTCCATATAATGTCTCACAAACTCACTCTCAGGTACCAATCCTACCAAAGAAAAACTTAAAACCACTCACCTCTAAAACCAAACTTTTCAAGCAAATTTTAATTCTCCACTGAAACTATTCAGACAACTATAAAACGTCCGCTATCGCACTTTACGAAGTGACTTTTGTAATGTTAAGAGTTTCAAAAGGTTTAATTCCCATTAGAGAGATGGCGTTTTATACAGTTTGACACAGTTATAGGTAATGGAGTTACGGTCCCTGTTACCGGTACCCGGTAAACGAGTGCTTGTGGCACTCAGACAATTTTATGTCAACAGAAATGGGGAACGATTTTGCGGAAAGTTTTATTGGGAGATGGATAAAATTTTAGTGTGTTATGTTTTCAGAGAAGATGATTATAGGCTTAGAGTTAGAGTTAAAAGTAGATAGAGATGTTCTAGCCCTCCCTTTCTGATGATGATGGTAGTTATTTAGTATAGTAACCTCAAAAAATATGAAAAATGTATATTAAATATTAGTGTTGATCTCTATTCAAATTAGATCCTATGACTTTTAATCGGGGTGGAAAGCAAAAATACTTATCAAATGTTTTAAAGGAACATAAACATATTTTGAACCTCACCTACATAGATACATAGTGGTAGTGTGACGCCGAGTCCGAAACACAAGGGTGCCAAGGTATTAACGAAGCGATTATGGTCAACATTGTACCACATGTGCTGTCAAGACTGCCATGAAGTCCAATAACACAATAGATACACAATACGATCGTCTCATAGTTATAATCAAATATAAAAGCGTGAAAGATGATATGTATACAAAATACGATTTTATAAAGAAATATTATGGTATCAAAATTGCATGGAATCGGGGTATTGCACTTTTCAACATTAAAATGCTAACACGTATGCACCCAAGGACGCAAATTGAATTTTTTATTTGTTGTAACTTCAATACATTTTGAAGATAAGCAATAGCATTGCATATTTTTAAAAATGTATTATTATCAGCGACTGAACAGGCTACTGCTAGACCTACATACATATCGACAACGGGAAGGTTGTTGTTAGCATTAGCATTAATATAGTTATCGCCATACACGATTTCATGATATACTAAGTGTATATCATGAAATCGTGTATCTAAGTATGATATACGCTAAACGTAGAATAACAAATGTCTCAACTAGGTACTAATAAAAGACTTTCAGTAGACGCTCCATATCGTCGTGCCATCAAAAGATACAGACGCCAGCACATCAAGCTACACAAATCTGTCAAATTTCCCCAATTGAAAGTGAAACTTATGCTTAAGTGATAAAGTTGAAAATCTATAAAAGAAAGTCAAATGCCCATAGACAGTATCGTTTAAAACTAAGTTGTGCCACATGAACATTATAAGTAAAAATCCTATTTTTAATTATCATTATTTAGTACTATTATATGGAGTTTCACATTTGCCGGATAAAAGAAAAAACAATTATAAGTCCTTTTATTGTTTTTGCATTATAAACAAGCGGCGCCATTAGCAAAATGTTGCCGCAAATGAAAATAAATTCACTCGGAATATTTAAAGTCAATAATCGATGGACAAAAAAGAAATAAGGATTTATTGCAGTCAAATTAGTGACGTTACTACGCAATAAAATGACCAATAGCACTTAGTAGTGGTAAATTAGCGCTAAATATTCTTAAGTCTATTCATTTTCGATGCGTTGTGGTGCGGGTTCACCGGCTTTGTGAAATAACCTAGACTACTAAGCCATATTCCAAATGAAACATTATTTCTGTTCAACCTAAACTAATTATAGATCTATTACTATTATTTCTTTTACTATTAATTTCTTTTATTTTCTAAATGCTCGAATGTAAAAACACGAACATATAAAATGAATAACACATGACAAGCAAATCGATAAAAACATCGATATCTGATTAATATTTTTGGCAACATTTAAGTGATCTTTGACGTTATGTGCCATCGCAAGTCACACACAACTGGTTTTTATCATAGTGTTTGGCGAATGTTTTGATATTTCTTGTGTGTGCAGTTGTGGATTATTCGTTACAACTCGAGAGACTTTGAGAAAGAGACTCCATTACGCTAATAATTGTAATCTGAGACAGAGACTCCTTATTGTGAAAAGTGATTTTGAGACGGGAGACTAAATTCATTATGGATAGTACAGTTCACCTATTCACTCCGATTGCGGCATGGAAGTTGGCAGTCATTGTGCGAAGTCAATGATAATATCTACATTCTAACTACTTGGATTTCGTTACTACTAAAACCTACTATTCTCTGTATTTTTGTTGTAAAAAAAATACACATTCACTGAAATGAGTATTTCTTTCAATTGTCAACCCAAACTAATATTATAAAGAGATATGATACTTGCTATGTTTTGTATATGAAGTAAATTCTCAGACTACTGGACCAATTTACACAATTCTTTCACCTAAGTATAGGCTTTGTTTTATTTAAAAAGATGAAGCCCGGAGACAGGAAGGTGCTGGTATTATACTAACGTGTCTCGAAAGCATATGAAGCCGTCTATCCTGTGCCTAAGCTGTCTCAGGTTGTGTTGGATCGCAGCCCCATTAGACAATCAGAGCGATGACATAGAAGTGCACCTATGATTGCACATGGACTACAATATATCCTGCTTATTAGGCTAGACTCCGTTGAGATTAGCCGCCTCTACACCATAATATTACTTAAGTCATACTTTGCCTATAAACTAGTCGGCAACCAATGTTTCTTTACTTAAGATGTTCTATGTTCACCCATCTATTTCCTTGAAACCCGGCAAATTACATAAATCATGTTAATTTTAATTGAAAGTATATAGTAATCCCAACATAGAACAGTAGTTTCCATCCAGGCACAATAATGTTTGCACCGATACTAAGTTCCATATCACTTGGGCATTCCCCTTTGACAGATTGGGTAGCTGGATGTACTGGCGTCTGTACATTGTGACATTGTAGGGCAAATTTCATCCTCCCTTTTTAAAACAGGCTAACCCTGTGGTCATAGGTAGTATATTAATGAATTATATACTTAGTTATCGTATGGGTAGTGGTTACCCTAGTGTCAGAGTTGTTCAAGCCGTCCAGTAGGCCTCCGACATGGCTTAACGACTGTTGTCTAATGACTACAACCGGGACCGACAACTTAACGTGCCCTCCGAAGCACGGAGACGCACTGTGATTCGCGTAGAACAAACTAGCTGGACAAAAACAACTCTTCAATTCCTAATAGTTAATTATTAAGATGAACTCATTAGCCCTATACATTAAGGAATACATCTATTAAATTTCGTAATTACCCTCATTAGGCCCGTCATTAAGGTAAGTATATAAAGTGTTGATAATTCAAAGTGCATTCATTTGCATTTTTACACCATATTGTTAACATTATTTTAAGTCACTAAAAGAAATTTGTGATAGTGTTTTTGTGATGGATTGTGTACATAAGGGTAAGTAGTTTTGTTTTAGTTAATTTTTATCACAGGATCTTCATTATTTAATTTTATTAAATTAAATGTTTCGATAAAAGTGGACTTTTTCACCCATATTTTTGAATTCAATAGTCAAAATATGACATGTCCACTCATGTCCACTCTGTAAAATCTATTTTATATGATTCTCACAAGTATCTAGTAGTAATTAGTAGAAAAAAATATTGCGAATTATTTGCACAACTAATTTTTTTCTTTTTTTTTCTTTAAACAGTTTTCACCGTCTCAAAAATGGACTTTTTTGAAGAATGGCTAAAACACCCGAAGGAAACGCGAAACGTGGAGCTCTTTCGGTTTATATCTTTGAGACATGACTTTGATGGTGTTACGGAGCAGTCCCTGAGAGACGTCAAGGTCATCATCTCAAAATATTCTTCAAAATTGGCTGAAAAGTGGAGCAGCTGTGCAAGAAATAGCAGCTGTGCAAAGAATAGCTACGAATAGAGATTTACTTAATATGTTATTGATAACATCTGACCCTGTAATAAATGGTTTAAGAGAAATTCCCCGGAAGAAAATAGGTTCATTCCCTATCGAAGTCCTAGATTTATTAGTTCAACCTAGCTTTAAGGAACAAAATGTTAATATAGTTTCTAGTTTTCATAGTTCTGCCACTCATGATCATGACTATTCAATGGATGATTCATCTGATGATAGTGATGATGAGTGATCGATTTAGTTTTTAAGTAGGTATTTTATGTATCTGATATTAGATTTTATAGTTACATTTATAGTTAAATTTATTTATAAAATTGTTTAAAAAAATATTGTGTTTTTATTTCACTATACCTGCTCAAACGACCAATGGACCTCAAATAGTATTATGACCCTTATATCTTTGCTTAATAACCTCATTTATAAATAAAAATCGAAACAAATAATATTGTCCAGCTAGCTTGTTCTACACGAACCACTGTGAGACGCTCAGATATTAAACCACTCTGGCGGTCACCCATCTATGGACTGACCGCGACCATTGTTGCTTAACCTCACCGATCACTTACGGACCGTTGAGAGCATCGAGCTGTGAGCGCCTCAATATTATATAGATGAATTAATTATATAGATACATTTATATAAATAGCTACTTCTTCGGCTGACCGTAACATTTCAAGAAACATACAGGAAGTAATTTCAACCTGATTTTGGTAAAAGCACTCTGGCATATTATCCAGCTTTTATTTCCCAAGAGCGCAATGCAAAACGAAGAACCTTGTTTTATTCATAGTCTTAGTTTGGTAGTCACTTGCACTGACTCGGTAAATACACTTTATGCAATAATTATTCTGCACACAATGTCTTTATGAACTGAAATCTTTATTATTTTTTTTTATCTTGAAAAGTGACATTAGGTTTTTATTATATTTTTATAAAAATACGAACATAAATAAAAAGTCCTACCAATGAGTTTATGCGTCAAACAATTCGTCGACATCGCTTTGAACCGGGAACGAGCTATTCCTATGACCTAAGTATTGGCCAGCCCTCTGATCACGTGAAGCGTCCACCAGACGTTTTGAAATATCACGAAAAAGTGTTAAAGCGCTTGGACCCACGGCCAAAGCGTTTTAACTCCAAACGGCTCAAACATATATTGCCTATAAGGTTCATATATTTAATGATTCTTATAATTACATATTCATAAGGGTTATGATGATGCTGTCAAAATAAATACAGACTTTAAATGATTATAAAGTCTTGCAGCGCTTTTATGGAGTCACCATGCCATAACCAGTCCGAAACCTACCTGCGAGGTCTGCTAGATTAATCATCTAAACACGCCATCAGTTAATAGGTGATGAGACATTTGAATGTTTCCACGCTTCGGATGACACGTTAAGCTGACGGTTGCGGCTGTAGGCATCAGACAATAGTCAGAGGGCTACTGTGCGGCTTAAACAACTTTGACTCCACGGTAACTATTAGACAATTTAGAAAGGATTCTCTACTTTCGTATAGTATCATGTTTTAGTGGTCCCATACCAAAAGAGAAATGCCTATGGTGCGATTTCGTCCGATCGTCTATTTGTTTCAGCAGTATATTCCAATAACCACTAATACATGTTGTTACATGATGTTAAGTTCTTTTACAGATTGTTCACTTAAAAAAAAATACTTAAAACAGACTGCGATTATTTTTTAAATATTTTAAGACCTAATTTAAGGACAGTGCTGCCTTAAAAATAAGACCAGCTTGTTTGCTTCTAGTACCCGTTATATAGTAGTTCGTATTACATCCTTCGCCGGACATTAGGTTACTATATATTAATGACAGAAAAAAATAGAATTCTGCATTTTATATGTTATCATTGTCATAAACAAAACAGAAAAATTTAATGTAAGTTTCAATTAATTATTATTCAGCTAAACCGCTTAATAACTATACATTGCAGACAAAATCCACGATAAGTCTGACACTGGTAAAATGTGCAAATAAGAACATTACACTCAATTAACTTCCAGCCATGTCTGAATAAATTCGACGCGGAATGAACACTTAATATAACTTAGGATAATAACCCTTGAATGATGCCAAGGCGAATTCCCAAAAAAACGGCTAGTACATTTTTGAGTATATTTTTCCTCCTTTATATAGTGGCAGGCGATTCATAGCAGTGAATTCCTGTGACACATTACTGTGGTTCACAGACGATTGGCAATTTTTCTACAGATTTGTATTATTCCAACGTACAGTCGCTCAAACTATTTTGGTTTCTTCTTAAGATCGAAAATTATGTTAACAAATTTAAGACTGTCTAATCCAATGGCTTATTCAATGGTTAAATTATAATTCTGAAAATCATTGCACGTGGATAGTAACTTTTTCTTCCAAGGTTTATCGATCTTTTAAATGTTTTCGGAAGGTAAACCTAATTGATTTTTCTACATGAATAATTTACAACATGTCTACCGATGTATATTATTATGATTTCTATGTATATTGTTATTCAAAAACATATACTTCTTAATTTTTTTAATCCGATAGTACAGTCATAACATTAATGCTTTATGTTTATCTACGGCATGATGATGTTTTTTTTTAAATATTTATTGATTTTCTTCGTTTCTTTAGGACCTGTTATGTATCTTTTATATAAAAATACTACTATGGGACTTGGCATCCATTCAGATCTAATTCCTATATCGGCAACACTGTCAATCTCTAACGTGACTTGTACCAAACGTGCCCCTTATATTAATGTTTTTGTTGGGCTTCTTCCTACTATATGTGGAAAGCCTCCGACATTTTTGCTGTTCCTATTACTTCCATGAAACGTAACGGAACACAAGTTAGACCCCATTCACACTTCAGTTCTGTGGTTGAATATCCTTATCTATAATGTATATATATGTCTTTGTTTCCCTCTTCGCCGTTGTGTGTAGAATACTATTGTTTGTTATCGAATTCCTATATGATCTTTCTGATTAAATCCGTTGCGGGAGCTAAGCCAGTTTAATCTTCCCTCGGGACGTGGCTAAACCTTATTGCTTGGAGCCTTTTTATCGATGCTAGGCCTGTTACCACAACTAACCAGTTAACTATAAGAAACTACGCACTTTTTTGT
The DNA here is from genome assembly GCA_951640165.1 of Pseudoips prasinana. NCBI lineage: Eukaryota > Metazoa > Arthropoda > Insecta > Lepidoptera > Nolidae > Pseudoips > Pseudoips prasinana. The sequence goes on from OX621240.1 coordinate 23,018,810, forward strand.
TCTGTATGAGAGAAGCGTTTGCTGAAAGGAATGAAGTAGTTTCACTTCTAACCAGATCATAATAATAATATCCTGCGACATTATTTACCCACGGCCATCTGATCCCAAACTAAGCAGAGCTGCTACGGAAACCAGATAACTGATATAAATTACATATACTACTTTTCTTTTGTAAATACATACTTAAATAGATAATTACACCCAGACTCAGATCGAAAAGACATGTTCATGCATATCTCTTGGGTGGGAATCGAACCCACGACCTATTCTAAATTTCAAATAACCTATCCTAAATTTCAGTTATTTGCTAACGTCACTAGAAGTCGAGATATGTCACTTTGACAGAAGGACCATCTTAGTCGCATTGCTTCCAACCAGGGTAAGAAGCTCTAAAACCTGAAATGCAATATTATGTTACCAAAGTCAAAGTTTAAAAATATACACTTAACTTTACGTTACAATAAAAATAACTACGTTTTGTGTTTAGGGTACAGGAAGGGAATAAGTATCGAAGGAAGAAGAAAGGCCTTCGACATGGGAACTTTAAATGCAATTATAACTAGTTTCGTTCCTGGGTGAGTAACGTACGAAAAGTTAGTTATTATATTACCAGACTGTCATTTTCTCCATCGAATTTATTGACCCTTCGCTTCCCTTTTTCGTTTAAGCTATGCTTAAGAGGTTCCGTATGACTCTATATGGATAAACAGGTTTTTATTTGAAGAATCTACCTAATTTGAACTTGGGTAGGGCGGCGTTGATACCAAATTAAGTTAAACTTATTTAGGCGGTAATTAATCTGAAGATATACTTAAATACTACAGATAGACGTTTCAGCCGAGAAAAAGAAGATAAATAAATAAGGTTTATTCCCAAATAAGCTTGGCCACTAAATAAAGGAAACATCCAGAAAAATAAGCATTATCAATGTGATTTACCGGTATATTGTTCTCAGTACTAGCAAGGAAAGGACACAGATGTATCTTAGCTAGTAAGTACAACGATAAATCAGTGCTACGGCGCGGCGCTGGGGACAAACAATTTAGACAATGGTTATCACCATTTTCACATAAAACTACAACACTCCGAGATCTCACGCTTTAGCTGGTTTTAACTGGTTAAGAAAAACTAAAGAGAAAACATATTCATATTATATATTGATCGAGTCGAATAGGTTGACCTCTTTGCTCCGATTATAAAAGGTGCTTTTATCAAATGGTCAATTGTAGGAAGATATAATAACAATAACATTATTATGTTTCTCTAGAATTTGCATGTATTTGAAGCTTTTTAACTTTCTAGTTGAAACTGCTAAGCTTGTAGCTGTAACTAAAAATAAACCATTTTGATCTGAAAACGAGGAAATAGGCTTCAAGGTACCTATTAAAATATGTAGTATTCTCAGTATTAAAATAATGATTAGGCCATAACACTTTATCATTTAACCTATGAAAAGAAATTTGCATTTCAGTAAGTAAAAGAATCACTAAAGTAATTTTGGACGCAATTCGATATTAGAGTTAATTGATCATTATTTCGAAAAGTAGCATAGCTGTTAGCCAAATTTCGTTAGTTATCTTTGCTATTAGTTATTTTGTGGCGCTCATGGTCAGTTAATCTCACCGGTCTATAATTTAACGGCGAGTTTAAGCACGAGACTTACCGCGTAGGCACGTGGTGGGTCTATAGATGGGTAACTGCCATAGTGCTAGAATTACTGACCGCCTCTGTGCCTCGGAGGGTACGTTAGGCTGTTGGTCTCGGTTGTGGACATTAGATAATAGTAGTGTGTCTTGATCAACTCTGGAACTAGATTAACATTGCCCATATGAAAGTAAAAAGCCCATATGAAACAAAGTACTTTAGCAGCACTCTATGTGACCATTGCTTATAGGTTTATAAAGAGATGATGTCTTTTAATCAATACTAAAAATACTCAATTTTTATTCCAGTTCTACTATTTTGTGTCATCATTATCATATCAGCCGAAAGACGTCCACGTCTATTTTGTGTAAATGTACATTATGTAAATGTATTGGAATGAAGTTCCTTTGCAAGCGTTGTGTGTGGGGATAGACGAAAAAAATTCTTACGAAAAGTTGTCACGACACTTTTTGCAGCTGTGCGGCGTGCGCATGTTTCACTGTCTGTCTCTCTCTCTCTCGCTCTCTCTTATAGAAAGTAAGCCAGATATTTTCATTTCTATTTCGCATTGAACAGTGTGGTGACGCGACGATTATTTTAGTTGAGTGTATACAGGTTTTTTGTACATAATAAATAATAAGAAATAACTTCGTTCCATCTGGGTGTCCCTTGACACCTCTCAAGTTATTTTTTCTGTAGTTTTAATAAATAATATATTCGTATAAGATCATGTTTTATAAAGAAAGCAATAGATTTAATATGTAGTACAAATAATGTTTCGAAATTTTGACATGCGCTCTTAATGTCTCAATGTTAATAAAAGCTTATTTAATTATGCATTGACAAAATTCTTATTAAAATTATTAATAATTTTTTATACAGCTTTATACAGCTTACCCGTCAAACTGATATTTTTAAGGCGCGTGATAGCTACATTTAAAAGAACAACCCGAAAAATTGTGCATTTATTTTTAATTTTGTGCCTGTTCTGCTAGCTGAAATTTTCATGGTGTTTCTATAGAGAGCGTAAATATGTAAATGGTTTATGATATAAACCCCATTTAACTTGTTCTAGGAGCTGAAGTAGTCAGTACCTATAGCTAGAAACCGATATTAATTTCAAATGCAAGTCAAGCGAACTTTCTGCAATCGGCCAGAACAAACTAGTGGCTGGAAGCCTTCACAAGTCATTGAATCATTTATGATCGGTGATTAGTCAGCGAATTAAATCGAACTTTTACTTATGGACATACTGCAAATATTGAAAGTCTTTCTTTATATTAAGAACCGTTATAGGCAGATTTCTCTATTGATCTCTATTGTGCACCTCGGACTGCACGTGTGGCGCAGCGGCTAAAACAGTCGCCTCGCCGCGCCGCTGCGTGTCCCGAGTGGATTCCCGCACCCGACAATTATTTGTGAGACCGATAAATAGTTGTTCTGAGTCTGAATTTAATTGTCCGTCTATTATATGAATGTAAAGTACCCCACGACGCAGGGATTAGATTAACTAGTGCGGGTGAAACAATAATTGTTTACCGAAACTTAAAGAAGTGAAATAGCATAATACTTTTTTTTCTCCGGTTTTTGTATTCACTTATTTTTGTAAAGTCTAGTAACGAGTTTACAATTTATATTTTTTCTCACCAATTATTAAAATTTTAAATAATACAATGATAATTTATTTACAACATGTAACTTAATTAACGCATATCCTGAAAATCGTTTATTCAGAATCGTTTACTAAATCGATTTATATAATGTTTAATATAGGTATTTTTTATTACATAATAATTAAAACATATTAAATTATTATCATATTAACCCTGTAGAGTCAAAACAAATTGAAATGGACCGTAAGTCAAAGTAATAAGACTTTTAAAGTCGCAGTTTTATTTGTATTCATACAAATTCCATCATTAAATATAAAATAAAGAAAAAAATATTCCATGAAACTAATTAATTAATAACAATGCATATACATGTTAAATAAAAAATTCAGTGTATGTATTATGATTACAACATAATATTCTAATTGGGATGTTTGAGGGTGTGCGTTAATTAGGTACGTTACAAGTTGTATAAATAACAAGTAATTTATTTGTAAACAAAGCGTTAAAAAAATCAGTTTATATTTTAGCAAATGCATATTTTATGATCCATTTGAAATTAGAAACAAATAAGTACAAAAAAGGTTTATTTTTTTAATTCTAAGTTTTAAGTTTGTTTGAAACACATTTAAATGATTTATACATTTATTGTCAGTCACCCAACTGGCAAACTGTAATATAATATTCCTTTTTAATATCAGGCTTCCTAATTTCGTAATTTCTCCCTAATATTTCTCGATAAATTCCCCATATCTCGGTAGTTGATGACAAGACGACAAGGGTAGTTAGATAAAAATAAATCGTAGTAAAGAGTGTAAGTAAAGATAAATCGTAGAATAGTGACAGCTGAATAGTAAAAATAAATTAATATTATTCCATTTATTACCCCTAAGTATAAAATAAACTTAATTAGCAGAGCATGGTTTCGATCCACGGACCTCTGGGTTATGGGCCCAGCACGCTTCCACTGCGCCACTCTGCTTATATGAAGACTGCTTTGACATTGGAAAGGAATTGCTTTCCTTTGTACTAATAACATCTTTAATATATCAAACAAAACTCAAGATTTGACAACAAGTTATTAATATTGAATTATTTTTTAAGAAAAGGGTCATTGTCATACTTCATTACCATTATTTTAAATACTTATCTTATATAATTAGAGGAGCTAGATTGGTGATATGTCCGTATGTGTCAAGCTATTACTGAAATATTTCTCTATTATTTTCTATATATATCTTTGAGATACTTAAAAAAACTTTAGCATTATGACTTGCTTTTATAAAACAAATTAAATATTTATTTGGTCAAACATGGTATAAAAGATGTTACATAGTTATCGTCTAAGATATTCTTCCCTGAGGACGTGCACTTTTTTGAGTTAGAGTAGTAGAGTTAGTCTACAAAAATAATTGCCATAATAGCATGTATAAGTAACTTGAAACTCTGTTCCTGTGATAATAATTGTCCAGAAGAAAAATAATTCGATTAAATTTGTTTCATGAAATCGATATCGTTAATTCGAGTGATTTTTCAACATGTTCCTGTTTTAAAAATAGAAAATATTTCATTTTTATCGAAAATGATTTCCGAAAATTTTAATTGATTAATTACGTTTAAAGTTGTATTTGTACATGTATTTTATAATAGTATCTGTCACCACCACACATTTGGACAAATAAACATTTTCTATTTCTATTTTTGAATGTGTTGCTATAGACATAATTTTAAAAGTGGCTTTTTATATCGTGTGGCTTCTGAATATGTTTCCGTACTAATAATAATTCAAATATTTTGAATGTTACTGTTACTAGATAGAAACTCTTTTAAATTTAAATCTGGCTTCATGCAAAATAAATAATAATAAAAATATATCTTACGTTCATTGGTCTCTGTGTCTTAGTATGAGCTCTCTTTTCGGACCTTTACACGTCTTTGGAAACAAGTTTGATTGCCTCACCAATGCATATTTGTGTAAAAGCAAAGAGAAAACATCTTTGTGGTTATGTGGTGTCTATTTGATTGTGTAACTATCTTTCAAGCCTCAGGGTCGATCAAAAGTCAAAACTGGATTTTATGACGTAATTTGCAGATGTCAAGCTACAAATAGGTGTTTTCTATCGGCTACATCCTACGAAAAGGCGCCGGGCGTTAGCAAGGGAATCCTAAATTTGATGTTTCGTTCGTCGCTTAACGCCGAGCGCCTGCCCGGGATGGAACCGCCGGACAATTAAATTTAATATTTCATATATTAGAGAATACATAGAGATATTACTTAATTATATTTTATACTTTTAATGAATAAGGATATCTAATGATAAAAGTATGTTTATGTAAGTAACATGAATACTGAGCATCATACCTATCTCTAGTTAGGTTGACAGGATAGTGTAAAATATTTTGTACATTTTGTATCTAAATTCTACCGGATTTTACGACTAAAAGGTATAAAATAGTAACATCCGGATATATAGGGTGTAACAAAATTTACTGTGAATGTTTATTTATGATAGTTCGTAGTGCCAAGAATGGGCAGTATAGACTTATCAATTTGACTTTACCTCGAATTCTCCATACTTTAACTATTTTTTTTTCGTCTAATTTTGCACTGAACAGTAGATATGAGTGTATATTGATAAATTATGAACTTCATCGTATATGCACCGTATATACAATAAAGTTCAAAGTTTACTAATGTACATTCAACATTAGTAATTCCCATTTCAATCAAAATAATAACTTTTTTTTTACTACATAGCGAATCGTATAGTATAGTTTATTTTGGTTTGATAAATCTGAAAGTGTTTCAGCCGTTTGGTTATCGGCTCAGAAAACAGGGCCACCCCATACCAGGAGTAGTAAAAGGCGATTAACCCTAGAAGCCTTATCTATTTGGGGCGTACCTAAAGCCTTAATATACGTCTCCGAAGCGTACTCATATAAATAACAATCTGTATGCAATATAGTCCCTCTTAAGAAATATTATATAACTGGAATTTCAATTCGGAATATATGCTTAAAATAAGACTATTATGTTATGAATTATATTATTTATTACAAAGAAAAAACAATATGCATAATATGGAACAAAAAAAATTAATTCTTCAAAGTGAACTGAAACAATATATATATTTTAGAAAATCTTTATTTTGTAACGCTAATTGATTGTTATTGAAGCAAACATTAAAACTAATCAGAATGTATAAGACTAGCTGCACTTTAAAAGCAGTCTACACACATATCAACCATGGGCTCGCCACACACAGAATTTTAATATTTTTAACACAGAACTTTTGACATTCTACTTTTTTATAAGAGCAAAAAGCGCAGTATTTACGTTTTTATTGGCTCGGGTTCTTCTGCTCGATTTCTAAAATATACATTTATCCCTTCAAGAAAAATACACAGATTATTTTCATCTTCGCTTTAAACGTCGTTGATAAACTGGTCATCTGATCTGATGATCTCATCTCATCTCATCTGATAATCTGATCCTCAACTTCGGAACATGAATCTACCAAAGACTCTCATTTAAAATTGCTAAAACATCGGTTTCTTCTAATATTTTTGGCAGTGACATACCTAAAACAACACCGAAAACAAACAAAATATACGAAAACCAAACAAAAGTAAACCCGTTAAGAGTTACACAAAGGCTAAACATACGTCTCGCAGGCGTGCTATACATCGATATATCAGAGATGGTGAGACTTACGTTAACGACACGGACACCGTCCCCTAGCTCCCGTCGGCCTCTGTGTTGGCGAAAAAACACTACGCGCTAGCTTCAACTTTTAAAAAGATACAAACAATATTCGGTTGCGTGTACGCCTCGCAGGCGTAGATTAGGCTTCTAGGGTTAAAGGATATATTAGGAAGTCGGGCAGCATGCTCACTCTCATTCTGATGTACCATATAAAATATGGGCCTTAAAATTAATAGATAGTTTTGTTACATTCTGTATCGTGTTACGGTAACACGCATAAACTGTTATTCGACGAAGGTCTGCTCCCTAAAGGTTGTAAATGTCAGACATCACACGAACTAGATAGCATAGTTGGCATATCTTTACATGGTAATCCGAACTGTAACTCAGGCAGACACCCATATAAAAGATACTTTTCCAGGTAAACATATGTCGGAACGGTTTTATACAGAATTTCCTTGAGGGCTATCATACTACCTAAACAACGAAATCTCCTACGACTTTAATAACAAAAATTACTTCATAGAAATTTAAAGTTTATGCATAAATGCAAATTATGTATGTCAATTTTTTTATTAAGCCAGTTTTATTTGTAAATTATTATTAAGAAAAATATAATTTCGAGTTAATGAATTTTATTTTTTAACCCGAAAATTCTGGTTTTCACAATCTTGTTAATAGGTTCTTCATGGTTATCAACGTCTGTTCGCCATCTAGTAGTTAGATAAAGCGGGTTAAGTTGACAGCCGACCACAATATTTTAAAGGTTATTTTCGTAATTCCGCATGAACTACTTACTGCATAAAAAATACGAAAATCATAAATCCTCGGGACGTGACGTGATCAGTAAAATTCCCATTTGTTAGTTGATGTGTTCAACACATCAACTAACTTTATAATGATTGTAATTAAAACCACGGCATTTTTTAACCACAATCTTTTTAAATGTATTAACAAATATACACTACCTATATACATACAAATAATCTTACATTTATAAATATACAATTTTACCGTGTATCATAAACCAAGTACATTTTTATCTTAATTCGCGTTCAAATCTATTATACGAATATTTTATAACTTCAGTGTTTATATCTTCAAGTTTGTTAACATTACACTGACATAAAATAATACATCAGAGTTTATCATAGCGGCTTAGGTTTGGGCCGGATAACGCCTGCGGAATGTTGAAATTTTGACAAATTACGTTTGAGGATTACTCCGTAGAATATGAAGAAACCACGTATTCGCACAAATTACCGACTTGTGACGAATGTTTCTTTAGATGACCTGCAATTTATACGACTGCTGAGAAATCGTAGGCCAGAAGATAATAATTAAGCAGCCTCAACGAAGAACGTTGAAGTTCATGAATATTAACACATTATTTTGTTGAGACGCGTTAGAAAATTACAAATTGTTACCAGGTTCTTTTTTAAATGCCGATGCAAGTAATGCAGTCTTATTAATTTTGTGTGTATCTGTAAACGCAATGTGGTCCCCAAATGGAAGGAACTATTTGAACGTGGCTTATCGATTTGAATCAATTAGGCTAACTTTCAGATAAAACTTAACCTAATCGACATTTGTGGAGCTAGACGTGCCTTTATTTCGTGACGAAGTAGATATTGCCATCCAACAGCAGAACCTCTGTTTTGATGACTTAGAGGGGGCCTTCCATAGCATGCCACGTGAAGCTCTGTGGTTGGTACAGAAGAAACTAGGTTGCTCGGAGAGGTTTGTAAGAGTTTTAAGTCTCTTGAATGACGACATGCAGAGCTGCATTACAATAGATAAGTGAACAGTCTTAGTATTTTCCCGTTAACTATGGTATAAAACAAGGTTGTGTTTTAGCATCAACAATGTTTGAGTTGTATTTTGCTGAAGTAGGCAAAAGTTGTAACTAACTTGCTCTGAGGGGGTGCATATCCGCGTCCATACCGAATGTAGCCTTTTCAATTTGGTCAAATTAAAGTCGTGTTCCAAAGTATCATGCAGTAATCACTAAGGTCATGTATGTCGATGACCTATGTTTTATAGCAGAATTCCCAAATGAACATCAACAACTAATGTCACACTTCCACCAGGCTTGCTGCATATTCGGCCTAAAGGTCAGTTTAAAAAAGATGGAGTTTTGTCCTTAGACATTCATGGCCATGAGATACTGACGATAATGGTATGGACTGGTGAGGATGTGTTGAACTTGAAGTTGAAAAGTTCCGATATCTAGGGAGCCCTATACGGATTTCCATTTATCACTATTGTTGCACACTTATTTTACCTCGTTTATTTTCTTTATATTCTTCATACATACAACGCACTTGCGGCTCTTCCGGTGTCCATGGGCGGCGGTAATCACTTAACATCAGGTGACTCACTTGCTCGTTTGCCATCCTATTTTGTCAAAAAACAACATGCTGGCCTATTTAGGGTGCTAATAGCGGTCTACAATTTTATTCAGAAGCCATTTTGACACCTTATATATATAAAATATTAGGTCTTTACCTATGAAATTGCCGTTCTGCAGTACTGGCCATTTCAAATCAAAATAATTTTTGTTTGGCTAAGAATTCTAATTTCAAATTAATTTTATTTTAAAAACATGGATTCTTTTTTCCAAAAGTAGTCATTTCTTTATTGATTAGTGTTACATTTTCATCGCATTTCAATCTTTTTCGTCATCATGGATACGTTAAAAATTCGAGTAATTATGGAATATGAGTACCGTCGTGGCAGCAACGCGGCACAAGCGGCACGCAACATCAACGACGTTTACGGAGCTAACACTACAAACCAACGCACCACCTGTTATTGGTTTGCTCGCTTCCGTTCTGGAAATTTCGACCTGAAAAATGAACCTCGCGGTCGTCCGAAGACTTTGGTCGACAATGACGAATTAAAGGCGGTTGTGGAAGCTGATGATACACAATCTACGGCTGAATTAGCAGCAGCTTTCGACGTTAGCGTCAAAACAATATTGGTCCATTTGCGTCAAATTGGCAAGGTAAAAAAGCTTGACAAATGGGTGCCCCACGAACTCAATGATCGCCAGCGCGAAGTACGCGTCGAGACGTGCCTTGCACTGCTCAACAGACACACAAATGAAGGAATTTTGAACCGCATTGTTACCTGCGATGAAAAATGGATTCTGTTTGATAACCGCAAGCGCTCAGCAAGTTGGTTGGATCCTGGTTCAGCACCTAAACAATGCCCTAAACGAAAACTTACCCCTAGAAAAGTGATGGTCACTGTTTGGTGGTCTAGCGCCGGTGTGATTCATCACAGCTTCTTACCAAACGGGGTGAGCATTACTGCAGATGTGTACTGTGAAGAACTGAGCACAATGATGGAGAAGCTGGCGCATCTCCAACCAGCATTGGTCAATCGCTCGTCTCCGCTGCTCCTGCACGACAACGCGCGACCTCATACTGCACAGCAGACGGTCTCCAAGTTGCAAGAACTGGGGTTGGAAGCTCTCCGTCATCCGCCCTACTCACCAGACCTTGCGCCTACAGACTACTACTTTTTCCAGAATTTGGATAACTTCTTGGCGGGAAAAAAATTCAATACCCGAGAGGCAGTACAAAATGCCTTTGAAGAATTTGTTGCCTCCCGTCCAGCTGATTTCTTTAAGAAGGGCATCAATAAACTGCCACTGCGATGGCAAAGATGCATTGATTGCATGGGTGATTACTTCGATTAATACAAATAAAAAAATTCATGAAAAAAATTCGTTTAAATTTTTTCATACAAAACGGCAATTTCATAGGTAAAGACCTATTATATAAGGTGTCAAAAGGACATTTTATACGTATATTTTATATACGTATAAAATGTCTCTTATTATATCAAGACACATAGACACCAATAATCATCAAAAAGAAATCTCAATGATATAGTGAATAATTTAATCAAATTTCCATTAACTCAATAGTATAATTGGAAAAGTTTGACCGCCGAACGAGAACAGGCCACAGGAAGAACTATAAAATAGCAGTTAACGACTCTCAACGACTTCTCAATACCATTATTCTGAAATATGGTGTAATTGAGAGCTCTGGCTCATGTTGCCAAGCCGTTGCTTATAAAATTGGGACAGGCCATCAAAAAGATCGGATACTTTAATAGAACCATTAGATTATAGGTAAAAAAGTAATATCGTCACTATAAATACAAAGCGTATGGTGGGTTTAAAAATAAATTTAAAAATAAAATAGTGGCGCGCCGATTTGCTATTTTGCAACATTTTGCATCGCTGGCGATTCCGTCATTTACGCCAAAAAAATATTTTAACGTCATTATAGCCCTCTCTAATACAGCTGTTATGTAAAGAATAGGGCATAACTAGAAAGTTATGCACTATTCTTTACATAACTGTTAAAATACTAAAACTGCGCACTTATTGCACGCAACGAGCACTCAATTACTCAACGGGTCGCTTATTTTGACCCAGTATTTTATTTTGTTATTTAAAACTTAAACGTCTAACTAAAGATGCATGTATTTTTCAGAAGAACTATGTAAGAAAGAAATGCAATGATATTAATATGAGTTAAGTTTGTATTGCATGAACTAAGCGCCTCAAGCCTCAAACCTCAACACCTTATCTATAGACCGCTTCAGTTTGTAACAAGTGATTACTGCAGGGTCTTATTTAACTTTTTAAAGCTGGTATGTTTTGAAAAATCGATTTTAGATAACACAAGGTATATTAAGACTGTATCCTGGATATATTAAGAAATCCATCTCCACTAAAGCAGTTGGTGATGATGGTCTCCAGCTCCAAATGCTTTCCCTGATCCATGCAGAACTTGCACCCATAATCACTCATATTATAATTTATTCTCTAGAAGCATGTTCCTCTCTTCCTCCTCCTCTCTCTCCTTCCTCTATTATCATGTAATATTTCTATAAACATTACATGATAATATGCTTATTAAGGTTCGACTCTGAAAACGAGTTAAGCGATATTTTTTTCGTCCTCCAATGATAATCAAAAACGTATATTGTGGTCCCAATGACCACAATTACGTGTTTTGATATCTTTAACACGAAGAGCAAAATAGAAAGCGAACACCCTAAATATATTAAATTCAAAGTTCTTAAAATTATTGTCATTGTTATTTTGCTTATTATAAATATAATATGTGCCTAAGTTTGATAGAATCGCTTTAAAAAAAAAATATATATGAAAGTAAATTTATAGGCTTCATATTAATCACACTTTTTGACAGGACTGTTTGTTAAAATTAAATTTTACCGACTTCACAAAGGAGGAGGTTCTCCTGCACTGGCTGGACTTTTATTAAAAGATAATAAAAGTGCTACTGCATAAAATTAGTACGTTACTTTTTAATACTACCTAAATCTAGTTTATACTTACTAAATGCCGGTTTAGTTTTATAACATTTATTAATAATGTAGATAATAATATGTTCCTCATAAGTAGAAACGTTTGGACATACTTATCCTGGCCCAATCTTGGGGCGACAATAATGGAAGCTAGGTCCTGGGTAAATTGCTTCGTGGTGATTGCTAATTTACTTATTACAAACGACCATCTTTAATTAACCGTTCATTGTGTGAAAGTAAAAGTCGTGAACCTAACCAAGTGTAATTGGGTTACGATTTATGGAAATCATATTTTTAGGACTAGAGAATTATATGCTCAAATTTCTGTGATATTTCTAAGAACTTAATAACTTTTCTAACAACATTTCGTAAAAGTATATTAGTAAGTTTATACACAAAAAATATGTATTTATATTATTATTAGCCCCATGTAGAATTTATATATATTTTTGGTTCTTATTGAGTAAAATTAATCTTAGTAATCAAATCATTTTTTTATCTCATGCATTTGTTTAACTCAGTTATCTTATGTATTCATATTTAATATAGCTCTATAAGTAAAAACATATAACAGCATTAAACCTTTATCAATATAAATTAAAGTAAATCTAAACCTTGTCAAATTTTTTTCCTCATCGTTGTCGGGGAACGTACCCCGAAAGATGGCAATAATGATACTGCGTCCACGTCCGATGACAGACAATACTGATTGTTTATCCAAAATACAGGGAGTTTTGCTGCCAACGCGAAAAAAGATGCATCGAGGCTGTAAATATGGTGGTTTTTTAGACATAAAATCTTCGACAACGTACACAAGTGGAGGAAAGTGCCATATTGCCATGAATTGTGATTTTCTGTGTTGAATCTAAAACTCCATAGAAGCTTTTAGTTAAGTCTCCACTATTTTACTGGGGTAGGACAAGGACTATGTATGTCTTGACTGTGATGGACTTTACTTGACATTGACTTAATGACAAAAATAAAAGAAATAAAAATATAAACTACTGAGGATGGCTCATACGGCTGACGAATCCAGAGCCCTAAATTTGAATCTAAAAAAAAACCAAAATAAAGACCGATCTTATGAAGCGTCAATTATCAAATATAGATAACTCCTTTTTTAACTTCTATAAAAAAAAAAATAAACGTTCATTGCGGTATGCAGCTCAGGTAACTATGTACACATCACTTTATTTTTTTTACTTAAGACATTTTATTTTATTTGCACTTGTCTCCATAACTTAAGTCAATGATTTGACTTAAGTTATGGAGACAAGTGCAAATAAAATATTTTATCTGCAATATCTCCATTTACAATGTAAGCAGCTAGTCTACCAAACCGGGAAAGTTGCCTAAGCATCACTTTACTGGCTGAATAAATGCACATGCTAATAAATCCAATGTAGGGAGGGCAATCCAGAGCCCTCCCAGGGTACGTCTCCCAACCATTTGAGATTGGCGCAAAAGGGGGGCACTGGAGCAGCATACCCGCGTTCCCGAGGCTTTCCCCATCAGGCGCCAAGAGAAGTCCAAGGCAGGCAAGTTTAGTCTACCCACCCGTAGACATTTTTTGCGGGTGGCATACGTAAGAATTCACCCTACCTTATAAAAAAAATGCTAATCTACACTATAAAGTTCATAACATTCAATTCTCAACTCTTGGTTTGTATCTACTTAGGGAAGTCAAACATTCAACGGATTAGGGTCATACGATTGTCAGTGACTTGATTGTCGCATATAACAGTCATCCGGTCTTCGTTTAACCAATTGAAAGTTGAGTATTGTTGAAGACCAGTTGAGTGATTAGTTAAACTGCATCTTCTCAAGTACTTCAAGAATATTGCCTGTCATATGTCAATGTTAGAAATAAAAGACCTGCAGAATGGGTTCATTGCATGCAGAAATATTCATTGGTCAGCTCAAAATTGTTTACTGTAAACGACATATACATTTTATTCCTTAATTTAAGTGTATCAATTACTTTCATGCTGCAATCATTAAATGTTAAATATGATTTACATTATTATCCCAGTTTAAGCAAGCCGAGATGCAATGTGCAACGCGCTCCCGTCTGCACAAAATATCCACATGCAAGACGGACAATATTGTCCGTCTTGCATGTAATTGGCTTGTTTATATAAACCAGCCAATTACATGCACCAGTATGATACCCAACACGTGTTTCAGTTATTCACGGACCACCTTCGAGCATTTACGGATCACTCTTAAGGGTTGGTAACTCGTCGAGCGAACGAATGCGACATCTCTTATCCTAATTATAATTTTTTTTATTATATATTTGATTAAAGATATTTTAAGTAAAATAAAATTACCTGTGGTACTGAACCAAAGGTAGGCCACTATTAAATTTTATTAAATATTTATTTGAAATTAGTAGATTAGTACGTTCGTACTTCAAAACAAATCGAGAGATCTAATATCAAAGAGAAAAATATTGTACCTTTTGTTCTTTTTAAATACCCGCCACGTGAACGAAAATAGGTACTATGAGCTTGACAGCGTCCTTAGTACGATAGCAGTAAGGGTGGCTTTTGTAATGGAAATGTATCTTCTGACGTGGCGTTGATTTCACTTACGTGCACTTATGTGAGAAACTTGGAAAATAACAGTTTTTATAATAATAACTCTCCAATATATTGCTGGTCTTTCGTCGTCATTTGTTTTCAGTCACTATGAATAATAACAATAATATCCAGAGATAATATTCACACACGGCCATCTTATCCCAAACTAAGCAGAGCTTGTACTATGGAAACCAGATAACTCTACTACATATACTACTTTTCTTTTGTAAATACACACTTATATAGAGACATACATTTACACACAGACTCAGGACAAACAGACATGTTCATGCACACAAATATCTGTCCTGGGCGGGAATCGAACCCACCCTCCGGCGTGAAAAGCAAGCATTTGCCAACAACGCCAACAGGCCCGTCGTTCACTGAATGACTTATATTCATTCAATAATTAAGGAATAATCTTGCTATCCCGATGTTTATAGTTTCAAAAAGCAGTAGAAATTTGTTTCCGAATATGTATAAGATTATATGCAAATATAACGATTCATTAACGTCAGCGAAATTGTTGATGGTGTGTGTATTTTTTCCAACGACTTGATATTCACTTAAATTTTTATTATTTTTGAACGCTATGAATATACGTTATGGCTTCAAAGACTGCTACAAATCTGACTACCAAAGGTAGGCACTTAATATATTTAACTAGGGAATTACCACGGGCTAAATAAGATCTTATGTAATGCATCTTTTTGTAATAAATTCCCGTTCACGGTTCAATTTAATGGAAGCACGACAGAATTGTCTTCGCCATAAATCTATGTTAGCGCGGCTCTCTGAGACCGCATCGGGTCTTTTGTCACTTGTCTACTAGCGTCTCTACTCTTGACTACATCGAAGAAGAAAAATTCAGAAGTCTAACTAAACCTATTATCTGTGTTAACATGAACACTGAGCACAGGTTAATAATAAAAGTAAGTTAAACCCGTGTTAACGATACTATGCTCCTTCCTATTTTTTTTTTGACTAGAACAATATTTTTTTTGATATTTATTAAGTTACGGCTATGCCCAACCGTTTCATTGTTTTTGGATAATCTATTATTTATGAAAACATAAAAATAATTGATATAAGAATAATAAACAAATATAGCGCCCTGAAACAACAAAATAAAAAGACCAGGCAGGAAATAAAACTCGGTTCTGTCTTTGAGAACGAAATAAAAAACAGGAAATGGAGGGCTTGATATTGTACATTTATTGTTCTCTTCTTCACACGTAAACGTAAAGAGTGAGACCGTCAGGGCAGTTGAGATTTCTCTCAGGTGACAAGCATAGAAATTACTTATGAAAACTTATAAATCTCTTGTTTGTCCCCAGTGGTATTTCGAACATAATTATGTATATTATTATAATATTAAAATCGTAGGAAAGTCAAAACTGTACATTGAATATTTTTTTAAATTATACTTGGGGCGTAAACTACAATCGATATCGAAGCCATATATAGTTTTTAGAATTTTTGTCTGTGTGTCTGTTTGTCTGTACGTATGTCCGGGCTAAACTCAAAAAGTACTGCATGGATTTACTTAAAATTTTGCATGAATATTACTAAGAGGTCGGGTAACATATAGGCTACATACTATCAAGCTATCACCTACGGGGGAGGAGCTGTGTTTTATCCATACATATAAAATCGTAGGAAAGTCAATAAATATTGTCTGTGTGTCTGATTGTCTGTATGTATGTCCGGGCTAAACTCAAAAAGTACTACATGAATTTACTTAAATTTTGCATGAATATTACTACGAGTCGGGTCAATATATCAACTACATATAATCACGCTATCACCTACGGTGGAGAAGCTGTGATAATTTATAAAATTTAACGAGGATAAAATAGCGGGGCACAGCTAGTGTATATACAATTGTGCTCAATATAAATTTATCTAGAAGTACTTCAAAAATATATTATATCGTAACATATTTATGAAATGTTTTGCCTTGTCTTGAGTAGTAGGAGTGTCGTAGTTTTAGTTTAGTAATTTTTTTCGTAGGTGTACTATACTTCCATGACGCAATTCGTCTTCTGATATATAAATGTATTTTGTCAAGACTATGCGGTGTACAAAATCTTCGTTAATCTCACTGAATAGCGATCGAAGGTCCATTAATACCGCATCAGCTGATTTAAACATCTACAAATTTATTATTTATTCAAATCACTGAGCTTTTAAACTCATTGTAACTGTTATTCGGTATTTATACAGGATAAATTTGAAATCTTTTTTGTTACGTTTCCAGTTTGCATTGCTTCATTAAAGTAACCTGGGGCTAATATACCCCTTTTGGGGTTCAAACCTCAGCCCTGGGAAGAGAGGGTCAGTTTTTAGGGACGTTTTGTACAGCTGTTGCTCTACGTTAATAAACAAAGCTGTAAGCAAAGGTAGTATATCCGATTTGTTACAGCGTTGCTCATAAGTAAGGTTGGCTAGTATAAATTTAAAACCTAAATATCTGATATATAAGGAAAAAAACTGGTATCGATGTAATAACCCACCCCCCCCTATCGGAAGACTGTCGTGAAGTCTGTACTCTTACCTAACCTCTGCTGATATACTAGTGTGAGGTTTTATTTAATTAATAATTTTTAGTTGAGTTTTAGTTGGGCGTGATCGTCTATATGTAGTTTTATAAGGCGCGTGATCGTCTAGAATAAATTAACATAATATGCTATTACATCCTATATTCATACCTTAGTTTTTATAAATTTAATTAATGCCGTTTTAAAAGAAAAGTGCTGTAAATAAACATCCTAGTTCGAATTGTTTTTAAACGTCCTTAGTACTATGAGCTTGACAGCGTCCTTAGTACGATAGCAGTAAGGGTGGCTTTTGTAATGGAAATGTATCTTCTGACGTGGCGTTGATTTCACTTACGTGCACTTATGTGAGAAACTTGGAAAATAACAGTTTTTATAATAATAACTCTCCAATATATTGCTGGTCTTTCGTCGTCATTTGTTTTCAGTCACTATGAATAATAACAATAATATCCAGAGATAATATTCACACACGGCCATCTTATCCCAAACTAAGCAGAGCTTGTACTATGGAAACCAGATAACTCTACTACATATACTACTTTTCTTTTGTAAATACACACTTATATAGAGACATACATTTACACACAGACTCAGGACAAACAGACATGTTCATGCACACAAATATCTGTCCTGGGCGGGAATCGAACCCACCCTCCGGCGTGAAAAGCAAGCATTTGCCAACAACGCCAACAGGCCCGTCGTTCACTGAATGACTTATATTCATTCAATAATTAAGGAATAATCTTGCTATCCCGATGTTTATAGTTTCAAAAAGCAGTAGAAATTTGTTTCCGAATATGTATAAGATTATATGCAAATATAACGATTCATTAACGTCAGCGAAATTGTTGATGGTGTGTGTATTTTTTCCAACGACTTGATATTCACTTAAATTTTTATTATTTTTGAACGCTATGAATATACGTTATGGCTTCAAAGACTGCTACAAATCTGACTACCAAAGGTAGGCACTTAATATATTTAACTAGGGAATTACCACGGGCTAAATAAGATCTTATGTAATGCATCTTTTTGTAATAAATTCCCGTTCACGGTTCAATTTAATGGAAGCACGACAGAATTGTCTTCGCCATAAATCTATGTTAGCGCGGCTCTCTGAGACCGCATCGGGTCTTTTGTCACTTGTCTACTAGCGTCTCTACTCTTGACTACATCGAAGAAGAAAAATTCAGAAGTCTAACTAAACCTATTATCTGTGTTAACATGAACACTGAGCACAGGTTAATAATAAAAGTAAGTTAAACCCGTGTTAACGATACTATGCTCCTTCCTATTTTTTTTTTGACTAGAACAATATTTTTTTTGATATTTATTAAGTTACGGCTATGCCCAACCGTTTCATTGTTTTTGGATAATCTATTATTTATGAAAACATAAAAATAATTGATATAAGAATAATAAACAAATATAGCGCCCTGAAACAACAAAATAAAAAGACCAGGCAGGAAATAAAACTCGGTTCTGTCTTTGAGAACGAAATAAAAAACAGGAAATGGAGGGCTTGATATTGTACATTTATTGTTCTCTTCTTCACACGTAAACGTAAAGAGTGAGACCGTCAGGGCAGTTGAGATTTCTCTCAGGTGACAAGCATAGAAATTACTTATGAAAACTTATAAATCTCTTGTTTGTCCCCAGTGGTATTTCGAACATAATTATGTATATTATTATAATATTAAAATCGTAGGAAAGTCAAAACTGTACATTGAATATTTTTTTAAATTATACTTGGGGCGTAAACTACAATCGATATCGAAGCCATATATAGTTTTTAGAATTTTTGTCTGTGTGTCTGTTTGTCTGTACGTATGTCCGGGCTAAACTCAAAAAGTACTGCATGGATTTACTTAAAATTTTGCATGAATATTACTAAGAGGTCGGGTAACATATAGGCTACATACTATCAAGCTATCACCTACGGGGGAGGAGCTGTGTTTTATCCATACATATAAAATCGTAGGAAAGTCAATAAATATTGTCTGTGTGTCTGATTGTCTGTATGTATGTCCGGGCTAAACTCAAAAAGTACTACATGAATTTACTTAAATTTTGCATGAATATTACTACGAGTCGGGTCAATATATCAACTACATATAATCACGCTATCACCTACGGTGGAGAAGCTGTGATAATTTATAAAATTTAACGAGGATAAAATAGCGGGGCACAGCTAGTGTATATACAATTGTGCTCAATATAAATTTATCTAGAAGTACTTCAAAAATATATTATATCGTAACATATTTATGAAATGTTTTGCCTTGTCTTGAGTAGTAGGAGTGTCGTAGTTTTAGTTTAGTAATTTTTTTCGTAGGTGTACTATACTTCCATGACGCAATTCGTCTTCTGATATATAAATGTATTTTGTCAAGACTATGCGGTGTACAAAATCTTCGTTAATCTCACTGAATAGCGATCGAAGGTCCATTAATACCGCATCAGCTGATTTAAACATCTACAAATTTATTATTTATTCAAATCACTGAGCTTTTAAACTCATTGTAACTGTTATTCGGTATTTATACAGGATAAATTTGAAATCTTTTTTGTTACGTTTCCAGTTTGCATTGCTTCATTAAAGTAACCTGGGGCTAATATACCCCTTTTGGGGTTCAAACCTCAGCCCTGGGAAGAGAGGGTCAGTTTTTAGGGACGTTTTGTACAGCTGTTGCTCTACGTTAATAAACAAAGCTGTAAGCAAAGGTAGTATATCCGATTTGTTACAGCGTTGCTCATAAGTAAGGTTGGCTAGTATAAATTTAAAACCTAAATATCTGATATATAAGGAAAAAAACTGGTATCGATGTAATAACCCACCCCCCCCTATCGGAAGACTGTCGTGAAGTCTGTACTCTTACCTAACCTCTGCTGATATACTAGTGTGAGGTTTTATTTAATTAATAATTTTTAGTTGAGTTTTAGTTGGGCGTGATCGTCTATATGTAGTTTTATAAGGCGCGTGATCGTCTAGAATAAATTAACATAATATGCTATTACATCCTATATTCATACCTTAGTTTTTATAAATTTAATTAATGCCGTTTTAAAAGAAAAGTGCTGTAAATAAACATCCTAGTTCGAATTGTTTTTAAACACAGTATATGGTTCCAAGTTTCAGTAATGATTCGTGAAAATAAAATAATATATGGGCTATTTTCTACAACTTACCCCGGGTTTCAGCTACCGCGTGTATATGCCGGAAAATGGTTTTCACACGAGTCCTGTAGGATGAAGCGGAAAATGCAAAACTACTGTCTACTTAATCTTAACATAGCTCGTAATAATTTGTAAAGAAATATTATCAATGCAATTAGTCTCATGAGTTATGATGAGTTAACCATGATTTCCTAGAATTATTAATATCAGTTATTTTATTTATTTCATAGTCTCAGGGTCATTGTCAAGGTCATGTGTCATCAAGAGTGTGTCAGAAATAGTTGACTTATATATATGTGTATATTCAGATACTGTTGATTGTAAAATCCCACTCATGTGATTGTGAATTAACTCAGTAATTCAGTTATATGAGATTTTGTTAATTTTACGCTAATGGCAATTACTTTGAGGTTGCGCAATTATTCACGTTATCTGAGAGAAATGTTTCGGTAGCTTAAATCTAACGTTCTCGACAACTTAAGTTGTAGCATGCGTGCATGCGTGCTTGTGTGTTTGTGTGAATATGAGAATACTCGGATAGTTGCTAGATCTAAGTAATCTACAGCCATAATAGTTTGAGTTAGGGTATGTTTCGGTGATTTATAATATGGGTCGATCGCAGACGTGAGCTCTAGATGCTGTAACAGTAGGCTTGCTTCTAGCGCGTCCCGCGTTGCATGAGAGAGTCTGTCTGCGAAGGGATCTATGCCCTTTATTCACTTGTACGTGACCCGCGTTGGGCAAACAGATATCTCCCACACATGACTTATCGCATGCCCGCTTGTTTAGACAGTCTACACATACAGGGATTACACGCTGTCGACACTATAGTATATAATGTTAGCTTGAATCAGTTGGCGTGTTCGATCATCTTGATCCGAACCATCCGAGATAGATGTCTCATTAGTGTGTGTGTGCCGTAAAAACCGCCCTCTTTGTATCGTATTCAGCGGGAAATAGATAAAGTTTACGCACACTTACGCAGATTGCGTCACATTATAGGTATTCCAAAATCACATCTCCCCGTACATACAATTGTATATATATTCATTCTACTTTATGTTTTATATTTACTAACTGCCAGCACTCTACTTATGTGTATATGGTCATGTAAATGTCGTCAAAGTAAAAGTCAACCATCAGTATATATCGACGTCGTCGTTGTGTACATAATAATGTCCTTAATAGATAATATATAAAGAATTTTAGACAAGGCTTTCCAGGATTTGTATCAGATATTTTTATATCTTGTAAACATTCATTAATAAATAACGGATAAACCACTTATATAAGTATTTAACTGGATTTGAACCAGTTATCTCTATATCTTGAATACCGTTACGACAATGCGCATATAAAAATCTCCATTAATATATAACGGATAAATCATTTAGATCAGTATTTAATTGGATTTGAACCAATACATCTAGTTAACCTTCACCTTAGGTTCTCACAGTCGGGTAAACATTGTAATGTCTAGATTCATAATCGTCAGTTCTAGCCATGAAAATTAGAAATAATGATCGGATATAATCCAAAGTGTGGCTGAGAACCTATCTCAAACACAATAAAATAATAATCATTTGATTATTATGGATAGCTGTTTGTCTGTGCAACAACAACAATGCAAGAGTAATAAATTAACCCCTAACAAGTAAGCCAAAGTTACATATGGGTACTTAGTATTTAATAGAAATAACATCTGAACAGTAAACAGCGTTCTGCCTAATGTACTTAGTATATCTAGTTGAAATGAAATGTTTACAGTGTTTTGCCCAGTAATATATATATAGTACTTAGTATTTAATGGAAATAAAATATGAAATAGTAAACAAAGTTTTGCCTAGTGAACTTAGCTTTCAATTTCAGGAAACCGGCTGCATTCACTGAATTTAATTAATTTAGTTATAATATTTTATAAGCAAACACTGACTCTAACACTAATACACACTGACTTTAACGCTATAAAATTAGGATATGTTAGAGAGTAACAATCCCGATTGTAACCGCGCGTCAAATGAAGACTGAACATAAGTTCAAAGCTATCATAACTAGAAACGTGGTATTTCTTTCCCCGTCCCCCACTACCCCGCGTATTCGGCGTCCAAACAGATTTCTTTACCATTGTCTTTTCCTAGAAAGGACCCGATAAATATTGTTCAACCTCGAACCCTTACACGTGTTTTAAGTGCGAAACACATTTCTAACATTTCTATGATTTTTTTGTGTAACTTAACCGTCTCAAGTTTTATAGCCCCTTCCCAAATGTTAAAATTGTTAACAAATCCCAAAACGATAAATATTACTCTTTTTTTGTCTACATCCTATGGCTGACTATTGTGAGAATCTTGGAGTGCATTCATTTACTTGAGGCCCTATATAATGCTTATGTACTTGCCAGTACCTACCATATTCAAACACATAGGTAGAAATTTCTGCATCCTTTAAGCATGGGGTATCGTAATACTACATCGCGTATGATAGCTTATGTCAGTTGTTCACTGATCCATAACTTTCCATAAGTGTTGACTGGCCGGTTGGCGTAATTGGCAAATAAAATAAAATAAAAATATAATTTATTAGCAGTCCAGTTTTTACGAGTAGTTTATACAGTGATAGTCTCACTAGGCAATGCCTGTATCGAGGCTATCGATGTGATTCGATACGATTACAAGCTAGGACTTTAATTAAATGGAAAAGACATCAAATTTTATTTATAACAATAATAATTAAATTCAACTAAGTAGGTAGGTACAATGAATTACATAATAACTTAAAAAAAATTCATTTAGAAATAACCGAAGTGTGAGGATATGTTACTGTATGTGTGTATCTGTGTGTGTATGTGTGTGTTGAAGTATGTGTGAATATTATGCCATGGTCGAATAGACTGACGGAAAGGGTGTTAAATTAATGTTCTAAGGAGGTGCTCAGTCTCATTATAGTTTAGGTTTGCGATGTAGTTTTTTACCTTTATTTGAGCTTCTCGCAGTGTACTTAATTTTATGTCACATTTAGCAACAAGTTTATTGTATAGGTAATAGAACATGTGCTTTTGAAATCGTTCGCAAACGAAGTCTTAGTTTTGAATGCAGTTACTTTAAAAACTCTGAGTTTGAGCATATTTTGGTAATCTGTTGAAGTTATTGTAGTGCTGTGTGTGCACATAATTGCATTCAGAATATATAACTTACGGATGCTCAGGACATCGGCTTGTTTATATAGTTCAGATGTGGGGAATCTAATTGGTTTCTTAAGCATAACCTTTAGAATAGATCTCTGTGCTCTTTCCAGAGTTATCAGATGAGAGGTGTAAGCACCTCCCCATACGTTAATGCAGTAAGTGAGGATCGACTGACAGAGTGAGATGTAGATTGATTTCAGTAAATCTTTACCTGCTACATCTCTCAGCCCTCTTATGACGTATATGAGCTTCCTGGCTCTCGCAGACACTGCAACGATATGATCTCGGAAGGTAAGTTTCTCATCAAGTATAATGCCGAGATATTTTATCGACTTCGTTCTATGAACCATATTACAACCACAAGTGTTGTCCACGTTGTCACAGGTGTGAATTTGTATAACTGGACTGCAAGATGGTGATGAAGCACTGGTTTTATGAAAACATATGAATTTAGTTTTACTTGCGTTGAGTGTCAGCAGGTTGTCACTGAGCCATTTAGCTATTATGCCCATGCTTCGAGTAGCATTAGCACTACATCTGCTCCAAGAAGAATCATGAAATATCACTGCAGTGTCATCAGCATAACAGATGAGTTTCGCATTCTGCAGTGGTAGTAATGAAAGCTCATTAATGTAGAGCAGGAATAACGTAGGGCCCAAGACGCTGCCCTGCGGCACGCCAAACGATGTTTCTTAAGAGGTGCTGAGCCAGGAATCGACTTTGACACATTGCTTTCTCTCCGTAAGATAGCTCCGGAACCAGTCTAGTACAACTCCCCTAATACCTATGCTTTCTAGTCTCTGCAAGAGAATAGGAATTGCGACGGTGTCAAATGCCTTTTCCAAATCGAGAAAGACACCAATACATGAACGACCATTGTCGAGGTGCGAAACAATTTCGTTTGTTAAGAGATTTGCGGCGTCTTCCGTTGATTTATTTTTCCGGAAACCGAACTGTACGTCAGATAGGATATGATTTTCCTCCAGGTACTTGACAAGCCTTCGGTTGACCACTTTTTCTAGGATCTTCGAGAAAGCAGACAGCAAAGATATAGGACGAAAGTTGAATCACCTCCTTTATGTATCGGTGTTATTACCGCAGTTTTCCACTCTGGTGGGACAATGCCAGTTGATAGGCTTTGATTTATTATTGTTACTAGAGGTCGTACCACGTATTTACTTATCTTTTTGAGAAGTAGATTAGAAATGCTATCTATACCCGGTGCACTGTTGTCTTTTAATCCGGATATAATATCTTCAACCTCCTTGCAGTCGGTGGGCTCAAAAAAGAAGGAGTTTAGAGGTGATTTTGAGTTATCAATTTGTTGTGCTAGTGACTTTTGCGTTGTGTTTAGATTATGTAGTATTTTGCTGGCATAATTTTGACCAACAGATGCAAAAAACTCATTACATGAATTGACAGCGTTCTGTGGACACTCGTTCAAAGCCAATAGATCCGAGGCGGGGGAATTGGTTTTGGTTTTTCTGTTGGAAATTCTATTTACCGTTTGCCAAAGTTTACGTGGTTGCTTTTTGAATGTTACTAACATATTTCTGTCATATTCATTTTTTATTTTACGTAATAGAGTTATATAATAATTACGATATCTTGCATATACTATGGCTTTAATGTCACTTTTATGTCTCTTTCTGGCCTCTAAGTGTAGTTTATCGCGTACACGCGAACATCTTAGTAAGCCTAGGGTCATCCATGGCTTTAGGATAGCTTTAGAACGGCTAAGTAAAATAGGCTTCGAATTAGCATCAATTATATTAGTTATTAAGTTAATAAAAATGTGTGACTGTTCGGCTACATTTTTTATAGAATTTAGGTGTGTCCAATCCACGTTACAGAGCTCTTGCGCGATAGAGTCGTAGTTCATGCGTAACTTATATCGGGATGGGGCAGTTGGGCGTTGTACTTGACTCGTTATACCGGTTATGACTAAGTCATGGTCGGTTACAGATGATGTACAAACGATGGTCTCAACGTCCACATCTCCTTTGTAGAAAACATGATCTAGGCAGGCATCGTTTCGGGTTGGTTTGTCAACGGCTGGCTTTAGTCCCATCTCTGCCATGCAGCAGAGATATGACGCAGTTTCAACGGCGTCGGAGCAAATAATATTAATATTAAGATCTCCGGTAAGGAGGATACATTTATTTACATTCAGTTTATTGACTGTGTCATAAAGAGAGTTAGTGAAGCAGTCTGTGTTCCTGAATGAGGGCGACCTATAAATTCCTAAAATAGTAATTATATTGGGTATAGTTACGACTAAACAGTTTGAGTCATCAACAGGAGGTTCATACACTTGTGGTGACCAGGTGTCTCTTATGAACACGACGACTCCCCAGCTTTGTTTATATATTTTGTAGTGTGGTAGACCCTATAATTTGGCATTTGAGGAAATATCATATTGTCCTTAAGCCAGCATTCAGTCAATATTATTGCATCAAACTTTATATTGAGTCGCTTAAGTATAATTTGGAAGTCATCAAAATTATGTTTGAGGCTTCGGATATTTAATGTTAGAGTTGTAAATTTATGTTGCTTGATGATTTCATAACAATTTTCAGCGAAATTTGTAGAGTGGCACTTAGCAGTATACGCATTATCAATACTTTGCATAACTTCAAGTGTAGCCATTTAAAACTGTGATTAATGAGGAAGGTTTAAGTAAGTAGACGTTTGTTATTAGTGCCACTCTATACCTATACGTCAAGATATCACGTGTAGTATCTATTAACTTAGCGATGCATAATAATTGATGCGCAGTGACGGAGTAAGTGTAGTGTGTTTTGTGATGTAACGTAGTTAGGTGTAGATAAAATAGGTTAGTATAAGTAGAGGGGTGTGTGAGATAATGCGAGTGCTTGTGTTCGGCTATATAGGTTAACAAATTCTTAGAATAATTATCATGGTAATTAGAGAAAAAATAATAGAATACAATGGAATACAAAAATACAAACAATGCGTAATTATATATAAGCAGTGAACATGATGGAAATTTACGGGTTGAAGGTACTGATTTCTTGATTGATATCTGAGCACGATGATGGTCCCATGAGTTTGTCAAGGTCTTCAATGGATTGAATTTGGATAGCAGGATACTTGCGTTCTGGGGTGTTTTCATGTTTTTTGATATATATTGTACCATTTCGTATCCAACAAAACCGAAACCCATACTTTTGAGACCATGCTCTAGCATCACGAAATAACAATCGCTTTTCCCTCGTTAAACGTTCGTTAATGTATAGTGCAATGTTGTTATGTTATGTAAATGCAATCTTTCATGCCGCAGGTCGTGCGTTCGATTCCCACCCAGGACAGATATTTGAGTGCATGTCTGTTTGTCCTGAGTCTGAGTGTAATTATATATATAAGTATGTATTTACAAAAGAAAATTAGTACAGCAGTTATCTGGTTTCCATAGTCGAAGTTCTGCTTAGTTTGGGATCTGATGGCGTGTGTGCATAATGTCCCATAAAAACACATACTAGGGGACATGAACGCTGACCATTTTTAATTTAATAGTTGTATAAGTTGTTTATATCTGACAGAATGACAATCAAACACATGTAATGTTTGTTTGTCATTCTGTGGTGTGTGTGTGTGTGTTTATATATTAATAGGTACATATTTTGTATTTAAAATGTAACCTTTTATAATATATTCTAAGGAATGAGACCAGAAGTAGCTTTTTTAAAACAAATTTAAATACAACTTACGAAAACAATAATCACAACTAAATTAACAAACAAAAAATTTTAATTCAAACAAAGAAAACGAACAAAAGAAGTAAAATCACCCGCACTACACTAGGCTAACAATTATAGACAAAGAATTAACAAATCGATCCACAATCGGACAGAGTAACAGCCTCGACAACTGTTGGAACGCCAAAGAGAGCGATGCCGGCGAGGCATCGCCTTTTTATAAAAAATCCCCACTCCGCTAGTTTCCAGTTCCACACGGCCCTTCCTGACAGGAGGCCGGCCACGGGCTCCATCTTTAAACTCTGGCGATCAGTCTTCAGGCTTGGCAACGACATCCTCGAACTTTCAGCAACACGTGATGCGGACGTGCTTGGTTGTGGCTCATCAATTTCATCGGACATCTCGACTCCTGAAGGCTGGGTGACACTCCGAGTGGTAGACCCCTCGGTTTCATTCTCAGACTCTGTAATGAAACAAAACTACAGCACAAAAACATGTCCATAAATGATAAGAGATAGCTTCAAACACCACCTTTGTGTCGCACCAAAATCAAACAACAATTCGACACATATGTAGGCTTAGCACACCTAACTCAGCCTTACCACAAGAGTATAAAATAAACTGATATCTGTACCGTTCACCCAGGGCAGTTCCCGTCGGGGGAGTGCCACCTCACGACTCGCTAGAGATCTACGCGCACTTACGTGAGACATAACTTTGCGTGTGTTAATCATTCCCAGATAAAAGCGTATCCTAACTCACCCTAACCACAAGAGTATAAAATAAAGTGATATCTGTACGTTCACTCGGGGCAGTTCCTGTCGGGGGACTGCCCTCTCACGACTCGCTAGAGATCTACGCGCACTTACGTGAGACATAACTTTGCGTGTGTTAATCAGTTCCAGATAAAAGCGTATTTCAACCCAAATTATCAATAAAACACAGTCAATATTTAACACAAACATATCTCACACCACGTCTCGTCAGCGGCCAACCCGTGGCATGACCCTACGTGTAACACACAGCACCACGTCTCGTCAGCGGCCAACCCGTGGCATGACCCTACGTGTAACACAGCTCCAGGACCACACGTCCGAGCATAAAGCAAGGGACACAAAACCACACCAGGCATGTCCCATATACTAGGATCGCATGCCCGAGCGCACTCCAAGACAGCATCCAATAACATGAAACCCTTCCTTACTTGAAGTGTATCCGTCAGCCAGCATATCCGAGGACAAGGACCTCCAAGACAGAGACTATCCCAACCGCAAGATAGAACTTCCCTTAATGTGTTTGCCCTTTGCGAAAAACACTTTGCACAAATAGAGAATCATGAAATCAATTTGTAATTCTCAAAACAACACACAATGCTCGGCACACAAGCATGTCCACAAAAACTTTACAAAATTAGTTTAAGCAAAATATCAAAGTGCCTAAATAATTAAAGTCACACACCATGGAAAGTGACTCCACACACATCGGGAGTCCACTCACCACGCCACGGGATCATGTACTTAACTGCGTTTAAGCTCCCATAGCAGCCGGACACGCGCGCACGCACACGCCCGCCAGACCAGGCGCCTCAGGGCCCCAGCCCCGAAGGTAGCCACCGGGTCACGCCGACAGCCTGCTCCAAACAGCAAGTGACACACTCGCCTTTTCTCTCCAACACCACTCGCTTGAAAAACCTTGCCACGCAAGCCATGTACTGGCCGCAGTCTGCGCCCATAGTTTGCTTAACACCTTCTAGGATCCACGCATATCCTGTGGATTTTTAAAAGCAACCGATACCAAAATACAAATAAATTTTGCTTACAGGAACACTGTCGACACTATACAAAAGTAAAACACACAAACGAGGTGCTCAAAATCACTCCAATTATTTAAAGATTCTGCACGGTCTACCTCAGCACACCAATTATCGAAAATATGTAAATTTGAGTCAAAATTGGAAAAGTAAAAATGTTCATTCAGGCAAACACGACTGTGAAATGCTCTGGGACGCTGCTACGAGTGGGTTCCGAACCACGTGGTGGTGATCGAGACCGAGTGCATGGACGTTGTCTGTGATTAAGTCGTAGGCGACAATAACTTATCTCTCGGTCGCGGCACTATATTAAGCGACGAGACACTAACCTCCGTGTTCATACATGAGCGACGCGCATCACGCGAATCTGCTTGAACCGGCGATCGCAGGGTATTGCGCTTAGGTGTACGCGAAACATGCTCAACTCGAGATAGCGACTCAACACGGCTTGGGTTTCCCTCCGACACTCTCGTATCACAAACACCCGAACGCCCCGGCCTAGGTGAAGTCCAAGACGCATCTTCTAATGCCTTAAGACGAGTACGCATTGCCTGCATTTCGAGCCATAACCTAAAATTTTCGTCTGGCAATCGCTCGCGACGCTCACTGTGGCGACTACCGTGCCCAGGACTATACCTATCCCGGCGATTCACACTATAATCACGCTCACGATTCGACATAACGAAAATAATACCACTAAACAACAACAAAAGCCAACCAATTAACCACATAAAACTGCACAACAACAACAAAAACAAAATCTGAACTCACCGATAATATTTTATTAATTTAGTTGTACTTAACTAAGTAGTAGGTACGTGGGTTATTTACTTACATTATATGTAAAAATAAAATGATTATACATGAAAGTATACGAAAGGGCAATTTATTATAAGCGTGTTTACAAACTAAGGTTCAACAAGGTTTACAGTTTGAAGTATAGAGTGTGTAGGGTTGAGCTCGTCAAATATGATAAGCTGTCTATCTCACTAGTTGCATATATATCGCGTGTTAAACAATTATAATATTTAGGTAAATATATCCTAAGTTGCCATATATTTTTATTTATAATATTTCAAACTGGGTGTGCCCGCGACTCCGTCCGCGGGCAACGCCTTATGTATGATTAAGTTAATTAATTGGGAACACGGTTTAAATGACGGTGACATGACGCCGAAGTATAGAAAGTAAAGCTCAGCTCAGCACAATGCTTCCGGATAAACTATATTGAAAGTTGACCCTTCCGGCACGTGAACATAGAGATTTCTAGAACCGCTTACCCGGGAAAGAGCGACGTACAACTGACCATGTGACAAACACATGTGACCGTTAGTAGGCATGAGAAACATTGTCTAGTTAAGTAACATTCATATTCATATGTATAGTTAGAGGGATAGTTAACACTATATACCGATGTTCTAACATAGATTTAAATTAAATAAACTTATTCAGAAATATTTTTGGACCTTTAGTGAGGCTATTGGTTTGACCGCAGGTGTGACGATTTGCGGCCTCCCGAACGGGCCAGTTTTCGAAAAGGCTTTATAGACCATAAACTTACGCTGCGGCCAGTTACACAGATCGGAAATGTTGGAATCCGTAGGCCAGCGAAAGTAACCGATATAGCCCATAGAATTGCCAAACTGAAGTGGCAGTTGGCAAGGCACATAACTTATATATCGACGGTCGCAGGCGGGCAGAAAAGTTTGGTTGTGGCGACCACAAACCGAAGAACGCAGCGTGGGCAAGCCCCTACAAAATGGACAGACGATTTTGCAAGCCGTTGGATGTGGGCAACACAAGACTGGCCTGGAGCTCCTGGGGGAGGTCTTTAAGTAGATGATGATGAGACTATTTGAATCCTCGTTCTCCACTTTGACGCAGCAGTGTAGGGTTCAGTTACCAGTAACGAAATTTCGGCTTCCATTTTAATGCGTCTGACCCGAGCCTGAGGTATATGCGATAGATAACCCTTGACTTGACAACGTTTATATTACATAGGCAACAAAGCCGGTTTTCTTGGTCACTTATGTGGCGTCTTCTGTGTTTACCCTCTAAAATGTGAGATAATATCATCACAAAAATACCTAACAATATTTTACTTGAATATGTTTGTTCCTAAGTTAGCGTATATTAAACTTGACGTGAGGATATGTAATCTGCGGCCCGAAATTTGCACTTAAATTACAATTTTTTGGGCTTATGAGGTTCTATGTGAGTTGAAATATGAACGGAGTAAAGAAAACGGTAAAATATTTTTTCAAGCTTTTCATATTTCAGTGTAGTATAAATACCTATGTTGATTGTTGTAATTAAAATAAAAGATCATCGATCATCTATCTGTAATGCGTTCAGTGTTTAACCACAATAACTGATTCAACTCGATTTTTGACGATAATAAGTTACACACAGTACCAGCTCAGACCCTGCACCTGATCTTTCCCCAGTCGTGTTAGATAGTTGTCCCATTGATAAAAAATCCGAAAACAATTATTTTAAATACGTAATTGTTTTTTAAATACGATTCCTGCTAACTTTACTAGCAGTGTTTCTCAGTAGCTGCCACGTCACATCACACATTGGACGGTAGGATAAAAAATATCGTAGTTTTTCAAAAATATATTATTACATACACCAAAAACTAGTGTATTAAGAGCCTTCCTGATTTTAGAAGAGCTTTATAACAAAATTTTGTTACTAAAAACGAATTGGCTAACATTTTTTTTATCGGGTCTAGTCCCTCCCTCTTACCCACCACTGCAACTCCTGTAAGTCAGGAAAAGAAGGAGTTAGGAAAGAAAAAAGCAGGAGTTACAAAATAAATAGTTCCACTTCCCTTCAGAGCAAAGCGGGAGACAGAATGATGTAAAGAGGCTATAGCCCCATGAAACGAGAGAATTGCAAACAAATATTGTCAGCCCTATCCGTATCATGTGTAATTAGTGCAGTGCAGCTACCGAACGAACGCGCCAATCAAACTGCACCTCTCGACAATCCTTGAACACGTCGATGTTTTTTTTCACACAATTGGTATGTAAATCACTTGTTGTCATCGTATTCCAATTTGTTTTTTGTAAAAAAATAAGAGAAAATGTTATATTTTTTGAACTCCGTTTCAGTGCAATGTAAACTCTGTATTTCTTACAAGTGCGTATATAAGTTAGTTGTATGTCACATATAAAGTCCTGGTAAATTAGTGGCTTTTTGTAGTAAAATTATTTATATTTTTGAAGTTAACCTCATTTTGAAATCTCATTTCTTATTACTACTATTAACTATGCTTTCTTTTGTCTCTGTCAATATCTCGCCTTAAGAGTCTTCATGGAGTCTTCGCTTCAAAATCATTGCAATTCTATCACAGTACAACATTGTAGATGCTGATCTACAATGTTATACTGTGATAGAATTGCAACAATAGCACAGTATAATTATAGAAGACGTGAATATTTTATGAGGTGAAAATAAATTATCTCACAGAAATAAAAAAAAGAAGCGGCTTTAAAGCCACTCTAAGCACTTATTTAAGCTAAGGGGATTTCATAGTTTAAATAAACGCTTTTACACTCTCATTATTGTCTTCCGTTACGTAATTTGAATAGTAGAAGCGAGTATACTATGTTGCATTCCACTGATTCATCATGTGAGAGTCAGGTTCATCGTGTGACAGAGAGAGAAACTCCGAACAATCCCAAATTTGTCATTCATAGTCATTCCTTTCTGTTGTCAAGCTACTGCAAGGCTGACAGCTTTACGTATAACGTAGGTACGTTATTATCTTCTGTTACGTAATTTGAACAGTAGAAACGACTAAACTATTTTGAATTCCACTGATTTAGCGTATGGGAGTCGAGTCTATCGTGTGACACAGAGAAAAACTCCAAGGACATCATTATTCGTTATTCATGGTCATTCCTTTTTGTGCTCTACCTATTGCAAGGTTAAGACTGCTTTTCCACGAGAATTGTGTTATACTACGTTGCTATGGATGCGTTTGATATCCACCAATCATATTCATTTGTGCACATAGTTTACAATTGGTGGAAACGGATTCAAATAAGATATGTTTTTTATATGGAGGATGCGTGCTATGGATGTGTGCTATGGATGCGTGTTATGGATGCCTGCTATGGGTCGTCGCGATTGGTATAACTATGTACAGAGCAGAGTATCTACTATAGAAATTAACTGAACGAGTCGCCGAGGGCATCTTCCTCGCGCAGCTACTTTGCGGCGGCGCGCATCTTCATAGCACAGATTACTCGCACCGCTACTAAGCTAAACATCAGTGGAAACGGTCACATAATTTCGTAGCTTAGCTTTACATTCTCACAGCATAGCTGCATAGCTCATCTCTGGTGGAAAAGCACCTTTACAGCTGTACGCATAATTTGGAGTTCTCTGACACGTGACGTTCCTAATGACTTCTTTTAAGTAGCACCCACATCCTTATATAAGTGACTTGCTGTACATACTGCCTCTCCACAAGTATAACAACATTTTTCAAAGGCTTTTCCTTATATCACAAAGTTATTCTAGTCTGGGAGGGTAATTTAGGAAGCATTAATATAGAATATGTACTTAAAGTTGAAACTATTACTTACCTTACCTAAACTAATATTAGCTCTCGTAATTAGTAGTATCTCAAATTTAGTTTATATAAGCTAAATTGTTAAGGAAATCGTAACGTTACGTTTTAGTTCGAACTACGAATACGTATAAATCTAGACTAGATTTTGGAATAAATTTTAGCTGATTACTTCTAGTAAGGTAACGTCTAGTTTGTGGATCTAAATTAAAATCGTTTCAAAAACATGCAGTAAATACAAATTCTATATATCCAGCTATAATGATATTATAATTTATTAGTAAGTAACGTTTAGGATACTTATCATTTCAACGAATCAATAAGCTTTCCCAGCAAGTGAAGTCGCAGGCGTAAATAAAGAATAACCTTGTTATTTAATATAATTTATAATTATTTACTGTCATTCTTTTACCTTGAGCTTTTTCATTTCTCTTGAGGTCGGCTCTAGGTCTAGGCTCATTGCGTCAAGCTACCAGAATTGACCAGCTATCTCGCTATGAATTCCATAGCAACTCAGTGACTAACATAATGAGGCTTCTGTATATCTGTGATTGTGTGTGATTGTTGTGTGTTCTCATGAGATCCAGGACCTATGGCTTAATGAACTCTCCATGACACGGAGAGTCCTTCACTAAAACGTAGGCAAAATAAATTACATTACATTTTATCGCTGCGAGAAACGGACATGTGATTTCCTAGACACGAAGATTGAAAGCTTATACCGTTCAGTCATAGAAATAGTTAGGAGGTAATAAATCTGTACTTGTGTAAAGGCAAAATGTGGGCTAGGATGCAATGATCCTCCTGGATCATTGGGTTTCATCTCGCTCTGAGCATTTGTTCTGTGTACTCAGTTTTCTAAAAACATATTACTTATAATCGACTGCTCCATATTATCACAAAGGAAACTTTGCAGTATGAGTACCATAAGGCACTACTAATATGTACAAGTATTTATATGAATAATACAGACATTGATTTAAACTTACGACTGCCGTTGCCTCTTTAATAGTTTTATATGTTTTGAAAGCTTTCCATGCACACCCACACACCCACACACACACCCACACACACACACAGAGATACACACACAGACACACACAAAGACACACACAAAAACACTCACACAAACTCATGCTAGGCTGACAACCTGACCAAAAAAAGATTTGCAATGAATGTTTGTTAACTTCGTAGATAGTCTTAGACTGATGTTTTCTGAGGACCTTAAACATCTATCTCGTCATCTACTTTAATACGTTAGAAGTTGTGATTAATCTATCAGACCAAAAGCACTATCCATTCAATCTCACATTTGAGTACCAGTGTATCCAGACTTTTACCAAATTTATTTTATTTCTACCAGCCTCTAAATGTGAACAAACCGAGTAGATACCGAGTCGACGTTTTACATTTCCACGTGCAAATTGTAACAAGGTTTCTCTAGTTTAGTTTTCAAGGATAAACGACCGTTGTTCGTGTGTCCGTGCCATTAGGTAAATTGGACTCTCAGCCCATATACTAGACAAAATACTAGAGGCGAGAGGAATCCGGAATATTGTGTCCTGGGAGGTTTTGAAAATAAAATAAAAACCTAAATTTATTGAAGTGAAAACTTCTTTAGCGGCGTTGGGCACTTTTTTGGGATGGGTAAAAGAAATTAAATGACCTGATCCAATATTCGTAAGTCAGATTTTTTTCGTTCAAATCGGGTTTTTATTATTCACACTGGCCGTTGATACACAAACATGATCGCAGCATGTTTTTCTTAATTATGTTAGATTTTTCAGCCGACTGCCTAACCAAATTTATTCCCACCATAGGGAGGGAATTAGTTACCATGAGTCTTTACCACCCAAAGGTGGGAAGTACCATCTTCCACTCGCTACTCGGATCAAATAAACACTACTTTCCGAGTACGAGAAATGAAAAAATTGTTTTCACTTCTATCGGCAGTCTTCAAAGACTGGCACGCGTGTTTTTTTATGCAGCATTTTGCTCTCGGTTGTCAGTTGCCATGCTGTTGGTCATCGGAGTAGTTAAACTTTCTGTTAAAGGTGAACCGTTGAAGGTTCAAAATAAAATACTTTTATAAATGGGAGCTTTTGAAAGGGAAATAAAAAGCAAAATTAATTGACGGTCCTGTGACATGGTTGGTAAATGCTTGCTTTGCACTCCGCAGGTCGTTTCCCACAGGGTTCGATTCCCACCCAGGACAGATATTTATGTCTAATTATGTTATTATCTATATAAGTATGTCTTTACAAAAGAAAAGTAATATATGTAGTATATCAGTTATCTGGTTTCCATAGTACAAGCTCTGCTTAGTTTGGGATCAGAAGACCGTGTGAATAATGTAAAATAAAAAATGTTTTGTGAAGTTTATTTATTTAGATAGAACACCTACAGCCAACAATATAAAAACGAATGTGAACTTCTAGTTTTGATATTAGTATTGTTATTACAAGGTTATTTGATGTGTGGCTGAGCCTATTTCATCATGGGGGGGGGGGGGGGGCGTAGAAGTCGACCCGAGTGTATATCTCTCACAGAACGGGCAGCGGCACGGCCGCGTCTCTGTGTACAGACGCCAGCACATCCAGCTATCCCAATCTGTCAAATTTCTTTTATAGATTTTGCACTTTGTCCCTTAAGCATAAGGTTCACTTTCAATTGGGGAAATTTGACAGATTGGGGTAGCTTGATGTGCTGGCGCCTGTACTATGACCACCATACTGTGATCGCCAAGCCATCTGCCAAGCGTGGCGATTAACAATAGAACACAACTCCATTGTGGAATCTTTTGGAGAGGCTTATGTCCAGCAGTGAATGTCATTAGGTTCAATTAGACTGACATGATGAGTAGTGTTAATGCTTTTTTTACTGTGTAATTCTTTATTGTTAGGTTTTAATATTATGCCGATTGCCTGTTGGTGTGGTCGTAGGTTCGATTCCCACCTGGGACAGATATTTGTGTTCATGAACACAAACACACACTTCCACCCTGAGCAAGGCTTAATATTCTCGCAAGCCATTGTATTACATAAACTAGCAAAGAGATGAAAAGGCCTTATTCTGAAGGTATTTGCCTCGCTACCGTCTTGGCCCCTATATGTTTGAGGTTTGATCCCCGCACAAGACATTATTTATGTGACCCATGTATGGTTGTTGTCCTGAGTCTGCGCGTGCGTTATGTTTGTGAATTAGAGGTTTATAAAGTTCCCACGTCGCAGAAAATTTACTACTACGGGCTGTTTTTTTAATTTAAGTAAGATATTGTATATAAAATGTCTTTAGTTTAGACTTTAGTCCTAAGCTTGGAGAATACTTAATTTAAACATTTTATGTGGCTTCCCGTTTTGCTCCGGAGGGAAGTTTAGTTTACCTTTTACAAACTCTTTTGTGTTTATATCTATTTTCTTTCTGAATAAAATC
Source organism: Pseudoips prasinana (assembly GCA_951640165.1). Lineage (NCBI taxonomy): Eukaryota > Metazoa > Arthropoda > Insecta > Lepidoptera > Nolidae > Pseudoips > Pseudoips prasinana. Next base: position 23,056,178 of record OX621240.1, read on the forward strand.
GTTGGAGTACAGTTCTAGAGATTTTCCGAGACGTAACTGGTCTTTACCACTTAGAATCCTTTTTATAGTGTGCCAGTATTAATCTTTTTGTTTGTTACATCGAAGGAAAAGAGGTTAAAATAAGTGAGCTGTTGGAATTGTTATGCCTTTTATGCACATGTTTCTTTCCAGCGTGTAGTGGTAAGTAAAACGGTAGTGAAAGTAGTGGTTCTATTGAAAAACGTTTCACTTTTCCTCCATCCTAGATCTGTTTGTAATACGTCAAGAAAAGTAAAAGAAGAAATATAAAGAAGAAGCGTTTTTCTTAATATTTTAATATTTTTTTTTATGCACACACATTAATTAGTAAATAAAAGCAAGTATACAAAATGAAGGAATACAAAGGTACTGCTTATTTCTAATGAAATATTTTTTTTTATATTTTTTTACTTCAAACTCCAATACATAAATTTATATTTAATTAATATATTTTTTCTAGATATTATATGACAACCGTAGTAGACCAATAGCTAAATATACCCTGAAACTTGTTCGCTAGCTTATTAAACGTAGAAGTGAGCGCATGGTTGTCGCATACTTGGGGAAATCTTAATATGAGGACAGTTTTTCACTCACTATAAACACTTAGCTCTATTCACCTTTTACTAGCAAAAACACTTTAATACATCAATATTTGTACGGTTGAATTTAATACTAAGATAATAATATTGATTGATTGATAAGTAATTGCTAATCAATACCGATAGATGTTGATAGCATTCCGTAGAATATGTTAGAATGAGAATGTTAAATAAAAAAAACCGGCCAAGTGCGAGTCGGACTCGCACATGAAGGGTTCCGCAGCAGCAAGTATTTCAGTTGATTAAATGAAAGGTAAATTGCGGTTTACGATTTATGACGCATTAAAAAAAAACTACTTACTAGATTTCGTTCAAACCAATTTTCGTTGTTAGTTTACATGGTAATTGTACATCATATATTTTTTTTTACTTTTATCATTCTCTTATTTTAGAAGTTACAGGGGGGGGGGGGACACTCATTTTTCCACTTCGGAAGTGTCTCTCGCGCAAACTATTCAGTTTAGAAAAAAATTATGTTAGGAACCTCAATATCATTTTTGAAGACCTACCCATAGATAACCCACATGAATGGGTACGATGAAAAAAAAAAATTGAGTTTAGTTCTATGTATGGGGAACCCCCAAAATTATTATTATTTTTCAATTTTTGTGTAAAAATCTTAATGCGGTTCACACAATACATCTACTTACCAAGTTGCAACAGTACAGCTCTTATAGTTTCGGAAAAAAATGTCTGTGACATACGGACGGACAGACAGACAGACATGACGAATCTATAAGGGTTCCGTTTTTTGCCATTTGGCTACGGAACCCTAAAAATCGTCTATCCTACGGGATTTACCATAACTTAATGGCCAAAGTATTCGAATCGTCTAGATGAATTTCTATTAATTTCATAATTAAATTGAAAAACACGCCTAAATTTCCAACAGTGTTTAACCGCCGTAATTCAGAGAACTTTTATTTGGAACAAAAACATTATTTGGTCTTATTACGGAATTTACAAAACAGGGTTAGAGCAGGATAGTAATACACGGATTCAAGTTATAGTGTTGAGGAAATATCTAATGGTGAAAACTTACTGTGGCCGGGAGCAGTTCCGCAAATTGTATTAAATTTGCACTGTTGCATACGCGCGCTCGGCGAGATATCACATGTCGTATAAAGAATATATTGATCTTAAGTTTTGTGGCCTTTCCATGCGGGATATTTCTTTAACTTTAGAAATAAGTAATTACTCACAACCGTATCGTTACAAAAAGAGTTGATCTAAGATGTATGTTTTTGACAGAGATTCATAAAATACTAGCTTTCAAAATAACTTATTTGTAATTCTGTTATAAAAGACTTAATTTAAAAAGGAGCGCTGAGCCTAAGCGAAAATCAAGAGACATATAAATGCTTCAGCCGTTAAACAAACCCTTCATCATTTATTAACCGACTTCAAAAAGGCGGACGTTCTTTACCAAATTAGAATTTTTCACTAATATTTCGAAGACCTTGAATAATATATTACCTACTTGACTAAAATAATTGGTCCGACGGATTTTCGGTACGGGGTTAGTAAGTAAACTTAATAGGAACATTGTTTCCCACTAACCGAATGATAAAACGCGGCCATATTTCTTTTGAGTTAGAAATGAGACAAAGACCACGCCAATGTCACTAGTGCTGGTTTATTTAGACGGTTTAACCTCGCAATTTTCTTAATTACTACCTATTAGTTATGATGTGCTTTAAATATCTAAGAATACTTGAAATTTACGGTATTTTTTTATATCAGAGGACGAACAGCGAACAAGTAGGTCACCTGATGGTAAGTGATCACCGCCACCCGGACACGCGCAACGCCAGAGGAGTCGCGGGTGCGTTGCCAGCCTTTAAGAGTAAGCAAACAAGTGTTGCTGACCCTTCCCCCCACCAAAATGAGCTCTGGCGACCTTACTCACACGCAGAAATATAACATTACAATTATTAATGTTTTTATTAAGGAAGGTCTTCTGTAAGATGGAGGTATATCCTCAGTCGGGCTGCTCTTTAAGCGAATGAACGCTGTGCCCTACCTCTCTTAGAATACCTTTGTTTCGTGTTTGTTTAACAATATCTTTGAATTTATACAGGTTACATTTGATGGTATTATATTTTCGTTTCACTATATTCGACAGAATATAGTGCAAATATTTAAAGTAATAGGTATATTAAAATTTTACATTTTTTTACATTGAAATTGTTAGTAATTATTTAATTTCTTAATAGTAGTTAATACATGATTGAATTCAAACAATAAGTAAAAATAAGATTTAAAAACAGTGTTAGTTATTAGAGATTAGAAAATGTCAATTAAAATTTCAATGCCAAAATATTTAGGCTAATTACATATTTAAGTGAATTTATATTTAATGTAGTCATCAATTGAATAAAAACATTTGTCACATAGCCACTTAAAGAGCGTCCTGAAAAATTCATTGTCAGGTAGGTGTCTAAGTTTTTCTGGAAGTTTATTATATAAATTAACACTCATATGATAGCTGTTCTTATCACATATTTTTAGCCTACTTCGTGGTGCTACTAATGGTTTGCGTACGATTTTTCTTTTCATTTCAGCCTTTTTCTCTTTTTCGAAGAGTAAAATATGATTTCTCACGAACTTGCACATCTCGTATATGTATATTGATGGTAATGTAAGTATTTTTTCTCTTATAAATATCGGTTGGCAGGAATCTGTACATTTAAGATTGAAGATTGACCTTAAGCATTTTTTTGTACTATAAAAACTCTTTCAACGTCGGTCGAGTTTCCCCATAAGATCACACCGTATCTAAGAATAGAGCACACATGGTACACCATTAAGGCTGTTTCTGTATTTGTTATATTTTTAATTTTCCTAAGTGCAAATATGAATTTATTGATTTATACATACATTATCATATACTTGAGCTTTCCAGTAGCATGAAACGGTCAGTAACTATTCCTAAAAATTTTATGTTATGTACCTCGTCGATGTCAATATTATTATAATTCAATGATATGTCTCCTATATTACCTATATTTTTATTATTATATGTCAAATATCTCATAAATTTAATTTTAATAATATCAATTTTTAAATTATTAGCTTCTAGCCACCCTATTATATCCATTAAAGCTTTATTCGTTACAGATACTGCATTTTCAATAGTTTTTTCTTTTGTTAAAGTATTATTTAGTTAAATACAGAGAAATAACTGTTGTATTCAATTCAAGCATTAGCTTGAATTGAATCCAAGAGTTATTTCTTTCGATATAACATTATTTATCTTCCAATTTTCTGAAACTCAATTCCGACAGAATTGAGTTTCAGAAAATATTCATCTCCATAATTGCCGCTAACCGCGTCCATCGGTTTCCAGCGACGCTTATAAGAATATCGGTCCAATATTTAATAATTATTAGTTCATTACAAATTAATATTATACACAGTCCATTACTCTGTTGCGATTTATTCAATGACATTATTCGTATAAACCAGGAATTTACTTTTCAACAACACAGAAGATCCAAAAAATTGTACCAAAAATAGTTCAGTCTCAAGAAATACGAAAAATGCAACAAGCACTGAGATGAAAAACGAGTCATTTCATATGCCGAATCCTAGTTTTAAGCTTAAGTGCCAAAAAGAGCATTTATTATTGGCAGGGCGCAGTGTAGAGGACTAGCTACACAACTCATAAAATCAAGATATTACTTACAATCCATAAAACTAGTATAACTTTCTGTCTATTGTAAACACCTCTACGGAGGAAATCTTAAGTAGCATTAAATTATTTGAAATTAATTCTGACGATAAATTGATAATATCTGTTGGACAAAATGATTATAACACCTTGAAAATGACAACCGAATTGTGATTATTTTTACAATCTATTAAGTGTCCTGTGATCGTTTTATGCGTGACTAAAACATCTGCTCCAATAAAATAAGTTTTAATAGAATAATAAAACCAATTTGCACACAAAGTAAAGATTGTTGTTTTGTGGAAGTTTATTATAATAGAACATCACTTTGTTACAAAATTAATCTTTTTATAGGTCAAATAGACTACAACAAACGGTTTAAGTTTACCTTTAAGTTTTTTTACGGTTTAGACATTTTTTGAAAGATTCATCTTTAAAAAAATGTCACAACGAAAACTTAAAGGTATTGGGATCGAAGCCTAGACAAAACATTTTATCCGTAAAACAACAAAGCTCACAAACGGACATGTCGTTATTTAACAGTAAGACTGAAAATAAATTACCGGTCTCAAATAATGCAAGTAAAAAAGATAAAATAAACAATTCAATACAGAAACATTTTTTTCGTGGTCACGAATTATAATATAACGATATTACACCAAAATATTGCCGGTGTCATGAGTAAGTTAGATAAAATCGAGGTAGCCTTGAACCAACTCTACGACAATAAATATTTTATCGATATTATGTGCCTAAGTGAAACATTAATTAAATCTGGAGAGGAAGAAAATATGTTAATCAAATTATTTAAATTAGGAAGCAGCTTTTCTAGCAAATATAAAAAACGAGGTGGTGTATGTATACTTATAAAACAAGACATAGAATGTGAAAATATACAATGGTTAAACAGTATTGCAGCAGACAACCATTTTGAGATATGTGGTATACAATTTAAAAAAATTAAAATAAACTTACGTTGTGTTTACAGAAACCCAACTCCGATATCGACACTTTTTTTAGAAAATTAGTAGTAGTTTTGGATAAATTAATTAGGAAAGATAAATACAAAATAATAATATGCGGTGACTTTAACATTAATTTTCTAGGTAACAGTAAAATTAAAGATGAGTTTTCAAACATTATATACAATTATAACTTAAACTATCATACAAACAAAGCCACAAGACAGAATACATGCATTGATAATATATTAAGTGATATAAAAGACGCTAAAGGGGAAATCCATGAACTAGGTCTATCAGACCATAATACGGGACAAACTTTAATAATCAAAGCAAAGCATGATTGTAATGTAAATAGACAATGGTTTGCCTATAGAAGAGACATGTGTAATGAAAATATAGAAAATCTAAGCTATTATCTAAGGAACATGTCATTTTCTGAAGTTTTTCTGAAACTGATGTAAACTAAACGTTTTCTTCTTTACTCGATGAGTTCTGCCTCTTTTATAATCTGTGTTTCCCAATTATAAAAATTAAAATTAATAAAAATACTGCTTAACCAAAATGGATCACGAACGGTCTAAAAAGATCATTTATAAGTAAGAAAAAGCTCCAAAGCAGGTACTATAAAAATAAGACTTCTCAAAATAAGAAAAATATAATGACTATAGAAAAATACTTAAACAATGCATGACAGATACACAAAGGGATAAAAATAAAATATATATACAGAAATCTGAAAACAAATGCAGAGCGACATGGAAATCGTTAATGACAAACTAAAACAAAACGATGTAAATAATGGAATAATCGAATTAGTTGATTGTCAAACTTCACTGACCAAGATATAGCGACATTCTTTAATGTATACTTTATAAACATTGCAAAGCCGAAAATTTAAATTATAAAAATAATCATGAAAATGTTCGACTATAGACTGCTTAGAAGTTTTTAAAACTACAATGCAATTGCGTAACTCAAACTCAGTGGGATATGATAATATTACTACAAAGATTCTAAAACAAAATATAGGTTCCATACTCAACTTTTGACACATATAATTAATTTATCTTTGGAAACGGTGTATTTCCCGATGGTTTAAAGTTTTCCGTAGTAAAACCAATTTTCATCTAAATCTGAAGCTGGGAATTACAGGGCAATAACCTTAGTTCCTGTTATCTCTAAAATATTAGAAAAAATCATGTGCACCAGGCTTATAAGTTTCTTTGATAAAAATAATATAATAAACTCGCAACATAATGACTTCATCAAGAATAAATCTACTTCAATGGCATGCTTTAGACTTGTGAAGGAAATTCTTGACGCATTAGATAGAAAGCAGATCCCACTAGCTGTATTTCTAGATTTAAGCAAAGCATTCGATATGGTATGTCACGACAGGCTATCAAGCAAGCTTGAGCAGTATGGAAGCAGAGGGCCTGCTTATGACTGGTTCCAAAGCTGCTTAATAGGTCGGCAACAGTGTACTGAGATAAAAAAAAAAATAGTAAAAAGACTCAAATAGAAGGAAATTTCAGATCACCGTATTTGATCATCACTACGGCGTACCACAAGGTAGTGTGCTTGGGCCTATTCTATTCATAGTATACATCAACGAATTACCTAACTAAACTGACCAATTTACAATATTATTTGCAGACGATACTACTATTTTAACAAAAGAACAAACTATTGAAAATGCAGTATCTGTAACGAATAACGCTTTAATGGATATAATAGGGTGGCTAGAAGCTAATAATTTAAAAATTAATAGTAGTAAAATTAAATTTAATAATTTCCTCTGTATCAAATATAACGGATATTGCATAATTGAAATACCCGTTATATTTTATACAGAGAAAGAATTGAAAAGTAATGTTTTGTGGCACAAAGAAAATAAACTATTCGATTGAGCTGTGTCTGTACCAGCTATTTCTTAAATGAAGAAGCTTTTTAATCCATTTATGTGCGCTATGGTAAAGTGTCGTCACATATGTAGCATACGTATGGCACATGGCGTGATAAGTGGCAATATTATATAAGTTAGTACAACGGATATTTCCGTATTAACACAATAAAATTTTGTTAGGCAATATAGTTTTTTTAATGAAATATTCGATTCTCAAGTCTACCAGACTTAATAAATTAAATTAATAAACACTGTATTTACTAGCTGAAGCACTACGTTTCAATGCTACGGCTTCGCTACGTTAATGCTACGGCGTTGCAACCTAGTCTGCCAATGCGGATAACCATAAAAATGCTTTCATTCGGGCAGGTTGACGTGGTTGGTAACTGTACAAAAATATAATAATATGCTTTTATATTATTAACACACGACTATCTGATCCCAAACTAAGCAGAGCTTGTAGTATGGAAACCAGATAACTGATATACTACATATATTACTTACTTACTTATCGTATGGTCAGTGGTAAACATGGTGAGGGAGTTGTGCAAGCCGCCCAGCAGGCCACTGACATGGCGTAATGACTATCGCCTAATGGCTACAACTGGGACCGACAGCTTAACGTACCCTCCGAAGCACGGAGACATTCATAAAATTAAACCACTTTGGCAGTGACCCATCCATGGACCGACCGTGAGCCTAGTTGCTTAACCTCGCCGATCACTTACGGACCAGTGAGAGCATCTAGCTATGAGCACCTCAATACACTACTTTTCTTTACAAAAGAGAAGTAGTATATTATGTAGTATAACAGTTATCTGGTTTCCACAGTCCATAGTGTGTGAATAGTTTCCCAGGTTATGTATTATTGATTTAAAACATTAGGATAAAATGTAACTAACTACAATTATTAACTAGTTAAGTAGGTTAAACATGAACTTGATGTTTTTTCTCTGGCTAGGTAATGTACTTTATTATACTCCGAGTATGTACGACTATTTTAAGTTACTTAGGTATTCTAAGTAGAATGGATGTATGTATTTTCCAAAATGTTTCATAACATTATATTCAAACGAACGAGCTCATAGTTATATTCGTATTTCGAGTTTCGAAAATGTTTATTGCTGCGCTACAGTAAAGTTGTAAGCTTTAGTTGCTATTGAATGAGGTTTTAGGCACGAGGGACAAATTTGGCAACAAATTTCACCCATTCCATAAAAGTATATAAGGACCTAAAACTGTATTTATAAGATTGTAGATTATCCAGCAATTTTTTTATATCAGAATGATTACCTACATACATAGACTCATACCTGTGTCCTAGAGGGTTAGGCAGAGAAAACAGATTTCCATTTGTCACAAGCTCAGAATTAATATCCGTATATATCACCATAGCTTGCATTTTTTATGCAGATCTCTTGGTAAAATATCATATCTGTCACCAATTATACCAACTGTGACTACTTACTACTAATTTTCTAGGTAACAGTAAAATTAAAGATGAGTTTTCAAACATTATATACAATTATAACTTAAACTATCATACAAACAAAGCCACAAGACAGAATACATGCATTGATAATATATTAAGTGATATAAAAGACGCTAAAGGGGAAATCCATGAACTAGGTCTATCAGACCATAATACGGGACAAACTTTAATAATCAAAGCAAAGCATGATTGTAATGTAAATAGACAATGGTTTGCCTATAGAAGAGACATGTGTAATGAAAATATAGAAAATCTAAGCTATTATCTAAGGAACATGTCATTTTCTGAAGTTTTTCTGAAACTGATGTAAACTAAGCGTTTTCTTCTTTACTCGATGAGATCTGCCTCTTTTATAATCTGTGTTTCCCAATTATAAAAATTAAAATTAATAAAAATACTGCTTAACCAAAATGGATCACGAACGGTCTAAAAAGATCATTTATAAGTAAGAAAAAGCTCCAAAGCAGGTACTATAAAAATAAGACTTCTCAAAATAAGAAAAATATAATGACTATAGAAAAATACTTAAACAATGCATGACAGATACACAAAGGGATAAAAATAAAATATATATACAGAAATCTGAAAACAAATGCAGAGCGACATGGAAATCGTTAATGACAAACTAAAACAAAACGATGTAAATAATGAAATAATCGAATTAGTTGATTGTCAAACTTCACTGACCAAGATATAGCGACATTCTTTAATGTATACTTTATAAACATTGCAAAGCCGAAAATTTAAATTATAAAAATAATCATGAAAATGTTCGACTATAGACTGCTTAGAAGTTTTTAAAACTACAATGCAATTGCGTAACTCAAACTCAGTGGGATATGATAATATTACTACAAAGATTCTAAAACAAAATATAGGTTCCATACTCAACCTTTGACACATATAATTAATTTATCTTTGGAAACGGTGTATTTCCCGATGGTTTAAAGTTTTCCGTAGTAAAACCAATTTTCATCTAAATCTGAAGCTGGGAATTACAGGGCAATAACCTTAGTTCCTGTTATCTCTAAAATATTAGAAAAAATCATGTGCACCAGGCTTATAAGTTTCTTTGATAAAAATAATATAATAAACTCGCAACATAATGACTTCATCAAGAATAAATCTACTTCAATGGCATGCTTTAGACTTGTGAAGGAAATTCTTGACGCATTAGATAGAAAGCAGATCCCACTAGCTGTATTTCTAGATTTAAGCAAAGCATTCGATATGGTATGTCACGACGGGCTATCAAGCAAGCTTGAGCAGTATGGAAGCAGAGGGCCTGCTTATGACTGGTTCCAAAGCTGCTTAATAGGTCGGCAACAGTGTACTGAGATAAAAAAAAAATAGTAAAAAGACTCAAATAGAAGGAAATTTCAGATCACCGTATTTGATCATCACTACGGCGTACCACAAGGTAGTGTGCTTGGGCCTATTCTATTCATAGTATACATCAACGAATTACCTAACTAAACTGACCAATTTACAATATTATTTGCAGACGATACTACTATTTTAACAAAAGAACAAACTATTGAAAATGCAGTATCTGTAACGAATAACGCTTTAATGGATATAATAGGGTCGCTAGAAGCTAATAATTTAAAAATTAATAGTAGTAAAATTAAATTTAATAATTTCCTCTGTATCAAATATAACGGATATTGCATAATTGAAATACCCGTTATATTTTATACAGAGAAAGAATTGAAAAGTAATGTTTTGTGGCACAAAGAAAATAAACTATTCGATTGAGCTGTGTCTGTACCAGCTATTTCTTAAATGAAGAAGCTTTTTAATCCATTTATGTGCGCTATGGTAAAGTGTCGTCACATATGTAGCATACGTATGGCACATGGCGTGATAAGTGGCAATATTATATAAGTTAGTACAACGGATATTTCCGTATTAACACAATAAAATTTTGTTAGGCAATATAGTTTTTTTAATGAAATATTCGATTCTCAAGTCTACCAGACTTAATAAATTAAATTAATAAACACTGTATTTACTAGCTGAAGCACTACGTTTCAATGCTACGGCTTCGCTACGTTAATGCTACGGCGTTGCAACCTAGTCTGCCAATGCGGATAACCATAAAAATGCTTTCATTCGGGCAGGTTGACGTGGTTGGTAACTGTACAAAAATATAATAATATGCTTTTATATTATTAACACACGACTATCTGATCCCAAACTAAGCAGAGCTTGTAGTATGGAAACCAGATAACTGATATACTACATATATTACTTACTTACTTATCGTATGGTCAGTGGTAAACATGGTGAGGGAGTTGTGCAAGCCGCCCAGCAGGCCACTGACATGGCGTAATGACTATCGCCTAATGGCTACAACTGGGACCGACAGCTTAACGTACCCTCCGAAGCACGGAGACATTCATAAAATTAAACCACTTTGGCAGTGACCCATCCATGGACCGACCGTGAGCCTAGTTGCTTAACCTCGCCGATCACTTACGGACCAGTGAGAGCATCTAGCTATGAGCACCTCAATACACTACTTTTCTTTACAAAAGAGAAGTAGTATATTATGTAGTATAACAGTTATCTGGTTTCCACAGTCCATAGTGTGTGAATAGTTTCCCAGGTTATGTATTATTGATTTAAAACATTAGGATAAAATGTAACTAACTACAATTATTAACTAGTTAAGTAGGTTAAACATGAACTTGATGTTTTTTCTCTGGCTAGGTAATGTACTTTATTATACTCCGAGTATGTACGACTATTTTAAGTTACTTAGGTATTCTAAGTAGAATGGATGTATGTATTTTCCAAAATGTTTCATAACATTATATTCAAACGAACGAGCTCATAGTTATATTCGTATTTCGAGTTTCGAAAATGTTTATTGCTGCGCTACAGTAAAGTTGTAAGCTTTAGTTGCTATTGAATGAGGTTTTAGGCACGAGGGACAAATTTGGCAACAAATTTCACCCATTACATAAAAGTATATAAGGACCTAAAACTGTATTTATAAGATTGTAGATTATCCAGCAATTTTTTTATATCAGAATGATTACCTACATACATAGACTCATACCTGTGTCCTAGAGGGTTAGGCAGAGAAAACAGATTTCCATTTGTCACAAGCTCAGAATTAATATCCGTATATATCACCATAGCTTGTATTTTTTATGCAGATCTCTTGGTAAAATATCATATCTGTCACCAATTATACCAACTGTGACTACAAACCTTAAGTTAACATTTTCTGATAGAATTTTTATAACGGCAGCCTACGGTGACCGCTTAGCATCACGTGGTCCGTGTACTTGTTTGTTAGAAGTGACCATAGGCTACGGTGACCGCTTAGCATCACTTGGTCCGTATACTTGTTTGTTAGAAGCAACCATAGGCTACGGTGACCGCTTAGCGTCACGTGGTACGTATACTTGTTTGTTGGAAGCGACCATGAGCTACGGTAACCGCTAAGCATCACGTCGTCCATATACTTGTTTTTTAGAAGTGACCAAAGGCTACGGTGACCGCTTGGCATCACGTGGTCCGTATACTTGTTTCTATAAGCGACCATAGGCTACGGTGACCGCTTAGCATCACGTGGTCCATATACTTGTTTGTTGGAAGCGACCATAGGCTACGGTGACCGCTTAGCATCACGTCATCCATATACTTGTTTGTTAGAAGCGTCTATAGGCTACGGTGACTGCTTAGCATCACGTGGTCCATATTGTTTGATAGAACCGACCATAGGCTACGGTGACCGCTTAACATCACGTGGTCCGTACACTTGTTTGTTGGAACCGACCATAGGCTACGGTGACCGCTAAGCATCACGTCGTCCATATACTTGTTTGTTAGAAGCGACCAAAGGCTACGGTGACCGCTTAGCATCACGTGGTCCGTATACTTGTTTGTTGGAACCGACCATAGGCTACGGTGACCGCTAAGCATCACGTCGTCCATATACTTGTTTGTTAGAAGTGACCAAAGGCTACGGTGACCGCTTAGCATCACGTGGTCCGCTTAGCATCACGTGGTCCGCATGCTTGTTTGTTAGAAGCGACCATAGGCTACGACGACCGCTTATTATCACGTGGTACGTATACTTGTTTGTTAGAAGCGACCATAGGCTACGGTGACCGCTTAGCATCACGTGGTCCATATTGTTTGATAGAACCGACCATAGGCTACGGGGACCGCTTAACATCACGTGGTCCGTATACTTGTTTGTTGGAAGCGACCATAGGCTACGGTGACCGCTAAGCATCACGTCGTCCATATACTTGTTTGTTAGAAGCAACCAAAGGCTACGGTGACCGCTTAGCATCACGTGGTCCGTATACTTGTTTCTATAAGCGACCATAGGCTACGGTGACCGCTTAGCATCACGTGGTCCGTATACTTGTTTGTTGGAAGCGACCATAGGCTACGGTGACCGCTTAGCATCACGTCGTCCATATACATGTTTGTTAGAAGCGTCTATAGGCTACGGTGACCGCTTAGCATCACGTGGTCCATATTGTTTGATAGAACCGACCATAGGCTACGGTGACCGATTAACATCACGTGATCCGTATTCTTGTTTGTTGGAAGCGACCATAGGCTACGGTGACTGCTAAGCATCACGTCGTCCATATACTTGTTTGTTAGAAGCGACCAAAGGCTACGGTGACCGCTTAGCATCACGTGGTCCGTATACTTGTTTGTTAGAAGCAACCATAGACTACGGTGACCGCTTAGCATCACGTTGTCTATGTACTTGATTGTTAGAAGCAACCATAGGCTACGGTGTCCGCTTAGCATCACGTGGTCCATATACTTGTTTGTTAGAAGCGTCCATAGGCTACGGTGACCGCATAGCACCACGTGGTCCGTATACTTGTTTGTTAGAAGCGACCAAAGGCTACGGTGACCGTTTAGCATCACGTGGTCCGTATACTTGTTTGTTAGAAGCAACCATAGGCTACGGTAACAGCTTAGCATCACGTGGTCAGAGAAATATGCGCACGCCACACAGCTGCAAAATGTGTCGTGAACAATTTTTCGTGAGACTTTTTACCGTCTAGCCCCCTTTCACAACGCGCGATAAGGAACTTCGTTCCAATAAATGACGGCAAACACAGGAGCTGGAGTGAGGATTACTATAGAACTGATGGCTTTACATTCTATCTTAGGCACGAGATATTAAATTGACCCTCTGTGTCTATTATGAAGAATAATTCTGTCGAAAAATCCTAATAATTTGGCCACATTATTTAGAGTAGCCAATGTACCAGTCAAACAGCTAGGTATAAAATCATGGTACTGCCAAAGTATCATTCGGGTCAAAACGCTCATTAGTCCTAAAATAACAAGGCTAACTTCTAAATGTTTGAACACGGGCCGATTCAGTGACGTCCGAATGAAACGTGGGTATGGTCCTTCGAGCCGTATCTCTGTTCCACCTATCGAAAGTAATGACATTTTAAAGTTTGGGGCTCGAAATTGTTTGTGCCGGGACTAACTATTCCCATTTTGCTATTTAACTTTGTCATAATTTGTTATAAGTTGAGAAAAGGGACGTTAAATTCTGTGAATATAAGTTACAAAGTTTGAATATATTTTGTTTATCAAATTCATTTAAAACGAAAACTTAGTCATATAAAATAACTGATTCCAAAAACATTAGTAAACATGTAATTGAAATACTGGGTCTAAATATTTTTTACTCAGACTAATTTAAGTTAAAATTTAATAATAATAATATCCTGGGACATTATTTACACACGGTCATCTGATCCCAAACTAAGCCGAGCTTGTACCATGGAAACCAAATAACTGATATACTAAATATTCTACTTTATTTTTGTATGTAAATACATACTTATATAAATAAAAACACCCAGACTCAGAACAAACACGACATCTTCATGCACACAAATATCTGTCCTGGGTGGGAATCGAACCCACGACCTCAAGCGTGAAAAGCAAGCATTTGCCAACCACGCCAACAGGCCCGTCATTTGGTCTACCAGTGTGTACCGTTCGTAGCTTAATGCAGAGCGCTGACCCTGGATTGGTAGATGGTGCTGGTTCGTGACCCGTCGGATTAGATTTTCGCTTTGCATTGCAAATAATGCTATGAAATAGAAACATCAAATTTTATATTTTATGAAACTAAAATGTGAAAATAGTGCTACTATTTGATTCCATTATATGGATAGTAGGTATAATAAAGTTCAATGCGATACAATACACCACATAGCAGAGTAAATATTAAAATTTTTTGAAGTATCACACACAATGAAATTGTTGAAAGCCTATAATATTATTAATTTCTATGGTTAATTTTATTGCTAAAGATGTGTTGTAAATTATTGCATTTTATTTAATTAATGTTATTTTACTATTTTGACTTGAAGTCAAAGTGACGTTTCAGAGAAAATAGTCACGAAGTTAAATCACAAAGTGACACTGAATTTGCTGGTAGCACTGGCTAATATAGGCTCAGCGCCATTACTAAAAGGAACCCCAATGTTAGTCAGCCGTAAATTTCACGTATTTCGTGGACTCTGTAGAATGGGTTCCTGGATAACTAAGGGTTGCTGAAAACTGTCTCGGAACATGGAGTTACTATGAGCAGATTAAGTGATATAGCCGCCTCTATATAACTGGATGCAGTTTGGTAAACTGTGTATAAACTTAATTTCCATAATATGTGATAATGTATCAAATATGACAAATGTTGGTTTAAATTGAATGTATTATACTCCTTTAACAACAGATACATGGACACAGGCAGTGTGACTAGTTATGAAGCTTTCATGTGGTCATCTTAGATAAAATAGCTCCCCCCCCCCTCTTTGTCAACTGTACCATGTGTTTTGGTTTTCAAGATGAAATTATATTTATCAAAAGTTAAAAGTACAATTGTATGTGTGTGGCGGCGAAGTATATCATCACCCCATCTCATCCCGAGGGGGACGTAGAAGTCGTCCCGAGGGAATACCTACTATGTTTTTCTGTAAACTATAGCGATCAAACTGCGATCACCAACCCATCTGTCAATCGTGGCGATTACGGCATATCCCCTCTCTTCTTTGGGGAGGCTTTTATCCAGCAGGACGCAATTTGGCTGCCATAATGATTTTGAAAAGTTAAATTATAATTATTTCTGTTTAAGAATTCTCTCGCAGTAATTAAATAACAATTAACCAACTTATTAAACTTATTAAACTGCTCATGTGAAGCCCGAACGCGTGATGGAATAGCACTGATCCCGACACGCCACGTGCCCGCTCAACACGCCTTTGACCGGCTTTTACAAGACTTCTTTTGTGTTATTATTTTCTAAATGCCAAAGATCGCTATACCATTTTAATAAGTTGAAGTAAAATGAACGTTCCTGCACGTTTCTTTCTGTTCTTAACAGAGCATCGAGTCAAGAACTTCGATTAACTTTTTTCTCGATCCGACGTGCGATGCCATACTTAATTGAAAAGTTTAAAACGACCTTTCTGAGCTAAAGTATAGACCGTCAGTTTTCTAACTGTAAATAAGGTCTAGGAATCTCTTGATTTGCTGCATAGTAG
Organism: Pseudoips prasinana; assembly: GCA_951640165.1. Lineage (NCBI taxonomy): Eukaryota > Metazoa > Arthropoda > Insecta > Lepidoptera > Nolidae > Pseudoips > Pseudoips prasinana. The sequence continues at coordinate 23,072,393 of OX621240.1, forward strand.
TGTTAAAAATGTGTTTTTTTATATAATAATAAGGCATACGTGCATATCCGCCGCCCATGGACGCTCGCAATACTGGAGGGGCTGCAAGGGCTTTGCCGGCGTTTAAGAAAGAAATAGGCTAGCATCTTGAGTTTCCCTTATTGAGGTTTTTTAACAAGACTTTTACAGTAAGCCTAGGAAGCGTTATTGCTGCTTGACCTGCTTCAGGTGACGCTATCGTCACGTGTAGCAGGTCATCTCTATAGGTTAACGGGAATTCAAGACGTCTAGGAAATAAGATTAAAAACTACATAACTTGTACAATTATTGCTACAATAGATCAGAAATTGTCTATGTAGCCAAAAACGATCAATGCATACCATCTACCCCTACAATAACTATAATAAAAGTTTCCCGTAGAAGGTAGCACCTCCTTTTTGTTCCGAATCACGGCTTAAGGTAAAATCTGACGTGGAATTGCATAAGGTTTTTGGGGTTGTTTTATAAATAAGGTTTAAAATATTTGTCTATATAAGTCATTATTTTGTATGCGGAGCGGGAACTATTAACAACTGTACCCACAAAGAATCCGTGATGTATGCAACTACTATAGGTAAGTCATAATAACGAACTTTTGGTGAAATTAAAATTCAAACTTGGTAGAAACAAACCAAAATTATAAAACAAACAATCAAAAAACATCCTCGTATAATTAACCTTCAGGACAACGGCTTGCATGCAAAATAAATAAAGCTGTCCTTCAAACTTTAAATTAGTTTTCCCGGCCAGAAGTTTATGAGTGTATATCGTTCTACTACATTCTGCAGCATCCAAGTGGTAACGAAAACATAGAAACATGGTTCTTATAGAACCAGAGTTAAGAAGTTCCATATATATTACAGTCATGCCATCTATATTTTGTTACAGTCAACCCGACGACGTTTACGAACTAACGGCTAGGTATACAAACTTCGCTTTGGTAACTTTGTTTGAAGTCTAGAATGCAGTGCAGTCATGAAAGTGTTATCGTTAACACGCCAAAAGTACTGTTGATTTTATCTATAAAGTTGGAATATTTTACAGAAGATTTATCAAAAATAATTTTAAGACGTGATCTTGTAAGAAAAAATGCTGTCGTGTTAAATTGACACAGTGCAACTATTTGACTGTGACTGGCTTGTTGGTGCTGTGGTTAGTGACTCTGACTATTAAGCCAGTACTTGTGGGTTCAATCACCACTTTGTGTGATGATTTATGTTTGTATTTAGACATATCACAGGTTGACATATTACAGGCTTTGCCATTTTAGGATTAGATGGCAGAAAGCTAGATGTCCCATGATATTTATTTATTTAATTGATTTGAACAAGTGTTTGTTTGAACACTGCGTTTGTCACTTGCATGAATTACACTACTGTATTGGTACCTAAAGTCAAGTCATAGACTAGGTACAATTAGATATTATTATGTTGAAGTTATGCACAATTATTTATGAATTTTGATAAAAAATTATCAACTTTTCAAATGTGGCCTTTCATTTCTTTGTTTGTTCGTAATAGTCAAATTTATTATCTATATATATAAAAATCAATGCCACTTTTCGTTGTAATGTTATAACTCAACAAAGCCTTTACCGATTTGGCTAATTTTGGTCTTGAATTATTCGTGGAAGTTAAGGGAAGGTTTGTACGTAGAGAAAATTAAAAAATAGTCTTGAAAAAGTGTAAAATTAACATCTTTCTATACTCCCATATACAAACAATTTGTACTAATACGCTTAGTGCTTCGCTACGCTTTTAAGCGTAGCGAAGCACAAGTAAAATATATTTATTATTTCAGAACAAGTTTGGTTAGCATAAAAAAGGTCATAGTGAGCCAACCTTATCCTGTTGCAAACTTCATTTAGAACTTTTAAAGGGGAACAATGCTATCACATATGATTTTTGCGAAACTTAAACTGTTTATGCAGCGCACGCAGCGGAAGTTCTTAAAAGGAAAAATAGCCCCCTATTTTGAAACATGCTTCATTGGTGCTCCGCTCCTATTGGTTATATCTTAGCGTGATGATATAGCCTTCCTCGATAAATGAGCCATCTAAAACTGAAATAATATAACTCGGACCAATAAATATTTCCTGGGATTCAAGCAAATTATTTGTTTGGTTGAACGTGCTAATCTCAGGAAATATTTATTGGTCCGAGTTAAAATATTATTTCAGTTTTAGATGGCTCATTTATCGAGGAAGGCTATATATCATCACGCTAAGATATAACCAATAGGAGCGGAGCACCAATTCCCAAGCTTTATTTATCAGCATAATATATTAGTATAAATTAAATCAAGCTTACTTTTTATTCGTCTAAGATAGCAGCACATAAATATTTATCGTCAATTTATCTACACAAAGCCATGTTCAGAACAAGTAAACATAACTCGAGTAAATAGTGCAGAATCATATAAGATCAAAAACAATCGTATAAGTAATCTGAATAACAAAATAAACAAGATAATGTAATACCTGCGAAGCTGGGACATGGTAATAAAATTTATCGATCGACAAACAAATTTCGTTCGAACGATGGTGCGCCTTGTGTTCCAATTTATCTGTGATATTCGGTATTCGACAATCGGCATTCGTAGTATGAACAAGGAATTTGGCTTGAATGCACGTTTACTAGACCTGAAATGGAAACATTCTGACTATATACTTAAGTATAAAATATGACATTTCATTACAACTCTAACAAAGGCATCAGGTTAGTTTTGTAGTCTATTGGTAGTTGTTCGAAGGCCTCTGTCTTTGAGAACAGTTTTATGTAGTTAATAACTGCGCCCCGTGGTTTTACCCACGTTAAACTATATAAATTATCACAGTTCCTCCCCCGTAGGTGATAGCGTGATAATATGTAGCCTATATGTTGACCCGACCTCTTAGTAATATTTATGCAAAATTTGAAGTAAAACCATGCAGTACTTTTTGAGTTTAGCCCGGACATAAATACAGACAAACAGATAAACAGACAAAAAATTCTAAAAACTATATTTTTGGCTTCGATGTCGATTGTAGATTACGCCCCAAGTATCCTTTAAAAAAAATATTCAACGTACAGTTTTGACTTTTCAACGATTTTATTATATGTATAGATTACATAAAACTGTTCTCAAAGACTAACAGCTCCTGTTTTTGGAATTTCTCTGGAAAAAGAATAATTTCTCAGTATCAGGCTGAAGTCTGGGAGTTGGCGTTATTAGTAATCCCCCGTGCCTCGGAGAGCACATAAAGCCGTCGGTCCTGACCGCTTTTCGGTCTTATTTCTAGTCGTCCCATCGGATCATCAAAGTGATGGAATAGAAAGTGCCCTCTATAATATGTCCCGCGCAGATGGCTTGTCTCCATTGAGATTGGCCGTCGTGGCCGACATTCGGTTAAGAGGACATTATTTATTAATTATTACATCCAATAGCTGTATATTCTATAAACTAACCTTCGAATCGAACTTCTACCTAAGTAACTACCTCTACTCTCTGGTCTTTTGTCTCAGTTTGAAATGACGAGTAGGCAGATAGGATCAAAGTTTTTTTTTTCTTTTTTAAAGATAACGCCCGGACTAGGAAATCTAATCCCTGTGTCGCGGGGTACTTTACAAACATATAATAGACGGAACAACTGTAAGTGTGGGATTGTTTAGTGTAAGTCAATATAGTTAAAATTAGATTAAGATTATGTACAATAAGTTATTAAAATTTGTATGCCTGTGGGTACAATGTAGCGACCTATTATAACCAATGTAACACCTATATGTAAAATTTACCTACATTGACAAATAAATATTTCTATTTCTATTTCTATGGGTCACACAAATAGTTGTCCGGCGTGGGACTCGAACCCGCGACACGAAGCGGCGAGGCGACTGTCTTGTCCGCTGCGCCACACGTGCAGTCAAATTAAATACAGTTTTTCTACTTCGACTTCCTATTGTTGAAATTTCGTGAAAAATTAAAATGAAATGTGGTTAACATTCTAACCTTTTCTGCTACGAGCCAGAAAATCCCCAACAAAATTTATATCGAACCAGAAACCTCACTATCTTCGGTTGACACGCTTCCTCGAAACTATTAATTTTATATACAGACTACAGCCTACAAAATCTATAAAATAATTATTCCTGACGTCGTTCAGTTAAATCTGCATGGATAAATACCCTACATACTTTGTAAGTGACAATTTCGACAACTTTTATTTTTAACACCGTGAGCCCCCGCTCACCTCTATTGTGGAAGCCCTATATAATAACTGTAAGGACATGCTAAAAAAATTACATTCTCTTACTAGCTGTGCCCCGCGGTTTTACCCGCGTTAAACTTTATAAATTATCACAACTCCTCCCCCGTAGGTGATAGCGTGATAATTTGTAGACCCGACCTCTTAGTAATGTTCATGCAAAATTTTAAGTAAATCCATGCAGTACTTTTTGAGTTTAGCCCGGACGTACATACAGACAAACAGACAAAAATTCTATAAACTATATTTTTGGCTTCCATATCGATTGTAGATCACGCCCCAAGTATCCTTTTAAAAAAATATTCAATGTACAGTTTTGACTTTCCTACGATTTTATTATATGTATAGTTAATCCGATGAGATCAAAAATCGTCGAATCATCATGCGCGTAGGTCACGCGCAGGATGATTCGACCGAATCACAGGCGCTCATAGCTAGATGTTCTCACCGGTCCGTAAATGATCGGTGATGTTAAGAAGGCTTGCAGTTAGTCCATAGAAGGGAGTCAACCAAATTGGTTAAATTTCTGAGCGTCTCTGTACTTCCGAGAGCATGTTAAGCTGTCGGTCCCGGTTGTAGTCATTAGGCAACAGTCGTTAAGCCATGACAGCGGCGTACTGGGCGGCTTGAACAACTCTGAAACTAGTGTAACCACAGTCACTGTCCATACGCTAAGTAAGTACGGAGGAGTAACACCGCCAATTTGATGACTAATATTGAGCTCTCTCCTTATATATAACTAGCTATGCCCCGCGGTGTTACCCGCGTTAAATTTTGTAAATTTTCTTTGCTATAAACCTCACGGAGCCCGAGACCTTTCCAACGAATGCAAAACCGTGGAAATCGATTCGTGCGTTCCGGAGTTATAGCGTCAGGAAGGAAAACCCGACTTATTTTTATATAGTAGATAAGGAGAGCTCAATATTGACCCATGACAAGACAAGACGCAAAGATCTTGCACAGCGTGAGCTCAGCTTTAGTTAATCTGTTCTCCCTTAAAAATGACTCTAGTAATAAGCGGACTAACAAATAGACAGACGATATACTTAGACGATATATCTTATCCAAAAGATGCATACTTGTATATAACAATGTCATAGTCAATTTATCGTTACCCTTAGTCATCCAGGTAAAAGGTTTAAATTCTTTTGCTCGGGCTTAAGACAAAGGTAGTATTAAATATCACGTTTCAGCCATCAGCCGTTTGGAATACTTGATTAATGAACCTCACCATTTTAATTAGGAAAAAAATATATCTTGCAGGCACAGGTCGGAATTTCGGCGCAATATGATCGATTTTTATCTATGTTAAGCTAGATTTTGAACCGTAGAACTTAATTTTTGTTTTAAAAGTGTAATACTATTGTTTTCGACTATCTCGTTGGTCTAGCGGTAGCATGTTCAATCGCAGATAACAAGGTCCTGGGATCAAATCCCGGGTCGAGCCAAAATTGATTTTGGGATTTATCTGTAAAAAGAAAAAAACTTAATATCAGCCCGAAGTCTGGGAGTTGGCGGTATTATACCCCCGTGCCTCAGAGAGCACGTAAAGCCGTTGGTCCTGCACTGACCTCTTTCCGGTCGTGTCGCTGATCATCCCATCGGATCATGAGAGTGTTGGAATAGAAAGTGCTCCTATGTTTGCGCACACACTTGAGCACTATAATATGTCCCGCGCAGATGGCTGGTCTCCTTTGATACTGGCCGCCGTGGCCGAATAGGCCGACATTATACCGTCGTTTTACCTATATATATATTAACTCTAATAACCTAGATCTTTTAACGGAGGTCAACGCTTCCTTTCGCTCTATGGGTAGTTCAACTGACGAAGAAACTTCAACCTTGGAAAATATACTCTAGATAATAGCATTATACTGTTCATGCCTGGGTGTGACTAGCGTCGCGGGAGCTTGGGAATTAGGGAATTAGGGAAGGATCGGCAATGCGTGAGGTGTTGTCAAACTAAACTAAAAACTAAAACTAATTCGCTAAATTCATATTTTTTGTAATTACAATGATAAAAGCCTACTTAATTTTTTTTTAATGCAAAATGGGATTGCGCTTTACCACGATCCCACCTGATGGTAAGTGAAGATGTGGTCGAAGGTGGACCGCGCGTACCCATAAGATGCCTGTTTACTCTAACCTTGAATAAACCCATGTTATATGAGTCTGGAAACACGTGGTTTGGGAGGTTGTTCCACAGCTTAGCCGTGCGTATGATGAAAGAGGAAGCAAAACGCTTCGTACGGCATAATGGGATGTCTACGACATAGCGGTGGAGAACCTCCCGACGCGACGCCTTGTAGTCCGATGAAAAAAGAGAGATGGAGGGATAAGTTGATGGAAGTCTTGAGCGCATTCTCCATGAAACAGCCTGTAGAAAACCGATAAGTTTGCAACCTGATGCTGATGATCCAAGTTTTGCAGCTTTTTACTTGTTATCTCTATCGTCGATTATCCTGCGAGCGCGTCAGTCTATTGAACTCAAAGAGTCTAGCTCTAAGGCCTTTGTTTATGGTCAGTACCTTGACTGGTTTTTGTTTTGGGCCCCTATTATTTTATTTAAAGGCGTGGTGCCTTAGAACAAGATTATTTTGTAACCATACAAAATAGCTTGCGTAGAACGTCCTTACTTGGCTCAAGTAATTCTAGAGTAAGAAGTATATTTGGTTTACGCAAATATGGCACGAATCAAATCTCCTTTTGTACTAGGCTAAGTGATTGCTATTTAATTTTCGCTGAAATTCTTGTTTGCTTTATAACGTTCTCTTTACTCGTATCTTGAAACTCGTACGTATTTCAAAGAACACTTCGACATTCGTACTGGACATTATCAGAAAACCTAAAATTGCATGTTCTTTAGCTCAAATCCCCATTTAACGACAAGTTATTAGATGTACAATGCTGTGGAATGCCTTGTCTATTGCGATGTATTCAGTGTTGGTATTGTTTCTGCACGCTTTCTTCTTCCTTCTCGTTTCTATTAGTTTCAATAACCTACTTAGGGACCAGAAATGTCTCTATATGTGTATGTATATATAGGAGTTGATTTGTGGCTTTCTTCTCCGGGTCATCCAACTAGGTAGCTAGAGAAAGCCGCAGGCTAGCTAGGGTAGGTTCCTCAGTGGCGAGGATCGCTTTGGCCCATTAACGCGTGATCGGTGATCCCGTGCATGTGATCACACCCTCATTTAGATTTCGTCTTTTTGCTTTAGTCTTCCATTCTTTAATTTTAATATAGTAGAACTAAATTTCAAAATAATTGATTAGTAACTTGTTATTTATTTAAGGATTTCAGAAAATATATGCGATAAAATAAACCGCACGGACGGACTAATTAATTTTTTTTGTAACTTTTATACTATCCACTATGTTTATGTACTGCATTGTGACCTTGACAAGTACAAGTGTATGTTAATACCCAAGTGCTGAAACAATAAAACTATAATTATTTAGAAGGTTTTCTCAATATGAATGATCTTTTATATGCAACTGTGAACAGATCCGTCGGCCATGTTTCCAGAAAACAAAGTAACATTCAACCACTTACGAAAATGTGTATTGGTATTGCCACTAACATCTATTATAATAAACTTACGGAAACTATTTTAATATTCAAATCTCAAAGGTGCATTCTGAAAGATTTAGCTTATACATACAGCGCGAAATGAACTGACGAACTTCTGCCAACATCCGTTCCCAACTTGAAATTTAGAAGTTTTCCTTTAAGCATTATTTATCTATTCCGTGCACTTTCCACATTTCCGTCATTTCACGTCACACGCCACACAGGGGGATTATGGGATTTGCTAGGAGTTTACTATTCGGGAGCGAGAAAGTTGTTCGCTTTTCTTACTTATTCGGAATTGAAGACTAAAACTGTAGTTCATCATATCAGCTGAAAGACGTCCACTGGACAAAGGCCTCCCCCAAAGATCTCCACAATAGCCGGTTTTGCGCTATCCGCATCCAGCGATTTCCATTTAAAACTGTAGTGCAGATTTACAAAAACCGGATAAATTAGCCGGATCATTTGCACATGTGCGTTTGCTCAGTTATACATAGATAGGTTCATTTTATTGCGCAATCCGTTATCCGTTTTAGTAAATAACAATTAATCACATATTTACTGTATATTCAATTTCTCTCAATGTAATTGATTGGAATGGACGAGGCGATACGCCTGAACATCGGTTAAGAGACTGACAACACCCAATTTTATCGTACCACGCAGCATTCACCCGAATATACTAGTAAATATGGGTCAAAATATAGTATGAACAAAAAACAGTCATAATAATATGCATATTCACAACAAAATGAGTGTATTATTTTGACTTAATTAAAGATAATAGGAGAATAAAATTGGATGTGGATTATTTTTATGTAGTTCGTTGTTCTGCGTCTGGGTGTGCTCTGTTTTATTTTATTGAAGTTATACTTTTTTTGGCGCGATGGAGAAAAATGATGAGAGTGAATTTTTACGATGCGCGCGCACACCGACACCAAAAAATTTAACAGCATGAAGTTAGTTCTAGGTGGTATGACAGTGAATTTTTACAAAAATAACAATGAAAAACAGCAGCATAGTAGCATAGTAAAAATAACAGCATGAAGTTAGTTCTAGGTGGTATGAAAATTGATAACTATGTTCAAGTTGTATATTAAGAAGTATAACTTCTAACGCGTGTATATAAGTACACACAAGTTTTTTTTTTACTTTACTTTAGTTTAGTTTAGTTCACTTCACTTCACTTCACTTCACTTCACTTCACTTCACTTCACTTTACTTCACTTTACTTTACTTTACTCTTTGACTCGAATCTATCATCAGCTTGTTATGCATTAAGAAGCTTAAGGGATCAAATTGACATTAAACACCTATTAGCTGTATATCATGGTCTTGTGGAATCAAGGTTGAGGTATAGTATCATGTGCTGGGGAAACAGTTACAAGCATTGTGGAAGTCGGCGTTTATATACGCCGACCAATACACAAGAAGGGACCAAAAGATGAGATAGAAAATTATAGACCAATCTCGAAGCTGTGTGTGTTTGCCAAAATACTTGAAAAAATAATTCACAAGCAACTTTACTCGGCTTTAAAACGGAATTTTAGGGATCATCAGCACGGTTTCATCAAGAGTCGTTCCACCACAACTAATCTCATCGTAGCTAGTGATTTTATATCAGAACATCTGTCTCAGAGATCCCAAGTTGATGTTATATACACCGACTACACTAAACGTTTTGATCGAATTGACCATTCCGTTCTAAAACTAAAATTAACACAGATTGGTATACGAGGTGATCTGTATAGATGGTTTTCACCGTATGTCGAAAACAGAAGCCAAATTGTAGTTCTGAATGGCTACTCGTCGCGAGCGATGTGTGTTCCTTCAGGAATTCCACAAGGATCATTGCTAGGACCTCTTTTGTTTAACATTTTCATTAACGACGTCTCGTACTGTTTTAGAGAATCAAAAATTATACTTTATGCTGACGATATGAAGATATTGCAAAAGATATCCTCTCATGAGGATGCCATCTCGCTGCAGCATGATCTAGACCGTTTTCACGCATACTGTATCATCAACAACCTAGAACTTAATGTCGCCAAGTGCTACGTATGTTCATTTACGCGCAAAGCCAACCCGATAATGCACAATTACAACTTCTCTTCTAAGGTCATAGCTAGGGTGAATACAATCAACGACTTAGGGGTAACATTCGACTCTAAATTATAATTCGACACACACGTCGACAATATAGTTAAAAGAGCTTCTAAAGCATTAGGTTTTATTTTTAGAATGTCAGCTGAATTTCAAAATATTAAAACAATTAAAATTCTATTCTGTGCTTACGTCCGAAGTCTTCTCGAATACGCCTCACAGATATGGAACTCTCAATATGATATATATACGTCAAGAATTGAAAATATACAGAAGAAATTTTTGCGGTACATTCAATTTCGCTGTAAAACATACTTTCCTGATTATTATAGTAGGTGCAAAAAGTTTCATATGCTTCCCTTACACGAGAGAAGGAAGATAGCGGACATGTCCTTATTACATAGCATTGCGAATGGATTGACAGATGTTTCTGAGTTGGTGGACAAAATAGGGCTCCGCGTACCATCAGCATTTCTTAGGCGACAGGATATTCTGCATACGCCTGCTACCTACATTGTAGATATGCGTGCGAGGATACCCTAACAAACACTTGCCTTTGTATAAATTATGTTTTATGAAGTTATTCGTGAAATCTTTTTATTGGCCATCTCTTTTTTATTAATCTTAAATAATTGTAACCTATTAGCTGTAAGTTTTCGAAATTTGAAAATAAAATAAAAAATAATAATTGTCACAGAGCTTTCGTTCTTCAAAAACGCGCTATAAGAACCATTGTCAAAATACCACAATGGGAATCATGTCGTGAATATTTTGTCAAAATAAATACTAACAGTACCAAGTCTATACATTTTCGTAATTCTTAGATATGAAACAGAAGAAGAAAGAGATCATAGAGAGAATACGCGGAGGAAAGCTATTAAAAATAAAGGTTCCTAAATCAAATATTGTTAAACATTGCCCTCAGTACCAAGCAGTGGAATTATTTAATAAGTTACCAGTATCTTTGAAGGAAACAGTTTACAATACGAACATATTTAAAACTAGCTGTGCCCGCGACTTCGTTCGCGTGGATGTTGGAACATAACAACGTATTTTTTTGTGTAAAGCGCTGTAGGAGGATACCGATACAATTTTTTAAAATTTAATGTTTGCTCCTTTATTTTGCCTGTGGAACCATCTGGATCGAACACAAAAACGTTATTGGGGTTGATTACGCGTGAAAGAGCTACGTATAGTTGACCATGGGAAAAGCATCCAATACTTAGGTCCACCCCCGCAACGGATAATGTCTGGCCCTGAGCTTTATTAATCGTCATGGCATAACAGAGACTGACTGGGAATTGCACTGGTTTGAAAGAGAAAGGAAAGTTTTTAGGAATTATAGGTATCCTTGGAATAAAAACAATATCACCGGCGCCGCAACCTGTTAATATTTCAGCTTCGATAATGTTTTGCTGCAGATTTGTTACTTTGAGCCGAGTGCCGTTACAAAGTTTGGGAGGACATACATTTCTGAGGAGAATTATTGGTACACCGATTCTTAAAACTATTTTGTGGGCTGGAAGTCCGGGTGTGCTGAGGGAGTCCAAAAATTCTATCAGGTAGTGCGTGGCGTCATCTTCGTCCATAACTGTATTTTATTGAGCTATATTCTTTACTATTCCCGGACGCATGAGTCAATATTTTGAAATTAATTGCCGCAGCTTGGTCATTACGGGGAGTCAAAATAGCTTGCTGATATAGCCAAGAACCAGCTTGATTTCCCATGTTTGTGGTGTGTCCGTACACAGAAGAGATTAGCTCCAGCAGGAGCTAATCTCTTCTCTTACGTTACAACACAGCAGTGTTGTAACGTAAGAGCAGAGATTACCAATCAAAATAACTTCCGTCTTCTTGTACGGGGTATGTGCCATCGCCTATTTGTTACAATAAATTGGCAAACTCCTGTGCATTGTCGCAGCCTCTGACTGATCGGGCTCCCTCCTATACTTATAACTATCTCTTGAATAGCCAATAAGGACCTGTTGTGACAAATTTCACGTACCTTGTCAGGAATTTCTCCATAGTATTTAGTTGTACATGTCTCATAAAATCTTGCATGCTTGCAAACTTGTCATGGTACTTTTGCCATAACTGGTTAGCACCCGATAACGCACAAAAGGTCAATAAGATGGCAAACAAATGTCGCAAGCGATGTGGACTATCGCTCACGCATGCTTCCGCTAGAGCGTCATCCCAATGCTGACCTCCATCTAATAAATGGCGTGCTCGGCAAGCGGCCTGGTATGTGGGATGTTCAATATCATCAACTTTACGGAGCTCAGCAAAAGACGTAGATCCTCGCACTACATGGACCAGACTGTGGGATGAACTCACTCGTGAGCACGCCACGTGAACCTGCCCGCCTTCCTTAAGTCAATTCCAGCTAACTTGAGAGTTGTTGGACTTTGCGATTTGTTGATGGTTATCGCGACACACACTTTCATAGGGAACTACAGTATTTTAAACTGAAAAGGGAGTTCATTTGGCACTAACGGAATACGTGACACGAACACTGTTTCTCCCTGGGCGGATCTAGGCATAATAGTAGCTTCTATAAAACGATGCAAAGTTTTGACTTGAAGCCTAGTGCCGTTGCAAAGTTTAGGTGGCTTCAAATTCCTCAGAACCATTATAAGTATACCCACACGCAACATACATCCCCTATTATACGCCCTTAGTGGTGGAAATTCCTAAAATCCTGAAATACATATTTTTATTTTTAACGGAAAGGCCAAATACCAATTTTCATGCATTTTACTTAAAAATTACACACTTTTCATACAAACTTACATCCCCTTTTTTACGCCCTTGGGGTAGAATTTCAAAAAAATCTAAAATATATATCAAAATACAAAATCAATATTTAGTGTTAATTCCGCTAATTGTCAGTTTAATCATGCTGGGATGCAATTTGCACCGCCCTCCCGCCCGCAAAAATGTGCACATGCAAGAAGGACAATATAAAAAGCAAATTACATGCACCAGTACGATACCCAACACGTGTTTCGGTCCTCCACGGACCATTCTCAAGGGCTGCTAACTCGTCGAGTGCTCGAAGGAGACTGAAAAAATATATATAATATAAAATATATGTTTTTATTTTTAGCTGAACTACTAAATATAAATGCCTTTAACTTCAAAAATGACGGATTTTCACACAATCTTTCATTCTCTATTTTACCCCCCTTAGGGTAAGTATTTCCAAAAACCCTTCCTTAGTGAATGCATACGTCATAAAAAGTACCTACCGGCAAAATTTCAAGTCTCTAACCCCAGCCGTTCAGGCTGTGCGTTGATATGTCAGTCAGTCAGTTTCCTCTTTTACATAGATAGGTATATAGATTTGTGCTGAGAAAATTATGAGAGACAGGGTTTATTTACTACATTGAAATACATTCAATCGGACAGGCTCAATAAAATTCTAATCGTCTGTACATTCGCGCTACAAACGAATCGACAGCACAAACTTTCGATCGACTGACATTATAATCTAAAATTAAATTATAACAAATCCAACCTTGTACATAATTCAATTTGCCCAAATAAAACAGAATATTTTAATAACCAATTTTGGACAACGACATACTTCTAGCCAACCAAGACCTTATTTCGAAACAATACGGAACATTCACCGCGAGTCAAAAGCAATGCACAACGACATCTATCGAAATAAAATTCAACTATCAAGCACAACGACATCTATTGAAATAAAAATCAACTATCAATAATTTAAAATTAAATTACAACAAATCCAACCTTCTACATAATTCAATTTGCCCAAAGAAAACAGATTTTTTTAATAACCAATTTTGGACAACGACCTACTTCTAGGCAACCAAGACCATATTTCGAAACAATTCAGAACATTCAAAACCCTACGTAACTCATGCAATCAGCAAACACGGGCAAATCTTAACACCGCGAGTCAAAATAAATGCACAACGACATCTATCGAAATAAAAATCAACTATCAACCTAGTTCATTCTGAAAAGAGATCTTGAAGTAACGAAATGTGTGTTATTTTTCTTCATGATTACTTTAAAATCTAATATCTTTTGATAGACTGAACTGATTGCAATAAAACAAAAACTTAATGTTACCTCAAGTTACGCTCAATCGTTGTGTATAAAAGTTATCTACATTGCTTTCGTATATTTTACGTGATACCCGAACATATAAACAGACAAACAGACAAACAGACACACAGACAAACAGACAAAAATTCTAAAAATGTTGGAAATGGGTTCTATTGGTTGTTCTTTAATACCCTGGCTATTCTTTTTGGATTTTCTTTTGATGTACAAAAATAATTCTTCTACAGATTTATTATATGTATAGACAAGGTTGAAGGCCTTCCTATTGGAGAAGTGTTTTATGCTGTGACTGAATTGTAAAACCCAATTATTTCAAAAATAATTATAATCTTAATGTTATTTGTAATGATGTGACAAATTAATGTTTTGTAGTTTGTTTTTATTTTATTTAAATTTAATGTGTGGACTATTGTATTGTATTATTTTATTTTGTTGTTTTGTTATTATTTCAATTTATTTTTTTTCTATTCTATAATTTAATTAATATGTATTCTATACGGATTCAAACACAATGCAAATTGTTAATGAGTAAATCTATACATATAATAAAATCGTAGGAAAGTCAAAACTGTACATTCAATATTTTTTTAAAAGGATACTTTGGGCGTGATCTACATTCGATATCGAAGCCAAAAATATCGTTTTAGAATTTTTGTCTGTATGTATGTCCGGGCTAAACTCAAAAAGTACTCCATGGATTTACTTCAAATTTTGCATGAATATTACTAAGAGGTCGGGTCAACATATAGGCTACATATTATCACGCTATCATCTATGGGGGAGGAGCTGTGATAATGTATAAAACTTAACGCGGGTAAAACCGCGGGGCACAGCTAGTAAATAATAAAATCATCATATCAGCCGAAAGACGTCCACTGCTGGACAAAGGCCTCCCCCAAAGATCTTTACAATTGCCGGTCTTGCGCTATCCGCATCCAGCGATTTCCAGCGACCCGCACAAGATCATCGGTCCATCTTGTAGGGGGCCTGCCCACGCTGCGTCTTCCGGTTCGTGGTCGCCACTCGAGAACCTTTCTGCCCCAGCGGCCGTCGGCTCTATTTATTTATTTATTTACCAACAGCAAATAGTATCAATCATATGTAATTATTATAGTTCCTGATAGCCAATAAAAGGTCTTCACGAATAGATAGTTGCATATGTAACAATAGTGTGTGATTAAGTAAAGTTAAGTTATAATAATTAAACACGTTAGCACAATTTATTTTTAAAAAAAGTCTAGTCTGAGTACCCTTCTCACTGTCTCGGTTTTATCAACAAAAATATCAATATTAAACAATTTAATTTGGCTGTTTAAACAGTTGACAGCTCGCCACAAACATGCATTTTGCCTATAGTTTGTGGATACCAAAGGAAGATGGAACGGAGTGTAGTGTCTCACCACTTTCGTGGGAATATCGAACGTTATGTTGTTTAGCAGATCAGGGCAGTCTATAGCACCAGACAAGATGTTAAGTAGATATGTTGTGTCAGCTATTTCACGCCGCATGGCCAGGGGCAGCATATGGAAATGTGCACATCCAAACTAATATTATAAATGCGAAAGTAACTCTGTCTGTCTGTCTTTCTGACTGTCTGTCTGTCTGTCTTTGCTTCACGCCTAAACTAGTGAACCGATTTGTGTGAAATTTGGTACAGACATAGTTTGGAACTTCAGAAAGGACATAGGATAGTTTTTATTAAAAAAATAATATTAAATATAAAATAAAATTTATTCCGGACATACAGCGCCATCTAGTGGTCAAGAGTCGGCATCAATTCAGTACTGATAATTCATCGGAAAAATGTAAATAAATAGTAAAAAGGTATGAAAATATAATATAATACAACTTTTATTACAAAGAAAATGCTCTAACGGAGTAAAGATAATTATAGTACTATATCTCGAGTTGGCGATCGCGCAATGGTGTCGATCGTTACACGAGTTCGGTTCATGTTATTGTTTTAATTCATCGGAAAAAGTAAATAAATAGTAAAAAGGTATGAAAAAAATAATATCAATACAATAAAACTTTTAGTACAAAGAAAATGCCCGAACGGAGTATAGATAAATAATCCGAGTTGTCACTATGCTCGATAGATGGAGCCCTAAGTGAGTATACATATTTTCAATTCAAACGCAGAGCTCATTATGTTGATTTTTGAAGAGTTCCCTAGAATATCTTCCACAAATCATTTTTGAAGAGATCCCGCGAGATCGGGAACTATGTGGGTAAAACCAAAAAGCTGCCGGAAGTCACTATTCCACGCGAAAGAAGTCGCGGGCACAAGCTAGTAATTTTATATTATCTTCAGAATTATAATTATAATTAACGCGATAACATAGATATTTAATAAATTTGTGTTGTATGTTTTCTATACGGGATGTGTATATGTCGTAACGAGGATTCCACACTTGACTGGCATATTCTAGTATAGGTCGTACGAATGAACAATATAAAATTTCGAATGTTTTGGCCTCTTTGAAGTTCAATGATAACCTCATCACAAATCCTAGGGCCTGATATGCCATTTTAACAATCTTGTCGATGTGCTCATCAAATAATAACTTAGTGTCGTGGATTACGCCAAGGTCACTCATACTTTTGCACTTCTGAAGTTTATGCCCCTGTAGACTGTAATCAGAGAGGATGATGTTCTTTTTCCTGCTATAAGTTATTACCGAACACTTAGTGTGGTTTAAATCAAGCATGTTCTGACTACAATAATGGCTCAACCTATCAAGATCCGATTGGAGCTCAAATACATCTGAAGGTGATGAGATAGCCTTGAAGATTTTCATATCATCCGCAAAACATAGGAGTTGAGAATGTTGCAATGACTTGTCGATGTCGTTCACAAAGATTAGAAATAGCAGTGGTCCCAGGAGAAATCCTTGGGGAACGCCACTGGCGACCGTCACCCAACTGGATATATAATTGTTTATCCCAACTGCTTGTGATCGATTGGATATATATGACGAGAACCATCTCAGTAAGTCACCCTGAATTCCCATGAGCTGTAATTTGGTAATTAACAAGTTATGATCTATCCTATCAAAACATTTGCTATAATCAGTGTAAACGACATCCACTTGCTTCCCTTTACTCATAGCCTCAGATATGAATTCATTTAGAAGCAACAGATTTGATTTAGTCGAGCGCCTTTTCAAATAACCATGCTGAGCACTGCTAAAACTATTTCTTAGAGCATCATACGTTTGTGTATGAACAATCTTTTCTAAGATATTAGCCAGTATACATAACTTAGAAATGGGTCTATAATTCGTCATGTCAGACTTTGAACCCTTCTTATGTATAGGTGTGATGTACGCACTTTTCCACAATGATGGTACCGTGCATTCAGATAAAGATTTATTGAATATCACTGCGATGGGTATAGAAATAGCATTGGCGCATTTGACCAGCAACACAGGGGGTATTTCATCCGGACCGGCCGACTTATTGAGATCTAGGCTTTTGAGAATCTTAATAATATCATTAGTCCTTATCTGAACATTTAAGATATGTGACAGTGAGTCATTATCACAGAATATTGGAACAGACGAGGGCGAGTGATGCGAAGGCTGTGAAAAGGTGGAGTAAAAATATTCTAAGAAAGAATTGCAAATCTCTTCTCTACTCGTGGCGAACTTTTGATTGTAATGTACAGAGCCAGGTATATAAGCGGTTTTTCGACGCGCCTTTACATAAGACCAAAAGTATTTCGGATTTATTTTAATAGATTCCTCAACCTGTGAAATATAATTGTTATAACAAACTGTCTCCAATCTTTTACATCTTTCTCTTAATAGCTTATACGTGGCCACATCGGATAGGTTACCGTAGTTATTGAACTTTCTAAAAAACTTGTATTTTTCTTTAATGCATTTTTTAACGCAGCTGAGTACCATACTGGGAATGTATTGTTGTTAGATATTTTTAATTTAGGTATATGTTTCTCGATGGTTTTCTTCAGGTAAGTGTAAAAATAGTTGACGGCATTTTCGACGCACTTATATCGCAACTCAGTGAACCAATCAACTGCTAGAAGGTCGGAGCTAATCGCATCGAAGTCCCCTTTGTAATATAGGTATTTAGTCCGAGCAGCTGGTTTAAAGAGAGGTAAATTGGCGGTTTCTATGCTAATAATTAGTGCCTTATGGTGCGGGTCTAGTGGTACCAGGGGTTCTTCGCATTCGGTCACAGTTAGCACGATATTTGAGAGGGCCAAGTCTAGAATTCTACCGTTAGAATTGGCTACGTGATTATATTGCCTTAAACCGTGGGTATTTAACGAATCCACAAACAAATGCTCGTCAACTGTATTCACATTAGTTGCTGTTAGAAAACTTTCGCAATCACGTTTAGGCCATAAAATCCCGCTTAAATTAAAATCGCCTAAAATAATAAATCTTCCATCCGGTTGGTTTATTAATATGTCGTCCAATTTTAAGAGATAATTTTTTAGTTGCGTTGAGAAAGAGTTACCTAAGTTTTGTTTACATAAGTAAAGAACCCCAATATAAAGACTAGAGTTAGGATTAGACTTATTACTAGGTAGCCCTAGTCAAAGATCCTCCGCCGAGGAGATAAAATGTGGTTGTATACTGGCCGTTATCCCCGTACGAATTGCAATAAGAACTCCGCCACCGCGGGACTGCTCGGTAAGTTGATAATTTCTATCACGTCTCCACACTATGTACCTGTTAACAAATAGTTCTGAATCGCATATGCTGTCCACTAGCCATGTCTCGGTTAATACAATTAAATCGTATGAGTTAAGACTTAAGTTTCTACAGAAACATGTAAGTTTGGAGCGAAGCCCACGCACATTTTGATAGTAAATAGTTAACTCATTGTAATTTGATTGCTTTGATGTATTAAATAGCACTGGGCGGTGAATGAAATAAACACAGTATTAGTAGAACTAAAGATATTGTATGGTATTGTTCAATAATGATTATGAGGTAAATATAAATGTAAAATGGGTAAATTAATTATGATAATATTATATTCTACGAGCTATGTGCCCTGCCCACTGCCACTTCAGCTTGACAATTCTTGCGGCTATGTCGGTTACTTTGGTTCGCCTGCGGATCTCATCATTTCTGATTCGATCTCGCAGGGAAACTCCAAGCATAGCCCTTTCCATTGCTCTTTGGGTGACCTTGAGCCGCCTGATAAGGCCCATAGTGAGCGACCACGTCTCCGTTCCGTAAGTCATCACTGGCAACACACACTGGTCGAAGACTTTCGACTTGAGACACTGCGGTATTTGGGACGAGAAGATATTACGTAGCTTCCCGAACGCTGCCCAGCCGAGTTGGATTCTACGATTGACCTCCTTCTCGAAGTTGGACCTACCTAGTTGGATGGTCAGTCCTAGGTAAATATAGTTCTCAACAACTTCGAGTGCAGAGTCTCCAACCTTAACAAGAGTGGGTGCAACATGGATGTTCGACATGATTTTCGTCTTATCCATGTTCATTTTCAGACCCACTTGTTGAGAGACTCTGCTGTGTGGTGACGGCCTAGAGAATATCGCCACCCCCTCTCATCCCGTGGGGGGACGTAGAAGTCGTCCCGAGGGGATTTATACCAGAGAACGGGCAGCAGCGTTCTCCTGAGTACCGTGTCTATCCTACTGCGATCGCCAACCCGCCTGCCAAGCGTGGCGATTATGGCATATCCTCCTAAATTAATTGTATATAAACTTAATTTTTAGGGTGTGTAACAAAGTGAACCTTTCTATCTATTTAGATATATTGTGTAGTAAACACTCGCTTTTTGTATTTATTATTTAATTTGACTACACGTGTGACGCAGCGGCTTAGACAGTCGCCTCGCCACTTCGTGTCGCGGGTTCGAGTCCCGCGCCGGACAACTATTTGTGTGACCCATAAATAGTTGTTCTGAGTCTGGATGTAATTCGTGGGTCCATTATAAGTTTGTAAAG
Organism: Pseudoips prasinana; assembly: GCA_951640165.1. NCBI lineage: Eukaryota > Metazoa > Arthropoda > Insecta > Lepidoptera > Nolidae > Pseudoips > Pseudoips prasinana. The sequence goes on from OX621240.1 coordinate 23,092,382, forward strand.
TACCCCGCGACATAGGGATTAGATTCCCTAATGCGGGCGTTGTCTTTTTAACAAAACTTATAATATGGAAACCAGTCGACAACCTAAAGCGTAGAAGAACTAACAATATACTGAGAGGTACATTAAAAAGTTTTATAACAGGTAAAAACTTCAATGAAAATTACATAACATCCACCAACCGAAAGCGGGGATCCGTAAATCATAGACTCCATTACTCGTTTTAAAATTGGTAATATTTTACCACATACGGTGCTGCAGAAATATAGTTGAAACATGTTTTAGTTCCACAATTCTGTTACAATATTCCAAGGTACTTGAATTCTTCATGAAACGGGTTATAAGCGTTATAGCTATAGTTATAACGCTTGCATTATTAAAATTAGAAGTTCGCTTCGAAATGTTTGTACCGATATTTTACTCAGGATAACACAGAATGGATAATCCGTGTGAAGGTGAACGGCCGGTTTGTATGGGACTTTCGTACCGCTAGTAAAATTTCGTGATTCAGGATATTTTATGTTTTAATTGGTAGTTAATGCGATAGAAAAGGCATTTTTAATTTCTTAAATTTTTTGTACTTGTGATATAAAAGTTATAGCCAGTTTTAATTTTAATGTTACGTTTGGTCAACCCCATGACCGTGGATACATTGCAGTTCGAAAATCACTCTTACTACCTTAGTAATAAAGATACTGTAAATATCAAAGTGTGTCTACTGATGTGGCAATGAAATGCTAGTGTTAACAAGTGTACTAATGAAGATTGTTACATATTATATTTACGTAAACATTGTTGTGGTGATAAAGTAAATGTTGTCGCTCTTTTTGTAGTCTTTTACATGGATTTATTCCAAACCTGCCCCGAAAACCCTAACCGGGTCGCGAGTTAGGTTAAGAATATGCAAAAAACTATTATTTGTTGAAATAATGAAAAGTTCTTTATTTCCATTAATTACAAAGTTCATAACCCAATGTACATTTGTGTGAGGTTGCGAGGAGTTTAAATGATGTTTTGAGTGGAGGTAAATAAAACAATAGGTTCTTTGTTTTTTGTAACAACATATATTTCATTGATAAGTATTATTATTAATTTATCCTTAGTATTACTTCATCTAAGAAGGGCAGGTTTCAAACCAAGTCTTGTAAAGTACCTACAATAAGGCAAATTATTGTAGTAAATATAGTAGATACTCTCACAACATAACAACACGCATTTTCAGTAATTTACCAAGCGACGCCAGGACTCACTTGGTTTGTGACCCATTTAAAAGCAACTTCTCTTCTACGTAACACTTTTTCTGTTACCTAGGATCTTATTTATATAATAAACTAAACAAGTAACCGAACATTTACTCTCTCTCTCTCTCTCTCTCTCTCTTAAATCTAAATCAGCAGTCTGCAGTCAAAGGAGCCGTCACAGAATTGCTGCTAACAAAGAACTACCAAGAAACAGAACAATTATTACTGCAGACTTCCTGCTATCGAACACACACACAAATATGAGAGCTTTTAACTAACAATTTACTATTAGTATTATTAGTCCGTATTTTTACTTTTTTGTCTCATTTCTTGTCAACTTTCACATAATTGTATCGATGGTATTATACAAATAAAGTTGGGCCTAGTGCCTTTAATACATGTTTTATAATATTATGTACATTTTGAAGAGCACTACAAACACGTAGTACATTAATTTTTGCATCATCAAGTTTTAACGGTGAACTCCAATCATTAAATTTTATAGGCAAACTTTTCATACCCATTGTAATTCTCTTAGAAACCCCTAATTTATGGTCTATAAAATACAGACTATGTAATAATGTTTAAAATCAGTTTAGTAGATTTTAGGTTTCACATTATCAGCCTAATATTGTCCACTGCTGGCTAAGGTCCCCTAAAGGTTTCCACAACGTTGCCTTTTAGAAGGGTTTGCCGTAGTCATCGCGCTGGAATGCAATAGGTGACCACAGTTAGGTGGTAGCTATTACACAGGTGGCGCTGCTGCCTGACTACCTGCTGTATCCCTTAGTTGCTTTTTACGACACCCACGGGAGAGTATGGTGTGACCCTGTTTTTCTTTCTAGGTCGGAAACCACACGGCTTTTCAAGATTTTTGGGTTTACTTATTACAAAAAACATGTACAAACTAATATCTTTTTCTATAATGATATTACTTAAATACTTTAGAAGTTTAGATGATGTAAAACCGAACTAAATAATCCTATGTATTATTGAGAGCGTTGAGTGCAGTACGTTGCGTATTTTCAAATACCGATACTACGGTGTATAGTTATTAAATTTCAATTTTAAGCTTTATGCATCAACTTGATAAGAGGATTTTGATGTCGGCATCGTTTCGCAGGGCTGCCGCCGTATGATGCTTGATTATTGAATTAATTTAATTGTTTATTGCAATGAACGTTATAGTAAAGTGCTGATCAAATTTTACATATTGTACAGACTGTGTCCAGAGTTTTAATTCACTTTTCAAATAGGTTATATTTTTCATTTCTTTCGTAGTCATGAAAAAGAAACTTATAAAGAATATTGTCCAGTGCAATACTAGGCAATAATTACGTTTACGTAATTTAACTAAACCGAAATTACTATCGAAGATTTATCTATTTATTCTTTTTTACTAACTAGTTTTTTTTCAAACCAATAAGAACGGTGGACACTGCTTCTTTATTTTATGGGCATATAGTGAACCTGGAGTCAAAGTGGTTAAAGTCGTTCAGTAGGCCTTTGGCATGGCGTAACGACTGTCGTATAGCGACAATAACCGGAACCGGAACCAGGTTAACGCACCGAAACACGCAGACGCTCAAAAATTAAAACATTTTGACTGAATGTCACACTCCCATCTATAAGCTGAATGCGTGCCTAGATGTATTATCTCTTCGATCAGTTATTGACCAGTGAGTATCACCGGTCAGTGATGCAAAATCTGAGGCTATTTTAGGTAATTACTGTTCACGGCGAATAATACATCGCTCTTTTGTTGCTGGGGTTTAATGTAGTTTTTGTATGTTTTGATTAGATGAACGGTATTTTATAAAAAGTCACAATGTTTCAATCCGTAATCTTTTACGAGTAAGCTCACGAATTAGTGGTAACGCCAATATTCTAGAACAGACACAGGTGTATATAGGTATGTATTCATTTCCTTTTTTGTGAATAACAACAATTTGATTTAAATAATTTTAACCGATTCTTTATTTCCTAATCGATGGATAAAAAATTCTCTGTAGTTTTATGTGCAACTTATAGTATACGTATATAGCTTCAATATTAATTACTTCGGCCATGTAAATATTAATGTGAGTTTGTTTATTTTAAGCCTTAACTACTCAACCAACCATCAATATTGTTGTTGCATTCACGTTGGAAAATAATAAGAATAAAGAATACCTTATAGCAAAAGTACTGTTCCCAATAGATAGAAAAATAACTTTTAGACGGCTGAGTCATCTACGTGGGCGAAGCCATGGGCGGAAGCTAGTATGCTGTATTACTCCTTTAAAACCAGCTGTCAGCCTGTGAAAGTCTCTTCAATATTGGTATAGCCGTTTTGAAGATTAGCCAAAACAATCATACTCAGACAGACAAAAATTTGTAGTTTTCAAATATACTCGTACTTACATATATACATAGAAGCCATCGGGACAAAGCTAGACGTTGTCGTTCAATAAGTAATTCATGCCATGTATAGAGCGCTTTCCTATAATGTTGAAACAACTTGCTAAACTCAGGAATTCACAAATATTTTCGTTCGAACACAAATTATCAAATGTGCATCAGACAAATTGTAGGTCTAAACATTAAAATTATTAAATAAACATCTAGTGACGAAAATAACTAAAAATATATTTTGAATGATTTAAAACTATGCTGATAAGAAACAAAGTAAGATTTTATTAAATATTTTTATTTCATTGCTTAATAAAACGCAATTATTATTATAAATCGTTATTCTAATTTATAACAGTTTGTCATACATAAGTTAAAAATAACACGAAATTAGTTTCGTATCTTAAGTTCATAAAATAGATGTTTATTTAGTGATGTTTTAAGTTTTTAGTCGATGGTGTCAGTAGTTGTTAAAATTTTCTGTTATCTCAAACGAAGGACAGATACGAAGTATAATCCCCTTTTATCTTTTCCGTACAGAACCCTAAAAGATACTAAACATGTAATTTCACACCCCGTCCTAATATTTGTAAACTCCTGAACTAAATAAGCCACACGTCGTCAGGTCGGACGGTCGTAACATTATAAATTGCCACCGTAATTTAGCACCAACCCTGTTCACATCCGTTCGGCAAAGCGTAAAAACGGGTATCGTACACCCGGCACGGATTACTGTGTCAATGTAAACAAGATCAGAGACTAAACCATAGTATCACGACAAATGTTATGGTTGAATTGTACCTACATTTTGGTTAATTTAAATATTACACACGGTGCTGCTCGCCAGTTCTGTTACTTGAACTTGGCTTGATACGCTACTGCGTCAAGCCAAGTTCAACTACATCCCCTACATAAGGACTTCACAAATAACCCACCTACAACCAAAAAAATTTAATCAGTATGGACAGTAAGATATTTGAGACAAGCAGCCTTTCTTCTGCAAACTTCAGACGCCTTCAGAAAATACTATTCCACTTATTTCATTTTGAGCAGATAGTATAACAATTAGGTGTACGAAATACTAAATTATATATTAAACATTTGGGTATTCACATAAAATTGTACTTGTCAGAATCAATGTAAAATCTTTTATTTAACGGATTATCTAGTATGCCAGTACTCCCAGATACAGTTGGTACTGCCTTACTTTTTACAACTTTGAATTAGACTTTAGACAGGTGATCTAGCTATTTCAACGCTGTCTCCATGCTCACTTGCACCTAACTATATGGTTTCCATCAACCTTTAAAGGTAAATGTCATCTCTCCGGCGCGTCATTCTCCTACGAGTGAGATCAACTTTATCGTGATCTCACTCAGCGGCCTTTTTCTACAGTATTACGGCTCTGCTAAAAAGGCCCTCACCCATTCTAATTTGAATTTTACGCCAGCATAGCCATAACAATGGCTGGAGAAGAGAAATCTCATCCAATCCATGCAGCTAAAAGTTCCCTCTTGATTTTCCAAGCTAGGCTCTTGAAGTGAATGTAATTTAGCCCACGACGCTTCTGCAATGATAACCATCAAGTTCAGAAACTTAGCATAGCATCCGTGTAGGGAAAGTATCTGAGTACTTACAGTAACATTTTGCTTAATTTTCACCTTGGCATTCTACACCTAGGTTCGGTACAAAGACCACAACGGCGCGTTGACACAAAATTGCACAGCAGTTCAAGCATTATGTGCTATATTTTAAGAGAGGTAGGGCACAGCGTTCATTCGCTCAAAGAGCAGCCCGACTGAGGAAGTACCTCCACCTTACAGAAGACATTCCTTAATAATAACATTAAAGGTAAGGTTTAAAGTTACGGTCGCCTGAGCTCATTGGGGTGGGGGAGGGTCAGCAACACTTGTTTGCTAACTCTTAAAGGCCGGCAACGCACTCGTGTCACCTCTGGTGTTACGAGTGTCCATGGGCGGGGGTGATAACTTACCATCAGGTGACCCGCTTGCTCGTTTGTCACCCTATGAAATAAAAAAAGACACACCGGTGTGCTTCAGTTATATCGCACATAGCGTTTCCGCCAAAATAATGGACATGGCCACGGGTTCCATTTTAAATACTTGTCTTGGTGAGTCATAGTGCGTAATGAAAACGTGCCAGGATAGATACTGCCTCAAAAAACATTGTCTGATTCTTATGGCCTACACCCCCTGCAGCATAAGAAGTCTGTAAGGTGCTACGACCTGGCGCCCCAAAGAAAACCATGGAATGCACGATACCACCATATTATGTGCCGTTAACCCACGGTCTATCTACAGTTGAAATATTTTTCATACGAGTGGTGTAATGGCAGTCGTTTCATCATTTTGCTTCATCTGTGTGCGATCCTAACATTTATCTCATTGTTTTGTCGTCTACCAAAGGTGTTCGTTATTTTGTAACAATTCTCTGATTTATAGTTCTTGTACTTACAAGTTTGAAGTTGGATTATCTTTTAAAAAAAGATTATGTTTTACTCCTAAAAACAATTGAGTTATTTTAGCTTCTAATCAAGTGAATCGATTTGTACACAGAAGCTCCTGTTCACTTTAATCGGATAATATATTGCGCTGCTCCACGCGACGGTATTAGGGATGACGAAGCCATGCACGTGGCAATGACGCCATCGGCGTTACTGCGCAGTTTGCTCCGCATTGGCTGCGTACAGCGCGAGCGGCCCCGCAACATATAAGATACATACATGTACACTTTAAAGTTTATCGCCGTAATGGCAACACCTCTATATACCTATTGCTTCTTTTTATAAGAATTGTTAATCGTCCTTAACGCATAAAACTCGGAGCTCAGCCTTGTCAGTTTGTCATCTATACAATCTGAGATACTTCGCTTAACAACAACGCTCTCACGCATCGATCTAACTATAATCAACTTTTAGTCATATAATATTAAATTGCACGTGAGCTGCAGTGGCTGAGACAGTCGTCTCACCACTTCATTTCCCGGGTTCGACAACTACTTTCACAGGAAAACACAACTAAGTGTTAGTGTGCTTTGTGCCCATCAATTATATGTTTGTAAAGTACCCCGTAATGTATGGTTGTCTTATAAAAAACAATATATGACGGGGTACTTTACAAACACATAATTGACGGACACAAAACACACCCACAGTCAGAGCAACTGAAGAGAAAACATTCGATTTTGAGATATATTCAGTATTAGGTTAATGAACTAATTTTATCATACATATAAAGGGACAGACGCCAGCACATCCGGCTACCCCAATCTGTCAAATTTCTTTTATAGATTTTCAACTTTATCACAACAGCATAAGATTCACTTTCAATTGGGGAAATTTGGCAGATTGGGTGCTTGATGTGCTGGCGCCTGTACCATAAACAGTATCTAGCTGTTATATTACTCGCACTCTCACTCAACTCTTCTATTTGAATCAGACTTCTACGAATTCATTTGTATTTTGTTCATGTTATTTGTGAAAAGTTTTTTGGGTTACTTGTTGTTATTATTTTATATGTTATTTTGAGATTCTATATAACGTGTAGCTGTGTTTTACCTTAACCAATAAAGGAAAACATAAAAATATATGGTAGTATCCATGCACATGGTTGATTGAAAAAAGTGCATGTAAGCCTATCCCTTTTGGGATTCCCTTCTGTTTGGAACTAACAAATACGAGCTAATGGTTATTAAGTTTCAAACTAATTGCAGCTGTGTACATTTTGAACCTTGTGCGGCTAAGTTGGCGCTAAAATGTATGTTTGTACACTGATTTCATCGAACGAAACCAATCATAAAACGAAAAACTAACGAAATGAGGAAAATATTTTTTTTTGTCCTGAATGATATATGGTGGTGGTGGTATATATCTGCTTTTGTTAAAATAGGACTTTGTGCACCTAACTTACGAATCGATTTTACGTGTGGACACTAATTTAGTGTAACTAATCAAGGTTATATATATCAAATAGTAAAACAAATGTCATTATTTCGTTTTGAAGCGTATACAGGCCTCGTTTCAAATGCGTAGCTTATTTTAATGCTGCGAAACAAGCGTTATTGATTATTACTTATCGTTTTTAATTAATACGTCACCAGTGGTACCTATAGGTGAGCAATAATAAGCGTATTGTTTGTTTGAGTACTTAGATAATTTTATAACATAAATAACAAATTCGGACTAAAAAGGATTCGATAGCATGAAAATAAATATTTTTGTAGGCGAGTTAAGAATTCTCTAAAATCATAATAGGCTATTGAGAAGTTGTTCTGAGTCTCGGTATGTTTTGTTTCCGTCAATCATATGTATTCTCTCCTGTTGGCATGGTTGGCAAATGGTTGCTTTTCACGCCGGAGGTTGTGGGTTCGATTCCCACCTAGGACAGATATTTGTGTGCATGAACATGTCTGTTTGTCCTGAGTCTGGGTGTAATTATCTATATAAGTATGTATTTAAAAAAGAAAAGTAGTATATGTAGTATATCAGTTATCTGGTTTCCACAGTACAAGCTCTGCTTAGTTTGGGGTCAGATGGCCGTGTTTAAATAATGTCTCAGGATATTATTTGCAAAGTCGACACATGTATACATAACCCTAGTGTAGTGCGATGTCTTAAAAAGTTTGCATGTGTTTTTTTAGCAACTAACAATTTAAAAGCGAAGTGTTTAGAATAGTCCTGTGCAATTTTGTATGTGAGACTATCGTGATCGCCGCACTTTATAAGACGTGGTGCACGTTGTGGTGTACGCTACGTGACATACCATCGGCTCTTGCTACAATCTTTAAAAAATATGCTGTCGTACACAGATAAGCACTGTTTCCGCAATATAAGTATATTTAGTCTCTAGTATCATATACCCAGGTATTGTCGTGAGAAAATTTCATCAACGTCCATAAATTTTCTTTTGTGTAAATTGAGCACATACGATGTTTTAATGTACAGACGCCAGCACATCAAGCTACCCCAATTGAAGCATGCCCTAGTTTGTACTAACCACAATCAGCCTTTTGCAATGCACTTTTATTATTCTTTATTGTACACAGAAATCACATTAATAAATTATACAAACTTAAATGTATCGTACAGAGGCGAGCTTAACTCAATTTTAAGGAGTGAAAAGGGCTGTATTTTCACCGCGTTTCACGCAAGTCTATTTTCTTCTTTTTAAAAGAAAAAGAAAAGCCTAATTGCTAATCCAAACTAATATTATAAATGCGAAAGTAACTCTCTCTGTCTGTCTTTCTGTCTGTCTGTCTTTGCTTCACGCCTAAACTACTGAACCGATTTGTGACTAATATTATAAATGCGAAAGTAACTCTGTCTGTCTGTCTTTCTGTCTGTCTGTCTTTGCTTCACGCCTAAACTACTGAACCGATTTGTGTGAAATTTGGTACAGACATAGTTTGGAACTTGAGAAAGGACATAGGATAGTTTTTATTACAAAAAATAAAATAAAAAATAAAATAGCGCCATCTATTGGTCAAGAGTCGGCATCAATTCAGTACTGAAAATTCATCGGAAAAATGTAAATAAATAGTAAAAAGGTATGAAAATATAATATAATATAATAAAATTTTTAGTACAAAGAAAATGCTCTAACGGAGTATAGATAATTCTATTAGTACTATATGTCGAGTTGGTGATCGCGCAATGGTGTCGATCGTTACACGAGTTCGGTTCATGTTATTGTTTTAATTCATCGGAAAAAAGTAAATAAATAGTAAAAAGGTATGAAAAAAATAATATCAATATAATAAAACTTTTAGTACAAAGAAAATGCTCTAACGGAGTATAGATAATTCTATTAGTACTATATGTCGAGTTGGTGATCGCGCAATGGTGTCGATCGTTACACGAGTTCGGTTCATGTTATTGTTTTAATTCATCGGAAAAAAGTAAATAAATAGTAAAAAGGTATGAAAAAAATAATATCAATATAATAAAACTTTTAGTACAAAGGAAATGCCCGAACGGAGTATAGATAAATAATCCGAGTTGTCACTATGCTCGATAGATGGCGTTGGGATCGAAATAGAGATCCCGCGAGATCGGGAACTATGTGGGTATAACCAAAAATCTGCCGGAAGTCACTATTCCACGCGAACGAAGTCGCGGGCAAAAGCTAGTATAATATAACGCTATATAAAAATATTGTACAGAGTCGAGCTTAACTCAATTTAACAGAGTGAAAGGGCACCCCCTTTCTATTTACACCGCTTTCCATGCAAGTGTCTCTCTGTCGGAGGGCGTGCACAACAAATAATTAATTTCTTGCATTTTAAATGATGTCCTCCGCGACGTGTCCGTCGATGGCGAACCCTGCTATGATTTTTTGTTGTGGGCGCGAATATGGCTCGCAAACCCAAATTTAGTTTTAAACACTCTATCGCATGACACGCAATACAGCTGGTTGTTAGAGTTGTATGTATAGTTATATACTGGCTTGGGCTTTAATTTTTTGTGTTGGCGATCAGCATCTATGTTATTTAACCTGGCAGCCTCGTATTGCACTGCAGCTTGATGTATAGTCCTGCGCCATTCAGGACGTCGATGTGCGAGTTTCTCCCAGTGTTCGCGTGAAATGTTATATGCAGACAGGTGGCGTTTCAAGACATCCTTGTACCGTAGAAACTGTCCCCCCGGTTTGCGCTTCCCGTTAGCAAGCTCTGAGAAGAACGCCCGTTTGGGGAGCCTAGAGTCATTCATACGAACAAGATACCCACACCACCTAAGTTGACCGCTAATAAGTAGGGTTTCCATGCCAGTCATCCCCGTTCGGCGTAGAATTTGCGAATTTGGGATACGGTCTCGCCACTTTACATGCAAAATGGACCTTAGACACTTCATGTGGAACACATCGAGGCGTTTTATGTCACTTTTGTAGAGACACCAGGTCTCAGTGGCGTAGAGCAATATTGGGAGTATGATTGCTCTATACACGGCGATTTTTGTGCGTAATTTTAAGTCATGAGAATCCCAAACTTGCTTGCCCAGCTTACCGAAAGATGCGGCGGCTTTTGCAATTCGAAAAGAAATCTCGGTTACTAGGCGATTGTCGTCACGGACGATACTGCCCAGGTATCGAAAAGTTAATACTTCCTCGAGAGGTCTCCCACGCAGTGTTAATGTTGTGTGATCGAGGTTTCCCCCACGTGTTGGCTGTTTCATAACCTGTGTCTTGGAAGTACTTATGACCAGTCCGAATTTGCGGCAAGATTCGTCTAAGGCATTAATATAGCTCTGGAGACTAGTTATGCTGTCGGCCATCAGACATACATCATCGGCATACAATACATCCAAGACAGAGATTTGCCTTGTTTTGCTTTTTCCACGGAAGCGCGAAATATCAAAGACGCTTTTATCACTTCAGAAATTTAGCTTTATCTGCTCGTGACAAGATTGATATGCGTCTTTCATCACAGCAGCAAAATAGATAGCAAACAAAGTAGGTGCCATTACACATCCTTGTTTAACCCCACTGGTAACTAAAAACTGTTCGGTGAATTCGTCTTCGTGTTGGACTCGTGCTGACATCCCTTCATGGAAATATCGTATGAGGTTCACAAACTTCGCTGGACAGCCCACCTTCCTCAGAAGTACCCAGAGTGCCTCCCTCGGTACACGGTCGAATGCTTTTTCTAGGTCCACAAAGCACATATAAAATGGACGGTGTTGTTCCAGGCTTTTCTCATGTAGTTGTTTTACTACAAAAATAGCATCGACCGTCCCCCTGCACGGTCTGAACCCACATTGGGTTTCGGGGAGAATACGTTCTGCTAAGGTGCTCAAGCGTCGATTTACGATATGTGCTAAGACTTTTCCAGCAGTACTAAGAAGGGCAATGCCCCTGTAAGAGCCACACTCAGAAATACTACCCTTGCCTTTGTATAGCTTACAGATAGAGGCATCCTTCCATTCTTGGGGAATGTATCCTGACTCCCATACTGCAAGTATCGATAAAATACTTTCGATATAAATATGATTGAGTATAATTAAGTTTATGTTTAAAAAATCGAAATAACTTATCAGTGACGTAACAGTTGTTTTTCTTAAATTGAGGCTTGCTGTAATAACAGACGCATTTCAAGGCTTTTTCGAAGAATTTAAATCGGCTCGCGTTTACTGATTTCCTGTGGGAGCCTTAAAGTTTCCTAAGATAATAACGTAATTTCATCCTGTTTTCACAGAGTAAATTGTCTCATTTAAACACATTCCCAAATTTATTCAATAACTGTTTACCTTTTCTTTGTGAAGGTAAAATCTTTTGATTTCAGATTTCGTAAGTTTTGGAATAACAATGTCATTGTTATAATTTAATTAAGGAACTTTTTTTCCATTCTAGGATATCCTACTAATATAATAATTACGAATGTTTGTGAGTATGGATGTTTGTTACACGCAAAAACTACAGAACGGATTTTGATGAAACTTTGTAGTACCTAATATAGCTTATACGTCCGAATAACACATAGGCTATGATTTATAAAGTTTGACGCGGATGAAACCGCGGGGTACAGCTAGTAGTTAATAAAAATGGTAATGTGAAGCATTTTTAACGATGTTATTACACCCCGCGTATATAACTTGAACTTTATTTTACTGCTTACTGCTAAATATTGAACATGTATGTACAATATGTAAGAAGCAGAATATTTATTTATTAAATTCTTCAAAAACTAGCCAAACGAGAAGAAAAAGCGTTAATAAGTTTTCTCATTAAACTAATAGTTCATGTTTAGATATTATTTTTATAGTATTGCTGTAATAAACACATTACAATATGCAGTTTATGAATTAACGCCTTTTCTTCTCGTTTTACTAGTTTTTGAAGAATTTAAAAGATCTATATCTATACTTGTAACAAAATCGTAAGAAATTCAAAACTGTTCATTGAATATTTTTTTTAAAGGATACTTGGGGCGTGATCTATAATCGATATCGAAGCCAAAAATATAGGTTTTAGAATTTTTGAAAGTACTGCATGGATTAACATCACATTTTGCATGAATATTACTAAGAGGTCGAGTCAACATATAGGCTATATATTATCACGCTATCACCTAGGAGCTGTGATAATTTATAAAATTTAACGCGGGTAAACCGCGGGTGTGCCGCGCGGTTTTACCCGCGGCGACCCGCTAGTATTAAATATATTCTTCTATATCGAACATACATACATGTTAAATATTTACTAAGCAGTAAAATAAAGCTTAACTTATATATATATACGCGGGGTGAAATAACATCGTTAAAAATGCTTCACATTACCATTTTTATTAGGAAATATACTTAGGAAGTATTATGAGGAAGCCACGAATAAATTGCGAGACATTCACGTCGGTATTTGTCACCCTTAGACCCGTGGCACTTGTGAAATTGTGCTCATATTGTAAGGGCTAATCCTCGACGAGAATTCATCAGTTTCTAACGTCAGCCCTTATCGGGTCGACCCTCGCTTTTAACATCCATTCACATTATTTTTTGTCACACTATAACTTTATAACAAAGTTAACGCTTTCTCAGCGAAATTGGGGACAAAATTTCCTTCCTTTGTCTATATCTTGTCCTTAAAATAAAGTCAAGTCTTAGTGTTGTTTATGAATAACTAGCTGTGCCTTGCGGTTTTACCCGCGTTAAATTTTATAAATCATCACAGCTCCTCCCCGTAGGTGATAGTGTGATAATATGTAGCCTATATATTCATCCAACCTCTTAGTAATATTCGTGCAAAATTTGAAGTAAATCCATGCAGTACTTTTAGAGTTTAGCCCGGACATACATACAGACAAACAGACAAAAATTCTAAAACTATATTTTTGGCTTCGATATCGATTGTAGATCACGCCTCAAGTAACCTTGTTAAAAAAAATTCAATGTACAGTTTTGACTTTCCTACGATTTTATTATATGTATAGATATCGCGTATTTTTTATATTTTGTCCCTTTTTAATACAAAGTAGAATATTATTATAAACCTTTGTCTCTTGTGAAACTATAGAATTTTTCAAACTAAAGTTCTTACAGTTCACTAAAACTATAGTACCAAAAGTATAATAAAGTTAGTGTTAAATTTCATCATCCAAAGGTGTAAAGTGCATATTCACTTTTGGTGAGGCAAAAATAACTATTTTTGCCTCTCAATGAGTTCATTTACAAAATCAAACAACTGGTCATTTATAAAATAAATCACATAATTAAATTTCATCATCCAGAGGGAAAGAAACAAAATCAAAGTGCATATGACCCGAGCCTTTTTAAACAACCCGACGCATAAATAAAGGTGTCTTGTCTGTTTGTGAGTGTGTATGTGTCAATGTTTAAATTTTTTGTTAAATACCCGTTCGAAGCCGGGATGGGCAGCTATGGTTTATAAACGCGAAAGTTTGTATGTAAGTAAGTATTTATTTCGCTTAAAAACGTGGTACATACAGGATGTTTACATAAGGTTTAAGTTCACACATTTTGTGTGGATGTATGTTTCACTTTCACGCAAATTCAATGAAATTGTTGAAATTTGGTACACAGATACAGTAGATAGATATATAAGATTAACATATAGAATACTTTTATCCTGAAAAAACTAACACGCGGGCAAATCCGGGGGGGGGGGGTGCTTGTTATTAATATGTCATGATTACTCCTTACCTTCCTTAACTTACTTAAACTTATTCCTTCCTGCATCTCAATTTCTACGCCCATTGATGTAATTTAAAAAAATAATAAATGTTTAATCTTTATGTGATAATTTCAGAACAATTTTCTAACTTGTAAATCGTTAAATCCAAATGTCAGCTAATACTACGGAACGTGCTTTGTGTATAAAAGTATAGCAATGGCAGATAATGATCCCGTATCCAGAAATGATAGCTTTCCTTACCGTTTAATGATACGGTGAGAAAAGGAAAACGATAAATTATGTTCAACACCATTTCGCTCTCAGGCACAGTATCAGCAATGTTCTATATAATTATTTGTTTTAAACACAAAGCCCGCACTTATGAAATGGATTCCTGTGTCATGGTGTCCTTTATAAACATACTAACTGTACCCCGCGGGTTTACCCGCGTTAAACTTTATGAATCATTAATGCCCATGTGTTAATCCAGGGTCTCAGCTAACTCCATACCATATTTTATTAAAATCGCTTCAGCCGTTTAGGCGTGAAGAAGTAACAAACATACACACTCACAAACTTTAGCTTTTATAATATTAGTGTGATTATTAACGGACAGAGCACAGCCAGTCTCAGAACAACCAATGAAACAAAAATGGCATTCTTGATGCAAAATCCCTCAGGAAGGTCCCATGCCCGGTTCCTTTGATGAGTCACATAATTACTTGTCCTGTGTGGGAATCGAACCCGGATCGCAAGTGGTTTCTTAACCGCTGCGCCACACGTGCAGTGGTAGTTTTATTGATCTTGGAAACAAGATTGATTTTCTATTCTCGTCTTACTGATCCTTTTGTTATATTCAGGGATGTGCTATGTCCCACACTGCACTCACTGAGTCCACATTTTTTGCCGACTGCACATAGTGTGATTTTGTATGTTTAATCAACTTTTATAAACACACTATTTCCTTAATCTATAGATGTTTTCTTAATACCCAAGCTTCCACATTCTACTCTCGGGACATGCCAAACTAAAGTATAAAAACATTGAGTAAAATGAAAGAAAAAATGTGTTGTAACAAATCTAAGACAACAAATCTATTTCTAATAAAAATCAAAGGAAACAGACCTCAAAGACCGCAAAATCACATATACGAGTAAAATAACATTGGTTATTCTTTGAGATTCTTTTGTTTTAACTTGTTTCTAGAGCCAACGTTGCGGTTTATTTCTATCTAGTAAAAGTAATTTGGAATCTTTTCAATTAACAATTTTTAGTAAAATTGTAGTAAAATTCAATCGTCTTTAGTCTGTCTCTTGAGCGCTATTATATAAAGTCACAAACAATACTTCATTCAAGAAAACAGTTCAAGTTTATATTATTTTACAAAAAAAAATCTACGTCAAACTCTTATTTTAAAATAGCACGTTAATATGCTTTCCATTAAAGTTGCTATAAAGTATGCATTAACATTATCCGACCATTAAAAGCTATGCTTTGCTTTAATGTAGAAGGTAATGAGCCATAACTTTAAATTAATTTTTTTCATTAGCTTGTTGAAATGCTTGCAGATTTTATCCGTTATGTCATATATATACGTATATTATTAAAATTACATGATTCAAAAGTTGAAGGGATATTTTGTGTATACTAGAAAAGTAAGTTTATTTGTCAGATATTTCGCCTTTTCTAGCAAATTTACGTAATTGGGATTAAATTATGAAAAGAAGTTTTCTGGCAATTCAATTGCCATGAACTGACTTTTATGCATTTTTTAAACAAGAATCGCAATCCTGTTGCATAATCCCTCAGGAAGATCACATGCCCGGTTCTTTTATTCAAATATAGATTGCAAACAAACATATTTGTGCAAATATATCCGTATCGATGGATAAAAATTGAATTTAAACGAACACGACGCTAAAATTCTCTATAGAGTATTATAGCGTTGCAGAGACCTGAAATACGGTATACTACAAACTCAGTGCTCTCGTGTTTCAGGCACGACCCCGCATAGGATAAATATTTGTGTGACACTGATCTAGGTATAGTTCTTTTAATTGTGGGTGAGATAAGTGCCCATGAATTTCAAGTTTGTGAAAGTCCGAATTTCGAATTACTTGTTATAAATAAAACTGAAGTCTGATCTATGTTTCGACCCTATTTTCAAATTATAAGGTAATAAATTAGCCTGTATCTTTTTATGCGTGTAACGTGATTTTTATTTGTTTGTGAGCCAACTTTGATCATTCTTTTTATTCGAAACGGAAATCTTTCCGTATAGTCACATATTAATTATGTTTCAGTTGTCATATAAAAGTTTATCAAAAAAAATAAAGTTAAAAAATTAATTATTTTAAATTGATACTTAATAGCACTTGCATAACTTTTGGTACAAAATAGTATAAATTTTAGTAGGTGGATAATTTAAAGTCTATCGCTATAAAATAATAAAAATAATTTATTGGTGATGTTATTTTATAGTTTTCATGCCGTTGACGGCCGAGATTTAAAGGACACGCGGGAAATAAAGATAGTTATAAATCAGCCAAAACATTGTTGACGTGAAAAGTTTACTCGTGTAAAATATGGCGTATTTTTATTTTACGTTACTTCTGACTGAATTTTCAATGTGATGGGCAAATTGAATGGAGACTAGGTAACTTTGCATTTAACGCTGTCACTTGACCATATGTCATTACCGTAGGTACTTACCTATGGTGATTTTGGTGTACTAAAGTGAAATTCATATAATGTCTATCATACTGTAATGTACTAGTTCGCTTAATCTATATCATATCTTAAAGTCTATAGCAGCAGAGTACAATGTGGCTGCAAGATTAAGCTAACCAAAGTAATAGCACAGAAGATATAATAGAAGAAAGACTGACGGTTTACGTATTCTTAGAAGTGGCGTTATGGGGCCATTTGCCTGCCTCAGAGCCTGCCTATTTTGATCTTAATGACATTTTAATACGATTACTTTTGACTTTCATTTTATAATAGGTCTTTACCTATGAAATTGCCGTTTTGTATGAAAAAATTTAAACGAATTTTTTTCATGAATTTTTTTATTTGTATTAATCGAAGTAATCACCCATGCAATCAATGCATCTTTGCCATCGCAGTGGCAGTTTATTGATGCCCTTCTTAAAGAAATCAGCTGGACGGGAGGCAACAAATTCTTCAAAGGCATTTTGTACTGCCTCTCGGGTATTGAATTTTTTTCCCGCCAAGAAGTTATCCAAATTCTGGAAAAAGTAGTAGTCTGTAGGCGCAAGGTCTGGTGAGTAGGGCGGATGACGGAGAGCTTCCAACCCCAGTTCTTGCAACTTGGAGACCGTCTGCTGTGCAGTATGAGGTCGCGCGTTGTCGTGCAGGAGCAGCGGAGACGAGCGATTGACCAATGCTGGTTGGAGATGCGCCAGCTTCTCCATCATTGTGCTCAGTTCTTCACAGTACACATCTGCAGTAATGCTCACCCCGTTTGGTAAGAAGCTGTGATGAATCACACCGGCGCTAGACCACCAAACAGTGACCATCACTTTTCTAGGGGTAAGTTTTCGTTTAGGGCATTGTTTAGGTGCTGAACCAGGATCCAACCAACTTGCTGAGCGCTTGCGGTTATCAAACAGAATCCATTTTTCATCGCAGGTAACAATGCGGTTCAAAATTCCTTCATTTGTGTGTCTGTTGAGCAGTGCAAGGCACGTCTCGACGCGTACTTCGCGCTGGCGATCATTGAGTTCGTGGGGCACCCATTTGTCAAGCTTTTTTACCTTGCCAATTTGACGCAAATGGACCAATATTGTTTTGACGCTAACGTCGAAAGCTGCTGCTAATTCAGCCGTAGATTGTGTATCATCAGCTTCCACAACCGCCTTTAATTCGTCATTGTCGACCAAAGTCTTCGGACGACCGCGAGGTTCATTTTTCAGGTCGAAATTTCCAGAACGGAAGCGAGCAAACCAATAACAGGTGGTGCGTTGGTTTGTAGTGTTAGCTCCGTAAACGTCGTTGATGTTGCGTGCCGCTTGTGCCGCGTTGCTGCCACGACGGTACTCATATTCCATAATTACTCGAATTTTTAACGTATCCATGATGACGAAAAAGATTGAAATGCGATGAAAATGTAACACTAATCAACAAAGAAATGACTACTTTTGGAAAAAAGAATCCATGTTTTTAAAATAAAATTAATTTGAAATTAGAATTCTTAGCCAAACAAAAATTATTTTGATTTGAAATGGCCAGTACTGCAGAACGGCAATTTCATAGGTAAAGACCTAATAATAAGCAGTTGGACACGGTACGACTTTGACAGCGTCGTTATTTCGTAAAGAATAGAAACGATCTACTATAATTGTGTGCTAGTGTATCCACTAACTTGCTGTCGAATTTGCATTTTAAATCGGAAATTCGTTTTATTTCTAGTGTAGTGTGCGGCTTGCCTCTCTCCTACTACCTATATTAGACTTAAGTAGCATGTAAGTGAGAGAATAATAAATGCGACGTTCAAGCTAATCACTTGTGTTTAATTGGGACACCCAACATCACATGGCGACCCTGCCAGCGCTGTCATCACCATGGCGGTGCTGGCCAGGACCTGACGAGGAAGAGGGGAATTGCGGAGACAAAAAGAAAAATGGAATCAATAATAAATAAAGACGAGCCAGAAAAATACAAGTCATAAGAAGAAATATCGGGAAATAAAAATAAGAAAAACAGAATTTAAAAAAAAGGAACAACGGAAAGAAGATAAAAAATAAAAAACGAGAAGATTAATATTAATTAAGAAGAAAATATATTAATGAAGAAAGAAGGCTAGGCTAGGGATATCCCAGCCACCCAGTGGAGTCCAGGGTTATCCCGGCCCAAAATGTCAAGCTTAACCAAGTTCCAGTATGCGGCAGGCGAGGCGTAACATTCAAAATTATTTTTTATTTTTTCAAGACTTGCGAGCGATACGAAAAGTTGACCAGTGCCGAGTAAGAATATGATTAGACAAAAATGTGAGTTACTCGTATCATTTATTTTACAATACTGAGTTGAATTTATTTTTAGGCAATTTTATATGTAACTATTTTAGAAATTTATTGCCGTATTTACGATTTTGAATTAAATTACATATATATATAGATACTAAATATTTCTGTAAAATTTAAATAAATAGATATATATGATATACATTAGGTTTCCAACTTACTATACATACTCTATACTTACTCGCGTCAACTACAGACAACATTTTTCATAATTTTACAATATATGTGTATTAAATGGTTGTTGACGTCTTACGGCTAAGATGATGATGAGGAAATGGTTGTTTACTTAAGTAGGCATTGAAACAATTTAATGAATAGGAAAATTAAATTATCTATGATTTAACGTTAAATTCACTTTGGTTATCTCAATTATTTGCGACATGGTAATATTCTTTGACTCAATTTATTGCATTACATTCTTAATACCTAGAATGTATTATGATGATGCGATACGATTAAAATGTATTTTATTCGTTACAGTGATTAGTTAGAGCGTTAGAGTTAGTGGTTTTGGATACCAGAGAGATAAGAGATTTCCAGGCGTGTAGGAAATCAGTATTAAAAATCTTTTTGTAGCATTGTGAATCCAATTAGGTACTGATTCGTATATGAAGAATAGGCAAAAAAAAAACTTCGTTTAAAAAAACCGACTTCAAAAACTAAAAAGTATAAAAAAAATATCTTAATAAAGATTTAATTTAATACATCACTTATAATATAATATTAATGAAATAATATAATTTGTATGTGCTACCTATTGATAGGATTGAAGTCGGTGCCAAGCCAAATGTAATAGTAGGTACCACACTCGCCGCGCTTTACTTTCAGCGGAATAGCTTCGTATTTCTACACAAACAACCCAAGCGTGCAGACGTCGTTGACGGTCGTCATATATTTTTATGATACAGTTTCATCTGTTTCATATCAATTCATATTGTTCTTTAAGTTTATTTACTTAGGTTAATCTCTAGTGTAGGAGTTTCATCACAAAGTATGAAAGCTGTATGTAATATTAACTTTTATTTTGCTTAGGGCTTGGCACCGACTTCAAACCTATCAATAGGTAGCACATACAAATTATATTATTTCATTAATATTATATTATAAGTGATGTATTAAATTAAATCTTTATTAAGATATTTTTTTTATACTTTTTAGTTTTTGAAGTCGGTTTTTTTAAACGAAGTTTTTTTTATTTGTTACTTTTTAGTGTCCAGCTATGGTTAGGACTTCGAAAGGTGCCGCGCGCCTCAAAACTATAGATCCCAACAAACGAGAACGGAAAAAAGAAACATCTTCCGAAAAAATGTTGTTCGAAACTCTTTTTCACGTTCTTGTGGGACAGTGAATGATCTAAAAGACCGTTTGTAAAGTAAGAAAAACTACATAAAATTACGTTCACTCTAAGAAAACTTGCACAGTACGAGTCTAGACTAGCTAAGATTTATGAAAGTCTGAACAGCAAGCGCATAGGTATCATATCCCCATTAGCCAAAAAGTCAAAGATCTCGGACTGGTAATTGACAACCACCTAAACTGGCAAAGCCACATTTCTGGGATCAGCCAGAGAATTACTGGGATTCTACGGTCATTTTATAAGCTTAGAAATTTCCTTCCATCCAGAACAAAAGTAATGCTTGTGCAGACTCTAATATTTCCTATTATCGACTATGGTGATGTGTGCTACTTTGACCTGAATGCAGATCTTCTTAACAAACTTGACCGACTTCTGAATAACTGCATTCGATTCGTTTTCAATCTTCGTAAGTATGATCATGTATCTGCTTACCGTACCCAGTTAAACTGGTTGCCCATTCGCCAGCGAAGAAATTTGAGGGCGCTCACCACACTTTTCTCCATACTGGACTCTCCTACCGTTCCTTCTTATTTAACGCCTCACTTTCAATACCTTTCTGCTAATCATAGTAAGACTCTCCGCTCTAGTCATAATCGTCTTTTACGATGTCCACCTCACAGCTCTGACTTCATTCACTGCTCTTTCTTTGTCCAATCTATACTTCTTTGGAATGAGCTTCCTGTTGGAATCAGGATGGCTAAGACTCGCTTCGCGTTTAAAAAGAAAGTTCGTGAGTATATTTCTAAGAAACTACACACAGAAATGTCTCGTCAATAATTATATTTATTATTGTATAGTATGTTATAGTATAGTATTCATTAAATTAAAATCATATAGTATCTATTGTATAGTATCTATTATATATATTATATATAGTGTTCGTAATTATTAAGTTTGATTATATGAATAATAAGTAAAAATACATTTTATATAACCCAAATACACCTGCCACGATCTCTCTGCACTACCCTAAGGTTGACTGGTCGAAAATGCCTTTGGCATTAAGTCCGCCTATGTACATTCTCACTGTACGAAAGTTTAAATAAATAAAAAAATAAAATAGGTTAGGCCGTATTTATGACCATCTAGCTAACGAGTCTGTGTGCTGAGGGCTTATACACTAGATCTTATTATGAATTGAATGATCTTATGATCGAATAGCCATCTAGTCTGCTGAACAGAGGGTATGAAGACTAGGTCTTATTAATGATCGATTAGCCAACGAGTCTACTGAGCAGAGGGCTGATAGCCTAGGTCTTATTTATCATTGATTAGATAATGAGTCGGACTCGCCCGTGAAAGACGGAAAGTTTCTTTCCGTAGCAGCAAGTATTTAAGTTGATAGAATGGAAGATAAATTGCGGTTTACGATTTATGACGCATTAAAAAAACTACTTACTAGATCTCTTTCAAACCAATTTTCGGTGGAAGTTTGCATGGTAATGTACATGATCTATTTGTTTTAGTTTTATGGTTCTCTTAATTTAGAAGTTACAGGGGAGGGGGGGGGGGGGGGGAGAGGGGCATTTTACGCCTTTGGAAGTGTCTCTCGCGCAAACTATACAGTTAAGAAAAATTATATAATAAACCTCAATATCATTTTCGAAGTCCTATCCATAGATACCCCACATGTATAGTTTAATGATTTCTTTTTTAATTCAGTCCTTAAGTAAGTATAGGGAACCCCCAAATTTTATTGTTTGTTTTTCTATTTTTGTGTGAAAATCTTAATGCGGTTCACGGAATACATCTGCTGATCAAGATTCGACAGTATAGTTCTTATAGTTTCGGGAAAAAGTGGCTGTGACATACGGACGGGAAGACATACAGACATGACAAATCAAGAAGAGCCTTTGTGAAAGACATTTGGCTACAGAACCCTAAAAATGGCAGCTATTCCGCATCAAACTAAAGAAGAATCACGTAAATCGGTTCATAAATCTCAGCGTAATCGGTGTACGTACATAAAAAATACGCTGGTGCTAAAAGGTGCGCCTACATGCGCTTCCAAAAACAAAAGCTTATACGTGCGTATGAAACGCTAGTCGTCTGAAATTGTTGTTTATGTTCATGCCAAGACACACTTGAACAGGATGAGTCTAGCTTGACTAGCTAAGATTTACAAACGTCTGTGCATCATCGACATCGTCCACTTAAACAAAAAATTTCATACAAAAATGTCCATAAAATGAAAACTACTGGGCCAATCTATATAAAATTTTTATGGGACCAAATGGCAACTATTCCGCATCAAACTAAAAAAGAATCACGTAAATCGAATCATAAATCTCCGAGTAATCGGTGTACATACATAAAAAAAAAAAAAAAAAACCGGTGAACTTGAGAACCTCCTCCTTTGGAAGTCGGTTAAAAAGAGGAAAGGAAGAACAGTATTAAAAAGCTTTTAGTTGTCTGATGACTTCAATTAGGTACTGTTTTGTTATATGACTTAGATAATACATAAAGCACGTAAAGTGTAATTGAAAAGTGTGTGAATGTTTAATATTATATGAAAGTGGGGTTTGTATGAAGGTTAAAAAGTGATTGAGAATATTTTGGTATTTAAGTTTTTGAAAAGCCTGTGGACTGATCAACCAAAAGCGAATCAAGAACCTTATAGATCATAATATTCATTTTGGATTTGATAGTTCATTTGGGTATGTATATGTGTAATGGATGATATTATGATGAGAGTTTACTCATACATAAAATAAAAGGTAGGTACACATCAAAGTTAATGATGGGGTTTACATCCTTTACTTTATCATGTTGCGAATGAATTTCCTCTATGAAAGTATTTGGAGACAAAAGTCTTAAATCGTTACCCTAGAAAAATATTAAAATATATTAATGGTGATACAAATTAAGAGTCCGGCCGGACCATGTGTACCGCCCTAATGAAAAAGGGTATAATGAATACATTGAGATGTAATGTACTAATGAATAATATAAATCACCAAAATGATAAATAAATGATTTATTATTCCTAGGAAGTATGGGCCCACGAGATTGCGCAATAAATAAATAAATAAAATATGATATAAATATTACCGTCAAGGTTATACCTGTATAGGCGGCACCCTGTGAGGGTTTAATGGACATTTAAAAGAACGTTTTAATATATTAAGAGAAATAGACCTATATCAGAGGTCACATGTCTTACGATAAAATGGCAAATATAATCCTTTATTTTTTTAATATTCAAGTAGCCTTTACCTACGTACAGAGTAGTAACGAGCAATGAATAAGACTTAGATAGATTTATTTAGTATGAATTTGGTATTTAGGTACGCCAAGAATATAATAACATAGTGTTTTATAATTTAGGTTTTTTTTAATTATGATTATCATTAGTTCATTAATAGTAATCAATGCAGTGATATAATGTATATTCACTATGCGAGGCATTTGAACCAATCACGTATATCATAGTCTGAGTTTTGCACCCAAAGTAAGCTAAAATTTATGTGACACATATGCTTTAAAACGACAGCCCGGACAACCAGTACAAAAGGCCAGAAATAAGTGTAGCTGTGGACCCTAATTAGGTACATTTTAACAAGAATAAACTAGATGTTCGAGGTTGTTGCCGAATATTATTAAGTGTTGCCATTAATTGAATAATTTAAAGTACGATGGTTTTGCATTGATTTTAACTTTAATATGAGCATGATTCTAAGAAACACAGTTTCACTAATTTGTAGAAAATTTACTTTGCCTTTGTAGAAAATTTATGTTGTATGCAGTCTAAAATTATATTTAAGATAACGTTTCATGGTCATAATATTATAAAAACATATCAAAACTCTGTCCACTGTAATTTTCTAGGAGGCTGCATCATTTGCCCCACTGTAATCCATTTACTTGCTTAATGTGGGTAACTAAGAAATTATATGTACAATTGTTTGAAGCAACTGCCCATGATTACTCGAAGCTGTATTTGTGGCTAATATAAAAATATATAATTATAATGTCGTTTTAGCGAGCAGAAAAAACAATATTTTTGACATGCGACTCTTTTAAATAGATTTGAATTAATTTAGATATTGAAAGTGATATGATGAAATATCTTTTAAAAATCTGCAGAAAATGTATGTTTATTTTTGGAACGAGGTTCCTTATCGCGCTTTGCGAAAGGGGGCTAGACGGAAAAAATTAAGTTGTAACGACACTTTTTGCTTTTTTAATTACTAAAATTGAGCCTACTGAGTAAGTTTATATTACATTATATTTGTTAATAATAAAGAAAATATTATTATAACTTAAAAAAAAATATATTACAATTCCTATACTAATAAATCGAAAGAAAACTTCATTCCACCCGGTTGTCTCTTGACACCTCTCAAGTATTTTTTTAAATATTTTAAATGGTTCAGGTTTCAGTTTCCCTCAAGCAATGTCTCACTAAAGTGAAAGATATTAATTTTTGTTATAGTTTATACTAAATTTTGTTTGATTTTTATTTTTTTAAATTATATTATCCAGTGTTAAAAAAAGAGGTATAAATTAAATTTTACTATATTAGAACACTAGTTCAGGTGTTATATTGATATATTGATTTTGGTAATTCTTATCAAAGGACGAGTCAAAGGTATTCCTGATAATAATTAGACATTCAGAATAGTCTACGCGGTTAATAATATGTGCAAGAATTAGTGATTATGATATCATATTTCATAACGTTATCACTTAAAAGCGTTAGAATTGTACACGGACACTCGCCGAACGTCATACCGCGTGCTAAAAATGCAACGCAGCACATTGTTATAAGTTGTAATGCAATAATTTTATAGAATGCATGTTCTATTTTAATATAAGAATTTATGTATCAATTTTATATGCGTTAATTTAGATTATGATTAATAGTTTCATTAAATATTAAAATACATTAGTAGCCATTAGACAATATTTAGTAAAAAAGGGACGTAGCAGATATAAAGGAAAATAGACTAAGTTAAATTAATCCCAATATATTTTTATTAAATGTAATCAATCATTAATATTTGTAATAAATTGTGATTGTCTAACACATACAAAACGATTGATATGATTAAAAACTGATTTGAGACAACAGCTTTTATCGAAAAAGTAATTTATGGCAGTACAAACAAAATGTTCAAAATTTATAGGCATGTGTAGTTATAAGTCAATTTAATTTTTAAACATTTTATTATAGATAACATTGTTTTTTCACTACAACTGAAAAAAAAATGTGGTTATCATTTGTGTTCGCAAAATTGTCAACAGAGCGTAATGTTAATTAATATGCGTACATGTAAATTCAATGTTAGTTTTATTTTCATAATTAATAAAGAAGCAATGTCTGCACTAGGAAAATGTACTTTACAAATTTATAATAGACGAGCACGAAGCACACCCACATTCAGATTCACTTTAGAGTCATACAAATTGTCCTGTGCAGGTATTGAACACAGAACGTGAGTTGGCGAGGCGATTGTCATAAACCGCCGCGCCACACGTGCATCGTTGTCAATGTCTAGTAGAAATTATTTCGTAAAGTTGTGTTGTGTGTTGTTTATCTGTTTTTTTTTATCTATTTAATTGCTAGTATTTTTTTTGTCTCTAACAGATAAGACGTATGGCACAATTCCTATAATATTATTATCTACCTTTGTCTTGCATGTAAAATTTTATTGACATTTCTTCATTTAATTTACATTTATTGAATTATTAGTTATTCGATTTAAAAAAAAATCTAGAACCCGTTTGGTTACCTATTGACTAAACTTTAAACCAAAATACTATTTGTACACCAGTTTCTTTGGTAGAACATAGAACTCGACCACAATAATATGTATATTTAAGACGTTTTATGTACCTATACCTGTGTTTACAAATAAAGATTGATTGATTGATTAATTGTTAAAAGGCTTAATATTATAATGGTAATATTTACGGCCATTTATCTAAGTATTTCATACCTAAGATAGCCTTTTCTGGAAGTTGTCTTTTAATACATAAATGTTGATTCAATTATAAAGTCTTAAAAAGGTACATAGGTTTCAAAGTAATCACACGTGTAAAGATCAATGTTGCAATGTAAGCGTCTTTGGAGTCACATCGAAATACTACACCGCATCGTATTGTATATTTCTCGGTAGACAATATCGGATGTCATACCAGTGGAATGTTTATGCTACTTGCTTTGGTTTTAACAGATTATTAGTTGAAAGTTTAAAGTACATTTATATAACAACTTTGTATGTATAATTTTAGATTATGTTAGTAATGTGTTTTTTTAGAGCCTTATGATATTTTTATAGTATTATAATGAAAAAGAAAATATTTAATAGATATTTTATTTTCTTTTTTTACTAGCGGGGGAGGTGTAGTGTGCGGCTTGCCTCTCTCCTACTACCTATATTAGACTTAAGTAGCATGTAAGTGAGAGAATAATAAATGCGACGTTCAAGCTAATCACTTGTGTTTAATTGGGACACCCAACATCACACTAGTATCAACCGATCTAAAAGGTTTTGAGCGGAGTTTTCATTCACAAATGACAAAACTGAGACCTGTATTGTCAGGTATTTAAACATAAGTTTCTGGTTTTCTCAACCATAATATTTTATTTGCGTTTCCGACACAGTCAGTGAGTTTTGTTAGTTCAGTCAAAGCTTCGTCAATGCACGTATATAAATGCTTAAAATACGTGAGTAAACATTAGTAAGTAGATATAATAATACTCGTAGATAGATGGAATAAAATAATGTTTTACTTAGCCTCCCTGCCTGGCATGGTCATGGTGTAAAATTGTATGGATCTTTGGTTATTTTTATGGAGTTTTTAATAACTTCCGGTAAACAAATCGTTATGTACCTATTTGTACATTTGTACCTTTACTTACACTGTGTTGAATTACCTATCCGAATGTTTTGAATTAATATAGATTAACATACATATACCTACGCTCTTTTTTATTAATGCAAAAGACTTAAAAATCATAAATCCATAAATCGATACCACCTTAGGGGACACCAAAGCTCTACAAAAACTTTACTACTCATGAAATATGCTGGCTGGTTAAGGCCGAAAAGTAAATCCACCGACATTACGTTGCGCATGCATCAAACTATGTACATATAATTATTTTGCTATTAACACTAATAGACATTTCGTCCTCATTCAAAACATGTATCCATATTTATGATG
This sequence comes from Pseudoips prasinana, assembly GCA_951640165.1. Lineage (NCBI taxonomy): Eukaryota > Metazoa > Arthropoda > Insecta > Lepidoptera > Nolidae > Pseudoips > Pseudoips prasinana. The sequence goes on from OX621240.1 coordinate 23,120,220, forward strand.
CACTTACGACGCCACATAAAAACGTTTTCTCCATTTTATTCCTCTTACCGTAAAGCATTTCAGTTATTTACATAAAGCTGCTGATGTTTCAAATAATGTTTGTAATATTGTGAAGTGTCGCGAACGTCAAGAACATTTCCCGTTTTTCGTCTACTTTTGGAAGTCAGGGAGGTCCTCGGAGTTCATAGGCACTAATTATCCTACACACATTGATATTATCATCAAAATAAATGCATTGAACAGTTTTTGTTGCAGCTAGTTAAAATATCTGTAACTTTTTGTTACTAACAACGTTTTTATGTCTCTTGTACAAAAAAATAATATTTATTAATTAGTGAATTAAGAAGGTATATGTAAAATAGACAACATTATTTGTGACTAGAACTTCAAGAATATCAATTTAACATGTTTTACTTCCTCTCCGATGAAATTCAGCGAACTTACCCATGCGCAGGAGTTTTGAAGATGGTACCTTTTCGAGACTATCATTTTTTCCCGGTTTTACAGCGATAAAACGACATACTTTTAATAAAAATAAAATAAAATAAAATAAAAAACGTTTTTATTCACGTAGACTTTAAAAAAGCGCTTGTAAATAGTCGGAACATGTTTGTAGTAATATAGTTGTATACATTAGATATTATTTCTAGTAACATAGATATTTAGGTACATATTGAATGAAAACATTTATAAAATTTATTTTATTACAGCAATGATATTTAGCTTGCTCGTATCAAGTTATTGTCAAGAGATTATGTTTAATTATCTAGTTTAAGTCTAAAATTTTTACTACATATTGTCAATGGTTCTGTCTATATTAAAGGTATTATTATTATGACGGACCTTGTGTTAATAACGACGGTCGCGCTTTAATGCTACCACCGGATCCAATGCGCCCCAACTGAGAAGACCCAGCGAAACAAACTCAGTGGGTTCATCTACTACCGGTTTCAACACGACCCAGTTGAGACGGTCCGGCGAAACATACTCAAGCGGGCATGAACACGGGATTTGGTCCAATTAGAGTAATTATTTAGTAGGCAAACACAATATATGCTCGATCGGTTGTCTGAATGCTTATTATTTTAGATTATATTTAGGTATACAAAAGAAAAACTTCGAAACGATAACATTATTCATTTTGAGACAGAGTCAATAATTTTAAATTAAGTATATGATAGCAATCATTTACAGATAGTTCACGTAACACATTTATATAAAACAATTGAACAAAGGATATCTATTTCATATTTTTCATTTAAAAGTTCTATGTCTAGAATTTTGCTAGAGTAGCGGTTTATATTTTGATGTGATAGAATTAGAAAGTTATCACACTTCTCTATTGTCATGCTTACATGTTTAAAATACTAATATAATTTGGTATATAGTGTGTGTCTGTAAGCTCTTGATTTTGACTCATCGGGGTGTTTACGTACTCGTATTAGCCGATAGTAAAGAATAATAATAATAATATTCTAGGACATTATTTACACACGGCCATCTAATCCAAAACTAAGCAGAGCTTGTACTACGAAAACCAGATAACTCATATACATAATATATAACTTTTTTTGAAAATACATACTTATATAGTTAATTAAACTCCGACTCCGACAAACAGATATTTTTGTGCATGAATGCACTATATCTATCCTGGGTGGGAATCGAACGACGACCTCCGGCCTGAAAAGCAAATATTTGCCAAAGACAGGCCCGCCAATATAATGTCCTTTGTTTTAGCCATGGCGGCCAGTTTCAATGGAGATCAGCCACATGCGCTAGAGATATTATGCAAGTACACAAGTGACGGTGCAAACACAGGCCCACTTTCTATTCCATCGCGCTCATGATCCTATAGGACGGGTAACCTATACGATCGGAAACAGTACAGCCGACCAAGAGCTTTATATATTCTCCAAGGCACGAGGTTGTTACACCGCCCACTTTAAGACGCCGGCCAGATGTTGTAAACTTTTGTACAGAAAAGTCACAATATCCGTTTTTAAACCCAGGAACTCATTATTTTGGTTGATTGTTTAATTATGGCCACATTAATCAATAATTCAATCTTTTTAATGTTTAATATACTAATAAACTATACTACTCAGGTACAGTCTAGTTAATTGAAATCGCACCCTAGTATAGTATGTACAATATATTCACACATCTATTCTCCATACCAATATTATAAATTATTTATATAAGTATAAATATGTACTCGTATTTACACGAGAAAAGTACTATAGGTATTTTTTTTGGTATTCACATTCGATATATTGTAACAATATCTTTTTAATCAATAACTATAAATGTAATAAATAAATTAAAACTTTACTAACATAGATATTGGAAATAGATTAAAACTACGAAATACGACTTCTTTACTGTTTTTATCAGTTATCTGGTTTCCAAAGTACAAGCTTTGGGATCAGATGGCCCTGTGTGAATAATGTCTCAGGATATTATTATAAATGTGAAAGTCTTAATCTGTCTGTCTAGACAATTTAAGCCCAAAACAATCCACGTATTTTGATTAAATTCGTTACGGTTTAGCAGCAGAAAGATATAGGCTACTATATGCTTTAAAATCTACCTTCATCATAACAACTGTAAAAGTCCACAGCTGGACTAAAACCTCCCCAAGAATCATCTTGGGGCGATATCAGTATCATGGTAATAGCACTCAAAGAGACGCTGCTGCCCGTTCTCTGGCAGGCACTCCCTCGGGTCAACTTTTACGACCCTCACGGGATGAGATGGGGTGATGTAATTCTGTCTTATATTCACGCTCCGTCACCACACAGCAAAATCTACCTTAATTAAAGTAACCGATGAAAAGGATTTTGAAACTTAGTATTGTAAATGCTTAGTCACTGAATTATTAAGACAAACGTAAGCAATTTTTCTGATATATAAACGGGGCATGCGCGTTTTCCCGGGACTGTATACTGTCTCTTATTTCCGGAAATATTTTCCCTAGTGTTGTGCTTTAAGTACAATATTATTTCTAAAATGTACACACATTAAATGGAAAACAGAGATAAGCTCGGTTAACTGTGCACATTACCCGTCTATTAAAATTTAAGTGGTACATGTTTTTAGCAGATTAATGACAACGCTTGCAACTTATAATAAATGTAAATTATAAAGAAGTTAAGTTTTATATATTATAAAATTACAATTAGCTGAAAAACCTAAGTATTTTTTCTGGAAAAACTTATATGGCATCGATATATTTTCCGTATATTTGCATAATAATCAGGTACAGAGTACATTAAATTATGACTGCGAAATTTGCCTAGCGGTTGCGTGTTCAATCGCAAATTATGGGTTCCTGGGTTCAAATCCCGGGTCGAGCGAAAGTGATTGATATGGGATTTTTCAGTAATAAGTAAAATTTCTTAGTATCAGCACAGAATAAAAAGTACTTAGTATCAGCCCAAGGTCTATGAATTGGCGGTATTATACCCCCGTGCCTCGGAGAACACGTAAAGCCGTCGGTCCTGTACCTGATTTCTTTCCGGTCATGTCGCTAGTCATCCCATCGGATTACGAGAGTGGCGGAATAGTTGTACCCCTGGGTTCACGCACCCACTTGTGCACTATAATATGTCCCGCACATATAATGCATGGCATACAAGTTTTAGCTTGTGCTTATCAAACTAAACCTAGTACGAGGTACATATTAATCTATGCACAACTACTGAAGTTATCAATGTGAAGTTTAAGATAACTTTAGGGAGGTGAATGTAGGTGTATATTATCCTAATACTAGGGTATCCGAATACGCTATTAAATCATAAAATTGCTCTTAGCTATTTATCTATATGAAATTTCTGTTTCTTATACGGAACTTAAATTTTCAATACTCTTAGTCCTATCTGCGGTTGAGCATAAATGTTTTAATTATAGAATTTTGTATTTTAAATTTAGATATCTGTATTACTGTTTTTCACAAAGTAGAACAGATGCAGGCGTTTTTAGATGAGATAGACTATAATGTTCTTTGAACAGACTGGGAATTATTTACTGAAGACCTCGTCCGATGCATCCATCCTTTGTAAGTAATCTTATGTATATATCCGTATTACTGTCGAGTCTGTCTGCTTCGGACAAGTTGTGTTATTATTCTTTGCTTGAAAAGACTTTGTTATTGCACTTATACTTTGTTCCAACGGGATTGTTTTTTGCTGGCAAGATAGCAAATGTAAAGGGTTAAATAATGAGTAAGCGGAACTGAGTGGCGTTAATAGATTATATTGGATCTATCATTAGTATAAACAAACTATTTTGTTCAATGCTAAGCATCGGGCACCAAATCTCGGAACTTCTCGTCAATTGTTGACGGGCCTGTTGGCGTGGTTGGTAAATGCCTGCCTTCTCGCTGCAGGGTTCACGGGTTCGATTCCCACCCATGACAGACATTCATGTGCATGAACGTGTCAGTTTGTCCTGAGTCTGGGTATAATTATCTATCTGGGTATAAGTATGTATTTACTAAAGAAAAGTACTATATGTAGTATAACAGTTATCTGGTTTCCATAGTACAAGGCCTGCTAAGTTTGGGATCAGATGGCTGAGTGTATAATAATGTCCCAGGTTTTAAAAAAAAAATATGCTTAGGTAGATTAAACATTATATGATAGATAATTTCATAATAACAAGCCAAAAGTCGTGAGTTCAATCCCTACCCAGAACTAATTTTTGAGTGATGAACATAAAGACACATTTGCTCTGAGTCTGGGTACAATACACATGATAAGCGTCACAGAAGAAATTGTCTCTTGACGCGTTATCCATCTAGTTGGTAGTTTTTATAATGTTCCTTCCCTTTTTCACAATTTATAAATGAAAGAATCGCGATAGTTTATTGTTGAGTTTTAACATAAGCCACAAAATGAAAATTAGCTTGCAATTAATATGAACCTTTGCATGTCTTATACTATATAGACTCTTTAAATACCTACATCAGAACTCAAAAATGAATACTGAAACAGTTGTTATAATCTCTTGATACGGATAATGCTAGAAAGAAAACAAATAATGTTAAATTCTTTTGTTCCCCTTTCAATTTCGAGCAGTAACAATCCTTTAAAAATAACATTCCTTTTCTTTATTTAACGTATTACCTCATTTAAAGTTTTCGCTGAAATTCCGCACGCCTTACAGGATAAATAACTATTTGGTAAAAAAAAATTCAATGTCAGCACGTTTTCTTCTGTAACTGCCATCACAGGCCACCTTTTATTTGTCAGTCAACGATAGCCAACCATGCTTAAATTCACTATACCAGTCGTAAACGGTATATTTTTTTTACCCTTATCCAAAAATCCATTTTGAATCTATTCAAAGATATTTTATTTATTTATTTTATTATTCCTCCGGCTCTAAGCAATATTTAAAATCATAGAAAATGATGACGCAAAAAAGTTCTCAGTGCAATTTCGCAAATGAGCTCGTAAAAAATATGGACGGCAATTTGAAATTGGAACGTTCGAATTTTTAATGATAATTGAACTTTTACGACACATTTATATCTGACCAGTGTTTCATACAAAAAGATAAGTAAACTAAGTGGCCTGGTCTATTAAACGAATTTTGAGGTAGCGTTTGATTTGACACCTTTTGCTTTAAAATGCAAAACGAAGGATTTCACAATTTCTCTTACTGATTTTTGGGACTACTCGTTTAAGGGGCTTAGAAACCTTTGATGGCGCGAGGGTTGACCAATAATGTTGTACGTATGCGATGAAACGTAAAAAAAATATAAACCGATGATCGAAGAATCGACGTCTTTCTTTATGGTCTTGATGGGTTGTATGAACGAAATTTCCATATTGTCAAAGTGCGCAATAAACAAGGTAAGAATTAATTAAGATTTTTCGAATGGCGTAAGTATTAAATTATCTTTATTTCGCACCTTTTTAGTCTGATTAATTAAATATTATTATGAATATATTTCTAGGGGTGTATCGTTAGAAATATTTTAATAATAAGTAATTTACTGTAAGTTAAGGTCTAAAAATTTGCTTCGGTCATCTTGTCAAATTATTATTCAGTACAAATTATCATTTTGATATGTTTTGTAATGATCACTGAACATGTTTTTACTGACCAAAAAAAAAACAGGAACACCTTTTTCTTATGAGAAAAATAGGCTTTTCTGTTTAATTATTTTTGTTGAGTAAGTACCTAATAACAAAAATTGAAAACAAAAGTTACATATAATTTAGTAACTGTATTTAACGGTATAAACTGTATATGTGAAACGATAATTATTATAATAGACTCGTAGGATAATCATGATATAAGGTTAACGTCACATCAATACAAACTCTTTTTTTTAAACAATCTTGTCACCATTTACTTAAGGATTCCCAATCACTGTTAATTTAGGTCTTTACCTATGAAATTGCCGTTCTGCAGTACTGGCCATTTCAAATCAAAATAATTTTTGTTTGGCTAAGAATTCTAATTTCAAATTAATTTTATTTTAAAAACATGGATTCTTTTTTCCAAAAGTAGTCATTTCTTTATTGATTAGTGTTACATTTTCATCGCATTTCAATCTTTTTCGTCATCATGGATACGTTAAAAATTCGAGTAATTATGGAATATGAGCACCGTCGTGGCAGCAACGCGGCACAAGCGGCACGCAACATCAACGACGTTTACGGAGCTAACACTACAAACCAACGCACCACCTGTTATTGGTTTGCTCGCTTCCGTTCTGGAAATTTCGACCTGAAAAATGAACCTCGCGGTCGTCCGAAGACTTTGGTCGACAATGACGAATTAAAGGCGGTTGTGGAAGCTGATGATACACAATCTACGGCTGAATTAGCAGCAGCTTTCGACGTTAGCGTCAAAACAATATTGGTCCATTTGCGTCAAATTGGCAAGGTAAAAAAGCTTGACAAATGGGTGCCCCACGAACTCAATGATCGCCAGCGCGAAGTACGCGTCGAGACGTGCCTTGCACTGCTCAACAGACACACAAATGAAGGAATTTTGAACCGCATTGTTACCTGCGATGAAAAATGGATTCTGTTTGATAACCGCAAGCGCTCAGCAAGTTGGTTGGATCCTGGTTCAGCACCTAAACAATGCCCTAAACGAAAACTTACCCCTAGAAAAGTGATGGTCACTGTTTGGTTGTCTAGCGCCGGTGTGATTCATCACAGCTTCTTACCAAACGGGGTGAGCATTACTGCAGATGTGTACTGTGAAGAACTGAGCACAATGATGGAGAAGCTGGCGCATCTCCAACCAGCATTGGTCAATCGCTCGTCTCCGCTGCTCCTGCACGACAACGCGCGACCTCATACTGCACAGCAGACGGTCTCCAAGTTGCAAGAACTGGGGTTGGAAGCTCTCCGTCATCCGCCCTACTCACCAGACCTTGCGCCTACAGACTACTACTTTTTCCAGAATTTGGATAACTTCTTGGCGGGAAAAAAATTCAATACCCGAGAGGCAGTACAAAATGCCTTTGAAGAATTTGTTGCCTCCCGTCCAGCTGATTTCTTTAAGAAGGGCATCAATAAACTGCCACTGCGATGGCAAAGATGCATTGATTGCATGGGTGATTACTTCGATTAATACAAATAAAAAAATTCATGAAAAAAATTCGTTTAAATTTTTTCATACAAAACGGCAATTTCCTATGAAATTGCCGTTTTGTATGAAAAAATACCTATGTAAAGACCTATTATCTATATGATAATAATGCTAACTGTAACTAAAATAATCAAAGCGTTCATGCAGTTTTAATTAATCACGTCAACATAACTAAGGTCTCATGTGAACCACTTTTTTCGTTAAAATATCCTTCTGAAAATCATATATTTTATGTATAAGTTAACGGATTCTAAATGAATAATGGACGAAATTTGTTGCAAACTATGTAGACAATCTCCTTGTGCCCATAGCTGGAATGAGTAATATAATATATAATTCAGTACCTACAATGTATTTACGAGTACGATCCAGTGACTGGTATAATGTGAAAAGGTATTACACGTAAGCTTCCCCGGGATACTCTTTAGATAACGAGGGAAGTTCCACCTAAAGATCTTGTAAATGCTCCTTCGCCGGAAGTAGAATTCGTTATCCAACATCAATTACGTAAGGAGTCTATAAAATAATATTTTATAAAAGATTACGGTTAAAGATATTTATTTTGCTCAAAAGATTACAGTAATCGCTAACAGAGAAAAATACACTTATATACTAAATATATTAACCAATTTATTAGCGTATCTAGTTGTAGGGTAGTTTGAAAAAATATTGAAAATGTATCAGTACAATGACATTCCATGGTACGCTGACGCAGTCCAGTTGGCGCAGGAACAATACAAGTTTATTAAGGCCTATGGCTTAGGTATGTGTCGCAGATAAGAGCCTATACACACGACGTTTTTTGAGTGCGCCGTTGAAGCGCGTTTGTAGCGATACACACGCGCGTTAGAATCGCGTTTGTATCGATTCAAACAAACACCAAACTGCTGTGTTGGATAAAAGCGATCCGTCGACCCGCGTTTCTAAAACGCGCGTCGAGGGCGCGTTTAAAAATATATTTAAGATTATGGTAAGAATAGTCACTTGTTTGCCGATTTTATAAAATAGTGTTGATATATATGCATGATGCTCTCACCGATGTGAGAGATCTAAGTGATTGGCGAGTTTAAGCAACTAGGTTCGTGTACACTCCATAGATCACAACCAAAGTGGTTAAATTACTGATCGTCTCTGTGCTTCGGAGAGTACGTTAGCTGTCGGTCTCACTTGTAGTCATTAGACAACAGTCGTTACGCCATGTCAGAGGCCTACTGGGCGGCTTGTACAAATATGACACTAGGGAAACCACTGCCCATACGATAATAAGTTAGTTTTTAAAAAACTAGTTAAAACCGATTCATACTAGTTTAATATTGACTTCATAAAGACTGCAATTCTAAACATTAATTTATAAGTTTTACTAATGTACAAATGTAATTAAGACCTGTATATGTCAAATATGACTGAAAAATACGGAAGTGGTAGTTATTATAGAAATAAATTAATAAAAATAATCATCATCCTGTCAGCCGTAAGACGTCCAATACAGGATAAAAGCCTTCCCTAAGGATCTTGAGAGATATGCGAAAATCGTAACGCTCGGCATCCGTTGGGATGATTTCTACGCCTCCCGTGGAATTAGATGGGGTAAATCATTAATATCAATTCGTTGTCGTAACTAAACAGAAATGGAATACTAATTTAGCATTTTACTAATAAAATTATATTAGTAAATAATTATATTTTCTTTAAAAAGACATATATAAATTTATATTAATTTAAGTGCAGGTGGGAAAATTTATTTTAAAGATGTCTGAAACTTGTTTTCAGTCTAGCATGTTTAAATAATTATTAATAAAACTATGATTTAAGAAGTATTTAAATAGTAAAATTATCCTTAAATCGTATAAAAAGTTTTGCTATGTCCCGTGTGCAGACATCTTAGAAGCAAGAAGCATGATAAATTATTGATAACAATTTAATCATCATAAAATCATCATAGCATAATTGAAAATAATTGCTTGTATTTTAATTAAGTTGTCTAGTTTTCTTCTAAAACGTACAGTCACGTTCATATTTATTCAACTGAAAATCAATGACAATTGACTCAAAATGATAATTGAGATATTCATATTCCGCACGAATGATATATATAAGTATGTGATAGGACTCCAAAGCCTTATGAGATTGCAGACTTGACTTGAATTTCAACTTTAAGTTCTGATGTACAGACGCCAGCACATCCAGCTACTCCAATCTGTCCAATTTTTTTTATAGGTTTTCAACTTTACACTTAAGCATAAGTTTCACTTTCAATTGGAGAAATTTTACAGATTGGGATAGCTTGATGTGTTGGCGTCAGTACCCACGTCATTATTTTTTGAACTCTCCACAACTAAACTTTTGTTTTCTTTCTTATGGTATGATTTCTTTTAGTCAAAAATAAACATATTTTTCATTTCATTTTATTTCAGCTGGCATAGCGAGCGCCTTCGTTTAAATTCTACTAATATTTCAAACTTATAAATATATCTGTTAGATTGCATACTAAGCAGAGTCAACAATTCACGTTCAATTGTATGAAGAAGAAATGTGAGGTGATGTCATTAGGAGCTCAGCGTTCAGCCAAAAATGGCGATAAGTGTTTCTATCTCAGGTACAAGGAAGGGGACGTCCTCACGGGCCATTAGGTGGACACCATTCACACTGACCCGCCAAAACTGCACTTACAAAGCTGTTTCAGCGTCTCGTAAAATCGAATGTCACTTAAAAGGTATTTTACCTACTACGTATTCTTGGCTATATTGGAATTTGATTGGAACTATGTTCAGAAAAACGCTTACCGGGAATTCGTCTTCAATCCGGAGATGGTTCTTTTGACAATTTGTTTTTAAATGTTTGTGGGAATCGTCTAATCGACATTGCAATATCTAACGAAATAAAAGTTGTTAATAGGTATTAAAAAGGAGATAATGAATGAAAATCAATTGCAAGTCCGTTACTATTTCAGGAGGAGGCATGTTTTTTCTAACTACTCTTCTATACTTAGCACTTCTGGCAAACGCAGCAAACAAAAAAACCCTTGGTCTAATCTTCTCTACTTCGAGTTATATGCAGCTGAACTTAGCCGACCGTGTTCGCTAGCCCTTCACTTGAATTTGCGCACACACTATGCTGAAGTTACACTTATCTATACATATAATAAAATCGTAGGAAATTCGCAACTGTACTTTGAATATTTTTTAAAAAGGATTCTTGGGGCGTAATCTACAATCGATATCGAAACCAAAAATATAGTTTTTAGAATTTTTGTCTGTATGTCTGTTTGTCTGTATGTATGTCTGGTCTAAACTCAAAAAGTACTGCATGGATTTACTTCAAATTTTGCATGAATATTCATCGGTCGGGTCAATATATAGGCTACATATTATCACGCTATCACTTACGGGGGAGGAGCTGTGATAATTTATAAAATTTATGGCGGGTAAAACCGCGGGGCACAGCTATATTTAATAAATACTAGTTTTAGAATATTGATGCATTTTTTATGTTATACTAAGTCAGCAAACGAGTAAACGACTCACCTGCGGTAAGTGGTAACTATAGCCTATAACGCTTCGGACTCATACGTTGACCACCCAACCACGTTCCCAAATAAGCTATGGCGATCTTACTAACTTCAACATTAACCTGGAGATATTTTTTTCATAACGTAACAGTTAGTTTTGTTGACATTTACTGGAAAATGTAGGTGAGTGGAGCTCAAAGCGTCTAACAAATAGGATTACAAACTAAGTAACCGGCGCCAGAGGGCATCCCTACGTCCGTAACTGCTCTGGGCCGAGGTTCAAACCCCAAAGGGTGTGCTCTATGGCTCGGAATACTTAGTTTGTAGATCCAAAACAAAGTAATCCGTGCCTTAGAGCTAGATCATATATTTACTAGGTGGCTTGAGCTCACCCCACCCATGTATGTTCCGCGACTTTTCGTAGAATTAGAGTTATGGATTTTTGGGATTTTTCATGATTTTTTGGGATATTCCATGGGATCCCAAACTAAGCAGAGCTTGTACTATGGAAATCAGATAACTGATATAGTCCATAAGATAGAAAAGTAGTATTACTTTTCTTTAGTAAATACATAATAATATAGATACATACAGACCCAGGATCAACAAATATGTTCATGCACTTTGCTAGGAGAAGTAATGATCCTAGGTTAACAGTAAAAATATTGAGAAAAAATTTTGCACTTGGATAAGGCTTTGGGACTGAAATGAGGAAAAATTATTCATAATAACTATGTATTGAGTCGTAAATGTTGGGATAAATATTCAAGGACGTATTCCGGTCACAGTTGAATAAGTTCGGCTTCCCAAAGTCGATACATTTATATCCATTTATTTCTCGAATATCCTCTGAATAGAACGGATGGGTACTTTTCTATTGGCTTTGAGATATTTCATTGACTTTTACAAATGCGGATTCCTTGGTGTCATCGAGACCGAGTCTTGGTATGAACTAAATTGCGTCCATAACATTGAATTCGGTCCTTTTGTGTGGATATCGTGGGTACAAATAAGACGTTATACGACCCTATCAATAGTCAAAAGACCTCTGAGTCTGGACGGTGTAACGCATTTAGTCGGAATTTTAGGTTCGATTCTCGCAACAAAAAATATTTGTCTAAAATAAAATAGAAAAGTATTTCGTCGTCTGATTGGTTGACAGCTTGGGATACATATAGGGTGGACCACCATTTGCACACGATGAGCTGTCGGTTCTGATTGTAATAATAATATTGTGCTCCTGATCAAATTTCAGCTATGGTGGCCAGTCTCAATGGAGACTTGCCATCTGAGCAAGACATATTATAGTCACCAAGTGTGTCCGCAAACACAGGTACACTTTTTATTCCTTGACTCTCATAATCCGATGGGACAGTTAGCTGATCCGAACGGAAAGCGTGCAGTTACAGGAACGATGGTTTTATGTGCTCACCAAGGCAGAGGGGTGTAATACCGCCAACTTCCAGACACCGGCTTAGGCTAAACTATACTACATTTTAAGAAGTTTAGGTGGCCAGAATTTTAGGTAACAGGATACCTATGGGTTTTGAGTTCAGGTGGAAGTCGCTCTAATCATTCTAATATCGAACCACAAGAGGATAGACTGGGAGATTGCCTCAGTAGCAAAAAGGAGGGTAGTGGAACTATTCATTTTCTAACTCCGCCTAGTTTCTTTCTGATTAAATTCTTTGCGCGATCCAAGACAGTTAAAGCGATTCCCAGGGACATGCCTAAATCTTATCGCTCAGTGTCATTTCATTGTGTGCCACTGTTGACCCTGGCTTACAGGAGTTGTAGTGGTGGGTAAGAGGGAGGGACTAGTCACGATAACTAAAAAAAAATGCAAAAAGACATGTAATTTTTCTTTATATTTATAGAACTAGTCAGCAAACAAGCTAACACCTTTCGTGATGGCAAGTGATAATTTTCAGGAAGTCCGCTTCCAGTACCTTAAATATCCCTTATTACCCATCTTTCTTCTTTAATGCACTTAACTTACACACAGGAGCACAATATTATTTTATTATGACTGTATGTATTCATTGTTTAAGATCCATAGTACCTATTTACATAGACAGGCTCATCTTTGAAAAAGCTATAAATAAATAAATAAAATGTAAAAGGTTGATAATTCACGTAGACTTTAAATAGTCAGCACAAGTTTGTAGTAATATAATTAAGTATACATCATTATTTCTAGTAAGATAAATATGACGCATGGATTGTAAGAAAACATTTATAAAAATATTTTATGATAGTAGTGATGTATAGCTAGCTTGTATTAAATTATCGAAATTTATAGTTTTAGCTATATTTTACTATATATTGTCTGAATGATTCCGTCTATTCTTTCTGTCTATTCTATTTAGCTTAAGATGTTGTTGGTCATCCTAAATACATAATATATGGAACAGTGTTGATATTAATCAAGAAAATGTACAGATAAACATCTCCAAATGATATATTTATTTAACTAAACAAACCAAAGCGAAACCAAATATAAAACGTATTCAGCAAACAAAAAAAGGACCCGACCCCTGTCTCAGCCGATGTCGCAAATTCGCAGAGGATGAAATAACCTTACATCTACATGGTCTGAAATCTCGATAAATATATTAAAATGGCAAGTAATTCTGGAGTATAGTGGGCGGTACCAGGTCGAGTTCAGTCGACGGCCGAGACCGCTACAAGGAAAGGGTCGACCTCCCAAGCCTAAGGCGCGTTATCATGGTAATTATGATATTACAAAAGAAACTCCCCACAGTCACTTCTAGTTTTTACGACTGTCCTAACTCTTTGAGATGACATTTTCAGATACGAGTCAGAGATTGGGTTTTTTATTGAAATTTCACGCATACGCTTCGTAATAACAGATAAAACGAAATTGCGACCGCAAAACAAGCCGGTAAAATCATTGCGGTAATTTCAGAACAATGAGGAGATACTGGCTAATTATAACTTGTATAATTTTAATTTTAAATTTAACAGGTGACAAGTTAATTAGCATAAACTTTTAAACTTTCTCGTATCTTAATTATACAACATTGTTTACGGGTATTCTTATTAAACCTTTATTGTTATTTTCCTGACGTTTCGACCAAGTGTAAGGTTAGTCGCGTTATTACCCTTAAATAATGTTATATAAGTTAATTAGTGTCACGAGGCAAGCCGTTTTACTTTGAGTTTTTATATTTTCTAGATGCTGTTGATTATTCTTTACCAAGTCCACCAAAAAGAGAAAGGAAGCCTGATCCGGAACTTCAAAGGATGCTGCGATCAAGAATTAAAAACTTTAAATATTATCATGTACCGTACGTACAATGTTTTAAGCAAATTAAGCAATTTGCAGTACGAGTATCCAAAAGAGCATTACTAATGCTCTTATGGATACTCGTAACTACGAAATACTTTAAGTTCGGGGATCTTGTGATATTAAAATAGCTAGTGAAGGGAAGACTGCAGGAGAGTGCTAGTGAGTGCTGATAAATTGTTAGAGGTGCTGCTGGGTAAAGCAAAGTCTGAGCCTTACTGTAAATGTCATTATAATATTTTAATAAAACATTCCTAATAATCTTCTGTATTAAATTAGGGAACAAAGTAGTAAGAACAATTCAAGTCATTCCATGTAGAATTACAAGACTTAGTATTCAAGCTAAGAGCGCGTTTCCTATAATAGTGTCACAGATAAAAAATATATTCTTTTCAGGTCTTTTGAAGGCAGTCCTGGTCATAATGGGTATGAACAGGTGGTTGGGTATAATGGCATTGAACAATTTCGAAGAAAATGCCCGCCGATGGTGAACTAAAGTGGAATTACGAGTGCGTTCTCAAATAATTAATGATATCCATAGCCTAGTATTAATATATAAGAAGGCTTCCCTAAGTATAAGTTCTGGTGACCCTGCACGGTAAGAATGTTTAGATCAAAGCATATCATTCTTTCTCTCGCTTTGAGCAGAGTGCTTCCCCAATAAGCATAAAGCGAATGAACGCTATGCACTCAATTCAATAATGATGGATATTTTTTACTTTATTGTAATTACCACTAAACTAATAAAAGTATCATTACATCTCACTCTTATGTAGCTCATATGAAAAGAATAGGATATACGTACTACTACCAAAACTGCACACTTATAGGCGGCCCGGCATATTATACCTGCAGCTTGTGGACTGGATATACTCAAAGCTCTACGCGTACAATACAACAACGCGTTTAGGGTGCTGGTAGGGCTGCCCCGTTTCTGTAGTGCATCGGGAATGTTCGCAGATACACATGTACATTGCTTTTATACATCAATGCGTAAAAGTTGCGGTTCTCTGGTGCGTACGGTGCGGACCAGCTCTAACAGTATCCTAAACATGATTGCATGTAGGTTGGACTGCACCTACATAAGTCGTTGCTGTGCCGTCTCCCATGGCTTGTCGGTGGTATGACGGTTGCAGCCGGGTAATAATGTACTTTACTAATATAGCTGTAAGTCCTACTAACCTATATGAGTCATAATTATTTAAATAAATAAATATTCTATTATTAAATAAATACATGTTTTATTTTCGCTTTATAACTAAAGTGACAGTAGTATAGATGGCCTCTCATTTTCATAAAAAAAATAAGTTAGAAAGAAATGCAAAGATATTGAAATTAGTTTAGTTGGTGTTGTATGGAATTGGAGGCATTGCTGCGGTCCAATAAAGGCGCGTGTCACTAGAGCTTAAGCTCCTATACGGTAATATCCTATTCTCAAAACTTCTCCAACAAATTTTGGACCTCTTCGGCATGCCAAGATAAAGAGTTGTATGCAGCAGCAGTGTACTATATATCTTATAAAATAAAGAAGATGAAGATGTTTTTTAAATGTTTTATGTTTCTGATTTTGGAGTTCACTTAGCTACTGATCGTTTTGCCGGTGGATACTCTACTGTTAGAATTATTCAAGTCGCCCAGTGGACTCCTAAAATGACTGAAGACGTTGTAATGACTACAACCGGGACCGAGAGTTTAAAGTGTCATCCAAAACATGGAGTTACAAATTTAGCTTTGGTAATTACTTGTGACGTTAGGATATAGATTAGTCCATAGGGCCTAATTGGATGCTTAACCTCGCCGTTTGCATACTGATCGGTTAGAGTGTGAAGTGTATCAGTTTAAAGATTAAAAACTGCAGAATAAATTGTTTATACCACGTCAAAATGATTATTAAAGAAAAAGCAAAATGCCACCCCGAAAGTGCCGTCAGAAGTGAAGTGACTTAAACGATTGCGTGGTCGTCGAATGGGTAACGGTAACAGTATCGCGAGTTCAATGATTTTTTCCCATTTAAAAAAATGCCAACATTCATGTGTTCCTACGAACGTATGTACGTACACAATATATTATGTACATACTTATGTATATACAGAGGTGTCGGTAACGGTAACAGTTTCACGAGATTTTCCCCATCTTAAAAATGCTAACATGCATGTGTTCTTATTTACGTACATACAACGTACAAACCGAATATATATACATACTTATATACAATGGTGTAGGTAACAAAGCCGCGTGTGCCACACGAGCTTAAAGACTTTTCAATTCTTAAAATGATACTATTGTCGCTATTACGCAAAAACATATGAAAGTTGAACATGACACACTAGTCACGTCCTATAATTTTATTTACCTAAAGAACACACGCCCAGTGTCTGCGGGCTAATGTAAATTGTATTAGCAGGTGAGAGACATGATATACATCATATTAAGGCACTGACTAGTGTTTTCCGGCAAGATTCTATACTGCGTGGTTCATCTTGTTAAAAAACATGCCAAATTTGACTATATTATTACATACATACATACATAGACTCACGCCTGTTTCCCAGAGGGGTAGGCAGATACAACGGATTTCCATTTGTCACGATCTTTGCACACGTCTTTTGCCTCGATTACTGTCATATTATTAATGAAAGAAAACAATTACGAAATCGCTTCTAAAAACTACTTAAAACGAAAATAATCTTGAAAAATTACAACTAAAATAAAGTTGATATTAATATGTACTCAGTGACATTAGACTGGTTATAAAGATTTTATGTTTCCTTATTGACGAATTAAGAACTAAAATAAAAAAAACCAGATCTAAATTGCCTTCTAGTACATTTTGTCTAAATATTTAGAACCGTTTGCCATAACCCTTTTACAAACCATTTTGACTCACGCCGGTTTCCCAGAGGGGTAGGTGGAGACAGGGATATCTAATTTCTTTTGCCTCGTTTAATCTCATTATATATTTCATGTTCACCTGTTTGGAGTACTTCTGTCCTGAAAACATCTCCGTATTGGTCAGAATATGTCCGATGGGGTCTTCCATTTTCGTTTGTACTATTCACACGGGCTAGGTATATTACTTTTATCAATCTACTGTCATTCATCCTTTCTATATACCAAAACAATCACAGCATAACTTTTCAATCATTGTGACTACATTCTCTTTCACGCTACTGCGCTCTCTTACATTAGTATTTCGTATTCTGTCTCTCAAAGTGACACTACACATACTAAAGATAAAATATACTTAGTGTATACTATTATTATTATTAAGCCTTTATTGCTGAAGAAAGAAACAAATATTATTTATTTTTCTATCGTTTATTTGTAACTAGTTCTATTTCTACTAGGTCACAGTTTTCCATTGACATTGCTGCCATTTGTATTCCAATCAGATAGTTCAATAGTGGGAAACTTGGAGTAGCTACGTCGTACAAGTTAACGCCGAAGTGGGCACTAAATAAGACTGAAACAGAACTGTTCAATTCCCACCATAATATTCGGATTTCCGGTCAGATGCGAGTTCCCAAAGGGTTCAGCTTGTTTGACCTTAATGTTTGTATTCCGAAGTAAGTTGTCATAAATATACTCGTAGCATAGCCTCTGGTTGTCTCAAGTTAGAAGAACTACATCAAACTGCTTTGTTGACGCAAAAGTTAGCCCCGAAATTCTATTTTCCAAACTAAATGATTATTAACCCTGAAGTAACTGTTTACGATAACAGCTCTTTGATATTTCTTTGGCAGAAATAACTCGTGAAGCTCAATAGTTCAATTTTGTCAAATGATTGCGACTCTTTGTAGTCTGCTTTGAATAGAATTTTAGGCTTTCGCAAAATTGCTAGAAAATTGATGTTTATTTTCCTTTACCAATACGTTATATATTTGGTGATGTTTATTTCGCAACTTCAATTGTGTATATTATATTCACGATCGGAATTCCGAGAGAAAGTATAAAAATTGGCACTTTCTATTATTTTATACTAGCTGTGCCCCGCGGTTTTACCCGCGTTCAATCTTATAAATTATAGCCTATGTATTTATCCAGGGTGTCAGATAAATCCATGCCAAATTTTATTTAAATCGTTTTAGCCGTTTAGACGTGAAGAAGTAACTAACATACACACTCATACTTTCACAAACTTTTGCCTTTATAATATTAGTATGACTACCTTGTTACATTAGCTTTGGTACATTCAAACGTAGGTCTTTCTCTATTTGTATCATCTTACTTTTCTCATGGCAGTAAGTAGAGAGTGCCTTCTATTTAGGATATATACTTATATATCCTGTGTAGGCAAGCATAAACAACATATATGAAACTGGTGAATATTTAAACACATCATTAAAAGTGAATAAACTTCATTACTCGTATTAGTACATGTGACATTTGAACCATAATTTTGGAAACAAAATGATGATAATTTAATGTTGGCGATAAGAAAATCTAAATCTTCTAATATTTCTAAAGAATCCTTTTGTTCTGAGAGAAACGGAGAAATATAATCCGAGTACGGTGTCTTGTCTGCGGAATGTTTTTGTGAATGGTCACGCCACAGACTTAGCGGTTCAAAGCTTCTGTGCGACTGGATATTCCGACAGAATGTGCTAAATTAAGTGTGAAAACATTATCATCCAACCAGTTGTTTGTTTGCTTTAGGTTTCATCTTAACCTACAGGGTTTCTGGTGGTCTAAATCAGTTGTTTAACTATTTAAATCGCTTTCGATGTGTTTTTAGCCAATAATTTACCCAATGACCAAACACAAAGATTGACTCTTCGACATTCCCGCTATAGCTAATTGTATTGATATTTGTAAGAGACAAGTTTAGGCAATTCACGAAAGCTCTTTCTCTCCCTACTCTTAAGAGTGAGTCACGTTCGTGGGTAACAATCCATAAACAGGGGCTCATTCAGTAACTCGCTGTAATATAGGAGTGACCGTAGAAAGATACACAATCGGTGGTCTGAGTAATAAAAATGAAAGTAAAAAAACAAAAACGGAAAAATGGATTTCCTACTTTATAGAAATGTACAGACGCCAGCACATTCAGCTACCCCAATCTGTCAAATTTTCTTTCTCTGGAAGTGTTGGTGGAAATGATGGTGGATATGTTGGTGGAAATTTTGGTGGATATGTATAATTAAATACAATGTAAGAAATGTTGGTGGAAATGTTGGTGCTTATGTTGGTGGAAATGTTGGTGGATATGTTGGTGGAAGTGTTGGTGGAAATGTTGGTGGAAATGTTGGTGGAAATTTTGGTGGATATGTATAATTAAATACAATGTAAGAAAGGTTGGTAGAAATGTTGGTGGATATGTTGGTGGAAATGTTGGTGGATAAGTTGGTGGATATGTTGGTGGATATGTTGGTGGAAATGTTGGTGGATGTGTTGGTGGATATGTTGATGGATAAGTTGGTGGATATGTTGGTGGATATGTTGGTGGAAGTGTTGGTGGATATGTTGGTGCATATGTTGGTGGATATGTTGGTGGATATGTTGGTGGAAATGTTGGTGGATATGTTGGTAGATGTTGGTGGAAATGTTGGTGGATATGTTGGTGGAAATGTTGGTGGATAAGTTGGTGGATATGTTGGTGGATATGTTGGTGGATATGTTGGTGGAAATGTTGGTGGATATGTTGATGGATAAGTTGGTGGATATGTTGGTGGATATGTTGTAATATTATTCCAACATTTAGTTGCTGCGTAATGGAAACTACCTCTAAAAGCGGCCGAAGCATGTCGTTGCACAGAAAGCTGCAACGCGCACTGTCGAGATTCATGGGACCTCTGACTTTTCACCTATGTTAGCTTATCAAGAAGATAAGAAGGCGCTTTATGTTTTAAAACGCCGAAAAGAAGGCATGCTAGGTGGAGTTTACGACGATGGGTCATTTTAAGGATACCATTATTATTTAGGTAAGGTGTTACATAATCTCTTAACGGAATATCGAAGCAGAAACGGGCACAGGCATTTTGAACACGTTGTAAAAGTTTTTGTGTTCTTGCTAGCAGCCGTGGGCCGAAAACTACATCCATATAATTCAATTTAGATAGAATTATGGACTCCACCAGCTGAACACGCAAACTTTCCTTTAAATACGTTTTCATTTTGTACAAAACTTTTAATCTGTAAAAACAATTCTTAACTAAACTTGCAACGTGCTTTTCAAATCTTAGCTCACAGTCCATAAGCAAACCTAGATTGCGCGCTTCATAAACACGTTCAATAGGTTCATCTTTAAGCATGACACACACCGAGGGACTTAAAGTCCCTAGTTGTTGTTTAGTGCCAAAGATTTTGTCTGAAGTATTTTGTCTTGTTGGGATTCAGCAGTAAGCAATTGTTTACAGACCATGTAGCTATCCTTGAGAGATCTTCATTAAGTTTAACTATTGCGCTATCTATTTCGGTTGGCTTGCATGAAATATAAACCTGTATATCGTCCGCATATATATGTAATCTACAATTCCTTATACGAGTTTTTATATCTGCCGAGTACAAAATAAAGAGAACTGGTCCCAAGACAGACCCCTGTGGTATTCCCCTATTAACAGCCACTTTGTCTGACATCATCAATGAACCATCGTTACGGCTTAATTTGACATACTGGTCTAAGGTACTTGGTACTAAGGTACTAAGGTAACTGTTAAACCATTGTAAAGCATCGTGATCAAAACCATAATAACTTAATTTAGACATAAGTAGATTAATATTTAACGAATCAAAAGCCCTAGAAAAGTCTAACAACACTAGTGTCGTGCACATGCCTTTATCTTGGGAGCAAAGTATATTGTCTGATACATCGAGTAGAGCAGTCGCTGTACTGCGTCCCTTTCTAAATCCTGATTGCACATCAGGTAAAATGTTATTTCTTTCTATATAATCAATAAGTTGTGTACTAACAGCCTTTTCTATGACCTTTGACAAGCATGGTAAAATACTAATTGGTCTGAGATCTTTAACGTTGGTTGGGTTAGAATGTTTAGGTAGTGGGCGCACGATTGAGATTTTCCAAATGTCAGGAAATGTAGATGTGGTAATAGAAGTGTTGATCAGGTCTCTTAAACTGTCTATTGTATATGGAAAAGACATCAATAACATGTCCAAACTAATGTTATCGTAACCTATTGCATTCGACTTTAAACTACGGATAATTTTATTTATTACATCTAAAGTAACTGGTTCTATATGGAAGACTGCATCACAAAATTTATGGTACTCAAAATAAGTCAGCTGTGAAATGGAGACAACTGAAGAGCCAGGTATATTTAAAAAGTGATTGTTTAAAATTGTGGGATCATTAAAAAATGGAGGTAGTTCAGTATCTTTTTTTGGTAATAACGTATTTTTAAGATTCTTCCATAATAGTTTGGGATCGTGTAATTTATTATTTAGATTTTGTCTGAAGTAAGCGGATTTTTCGTGGAATAGTGCTTGATTGACTGTAGACTTTAAGGTTTTATAATATGCTTTTTTTGAATCAGACTTAGTTCTATGATAATCCGCTGCAGCCTCATCACGTAATCTCATCATAAGCTTGATCGTGTCTGTGATCCAGGGGTAGGAATGATCTTTGATAACAATTGATTTCAAGGGTGCGTGTCGGTCAAATAAATACACTAAGTTATGGCTGAAAATAGTAACCATATCGTTCACATTACTATACGTTGATATTACATCCCATCTTATATTTTGTAGGTCATTCTCAAAATTATCAAAACAAATATTTTTCTTTTGTCTTAGTGTTATGGTGCGAGGGACAGGCTTTTCGCGTTTAATGTTAAATTTACAAGCTATAAGACAATGACCAAAAAGTGACCCTACGTGTTCTAAGGTAATGTTTTTTTTACAACGCAGGTCAGTACATACAACGTCAATGAGCGTCTGGCTGGTGTCAGTAAAGTGTGTCGGTTCAGTAACCAACTGTGAAAAATTAAAACATGATAAAAATGTATAGAATTTTGTTGTTTTAGTGTCGTTTTTTAAAAATAAATTAATATTCATATCACCTAAAAAAATTAAATTATCGTAATTAGGAATTGAACTAATAGAATCTGTTATTGCATCGAGAAATAAGTCAACATCCATAAAAGGTGGGCGGTATGCCGTGCCGATCGCTAGCTTCTTTCCGTTAAGAGTCATAGTTAGCCACATTTGCTCGACTGACCTGTGTAGTGGATCTAATGGGTGAGACCAGGTGCGCACGCTTACATTTTGTTTAATGTAGAAACCTACACCACCACCTCGCGAGCGCACCTCTTTGAGACGGGGGATGTGACGAAGCTTGTACCCTGGAACTGTAGGGGATTTCTCTTCCTGGCCCAATTTCAACCACGTCTCGTTTACCGCAAGTAGATCAAGGTCATTCCTAAGAATGGAGGCTATTATATTGTCATGATTAGTGCCAAGGGAACCTGCATTGTAAAAACCTATTTTTAAATATTTATTTATCATTGTTATAATTGAAAATAACTTCAAATAAAAAAGTCAGAGGACACAAAGTACATACACAACAAATAATATTATGAGCAAAACAGACAAAAGTAAGATAATAAGATAAGAAAAGAGTAAAAAAACATTTAATTGTTTCGTAAATGAGTAAAAACCGATTTTTATTTGACAAAGTAGTGTTTCTTACTCTTTTCCTATATTGGTTATAAAAACGAATATACGTACGTAAAATTAATAAAAAAATGCGAGTTCTAATAATATTTACAAACACTTCAAACAACTTCAGCTTTAAAAACACGTTCAAAATCAGCGTCCGAACGAATCGCAAACACTTGCTTCCCATCGCTTTGCCGCGTGAAGACCCGACCTTTTTTGGTCCACGAGTAGCGCCACTGTCGTTTACGACATTCCTCACGTACCCGATGAAAAAGCTGTCTGTTGGTCCGCGTCAGGCGCTCATTGATGTAAACGCGGCGCGGCGGTCCTGCAAGGCCCATGTCACACGACGTAAAGCTACGGCGGACCCGCGCGGCGCGCAACAAGTCGTCCCGCAGGTGGCGACGCGCTAGGCGCACCACGATGCGGCGCGGTCGCCCCGTTCCACCGTCCGCAGCGTCGCTCGAGCCAACCGCTCCGACCCGCTCCACAAACACGACGTCCTGCTCCTTTAGGCTGACACCCAGCTTCGTAGCAAGAACGGTGACGGTGTGTAAGACATTTTCACCTTTCTCTTCAGGAAGATGTCCAATATCTAGGTCCGACAACAACGCCTCTTGGTCGCGGTCATTCAGCTCAAGCTTGAGTTGCACCACTGTTTGCTGCAGCTCCGCAACCTCCTTCTCCCCCGGTACAAAAGCCTCTTTCCGTTCGATAGCTTCCACTCTCCGCTCGAGCCCGTCCATCCGTCCTTTCATGGTAGCCATGGATTCCCGAAATTCCTTGCGGAATTCTCGTTGCTCCGCCATATATTCCGTTAACTCGCGACGCATCTCACGGAAATCCGCGTCTCCTGGGGGTTCAGCGGATGTTTGTGGTATAGTCGACATTGATACCGGCTGAGCCGAGCTGGCACCGGCCGCGGCCATCTCGCGAGAGGGCACGGGGGCGGAGTCTCCATAAACATTTTTTATAGGAGTGCTGCTGTTGTCCCCTCTACGCTGCTTTTTCTTACACTCAGGACAGCTCCAATCTTTTGCAATAGTCGCATTATCGGGCACCGCCACACATCCCTTATGAAACATACACGGACACGTAGAACAATTGGCAGAGCCTGTCGCCGATAGGAACTTCCCGCACGCTGTATACTTAGCCATTTTAGAATGTATGTTTATTTTATAAATATATAATTATGTTCAGTTTTATAGCTGGCAAAGTAAACAAACGGATGATATCGTCACTGACACGGTGTTTTGATTTTACGGAACTACCCACTTCAAAAAATAACTCAATATTTTGTTCACACAAATTAATTGCGTTTGATTGCAAAATATATCGTGAACGTTGACACTTGCGAACACTCACACAACATCCATAGGCATAGGAGCACAAACTAATCTCACTTTCGTACCGATTTGAGACTATTTACTATTTTACGGCCGAAAAAATGCGCGAGCGTGTACTGTTGTAAGATCGTCCGTGACGTCACTCCTCGAAATATAGAAATGAAGTAGAAATGTAGAAATGTTAGAAATGGCTGGGAAAGGACATAGGCTATTTTTAATGCGACAAAGGGTTGTAAGTGGTATAACATATCCACCAACTTATCCACCAATATTTCCACCAACATATCCACCAACATATCCACCAACATGTCCACCAAAATTTCCACCAACATATCCACCAACTTATCCACCAACATTTCCACCAACATATCCACCAACATATCCACCAACATATCCACCAACATATCCACCAACATATCCGACAACATGACCACCAAAATTTCCACCAACATATCCACCAACATATCCACCAACATATCCACCAACATATCCGCCAACATTTTCACCAACATTTCCACCAACATATCCACCAACATATCCACCAACTTATCCACCAACATTTCCACCAACATATCCACCAACATATCCACCAACCTATCCACCAACATATCAACCAACATATGCACCAACATATCCACCAACATATCCACCAACATATCCACCAACACATCCACCAACATATGCACCAACATATCCACCAACATTTCCACCAACATATCCAGCAACATTTCCACCTACATTTCCACCAACATTTCCACCAACATTTCCACCAACACTTCCACCAACATATCCACCAACATATCCACCAACATATCCACCAAAATTTCCACCAACATATCCTCCAACATTTCCACCAACACTTCCACCAACACTTCCACCAACATATGCACCAACATATCCACCAACATTTCCACCAACATTTCTTACATCATCATCATATCAGCCGAAAGACGTCCACTGCTGGACAAAGGCCTCCCCCAAAGGTCTCCACAATTGCCGGTCTTGTGCTATTCGCATCCAGCATATGTTGGTGGATATGTTGGTGGATATGTTGGTGGATATGTTGGAGGAAGTGTTGGTGGATATGTTGGTAGATGTTAGTGGAAATATTGGTGGAAATGTTGGTAGAAATGTTGGTAGAAATGTTAGAAATGGCTGGGAAAGGACATAGGCTATTTTTAATGCGACAAAGGGTTGTAAGTGGTATAACATATCCACCAACTTATCCACCAACATTTCCACCAACATATCCACCAACATATCCACCAACATATCCACCAAAATTTCCACCAACATATCCACCAACATATCCACCAACATTTCGATCAACATATCCACCAACATATCCACCAACATTTCCACCTACATTTCCACCAACATTTCCACCAACATTTCCGCCAACACTTCCACCAACACTTCCACCACAATTCGTCAAAAAAGAAGGTTATTATTACATATTTTTTACTGTTAATTGTGTGTGTGTGTGTGTGTAGTGTGTATTGTATTTTATTCTTTCTATTACTATTTTATTAAATACTATTCTATTAAATTTTCTTTTTTGTGTATCCCTTCTTAAGTATCTATGGTTTACCTACATAAAGCAAAAACTGATTTGCACTTCTGTGACTCATCATGGTAGGTAGCTAAAAATCAGCGTTGCAGTTGGGCTCTGGCTGTAACAGTGTGCTGAGCTGCCTACCAATTCAACACATTATATTTTTAATTATTCTTTGTTATTTGTTTCTTTGTAATATTTTTTTTTCTTAATCATGTTTAGTTTTATGGTAGTATGGAAGTAAATATAGGTAAGACTTGTACAAACTTTGTTTCAATATGTGTATGTGTTCAATAAAAACATTTTCTTTTCTTCTTTCTTTCTTTTCAACATATCCACCAACATTTCCACCAACATCTACCAACATATCCACCAACACTTCCACCAACATATCCACCAACATTTCCACCAACATATCCACCAACCTATCCACCAACATATCCACCAACATATCCACCAACATATGCACCAACATATCCACTAACATTTCCACCAACATATCTACCAACTTATCCACCAACATTTCCACCAACATATCCACCAACATATCCACCAACATATCCACCAAAATGTCCACCAACATATCCACCAAAATTTCCACCAACATATCTACCAACATTACCACCAACACTTCCACCAACATATCCACCAACATATCCACCAACACTTCCACCAACATATCCACCAACATTTCCACCAACATCTACCAACATATCCACCAACATATCCACCAACATTTCCACCAACATATCCACCAACATATCCACCAACTTATGCACCAACATATCCACCAACATTTCCACCAACATATCCACCAACATGTCCACCAACTTATCCATCTACATATCCACCAACATATCCACCAAAATGTCCACCAACATATCCACCAAAATTTCCACCAACATATCTACCAACATTACCACCAACACTTCCACCAACATATCCACCAACATATCCACCAACACTTCCACCAACATATCCACCAACATTTCCACCAACATCTACCAACATATCCACCAACATATCCACCAACATTTCCACCAACATATCCACCAACATATCCACCAACTTATGCACCAACATATCCACCAACATTTCCACCAACATATCCACCAACATGTCCACCAACTTATCCATCTACATATCCACCAACATATCCACCAACATTTCCACCAACATTTCCACCAACATATCCACCAATATATCCACCAAAATTTCCACCAAAATTTCCACCAACATATCCACCAACATTTCGATCAACATATCCACCAACATATCCACCAACATTTCCACCTACATTTCCACCAACATTTCCACCAACATTTCCGCCAACACTTCCACCAACACTTCCACCACAATTCGTCAAAAAAGAAGGTTATTATTACATATTTTTTACTGTTAATTGTGTGTGTGTGTGTGTGTAGTGTGTATTGTATTTTATTCTTTCTATTACTATTTTATTAAATACTATTCTATTAAATTTTCTTTTTTGTGTATCCCTTCTTAAGTATCTATGGTTTACCTACATAAAGCAAAAACTGATTTGCACTTCTGTGACTCATCATGGTAGGTAGCTAAAAATCAGCGTTGCAGTTGGGCTCTGGCTGTAACAGTGTGCTGAGCTGCCTACCAATTCAACACATTATATTTTTAATTATTCTTTGTTATTTGTTTCTTTGTAATATTTTTTTTTCTTAATCATGTTTAGTTTTATGGTAGTATGGAAGTAAATATAGGTAAGACTTGTACAAACTTTGTTTCAATATGTGTATGTGTTCAATAAAAACATTTTCTTTTCTTCTTTCTTTCTTTTCAACATATCCACCAACATTTCCACCAACATCTACCAACATATCCACCAACACTTCCACCAACATATCCACCAACATTTCCACCAACATATCCACCAACCTATCCACCAACATATCCACCAACATATCCACCAACATATGCACCAACATATCCACTAACATTTCCACCAACATATCTACCAACTTATCCACCAACATTTCCACCAACATATCCACCAACATATCCACCAACATATCCACCAAAATGTCCACCAACATATCCACCAAAATTTCCACCAACATATCTACCAACATTACCACCAACACTTCCACCAACATATCCACCAACATATCCACCAACACTTCCACCAACATATCCACCAACATTTCCACCAACATCTACCAACATATCCACCAACATATCCACCAACATTTCCACCAACATATCCACCAACATATCCACCAACTTATGCACCAACATATCCACCAACATTTCCACCAACATATCCACCAACATGTCCACCAACTTATCCATCTACATATCCACCAACATATCCACCAACATTTCCACCAACATTTCCACCAACATATCCACCAATATATCCACCAAAATTTCCACCAAAATTTCCACCAACATATCCACCAAAAGTCAAATGCCCAAAGAGAGTATCGTTTAAAACTAAGTTGTCCCACATGAACATTATAAGTAAAAATCCTATTTTTAATTATCATAATTTAGTACTATAATATGGGGTTTCACATTTGCCGGATAAAAGAAAAAACAATTATAAGTCCTTTTATTGTTTTTGCATTATAAACAAGCGGCGCCATTAACAAAATGTTGCCGCAAATGAAAATAAATTCACTCGGAATATTTAAAGTCAATAATCGATGGACAAAAAAGAAATAAGGATTTATTTCAGTCAAATTAGTAATGATACTATGCAATAAAATGGCCAATAGCACTTAGTAATGGTAAATTAGCGCTAAATATTCTTAAGTCTATTCATTTTCGATGCGTTGTGGTGCGGGTTCGCCTGCTTTGTGAAATAACCTAGACCACTAAGCCATATGCCAACTGAAACATTATTTCTGTTCAACCTAAACTAATGTTAGATTTATTACTATTATTTCTTTTACTATTAATTTCTTTTATTTTCTAAATGCTCGAATATAAAAACACGAACATATAAAATGAATAACACATGACAAGTAAATCGATAAAAACATCGATATCTGATTAATATTTTTGGCAACACTTAAGTGATCTTTGACGTTATGTGCCATCGCAAGTCACAACTTTATCATAGTGTTTGGCGAATGTTTTGATATTTCTTGTGTGTGCAGTTGTGGATTATTCGTGACAACTCGAGTGACTTTGAGAAAGAGACTCCATTACGCTAATAATTGTAATCTGACACAGAAACTCCTTATTGTGAAAAGTGATTTTGAGACGGGAGACTATTCATTATGGATAGCACAGTTTACCTATTCACTCCGATTGCGGCATGGAAGTTGGCAGTCATTGTGCGAAGTCAATGATAATATCTACATTCTAACTACTTGGATTTCGTTACTACTAAAACCTACCATTCTCTGTATTTTTGTTGTAAATAAAAAATACAAATTCACTGAAATGAGTATTTCTTTCAATTGTCAACCCAAACTAATATTATAAAGAGATATTATACTTGCTATGTTTTGTATATGAAGTAAATTCTCAGACTACTGGACCATTCTTTCACCTAAGTATAGGCTTTGTTTTATTTAAAAAGATGAAGCCCGGAGGCAGGAAGGTGCTGGTATTATAATAACGTGTCTCGAAAGCATATGAAGCCGTCTATCCTGTGCCTAAGTTGTCTCAGGTCGGGTTGGATCGCTGCCCCATTAGACAATCAGAGCGATAAAATAGAAGTGCACCTATGATTGCACATGGACTACAATATATCCTGCTTAGTAGGCTAGACTCCGTTGAGATTAGCCGCCTCTACCCCATAATATTACTTAAGTCATAATTTGCCTATAAACTAGTCGGCAACCAACGTTTCTTTACTTAAGATGTTCTATGTTCACCCATCTATTTCCTTGAAACCCGGCAAATTACATAAATTATGTTAATTTTAATTGAAAGTATATAGTAATCCCAACATAGAACAGTAGTTTTCATCCAGGCGCAATAATTTTTGCACCGATACTAAGTTCCATAGTCACTTGGGCATTCCCCTTTCCACCAACATATCCACCAACATTTCCACCAACACTTCCACCAACACTTCCACCAACATATCCACCAACAAAAGCACCAACATATCCACCAACATTTCCACCAACATATGCACCAATATATCCACCAACATTTCCACCAACATTTCTTACATTGTATTTAATTATACATATCCACCAAAATTTCTACCAACATATCCACCAACATTTCCACCAACACTTCCACCAACACTAGTAGATACTACTACGTACCAGTACGTACTACTGGTAGATAATATGGGTCGGCTTTACGGTCACGCATTTTTAGTCACGGAATTTTTGTTTCGTAAACCTAAAATTCCACCTAAAATTATTACATGGCCTATATGTAATAATTTTAGGTGGAATTTTAGGTTTACGAAACAAAAATTCCGTGACTAAAAATGCGTGAGCAAATATAGATATGGATAAGTTCGCTAGTGATTTATCGTGTGTGAATTGGAACAGAATCCAAGGTTTGGATAGCGTGGACGAAATGGTAAATGACTTGACCATTACATTACGTTATTTATTTGATCTTCATGTACCAGTTGTAACACGTACAATAAGGCATTTGCCTACACCTTGGATTACATGTAATATCAGACGCATTATGAGAATTAGGGATGCAGCACTCCAAAGGTACAGATGTAGCCGCTTAGATAAACATATATACTATTATAAACAATTAAAAAAACAGACCGAGATAATGCTATACAATGATAAGAAATGCTACTTTGAAATAAATATCAATAGACATATAAAAAACCCAAAAGTGTTATGGAAAAACTTAAAGTCTAAAATAATTGCGCCCAAATTTAACGAAATTCCACCGCATCTAAGTAATACTAATCTCATTAACCAACATTTTTTAAATATTCCTGGCAATATGAACGTACCTTTATCGTCCTTGACATATTTTGAATTTAACATAAAGTGCTCTACCACGTTCAAACTTAATACTGTAGACAACTTGGATGTATGGAATATCATTAAGACCTTGAAGTCCAATGCCATGGGGTTTGATGGATTATCACTGGATATGCTAACTTTATCTTTACCGCAAAGCTTCGAAGTAATTACAACTTTAGTAAATAGATCAAAATTCGAAGTTTCCCTCAGAATGGAAAACGGCGTGAAAAATTGTACGCCCAATACCGAAAACACCTAATCCTACCGAGGTTAAAGATTTGCGCCCCATCAGTATTCTTTCATGTCTTTCTAAAGTGTTGGAGAGGGCAGTTAGTTTGCAACTAACTAAATACATAGAAAATAATAATATTTTACCTGATCTGCAGTCTGGATTCAGGAAGGGACGGAGTAATGCCGCCGCGCTGCTTGACGTTACTGATAACATCTTAGCTGCGCAAGATGGGGGTATGGGGACACTACTAGTCTTGCTAGACTTTTCTAGAGCATTTGATTGCATTAACATTCCACTACTGCTATCAAAACTTTCATATTATGGATTTCATCCGGCCGCAGTTAAATGGTTTGACTCGTATCTCAGTAATCGTATGCAACTGGTAGAGGTACAAGGTGCCGACGGCTCCGTATCCCGCTCCCATCTTACTCCTGTTAATAGGGGTGTACCCCAGGGATCCATTTTAGGGCCTCTTTTGTTTATTTTGTACAGCGCAGACATTGTGGATCATATCCAGCATTGTAACTATCATATCTATGCGGATGATGTCCAGGTTTACTTATCTGTTAAGCCAGGTGGGGTGGATGAGGCAGTCCAAAAAATTAATGAAGACCTTGAAAGCATAAACAGCTGGGCAAAACGTAACTGTTTAGTACTCAATGCCTCTAAAACCAAATATATGAAACTTGGTGCCAAGACTACAGTTGACAGAATAGTGTCCTTAGCCCCTCAGGTTCGTATTGATACTGACAGCATCGAACGTGCAACTGTGGCTCGAAATCTGGGTTTGCTCATGGACGAAAACCTACGCTTCGAACAACATATAGCTTGTATTGCTAAAAACTGTTTTTATCGCCTCAAGGTACTCTATAATATACGCGATCACCTTAGTATCAACATGAGAATACAATTAGTAGAATCACTCATCCTTTCCAAATTCAATTATCTTGACGTAGTATTTGGTCCAAAAACATTAGCCAAAACTTCTAACCTTATACAAAGGGTTCAAAATGCTTGCGCAAGGTACTGCTTCAAGATACCACCACGACACCATGTAACACCCTTTTTTTTTTTTTTTTTTTTTTGCGGGGTGGAAAATCCTGCATGGATGTCCTCCGCCTCGGGGGAAGCGGAGGGGTCTGTCAGACTCCTACTGACTAAAAACCACCCCGGTGTTCCATCTCACACCTGCGCCAGGGGTCGCGGGAACATACTATACTTCCGTAACCCCCGGCTGGTGCTGGCCCATAGCTGTGGGCCTCCTCGCATTAGGGGGGGGGAGTGAGGTGTTAAACTCCCCCCGCAACGTCTAAGAGGGGCGCGCGTGGAACACGTCGCGCCGCCGCCTCGGGTCCAGATGTGTAGTGGGCGACGGACGCCCCCGAGTCCGTCGCCCCTGGACCCATTTAGGGGGGCCGGAAGAGGGCGTTGTCCGCCCTCCGCCGACAACGAAAGATGAAATACAGACGGGAGGTTCATCTGGCTACACTTTTATTTGGTATAGTCAAGACTGGCAAGCTAATATACCTTTCTTCGAAGCTCTCTTGGCGTAGTGTGGACAGTAGGTATCCCTCCCGTGCATCAGTTTCTGTGTTAAAGATTCCGCGTCATAAAACATCGGCTTTTAGGGGCAGTTTTAGGTATTGCGCTTCTAAGTGTTGGAACAATTTACCACCACCGGTAAGAAATATTAACAATCCTGTTAATTTCAAATCAAAAATAAAATCGTTGGCTTTGGAAATTCAGCTTTCCAACACTTAGTAGTTAACATGTGAAATCGAGTGTTTTGGTAAATTCTGTGACAATAGTGTACGTTTTAATTCAAATTTAAATGTTCTATTCCTATTAATTCATATATTTTGTAACAAAATCAATTATTACCACCTGTTTTTATTTCCTGGATGTATTTATTTTATTTTTCAACTCCTTGCACACACCGTCATATTTATATTTATTTTTATATGGATGGCCGTTGGCCACAGTTGAAAATCAGCGCTACAGTCATCTGTGGCGGAATGCTGATCTGTGGCCTTTTAGTCACAAAGGTGCTTAGTATGGGTACCACATCGAATAGGTGCGTAAAATTATGTTATAGAAAAATGTATTAATTGTTATTTATAAGTATCATTTTTTTATGTATTCTTCTGTGTGTTGTACCCTTATTACTATTACTTTTACTTAATTTATACTGATGTACTTTGTGTCTAATAAATTTATATTCTTTCTTTCTTTCTAACATATCCACCAACATATCCACCAACATTTCCACCAAAATATGCACCAACATTTCCACCAACATTTCTTACATTGTATTTAATTATACTATCCACCAAAATTTCCACCAACATATCCACCAACATTTCCACCAACATTTCCACCAACCTTTCCACCAACATATCCACCAACATATCCACCAACTTATCCACTAACATATCCACCAACATATCCACCAACATATCCACCAAAATTTCCACCAAAATTTCCACCAACATATCCACCAAAATTTCCACCAACATATCCACCAACATATCCACCAACATTTCCACCAACACTTCCACCAACATATCCACCAACATAAGCACCAACATTTCCACCAACATATCCACCAACATAAGCACCAACATATCCACCAACATTTCCACCAACATATGCAGCAACATTTCCACCAACATTTCTTACATTGTATTTAATTATACATATCCACCAAAATTTCCACCATCATATCCACCAACACTTCCAACAACACTTCCACCAACATATCCACCAACATATGCACCAACATTTCCACCAAAATTTTTTACATTGTATTAATTTTTTTTTTTTTTTCTTTTTTTTTTATTTATTTAATGGTAAGTTACATTTACAAACTTTGATGGATTTTCTCGCCAAACACATTTGTTTATAGGCGAGATACGCTCTTTATGTTTAAAAATAACCTACCTATCCTCTTTACGTAAAAATTTTAACATTTATATACTTTATATTACACATAGAACAAATATTAAATATTGTTTGCTTTTATAACTTAGTAATCTATATGAGATCATTTTAAAAGAGAACTCACAGAAAAAATTACTGCAATTGAGCTAGGTTTTTTTATCATCAAGCAACAACTCTTTAAGTCCCTTCTTAAGTTTACTGATACTAACTTTATTGTTCTCTCTTAACATATCTATGCTATTAAATATTTTTGGTACAAGGAACTTAGTTGTGCGTTGTCCATAGTAATTTATAGCCTTAGGTTTAATTAGCTTTCCCTCTCTAACCCTTCTTGTATTATATTTATTTGTAAACATATTTTTATGTTGATCACTATAGTAGTATTCTAATCCTATCAGATACTGAACTTTCTTTTCTACAGGTAAGATTTTACAAATTGGAAATAACTTTTCATATTCTTTGTTACACCTTTTTTTCACCTTGTTACTCACTAAATATTTTAATAATCGAGTTTGTAGATTTTTAACATCATTCAAATAAGTTATAAATGTTCGGCCATACACAATAAGTCCATAATTTATGAGGGAATCTGCAAGTGCATAGTAAACAACTTTTAAGGTGTCCTTATTTAAAATTCTTTTTAACTGATAAAATTTTCCTAATATAGATCTTAACTTAGCACAAATGTCAGATACATGTAATTTCCAATTAAAGTGTTTATCTATGTGTAAGCCCAAGTATTTATAACTATTAACATACTCTAATAAATTAATGAAATGAAAATGAAAAAAATGAAAAATGAAAAAATGTTTATTTTTGACAAAAAATAAGTCTTACCATACATTGCTAAATTAATACAATAAATTTGGTTGTCAAAAAAGGCCCCTATCTCAGCATTAGCTACGGCAACACAGGTGTATTACTGCAGCGCTGATCTTCCGATAGAGGCTATAAGCCTCAATGGCATAGTAAATTAAATAGAAAGTAATATAAATATATATATATAAAAAATATTAAAAATAAAAATTTAACTTAAAATTAATACATAACATAACAAAAAATAAATAAATAATTTAAAACATATTTTAAAATTAAGGATAGGCAACTAAAATAAACTTATAATCTAAATAAAAACAATTCACTCATAACATTACACTACTTATAACACTAATAACTACTAATAACGAACGATACAAAAACCCAAAATTATCAACTTTGACTCTTTTCTTGTGATAGCAAATATTTTTTATAGCGCATAGCGAAAGAGTTGACAGATTTCAAAGTATGAAAAGGTGGCGGCAGATCATTCCAAATTTTACTGGCAGCGTATCGGAAACTACCACGGAATGCAGCAGTCCTGTGGGTTTGTGTACACATAAGGTAGGAGGAGGCCCTTGTTTTATAAGTATTATGTTCTCGTGACCAGAACAGCTTCTCGTACAGGTATGTGGGACGCCCATTCGTTACTACACCAAACAGTAGGGATGCCAGATGAAGCTTTCTGCGTAAAGCCATCTTCATCATATTACCGGAGTTAAGAAACGGAGTTACGTGTGATCGTGGAGGGATATTGTAACAAAACCGGGCGCAAGCATTCTGGACCCGTTGGATAAGTCTTTCCGTTCGAGCAAGTAGACAGGACCCGTAGACAGTGTCAGCGTAGTTAAGCCGTGAAAGTACAAGTGACTCGCAGAGCGTGATACGCACATCGACACTAATATAAGGACGCAACCGGTACAACAGCTTAAGACGGTAAAAACAGTTTTGTACAGCTTGTACGATATGTGTTTCGAACTGCAACTTACCGTCCATTACTACCCCTAAGTTGCGTGCTTCGGGTACATGTTCTATACAACAACCATTTATCCTTACTTTTGGGTCATGCTGTTGGATATCACTGATCATGTTCCTCGAACCCATAATCATGAACTTAGACTTGGTAGGATTAAGTACCAGAGAATTTTTTCTAGCCCACTCCGCGATCCTGTCCAAATCATCATTGATCATATTTATAGATTCGAGGCAATGTGAAGGATGAAAAGAGAGGTACAGCTGAAGATCATCAGCATATAAGTGATATTAACAGTTCTTAATGGAGTGAATAATATCAGCACTGTACAGAATGAATAATAATGGTCCGAGAATGGAACCCTGTGGAACTCCCCTAGTTACCGATCTATGTGATGATGTGACCTCAATTCCAGTTATCTCATCTCTTATCATGACAAACTGATATCTATTAGTCAAGTAACTATGAAACCACCTAACTGTCGTCATGCTACAACCGTAGTATGAGAGCTTCGATAAAAGCAGTGAGACATTTATGCAGTCAAAAGCACGTGAAAAGTCCAGTAAGGTTAATATTGTCGCCATGCCATGGTCTCTCGCCTGGATCACGTCATCAACTACATCTAGTAGCGCAGTTGATGTACTGTGACCCCTTCGGAAACCGGATTGATGAGTCGGTAAAATATTATACTGCTCAAGGTGTTTAGTGAGCTGCTCGCATACCAGCTTCTATAATATTTTGGAAATGCACGGCAATATGCTAATAGGACGTAGATCTTTAGGATTGGAAGGGTTGGGGACTTTGGGGATTGGTCTAATAATAGCAACCTTCCATAAGTCTGGAAAAGTTGACGTGGCCACCGATCTGTTTATGATTGTAGTAATAGCCTTGAGAGACTGCGGTAGTGTCAAGATCAACATATCAAGAGATATGTTGTCAACCCCCATGGCATTAGATTTCAAATTACGTATAACTTTTGACACTTGTTCCTCGGTAACAGGCTGGAGTATTAAATTACCCGTTCCAATCCGATTATATTCAAATTCCATCATCTGTGATATAGTGACATCGTCACTTGCAGGCACATCCAAAAAGTGTTTATTTAATATATCTGGATTATTGAGATGATGTGGAAGATCTTGGCCTAGTTTTTTGTTTAAGGACAATGTAGATTTTAAGTTCTTCCATAATCTTTTAGGATTGTTTATGTTATTGTTTATATTATATTTAAAATATGCACATTTTTCGCTGTCAATCGCAGCTCTTACTGTGTATTTTAATTGCTTGTATGAATCTATATGAGCTTCAGCCTTGCTTAGCTTAGATTTATTATGCTGTCTATCTCGTAAACGTATCATATCTTTAATCGTACTAGTGATCCAGGGATAGCAACGGTCTTTAAGTTTTATTTTTTTAATTGGTGCATGTAAGTCTATTAGAGTCAAAATGTAGCTATTCAATGTTATCACCATGTCGTTAACATCGTCAATCCTTCCGATACAGTCCCAGTCCATTTTAGTTATATCTGCATGGAAAATGTCTTTTAAAATGTCATTTAGGGGTCGATATGTGATCCAGCGGGGAACAGGTTTGTCAATCTTAAAATTGAACTCCGCCGCTACCATGGCGTGATGGCCAAGGTCGGGTTTATGTGTAACTGACACCCCACACACCCGCGCATCCGTACAAATAAGGTCTATTAATGTCTCGCTATGTTCTGTGAAGTGAGTAGGTTCGGTAATTACGTTACTAAGGTTTGCAATCTGAAGAAAACAGTTAAATAGCCTCGTTTTATTATCAGTAATATTCAGCAGGTTCACATTAAAATCGCCCAACAAAATGATCTTATCAGCGTATGCAAAAGATGTAACTGAGTCAGAAATGGCATCTAGAAAGTCGTTCACGTCAAGCCATGGGGGCCTGTAAGCCGTGCCTATAATGATAGTGTACGAGTTTATATTTAACTTAACCCATATTTGCTCGACCGAGGCCGCGGGTGGATGCTGTAATTCCCGCACTCGGACTCCCTGGCGAACATAGAAGCCTATTCCACCTCCGCGTGAACGTATAGCGGGGGGACGGGGCAAGTGGCGCAATCTGTAATTAGGGACTGATGGGGCACGACTATCTTCTCCCTCCTTAAGCCAAGTCTCGTTTATTGCCAAAATGTCTACGTCCTGTTCGATTACGGCTACTATGAATTCCTCATGACGTGTACTAAGAGAACCCGCATTGAATAGTCCTACTTTTAACTTTTTATTTTTAGTCATTTCTGTATCGTTCGCTGTTTTTATTGGGCATAATATTGGTTTGTTTGAGAGAAATATGTTTGTACATTAAATGTGCGATGAGGGATCGATACATTTTTTTAGTATGTATGAGCGAAAACCATAAACTAGGGTTTGGAAAAGAAACTGGTTTCTTAGACATATCATACATAATAATAATTCTCAAGTAGACTAAAAAGGACTTATTCGAAGCGCATAAACAACATGAAAATTTACACATAAATACTAAAGAACAAATAGAAGCATGCAAATAAATATAAGAAAATAATACATTTTTATAGAGAGATTGAAATAGAACTGAAAGTCGTTTTATCTTAATTGTCGTGAACATTTTCATCCAACATTTTTTCTCCAAAAACACGCTGCAGATCAGCTTCTGAACGAATACTATACGTGCGTTTACGATCAGCTTGCTTAGCAAGTATTTTACCACGCTTAGTCCACGTATATCTCCATTTATGTTGCTCAGCGGCTTGCCGCACATCATAAAATAGTTGCTTGTTTGTTTTTGTGAGTCTTTCATTCAAGTAAAAACGCCGTGGTGGAGCTGTGAAACCGAGGTGAGCAGAAGTTGCGCCGCGGCGAGTGCGTGCACTTCGTAGCAGCTCCTCTTGCAGTTGTCTCCTCGCAAGGCGTACCACTATGCGCCGCCCCCTCGTTACAGACCCCACGTCACCCACTTTTGGCGAACCTTCAACACCAGACTTTCCTGAACGTTCATATCTGGGACCCACACGCTCTGCGAATACTATGTCCCTCTGTTCTAGTGTCACACAAAGTAACTTAGCGACCAGTTCGACTGTATGTAGGACGTTTTCACCATTGCATTCTGGGAGGTTGGTGATTTCCAAGTCCGACGCTAGGAGTTCCTGCTCCCTATCGTTAAGCTCTAGTCTCAACTGTGCCACCGTCTGTTGGAGTTGGCTAGTTACATCGTCCGGAGGAGGGGACCGACGACGTTCTTCAAGGTCCACAACTCTCATCTCTAACTTGTCGACCTGTTCCTTATA
The DNA here is from genome assembly GCA_951640165.1 of Pseudoips prasinana. Classification (NCBI taxonomy): domain Eukaryota; kingdom Metazoa; phylum Arthropoda; class Insecta; order Lepidoptera; family Nolidae; genus Pseudoips; species Pseudoips prasinana. The sequence continues at coordinate 23,159,374 of OX621240.1, forward strand.
AGTAACTACAGTTTGGCGGAGAGTGTTCATTTCAAAACGGTTTTTCTCAATCTCTTTAAGGACTTCGACCTTCATGTTGCGCATTTCAGCCCTGAATTCTCTTATTTCCTTGAGTATGTCTACCATATGCTCGTCACCTCCTTCGCGAGGCAGCAAACTAACTTTGTGACTACTTCGGACTCCTGTCACTGCGACATCTTCATCAGTGTTATTCGGACTGCTCATACTGGATGAGGCACTCTGATATATGGGCCCCATCTCATTATTTGGTGTTGCAACTATCTTATCCTCCTTAGCTTTAACTTTACAGGCTTCACATTTCCATTTCGCTGCCTTCGTTGAGTCAGGCAGATTGGCGCAGACAACGTGGTAATGACATGAACATCTGATACAGGAGACACCACCTTTCGCATTTATAAACTTCCCGCAGCGAGCGCACTTAGCCATGTTTCGAGATGATATTGTAATGTTACAATATAACGGTATTAGCTACTGGTATAACTCAGAGGTTCTAACGCACTTAAATGCCGGTGCCAAAAGCCTAAATTTCGAATGGCCATGTACGATATTGTTTGAAGTTGGTTACCAAAGAGAATGACAAACTGCGTTTCCGAACGACAATTATGGTGTCACGTTTGGTGTGTCTCTGGTAACTGCCCAATGAATCAACTGGTATTTGTTTACAAACCACTTTTTGAAATCACAACTGATGTTGAAATTGTATTATTATGAATATTAGTGACTAATCCCGTTTATATATGATATATTCTCACCGTGTCAACGTCCAATAACTGTTAAAATAGTGCGGCGATGTGTTTTCTAGTGATTAATCACCAAATACTTGTTTAGTTACACTGTTTCATATTTGTGATGACTGGATGACTATGCACTTATAATTCAGAGGAATAACACTTGCACTGATATTGATACTAATGGTGAGCTTTTTCATTAACTTTATGGCCTTCTAAAACACGATATTAATTTTTAATTATTAAATTTCGACGGAACTTTATATTTTGTACTAGGGTTGCCAACTATATCTATATCGACTTTTATATTATTCGAATTACATTTGCAATTAACAAAATTTGCATGCAAACAGTCATATGTGTGTCCTACAATGGCAAGATATTCCTTACTTACATTTTTAGCATTTTGATTGTAAGGTGAGTGGATATACATACATTATATTTCGTCGCTGCATCCTCGAGATTTTCATATTACACAGTAGTACACTCTTCAATGTGCTGGACATCGAACACTTTTTTAGAGCTTGCAACATTAAAAAAGACAAAATGGCGCCTCTGCGCGCCACGTGGCCGGCTGGAAAAACTTCATTCGCTCTTAGTGTTCGGACTTCGAAACACCAATTCTTGTTATTTTATTTTCAGTAAACAAGTGTTATAATTATATTATAGTGACATTTAATGTGAATTACTGCAGTGGCCTATAAAAATAGGCTAGTTTAAGTGCACGAAGAAGGAATATGAAGAATAATTTGGTGCCGATTGAATCTACGCAAATGTCGAGTGTCAGCAAAAAATGTAAGTACATACTTACTCTCCAGCAAATATGAATATTTTTCGAATTCTATTTCTATTCGTTATTGATCATGCATATTAAGGTGACCGACTGTTACAACGATACTATCATTTAATTTTATTACCAATTATGATTCCATTACACACCCCTCTGGCAAACAGGCGTGAGTCTATGTATAATTAGATTTTAATTTTACTAGCTGAATGTTTTCTGGCATTATTAGGTTATTCTAACCTATTTCACAGTTAGCCATTCTATGGAATAAGACCTCTCCTTTGTGTCAGATAGTACAAGCCCTGTTTTTACAACAGGTATGTACCGGTTGTAAAACCCTAATAATTACAATGCCCTGGGGCAATGTTTGGGTTAAAGTCATATGGAGTTGTGATGATTTATTATTTACAACCTGATTACTTTCCTTACACAACTAACCTAGATATCTGCCACGTGTTCTCTGAACAATGGGGGCAAATTATAATGGATGCACTCAGCAAGGAGAATACAGGACTGAATCCTGAAATAGAAAATTTTCAGTTCCAGGAATTCATTAATGCTATAGAGGTTAGTTTCATTCAACCATTCAAATAGGTTTACTCTAAATAATCTGCAATGTAGTTTCTATTTAGATTAGTAGGTAACAGAAACGTACGCACATAGCCAGAATGTTTTTATTATATTTGATTGACCAAGTACACGTACAACTCAAATACAAGTCCCGATGTTGATCCCGTCGACTTATAGGACATGTATTAGTAACATGGGTTACCAGTTTAGCAAACATGTGATTGATTTGCTAGTTTTACAGACATGGTTTCTCCAGTTTAGTTGACTGTGATTGCTGTAAAAACTTGTGGAAAATAGAATTTGTATATGGTGAACGTGTATTAGTTTTGTTTGATATCAAGTATAACAGAAAATGTTGTTAATTGTTTGTCCATTAATTTGAAATGGTACTAGTAATTGACTACGTAACTAAGTAGCTGTAAATATTCGATCTATTAATTTGAATATTATAAGTTAATAATACAGTATATTATATACATAATAACAAAAATAAATGTCTTGCCATCTCATCCCAGACGGGGCAGAGCCAGTACTATTGCAATAGTGTGGCCAACAGACAACTGATAAATATACATGTTTATTATTAAATACATACAAATTATAGATAAATTGAACCCAGGTACGGAACTAATAATCGCGCTAATCGAACAAATATTTGTCCCGAGTGGGGATCGAACCCACACCAGTATTATAGTTAGCAGTCAGGAATATTAAATTTAACCATTAGAGGCCAATATTAAAATTAAATTTAAAATTATCGTGTATTTTGACACGGGTACTCGTATTGTTAGATGCATACATTATATTTACTTTTATTTAGTATGCTATGTTTAGCAGAGAGATCGGGCTCCCCAGATCTAGACAACAAGTTCAGGCCTACTTTTTAAATGAAAAATGACCTTGATATACTTACTGGAAGAAGGATCGTAACGCTTTCGACGTAAACGTTTACCCCTAATTGGAAATACTTTTTCTCTTGCTTGTTTCCTCCGTTTTTCACCTATTTTGAAATGCTTATGCAAGATAATAACCTGGCAATAGATTTTATTGTCGTTCCTCACTGGCCTAGTGAGACGTGAATCCAACATAATAATCTGGCGAAGTCAATAAAGAGGCGTTTTCGTAACAAGCACTCAAAATGGAGACAATTGAATTAATGATTTCATCTCTGTCTCACAACACATTAAAATAATAACAGCGTGTAAAATTATAGAAATTTGGTCATACTAATAATATTGATGATTACTTAAAAAAAAAAAAAAAAAAAAAAAAATCAGTCCTGCATTAAACTTCATTGCATAACAGTTCAGGTTAGGAGCTAATTTTTCATCTGAAAACACATGCCGTTCAGCACTTTCTCCCATATTGAGTAAACCAGATTTCGTTCAGATGCTAATATCTGGATATGGCTTAAAGGTATTTACAAAACTCAATACTGTGGAACTTGTTTTGTGAGTAGATGGTGCCCAAACGAAGGAATACCATTGGCAATTAAATAATAATATTAATAATAAAAAAAAAAATATATATATTAGGTCTTTACCTATGAAATTGCCGTTCTGCAGTACTGGCCATTTCAAATCAAAATAATTTTTGTTTGGCTAAGAATTCTAATTTCAATTTAATTTTATTTTAAAAACATGGATTCTTTTTTCCAAAAGTAGTCATTTCTTTATTGATTAGTGTTACATTTTCATCGCATTTCAATCTTTTTCGTCATCATGGATACGTTAAAAATTCGAGTAATTATGGAATATGAGTACCGTCGTGGCAGCAACGCGGCACAAGCGGCACGCAACATCAACGACGTTTACGGAGCTAACACTACAAACCAACGCACCACCTGTTATTGGTTTGCTCGCTTCCGTTCTGGAAATTTCGACCTGAAAAATGAACCTCGCGGTCGTCCGAAGACTTTGGTCGACAATGACGAATTAAAGGCGGTTGTGGAAGCTGATGATACACAATCTACGGCTGAATTAGCAGCAGCTTTCGACGTTAGCGTCAAAACAATATTGGTCTATTTGCGTCAAATTGGCAAGGTAAAAAAGCTTGACAAATGGGTGCCCCACGAACTCAATGATCGCCAGCGCGAAGTACGCGTCGAGACGTGCCTTGCACTGCTCAACAGAAACACAAATGAAGGAATTTTGAACCGCATTGTTACCTGCGATGAAAAATGGATTCTGTTTGATAACCGCAAGCGCTCAGCAAGTTGGTTGGATCCTGGTTCAGCACCTAAACAATGCCCTAAACGAAAACTTACCCCTAGAAAAGTGATGGTCACTGTTTGGTGGTCTAGCGCCGGTGTGATTCATCACAGCTTCTTACCAAACGGGGTGAGCATTACTGCAGATGTGTACTGTGAAGAACTGAGCACAATGATGGAGAAGCTGGCGCATCTCCAACCAGCATTGGTCAATCGCTCGTCTCCGCTGCTCCTGCACGACAACGCGCGACCTCGTACTGCACAGCAGACGGTCTCCAAGTTGCAAGAACTGGGGTTGGAAGCTCTCCGTCATCCGCCCTACTCACCAGACCTTGCGCCTACAGACTACTACTTTTTCCAGAATTTGGATAACTTCTTGGCGGGAAAAAAATTCAATACCCGAGAGGCAGTACAAAATGCCTTTGAAGAATTTGTTGCCTCCCGTCCAGCTGATTTCTTTAAGAAGGGCATCAATAAACTGCCACTGCGATGGCAAAGATGCATTGATTGCATGGGTGATTACTTCGATTAATACAAATAAAAAAATTCATGAAAAAAATTCGTTTAAATTTTTTCATACAAAACGGCAATTTCATAGGTAAAGACCTATTATTAACATGTCTAATCGCGTTGTCGACTGCACAACGAATACAGATAAACTGTATTTATAACAAGATTCCTGATCAAATTAAGGTACTTCCAATGGTCCGATTTAAAAAGGCTTTACGCAAATGGCTAACTGAGATTTCTTTCTGTACAGTAAAGGAATTCCTGCAGTTAAAAAAAAAAAAAAAAAAAAAGAAATAAACAAATATATATATATATATATGTATATATAGTACCTGTTGTGCTACCAATGTTCTTACATTCACTTCTAAAACCATATTTATTTGCAAATAAATCGTTGACTTTGACTTTATTATAATGTATATTTTAAAGAGTCGTGAAGTGATTACGACCGAATACTAATACCATACCAATATAATTATTGAACCGTAATGCGATTACGGTCATTTACTCACATATATATTTTATCTGATGCAGATTAGTAGCCTTAACTGGCGTCTAAAAATGTATATTTTAAAGAGTCTTGATGCGATTACGACCGAATATACGAATACCATGCCAATATAATTATTGAACCGTGATGCGATTACGGTCATTTACTCACATATGTATATTATCTGATGCAGATTAGTAGCCTTAACTGGCGTCTAAAAATGTATATTTGAAAGAGTCGTGATGCGATTACGACCGAATATACGAATACCATACCAATATAATTATTGAACCGTGATGCGATTACGGTCATTTACTCACATATGTATTTTATCTGATGCAGATTAGTAGCCTTAACTGGCGTCTAAAAATGTATATTTTAAAAAGTCGTGATGCGATTACGACCGAATATACGAATACCATACCAATATAATTATTGAACCGTGATGCGATTACGGTCATTTACTCACATATGTATTTTATCTGATGCAGATTAGTAGCCTTAACTGGCGTCTAAAATGTGTATTTTAAAGAGTCGTGATGCGATTACGACCGAATATACAAATACCATACCAATATTCGATTCCACATAAATGTATTATTTTTACGGAATAAATGAATTCTGATTTATAATTATTGAACCGTGATGCGTTTACGGTAATTTACTCACATTTATATTGTATTTGATGCAGATAATGAATCGGAGCATGCATATTCATCAAATCAGCGAATAAGCTCCGTCGAATCGATACCGTTGGTCAAGGTTAATACCCATAAAATTAAAGCGTCATGATTAGATTACCGAATATACGAATACAATACCAATATTATTTCTGAACCGTGATGCGATTACGGTCACTTACTCGCATAATAATATGTATTTTTTCTTATAAAGATAATGTATCTGAACATTCATATTTATTAAATCAGGGAATACGCTCCGCCACATCGTTGGTCAAAGCTAATCCGGATATTATTAAATAGTTGCGAGGCGATTCTGACCGAATATACAAACACAATACCAATATAAATAATTGAACCATGGTGCGATTACGGTCACTTACTCGCATAATAATATGTATTTTTTTCTGATGCAGATAATGTATCTGAGCATTAATTTTCATTAAATTTTGGAATACGTTCCGTCGTATCGTTGGTCAAGGCTAATACCCATAAAATTAAAGAGCCGTTATTCGATTACGACCGAATATACAAACGCCGAATAATGCATGTGAGAATTAATTTTAGCTAATTAGGTTATACGCTCCATTGTCGCCGAATAATATTTACCCGATTACTCATACTCTTGATAATGTTGTCGCTACGCACGATCCTACCGCTGATATTGCTACCCCGACCATATAATCTTATAAAGATGAACTCCCAGCATATGAGCTTTGGCCGCAGGCCCTTTGGGATGCCTTAAGTGTATCCAAAATTAAAGTTGAAATTTTTAAACCCAAGATAAGAGATGTTGTTTCAAATATTACAAATAACGATTCCAATATTTAAAATTCTTGAAAGCGAGGCCTCAATCGCATCTAATTCTTTTATCACAATTAGAAGGAGATATGCCCAGGGAAATCCCTGATAGCATACATAGAACTGATGGGACCGTTTAGAGACACGTCTAATGCCGAAAGGTTAATTCTGACCACTAAAAAATTATACCAAAACGCAACCGCGTCTTCAATCGGATGCGGTATCCAGCAAGTATTGCAAGAGAGCGGATATTGACGCAAGAATATACTCTGTGCATAGCGCTCGCCACGCAGAGACGTCCGTGGATGCGTTTCCATTGAAGTAATTAGGAAGGCTGCAGGATGGTCTTGAAATTCCCACGTATTTAGTAAATTTTATGACAGATCTAAATAATGATCCTGTATTTAAAAGTTTATTACTGTTAAGTATAGTTAAAAAATATTAAGTTAATTAGATAAAGCAAATTATTACATGTAACAATTCGTTTTTGGGTATTGGTTCAATACTCTTACTAAAGATTTCCCTAAAGCTCTAAACATCTACTGTGTAATATGAAAATCTCGAGGATGCAGCGACGAAATATAATTGAAGGTTAAACAAACTTACCTTAAGTGAAGTTTGACCATAATTATATGAGTCGCTGCATCCGAAGAGATTTTCGATCCCTCCCGCCCTTAAAGTATTCTTGTGAATACTTTCTTCCCGTTATTTGTTTTTAATGCTTTGCCTTTAGTGAAATCTTAAGTAGATACTGAGGACTCTGAAAAGAATGAAGTTTTTCCAGCCGGCCACGTGGCGCGCAGAGGCGCCATTTTGTCTTTTTTAATGTTGCAAGCTCTAAAAAAGTGTTCGATGTCCAGCACATTGAAGAGTGTACTACTGTGTAATATGAAAATCTCTTCGGATGCAGCGACTCATATAATTATGGTCAAACTTCACTTAAGGTAAGTTTGTTTAACCTTCAATTATGTTTTTGAAAAGTTTAAAATAATGCCATTGTCATGAGCCCACTTGGTAATGTTTACAAAATCTTGTTGGACACATCTTTGTACCTCTGATATATCTTTAGAAGCATAAATAAGGCACATATCGTTTGCATACATATACACCTGACAATTATTTACTACATTTGACGCACTGTTGACATGCATAATATACCCTACAGGCCCAAACACTGAGCCAGTCGGCAACCCCAAGTTCACTTCTGCATCCACACCAGTTATTCCTGCGACATCGGTTCTTATCTTTCTATTTGATAAATAGTTTCTAAACCAGTCATTCATCGGCCCTCGTATTCCACATTCATCCATCGCCTGTAAGAGTATGCTATGATCCAAAGTATCAAAAGCCTTTTTATAGTCAATAAAAAGTGCAATCAGCTGTTTCCCAGAATCTAAACTTTCATTAATGTAATCTCCAAAATTAGTTAGAGCTGAGATTGTGTTCCTACCTCTTCTAAACCCATGTTGAATATCTGACAGTATATTATATTTTTCAAGGAACCCACTGATTTTTCCAACAATAATTTTCTCAACAACTTTATCAATTACAGATAATATAGCTATCGGCCTATAGTTTACATATTGCAAGTGGCTTCCAGATTTATAAATAGGAAATGTGTTGTGTTGGTGGAAATTTTGGTGGATATACATATCCACCAAAATTTCCACCAACATATCCACCAACATTTCCACCAACACTTCCACCAACATATCCACCAACATATCCACCAACATTTCCACCAAAATATGCACCAACTTTCCACCAACATTTTTTACATTGTATTTAATTATACATATCCACCAACATTTCCACCAACATATCCACCAACATTTCCACCAACATTTCCATGAACATTTCCACCAACATATCCACCAACTTATCCACTAACATTTCCACCAACATATCCACCAACATATCCACCAACATATCCACTAACATATCCACCAACACTTCCACCAACATATCCACCAACATTTCCACCAACATCTACCAACATATCCACCAACATTTCCACCAACATATCCACCAACATATCCACTAATATTTCCACCAACATTTCCACCAACATATCCACCAACACATCCACCAACATATCCACCAAAATTTCCACCAAAATTTCCACCAACATATCCACCAAAATTTCCACCAACATATCCACCAACATTTAATAATAATAATAAAATGATTTATTTGGATCCAACTTATTCACAATGTTTTTAAACCCGCCAAACTGCGTAACAGTTTGTCGGCGGGAATAGCGCTTAAGTTATTTAAACTTACAATACAATTAGCTATTTAAACTAACAATACAATTATAAAATACTTATAAATAACCACGACACCTCTGATATTGATCAAGTGTATAAGTTAAGCACACTCAGTTTGTTCAAACTCATTGAGTAAGAATTTCCGTAGCTTATGTTTTAAACATTGTTTACTCATCTTATGCTTACTGTGGTCTTGTCTAAGCCATGAGATTTTATTGAAGACTGTTGTCGTCAGATACTTATTGGTTCTTAAGCCATAATAGTTGTTAGTTGTAGTATGAACATACATATGTTCTCGTACGCGTCTGGTGTTGTAGGCGTTCTGGATTCGTACTTTAAATTCGTCACTGTAGTATTGCTCAAGTACCAATAAGTATTTGACCTTCTGATGTATCGGCAGTATGTTACATTTAACAAAAAGTTTAGAATAGTTTTCTTGACAATCTATCTTCGTTCTTGGATCGACAAGATATTTCAAAAAGCGAATTTGCAGTGCTTTTATAGTATTTAGGTAAGTTTTAAATGTGCGACCATATGTACATAATCCATAGCTCAGCAGTGACTCGGCGAGGGCAAAGTAAATCATACGCACCGTTTTCCTACTTAAAGGTGTTTTTAATGTGTATAATTTACTAAGTACTGACCTTAATTTTGTGCAAACTGTGTCAACCTGAGTTCTCCAATTCGCGTGAGTGTCCACCCAGAGACCTAAGTACTTAAACTTACTGACATACTCCAGTCTATCACAGGTACAGTTGGCCTGATTCCTGTGTAGACAGTCAAATGTGTGACCCACGACACCTATTTCTGAGCTTCTAATGTTTTTAGCTACTTGATTGTGTGGTGAGTATATATGCATTATTTTGGTTTTGCTTAAGTTTATTATGATTCCGTTATCGTGAGCCCACTTGACGATACTATCAAAATCCGCCTGCAGAATGGCTCTAGCCTCCTGTATGTTCTTAGAGGAGTACATGCAGCACATGTCATCAGCGTACATATATACTCGGCAATTTTTTACTACGTTACTCACGCTATTGACGTGCATAATGAAGCTAACCGGCCCGGCGACGGATCCGGTTGGCACGCCCAAGTTTACGGCGGACTCCCGTCCTGTGATTCCTGCAATACTCGTTTGGAGGGTTCTGCCACATAAGTAGTTACGGAACCACTTGTTTGTGGGCCCTCTTATCCCGCAGTCATCCATGGCCTGGAGTAGCACTTCGTGATCTAAAGTATCGAAAGCCTTTTTATAGTCGATAAATAGTGCTAGGACCTGGTGACCCTGGTCTAGCCTATGATTCAGATCTTCCGAGAATTGCGATAAAGCAGTAGCTCCACCAACACTTCCACCAACACTTCCACCAACATATCCACCAACATAAGCACCAACATATCCACCAACATTTCCACCAACATTTCTTACATTGTATTTAATTATACATTACCACCAAAATTTCCACCAACATATCCACCAACATTTCCACCAACACTTCCACCAACATATCCACCAATATATGCACCAACATATCCACCAACATTTCCACCAACATATGCACCAACATTTCCACCAACATTTCTTACATTGTATTTAATTATATATATCCACCAATATTTCCACCAACATTTTTACCAACATTCCCACCAACATTTCTTACATTGTACTTAAATGTGTTAATTTAGAGCGGCGACTCAGGGGCACGTGGTCGGAAAACCTCCTCGTGGTCCGAGGCTACTGGTCCCATTCGAATATTTATATTCGGTGGGAACGGTAGTTTTTCGGATTGGTGTGCCCTGGGCATGGGCGCTGGCTTTTTCCTGTGCTTGCATGGGGATAAGCCACCGTCCGTGGCGAATATTCCGACATCTACGCTTCTGTCCCCCCTTCTATTCACTAGAAGGGGAGAATTCAGAGTCAGCAAACCCTCACGCCCCAAGCTTAGCTGCCCAGCGAGGGGTTGTATGACCAGGGGGCAATCTGGTCCAAAGGGTAGCATTCATATGTGTATGAAAAATGTCGGCTCTGGAAAACATATTACCCCAGGAGGGTACCAGCTCCGCTGGAGAATCCCTCCCAGATCCTCATGGATCTGGCAGCCCCACCGTATCTGGGGGGGGGGGGGGGGGGCAACCATAGCCATAAAACCGCGGAAGCCGCGGAGAAGGTGCGCACGCCCAGTTTTGCGCACCCAATGGAGGAGGATGAAGTCCAGGAAGGGGTTGCACGCGGTGCAAGGAGGAGCAGGCGGACCACGAGGTCGAGGTCCCGTCCAGCCACCCCAGGTGGCCGCGAAGGTTTCCACGGCCCGGAGAGGAAAGGCTCGCGCGGTTCCGAGCGTAATCATCGCTCGGATGCCGGAGCGTGACATGCGGGGTCGCTTCGTTGCGGCAGCTCCAGTGGAGCCCACGGAGAGCGCGGAGAGCGATGCCGGCCTCGGAGTGGCTGACTCGAGCGGAGGCTCCACTGTGTCCCTGCTGGGCAGTAATCGTGCGGAGGCCGCTGCTGCTAGGCGGGCACAGCGAAGGGAAGCCGCGGCTGATTAGGTCAGCGAGTTGGCCCGGCAGGCCCGAGAGCGGCGCTCCGCTCGGATCGCTGGAGGGAGCCCATCGGCGGTGGCGCTTAGCCGCCAGGTTTTGGACGGCGTGGACGTGGTCCTGAGGGTTGCCACCAAATCGGGCAACCTGAAGGGTACGTTCACGCGTGCTCTAAAGGAGGCAGCTGATGGAATCCGCGAGGCGGTTGAGGTCCTCGTCCATCGTACTGGCACGGAGGAGACGGCGAAGTTGTGGGAGGAGAACGGCCGTCTCTGATCTGAGCTGGAGGACCACAAGCGGCAGGTTGCCGCCCAAGGGACAGCTCCTGCGACTGGCGTGTCGCCGTGGAGGTGGAGACGTTGTCGGATCATCGGTACATCCGTTTCGACGTCTCCGCCCAGACCACTGGCGGCCGCGGTCCACCGGCCCCGCGGGTGGACGGTCCACGCTGGGCGCGTAAGCGCATCGACAGGGAACTTTTCGAGGAGGCCGCCATTGTCCAGGCCTGGTACCGGGAGTCAGCGACGAACGGACCCGTCGACGTCGAAGAGGAGGCGCTGTGGTTCCGCGGGGCGATGACGCAAATCTGCGACGCGTCTATGCCCCGGGTCCACACACATACAGGAAGGTGCCAGGTGCACTGGTGGACCGCCGAGATCGCGCAGTTGCGCGTCGCGTGCGTGGCGGTCAGACGCCAGTACACCCGATACCGGAGGAGACGTCGGCGGGTCCCTGACACAGAGGCCGCGCGGTATGAGGTGTACCGCGCGGCGAAGGAGGCTCTGCGGCTGGCCATCGGTGAAGCCAAGACGCGAGCCAGGGAGCAGATGTTGGAGACTCTGGACGGGGATCCGTGGGGGCGCCCTTATCGTGCGGTTCGAGGGAAACTTCGAGCCGCGGCGCCCTCACTCACGGAGAGTCTCCAACCAGAGCTGCTGGAGGAAGTAGTGGCAGCCCTCTTCCCGGCAAGAGCGGAGCACATGCCACCGCCGATGGCTTTGCCCACAGCCGCAGAGCCTACAGAGGAGAACGCCATCAGCGTCCCAGAGGTGACACAGGAAGAGTTGAGGGCGGCCGTGATACGGCTCCGGGCCAAAAACGTGGCTCCGGGGCCCGACGGGATTCACGGTTGTGCGCTGGCCCTCGCTCTGAAAGAGCTAGGTCCCCAACTGACGGGACTCTACACAGCGTGCCTTGAGCGGGGCCAGTTTCCCACTTTGTGGAAATCTGGTCGTCTGGTCCTGCTCAGAAAGGCGGGGCGCCCTGCAGACTCGCCGTCCGGGTACCGGCCCATAGCCCTGCTAGACGAGGTGGGCAAGCTGCTCGAGCGGATAATCGCAGCTCGCCTCGTCGGCCACTTGTGCGGAGAGGGGCCGGACCTGGACGAGAGCCAGTTCGGCTTTCGGCATGGGCGCTCTACCATCCACGCTGTGTCGAGGGTGAGAGTCCTGGCGGAGGAAGGCCGGTACCCACCTCACCAACATTATTCAGAACATAGATAGATAGATAAACTCTTTATTGTACACCTTAAGAAATAATACAAAAGCGACAACATACAAATTATTATAGTACAATTGGCGGCCTTATCACTAAGTGTGATCTCTTCCAGGCAACCTAGGTAGTGAAAGGAGAAAAGAGTTACAGAGATGGGGCAGTTGCAAGTGTACAAAGTACTTATTATAAGGTACTATATTTGTACCATACTTAAAACTATTTATACCTACTTACTAATTATATGTACATTCATAATAATAATACGTGTCATTATGTGAACTATGTAGTACTCAAATAGTGATCATTAACAAGTCTTTTGAATGTATTTAATGATTGTGCACGCCTAATAAACAATGGCAACGCATTCCACAAACGAGCACCTTGTACAACAAATGCGTTATCGAGAAACTTTGTGGAGTGCGTCGGTATTTTTAACCGCTGATTGTTAGTGGATCTCAAGGCTTTCGAATGTGATTCATGTAGGAAAGAAAAACGATCTTTCAGATAAGAGGGAGTGGAAGGAGTAAACAGAATACTGTATAGAAATGACAGAATATGAGCATTCCGGCGAAGTCGTATAGGTAGCCACTTGAGTTTTTTGCGAAATTCAGAGACATGATCGTATTTGCGAAGACCAAATACAAATCTTATGCAGACATTCTGGAGACGCTCAAGTTTATCCAGTTGGGCTTCAGTAAGATCAAGATAGCTGACATCTGCATAATCTAGTATCGAAAGAAGAAGGGACTGGGCAAGTGCAATTTTGGTGGGAATAGGCAGAAAGTTTTGAAATCTTCGCAAAGATCCCACTGACGCATAAAGTTTACGACTAGTATTCTGCAGCTGCGGACCCCATGAGAGACAGTTATCAAAATAGACACCCAAATTTTTAACAACTCGGTTTATTTCCAATATACTCCCGTCAAAGATAACTTGAGGTAGTTGAGAACAAGAAATCTTTGCCATCATCCTTGAGCTTCCAACAATAATTACCTGAGTCTTAAGGGGGTTAACTTGTAAACCGTACGAACGACTCCATTCATTAATACTAATAAAATCTTTATTAATGATACTAATAGCATCCGAGAGCCTATTAAGCGGGGCCTGTGAGTATATCTGTAGGTCATCTGCATAAAGGTGGTAGGAGGAGAGAAGTCGATCTGAGATAGAATTTATGAAAATTGCGAAGAGTAAAGGAGACAAAACGCCACCCTGCGGCACGCCGGCATTCGTATTGCACCAAGAAGAGACAGAGTTATCAATACGTATACGTTGCCGGCGACCAGACAGGTAACTATGAAACCAGCCAATGACCGTTGGAGATACATTAAGAGTACGTAAAATTCCCAGCAACACGTCGAAGTCTACAGTATTGAAAGCATTACTAAAGTCTAATAATGCAAGCATGGTTAGATTACCGTGTTCCATGCCAGTTCTAATATCATCCGTAATATGGACCAAGGCTGAGGTAGTACTATGTCCAGGGCGAAAACCAGACTGAAAAGGATTAAGGAGGTTATTAGATGAGAGGAAACTACTGATTTGATTGTGAACAAGCCGTTCAAGGACTTTGGAGAGGAAAGGTAATATCGATATAGGACGATAATCGGAAAACGATGCAGGATTGGATTTTTTCGGAAGGGGAATGATTAGTGCATCTTTCCATGAAGATGGAAATACACCGCTGGATATAGAGGTATTGAGGATGTGAGATATAGGGAAAAGGATCTCGTCAAGTATAGGAAGAACCATATTACGGGTGATATTATCGTTGCCCATTGCATTTGATGCTATGGACAAAATACTCTTCTTAATGTCACAAGCAGAAAATTGGCTAAAATTGAAAGAAGAATAGTTGGGAGAGGGAATGGATGAAAGATAATTTAAAGTTTTTGTTTTAGTTGCCCTGTCAAAAATAGGCGAAGAAGAGAAATGACTATTTAGTGAATTAATATCTAAATTGTTTGGAATTGAATCAGGTTGAGATTTTCCAACTCCCAAAGATCGTAAAAACTTCCATATTTTTCCAGGATCTTCATTTTCAACTGAACTGTGAATATGTTGGCGTTGTGCACTCCTACACACCTTATTACAGTGATTTCGCAGAGTTATATATTTTTCACGGTTAATATCATTAGGCCGACCAGCGTACCGAGACTTAGCTGATGATTTCTTAGATAAAAGAGTTTTTATTTCAGTAGTTAGCCACGGTGCTGGCAAATGCTTAATTTTAATTGGCCGAATGGGAGCATGAACGTCGTACAATTGGATGAGCTTGGTATTAAATATGTCAACTTGTTCGTCAATTGACTCAGCAGCAATAAGAGTCGACCAGTCAATGCTGCCAGCATCTGCACGAAGATGACTAAGATCCATCCCACCAAAATTACGTTGTAGAAGAACTTTAGATTTTGCCTTAGGAGGACGAATTTTGTAAGAAACGAAAAGGAGATCGTGGTAAGAGAAGGCATCTGCTGAGCATTGTCCATGCTTAGCAACATGACCTCTTGAAGAGACTAGAATTAAGTCAAGAAGAGAAGGCGTAGAATGAGGAAAATGGTGTGTAGAATTAAGGGGAAGAAGAGATAGGTTACTAGATTCTATTGCAGATATAAGTGAGGAGCAACGAGAGTCTTTCTTTAGTAAACAAGTATTGAAATCACCCATTATTATGGTGTGACTATAGGATGGAAGGAAGGTTTCAAGTAAAAGTTCGAAAGAAGCAAAAAAGTTTATACGAAGAGAAGGACAGTAATATACACCAACTAGAACTTTCGTGTGATGCAGCTCTACTTCAATAAATAGATGTTCACCAGCATCCAGCGGTGGCGGCTGTGAAGACATACTAACCATAGAAAAATTAATATTATTTCGAAGATAAATAGCAACTCCACCACCTCCAGCTCCAGTTCGATCATTCCTGATTAGCTGAAAACCAGGAAGTGTATACGAGGCCGTAGGGAGACAGGGTTTGAGCCAGGACTCGGAAACAAGAATAGCATGAATATTTTTATAATTGAGACTTGCCAGCATATCAGGGAAATGGGCCGGAATACTTTGGGCATTGATATGAATCACATTGAAATTTTTTGGCACGTCGGCAAAGTGACCCTGTATAGTATCTGCAAGGGAGGGTATGCTAACGAAACTATCATCATCACTATTAGCCGAAAAGAAATCTTCAACATCACTACCAAAATCGTAACTATGAGCATGTAACATAATATTATATGAACATACACACAAACAAACTAATTTATTAAAATATCTACAAATACAAAAACAAAATCCTACCACTTCCGTGCTAACTAGTTAGAACAATGTACGCAAAGTTCGATATTTATGCACCCACGTATCAGTAGTAATTAATGAATAACATAATATACAATTAATAATAATAAATACATAATAATTTTAAACATAAACAAAATTAAAATAAAATGGAAAGTTTTAAAATAGGCTCAAAAGACTCACGACGTGCGGCATTGGCCTACGTTCACATGGACCGTCAAGTACCATAGATATTGTCAAGTTATGCTAACTATATAATGTTATAAAATGGAACGCGATTAATAACTAATAATTTTGAGGGTAGATATTATGAAAATATAGATTGAGAAAGTTAAAGTTGTATAGTGGGCATAGGTACTTTGACTACAACGTAAACACAGTGCGAGATTCGATACAAAAACATCACAAAACGAATGAATTTACTTCTTGGCGGAGGCGGCCCTTTTGGGTCTGTTTTGGGTGATCTTACTTGTCGCTGCACCATCCTTAGCGACGTCCTTATGACCCAATGCTGGCCCAATTTTATCGAGATCCTCCATTGAAATAACTTTGTGACGAGTGCCGCCGGTACCCAGGATATATATAATACCTTCACGACTCCAGCAGCTTGAGATTCCGTAGCGCTGACGAGCAGCTAAGAATGCTTCATGCCGGGGCCTAGTCAGAAACTCAGATACAGTAATTCCCGTACCTTTGTACTTTGTCTTTTCAAACCAGATATGGTCACGAACTCGGCAGCTTACAAACTCGACCAAGATCGGCCTAGGCTTGTCTCCGCTTGGTGAACGTCCGAGGCGATGACACCGGTCAATGGCTGTGTCCGAAAAATCGGATATCTGAAGATGATTGGTGACAGCAGTGACAATAATATCCATTGACTGCTCCTTCTTCGCCTCCGGCAAACCATGAAAGAGCAGCATTTTACGCCTTCCTCGCATCTCGGTCTGATCATTACACCGTGCCAGCATATCCAATTGCTTCTGGAAGCAGTTCAGTGACTCAATTACGAACTTCTTAAAGGCCACAAAATCTTCAGCCAAAGCAACAGGTGTGACAATTGTGGACGGGGCCTTCTGCAATTCTTCAAACTGAGCCATTCGCGTCAGAAGCTGCTCCTTCATGCTGGAGAAGGCTTGCTGCATAGACTCCATTGTGATATATGTTGTGATGAAGCAACGAAAGTGCCGTTAGTGATAGTGATATAATATAATATGCTATAATTGTGAAAGTGAATTTAACACTGGACTGGTAGGCTATCGGTGTTAACTATTACACATTTATTGGTACATAGGTCTATCCAAAAAATTCAATGTAAGTTTAATTAATTTTTTCTGCATTATTTTATTTTCTAAAAGAACAAATTTCAATAGCCTTCCGATTTGTTAATTTTGGTAAAAAATTCGGCCATGTACGTACAATTACTTTCATTGTATTTATTTTTATTGTCGTTGTGGCGATTATTGTCCGATCACAACAACACATTCCCAATGCTGCTTCGAATGCACTTTTAACCACTACACGTCTCCATGTTAATGGCTACCTACCAGCCCACATTTAAATTGATTTAATCATTGACAATTTCCAGATAAGAAATGGTAGCACAATTTCAATTTCTGTTCATACTTCGTAATTGTCTTTAATTTCAAAATGGAGTTTAGTCACTAGCATTATTAAATAAAAAAATTAAATTAAAGCATTATTAAATTAAAGCCCACTGGGCGAAGGGTTCCGTCTATCCCATCACAATATCCGTCTCGCTTTTGCCGTTCTGGATAAAACTCATCCTCCTGAAACCCAATAGCTCCAAGCCTGGCCATTTGCTCAACTCTTCAATTTGGAAGTCTTACTACCAAATCACTCGCGCTGTAGCGATGGCTGCGAGACTCAGGTACTTTACTAGATTAAATATTTCTTTAATTATTAATTATGCAAGTATGTGTTAAATGTGTGGGTGTCCCCGGGTGTCCCGGGGTGGGATGTTGGCGGTGTCCTTGGACATCTCCAACGCCTTCAACACCCTGCCCTGGAGTTGCATTCGGGAGGCACTGCGATATCATCGGGTGCCTTCCTACCTCCGCCACATCGTTGGGACTTACCTGGCGGAGAGGTGTGTCACTTACGTGGGACGTGATGGCGGACACCGGCACTCAATGTCGTGCGGTGTTCCACAGGGTTCAGTTTTGGGCCCGCTCCTGTGGAACATCGGGTACGACTGGGTGCTGAGGGGTGAACTCCAGCCGGGCGTGGACCTGACGTGTTATGCGGACGACACGCTGGTCACGGCCCGTGGGAGTTCACACAGGGAGGCAGCGTTGCTAGCGACGGCTGCGGTCTCACAGGTGGTGAGCCGCATCCGGCGCCTCGGCCTGGAAGTGGCCCTCGACAAGTCGGAGGCCATGATGTTCCATGGTCCCCGGCGGGCGCCGCCGTCCGGATCACACATTGTGGTCGGGGGGGTCCGGATCGCTGTCGAGCCTACCATGAAGGACCTGGGATTGGTGCTCGACAGCCGTTGGGACTTCAGACCCCATTTCCGGCGGCTGGTGCCCAAGCTGATGGGCGCGGCTGGGGCGCTTTCAACGCTGCTTCCCAATCTGGGGGGGCCAAGCGCAGCCTGTAGGCGGCTGGGGATCGTGCGATCGATTGCCCTGTACGGGGCCCCGATCTGGGTGGCTGACCTGACGGCCGGTAGCATTGCTGTTCTGCGGAGACCGCAGAGAGCTATGGCCGTCAGAGTCATCAGGGGTTATCGCACGGTCTCCTACGAGGCGGCCTGTGTACTGGCCGGATCCCCGCCCTGGGACCTCGAGGCGAAAGTACTCGCGTCACTGTACCGGTGGCGCGAGGAGATGCTGGCGCAAGGCGAGCGGCCGATGCAGCGACACATGGAGCTGCGTCGGTCGCAGCTTCGCGAGGCCCTGGTGGCGGAATGGCGGGACAGGCTCTCGCGCCCAACCGCCGGCCTCGTCACTATTGAGGTGGTCCGGCCGGTACTCGAGCGTTGGCTCGGGAGGAGGCACGGCTCCCTGTCGTTTCAGGTGACGCAGGTACTCTCGGGGCATGGCTGCTTCGGGAAGTACCTGTGTCGCATAAACAGGGAGCCGGACGCCCGGTGTCACCACTGCGTCGACTGTCGGGAGGACACGGCGCTGCATACGCTGGCAGAGTGTGCCGCTTGGGAGGAGCAGCGCCGTGCCCTCATTTCTGGAGTAGGCAGTGACCTGTCGCTGCCGGCCGTCGTGACTTCGATGGTTGGCGGCGAGGAGTCCTGGGACGCGGTGGTTTCCTTCTGCGAGACAGTCATCTCGCGGAAGGAAGCTGCGGAAAGGGAGAGGGAGATCACATCCTCTCACCCAGCCCGCAGCAGACGCACCGGGCGTCGGCGGAGGGCGGACAACGCCCTCTTCCGGCCCCCCTAAATGGGTCCAGGGGCGACGGACTCGGGGGCGTCCGTCGCCCACTACACATCTGGACCCGAGGCGGCGGCGCGACGTGTTCCACGCGCGCCCCTCTTAGACGTTGCGGGGGGAGTTTAACACCTCACCCCCCCCCCCTAATGCGAGGAGGCCCGCAGCTATGGGCCAGCACCAGCCGGGGGTTACGGAAGTATAGTATGTTCCCGCGACCCCTGGCGCAGGTGTGAGATGGAACACCGGGGTGGTTTTTAGTCAGTAGGAGTCTGACAGACCCCTCCGCCTCCCCCGAGACGGAGGACATCCATGCAGGATTTTCCACCCCGCAAAAAAAAATAAAATCCCATCTGTTTTGTCACTTAAATAATCAGAAGTTTCGTAGTAAGCCTTGGCTACGCAATTTGGCTTTTATAATTCTTTTAAACTTATTCATAGACATTTCTCTGATATCACTGGGAAGTTTGTTATAGAATCAACAAGGTCATTCGTTGAATAAAGAATATTATGTGAGCATTGGAGCAGTGGAAATGTTGGTGGAAATGTTGGTGGATATGTTGGTGCATATGTTGGTGGATATGTTGGTGCATATGTTGGTGGATATGTTGGTGGATATGTTGGTGGAAGTGTTGGTGGAAATATTGGTGGAAATGTTGGTGGATAAGTTGGTGGATATGTTGGTGGATATGTTAGTGGAAGTGTTGGTGGATATTTTGGTAGATGTTGGTGGAAATGTTGGTGGATATGTTGGTGGAAATGTTGGTGGATATGTTGGTGCATATGTTGGTGGATATGTTGGTGGATATGTTAATGGATATGTTGGTGCATATGTTGGTGGATATGTTGGTGGATAGGTTGGTGGATATGTCGGTGGAAATGTTGGTGGATATGTTGGTGGAAGTGTTGGTGGATATTTTGGTAGATGTTGGTGGAAATGTTGGTGGATATGTTGGTGGAAATGTAGGTGGAACTGTTGGTGGATATGTTGGTAGAAATGTTGGTAGAAATGTTAGAAATGGCTGGGAAAGGACATAGGCTATTTTTTTATGCGACAAAGGGTTGTAAGTGGTTCAAAGGGGGATGAACAGTTGTGTAGAAGTAATATTTTATTGTAGTCTGCGTTTTGCCTATGTTTGAAGTTCTATTTTGGATGGGTACAATCGAGGATAATTTTAATATCATGCTAAATTAGTCTATTTTTTTAGTATAAGCATAAAATGTTCTATGCAGTTTCATATCTGAGCCTTAGATAATGAAGCACACTGAAGCGATTTTGTGTTATGAGTGCAATTCTTTTCGGTGCATATTTTGCGGAGTATCTAGAAAAAACATGAAATAAAGCACAAACCACCAAGCAAGTTATAATAGAACCGATAAAACCTGCCACTTATAATGCTGAAAGTATTGTATTTTCAGCATTATAAGTGGCAGCCCTACTTCTTATACTTACGAAAGAGTACTTAAACCTACAGTAATACTTACTTCAATCTCTTCGCCAAGTTTCGTTTCCAATTTTCGGGGTTCCTTTACCGGTTCCGAGCAAACTTATTGGTTACAGGCGTAGGATGACAATCCATGATTCGATTTTTAATAAAATCTTACAAGTTCTATTTCAAGATCAATAATAAATCAATAAAACACAGAGTCACAGTTGTAGGAAAAAAATAACGGACGCCATTAAACCACGTGATGGTCTTGGCGCCTCTCGATGGTCTCAGATGGCTGTGTTTGTTTTCAACCTAACAATGATGGCCGGATTTGATACTAAACAGCAATTTTAAATTGATTTTTTGACGCCATATAATCGCCTTTGACACCAAAAGAGGAAATTTAGGATCGTTATTTTAAATTTTCTGTGTGATCATATAAAAATATCATTTTTGACAGATTGCCGGCTTTGTTTCTATACGACTCATATAATTGGCGCGTGTGACACATTTTTTTTTAATATATGGAGTTTACAACAACATGACGAATGACAAGAACCCCGTAAAACAAGCAAACAATATTTTTCATAAAATGCAGCGTTTATTTTATCAAATAATTGTTTCATATCGCACCGTCATATTTTCCGCCCTAGCGAATTGTGAGTATCGGTAGCGTAACTGACTGTGAGTTGTTTATTTTGTGTAAAATTCATACCAAATATTTACATTCTATTGAATAACATAGATTTGCTCATTGGTTTACAAAGTTTCAAAGGACAGCACTCTTTAGTATATTGAACGACACAGAGTAACTTCTAAAATCTACTAATGTAAAGCTGCAGAACCATGACTGTAAGTTAATATATTTATTCGCACACAACCATCTGATCTCTAACCAAGCAGAGCTTGTACTACAGAAACCAGATAAGTGATGTATTACATATTCTACTTTTCTTTTTTAAATTCATACTAAAACAGATAATAACACCCAGAATCAGGATAAACAGACATTTTGATAAATTGACAGAACCCACGACCTGCGGCGTGAAAGGCAAGTATTCACCAGGCCCATGATTCACTCGGTTAAATAGCATTATTTTAAATTTTCGCGGCCAGATGACCACTTGCCCGCTCGCACGATACAGAGCACTTACTGTTACTAATCTCACAGTTTTTCGGGAAATCAAGAGAAACATTGCCACGAAATATTGTTTGGTGAAACTGTGGAAATGACTTAGGCTAACTGTACAAATAAAATTCTAAAGTCAATGTCTTACTATGTATTCTCTATAAATCGCCATTTGCGATTCACTATCATTACTAACAGTAGTAATGGTAAAACCAAATATAAATTTATTTATATCAAACGGATGTCATAGAAAAATGAAAGAAAAATGCCTTACTACTTAGGTACAAGGCATTTTTCATCGTACATACACAAATGTAATAATGTCCTCCCGGCCGAATTACGGCGACGGCGGCCAGTCTCAATGGAGATTAGCCAACTGCGCAGGACATATTAGAGTGCACAAGTGTGTGGGCAAACACAAGGGCACTTTCTATTTCATCACTCTAATAATCCGATGGGACGACTAGCGACACGACCGGTAACAGGTCAGGTACAGGACCGACGGCTTTATCATAAAGATGGACACGGGATATTCTTACACTGCCGTGATATAATGAATTGGTTTATTTATATATGTCAGCTTAATAAGTAACCGAGATTATATTCAATCCAACTCACCAAGGTGGAACGTGCATCATTTGAACTAAGCTTCTGGGGTCGCTATGAGTTTCACTCGCAATAAATTGATGTATGACAGAAATAATGTGATGTAGTTCATTCAACCACTAATATTAATAAGTAATTATACTTATTAAGCTTATTACATTAATATTTTTTTACTTTTATGTAATCTACTCCAACATAGAGCTAGTTTTTAAATTGTTTATTGAATGATTTTGTATAAAAAGTAAGCCTCTTTTGGTTAAACCGTTGAATTCTTCTAAATTTCACATAGAATCGCTATAATTCTCACAAGTATGAGCAGGGTAAAATGAATTTTTGGCAACTTTACCTAGACTACAGTTTGCATTGAATATGTGTCCCAGAGTGCACGCGACCTAAAGTTACCAATGGTTCTGGCGCTAAAAATGCGATGTATTAATGTTTGGAGCGACCGTCTTCTCGGTGATGTATGCTTATAAGTAAGCTATCGGCTTACTTATAAGCATATATAAATTATTAATTTGTAGATCAGATAAGTTATAGTTTTTCAAGTTCACTACATTATAATTATATAACTTTATCATTGAGCTGCGCTAAATCTATCTAATAAAAGATGCAATGTCTAGAATTTATTTAGCGTAGCTCAACAATAAAATTGAGTGACTCAGAACTTTAAGTTTGCTGACATACAGAACTTTCATCAATGACACACTTTGCATTACATATATACATATACATTAGTCACACACGCTCCTCTGATCCCAAACTAAGCAGAGCTTGTACTAAGGAATCCAGATAACTCATATACTACATTTCCTTTGTAAATACATACTTATATTGTAGATAATAATAATAATAATTATTTTTTGTACTACCTATTTATCCTGCTTAGCTTGTGTGTACAATAAAGAGTATCTATTATATTCTATAATTACGCCCAAAATCAGGAGAAACAGATATTTTTATGCACACAAATATCTGTCCTGGGTCCAACTCCAGTCCTTCGGGATGAAAGGCAAGTATCTTACCAACTACGTCAACAGGCCCGGCCTAATTACGTTTTAATAAATCTAAGATATGATAAAGATTGGCAGGAGATAAATAATGTACTGCCACGTAATAATGAGTTGGTTTATTTATAGATATGCCTATATATATGTGGCCGACATAAGCAATCGAGATCATAATCAATCAAACGCACCATCAGGGGTAATGGAGAGTTTGAACTAAGCGTCTGATATTATAAATGTTCCTATGGGACTCACTCGCAAGATACAAACTGATGTCCATTACAACGCTCATTACGGTGCTCATAGCCAGTTTTCAGAACAATTTGTATTCTGTAAACGATCGATGAGGTTAAGCATTTGGTATTGTTACGTTCAGGGTTTGGAGTTCGATCCCCAGCACCAATAAAGGTTTTTGGTGGCTTTTGTACGAAATGTTACAAAAGCCACTAAAAACCTTTCGAAAAGATTATTCTAGTTCTAAAACAAAAAAAGATAGCTAAAGAAAAGAACATATACAATTAGTAATGCAAAATGGATATTCGATGATTCTAGAAAGAAAAAATAAGCTAGTGCGAATTCAAAAATATAATTCTTGATCGGTAAGTAAATGATGGGTAAGGAAAGGGACAGAAGAATTTCAAATTAATTTGGAATGTCAGTAAAATAAAAGGAAGTTTTCGAAATGTTTGAAATTTAAACTATATAATATATAATATAAGCAGTAAATTGACAACACACGAGCAGAGTTTTAATTGTATTTTATTTGGATTGACTATAAGTTATTATAAATCTATAACCTCAATGAATCCACAGACTTCCATAAAATGCTACATCACGTGTAAAACCTCGGGGCACAGCTAGTTTAAATAGAAATATCTGCCGAAAGTGACACTTAAGCCAATATTGCAAATTACTGAAATACCCAACTAACGTTCCAGTTATGAGCTCCGAGTATACATTAGGTACTCAATAAGCGTTCGGTAACCATCACCGTCTATAAAACGTGACTTTTGCCGTTCAAAGACAAAAGCGTCCAAGTCGATGCATTTTTCACTGAAATAGATTTTGCGAGGGAAAATTGCAAATTTCTGCTGCGACTGCGAAGTACTGTCGCGGGTTTGCGGTAGTTTGATATATGTTCGATAGTTGATTACTTCTCTCAGTTTACAAGGATATTGGGATCATTTGTATGAGTTTTACGTATTTTGTTTTTGACTATGGGAAATTGAAATTGTTATATCTCCTAAAAACTATTAATGGAACAATTGATTCTCCTAAACTTCTAGCCAGATTACCATTTAATATACCAAGGCCGTCAGCAAGACATAACAATCCATCCATCTCTCTAAGCACAAATTATCGTCAAAATGCATTTTTTTCAGCGAGCGAGTAGTTATTTAAACAAGCACCATAAAATTCATGACTTTGACATTTTTAATACTACTTCAGAAGCAGTACGACGGGTGATTAGCTAAGAATTCTTTCTGAGACATCTATAAAATCCATGTAATGATATAATGAAATAATTTGCTTCTTACAAGCGAGGACCTGTAATTGGCTTTATGAGGCTTAGTAACGCCATTTATATTTTGTATGTTCAAGCTGTTGGTCTTCCTATTAAATAAATATAATTAATGAATTCAATAATTAGTACGCCTACAGGTAATGACACTAATTAGACAATATACATTTTTGGGTCCCGAGTGGGTCATTAGGATGATCCAGCACCTTGTTATGGCTGCCATCAATTGTGGGCGTTGATTATTTTCAGGATGCAAAATAACTCTATTGAATTAATTACTCTGAGTTCATTACAAATTATTATTGAAGTATTAATTCATTTAGATATATATATATATATATGTCTCATATAATATATACTATAAGGTAAGTTGATAAAACAATTAATTCTTCTTCTTAGCGTGTCGATGGCAATCTAAATTAAGTCAGCCCAGAATTCAGCTACGCGTTGAGCGTTGTCAGTAGCGCAGGACATGTTAACAAGTGTGCCATAGTTTGAGGAACGGAACCACACTTGCACTCTAGGTTGGAATTGTTTAAAAATCCCCACCTGAGCAGGTTTTCTTTGCTTCGACCAACTTGGGTCCGGAGTCTATTCAGGGACTTCCAGGTTGGCCACGGCAACTTGTGTCCAGGCGGAAGGTTTTCAGCGGGAGGGATGAATGGGATGGGTAGGCAAGCACTGGCTCGCCACAGCTACGCGTTGAGCGTTGTCAGTAGCGCAGGACATGTTAACAAGTGTGCCATAGTTTGAGGAACGGAACCACACTTGCACTCTAGGTTGGAATTGTTTAAAAATCCCCACCTGAGCAGGTTTTCTTTGCTTCGACCAACTTGGGTCCGGAGTCTATTCAGGGACTTCCAGGTTGGCCACGGCAACTTGTGTCCAGGCGGAAGGTTTTCAGCGGGAGGGACGAATGGGATGGGTAGGCAAGCACTGTCTCGCCACAGTTTGTTACACTGTTAATGTAACATTAACAGTGTAACAAACTGTGGCGAGACTCCGGACCCAAGTTGGTCGAAGCAAAGAAAACCTGCTCAGGTGGGGATTTTTAAACAATTCCAACCTAGAGTGCAAGTGTGGTTCCGTTCCTCAAACAATGGCACACTTGTTAACATGTCCTGCGCTACTGACAACGCTCAACGCGTAGCTGAATTCTGGGCTGACTTAATTTAGATTGCCATCGACACGCTAAGAAGAAGAATTAATTGTTTTATCAACTTACCTTATAGTATATATTATATGAGACATATATATATATATATATATCTAAATGAATTAATACTTCAATAATAATTTGTAATGAACTCAGAGTAATTAATTCAATAGAGTTATTTTGCATCCTGAAAATAATCAACGCCCACAATTGATGGCAGCCATAACAAGGTGCTGGATCATCCTAATGACCCACTCGGGACCCAAAAATGTATATTGTCTAATTAGTGTCATTACCTGTAGGCGTACTTATTATTGAATTCATTAATTATATTTATTTAATAGGAAGACCAACAGCTTGAACATACAAAATATAAATGGCGTTACTAAGCCTCATAAAGCCAATTACAGGTCCTCGCTTGTAAGAAGCAAATTATTTCATTATATCATTACATGGATTTTATAGATGTCTCAGAAAGAATTCTTAGCTAATCACCCGTCGTACTGCTTCTGAAGTAGTATTAAAAATGTCAAAGTCATGAATTTTATGGTGCTTGTTTAAATAACTACTCGCTCGCTGAAAAAAATGCATTTTGACGATAATTTGTGCTTAGAGAGATGGATGGATTGTTATGTCTTGCTGACGGCCTTGGTATATTAAATGGTAATCTGGCTAGAAGTTTAGGAGAATCAATTGTTCCATTAATAGTTTTTAGGAGATATAACAATTTCAATTTCCCATAGTCAAAAACAAAATACGTAAAACTCATACAAATGATCCCAATATCCTTGTAAACTGAGAGAAGTAATCAACTATCGAACATATATCAAACTACCGCAAACCCGCGACAGTACTTCGCAGTCGCAGCAGAAATTTGCAATTTTCCCTCGCAAAATCTATTTCAGTGAAAAATGCATCGACTTGGACGCTTTTGTCTTTGAACGGCAAAAGTTACGTTTTATAGACGGTGATGGTTACCGAACGCTTATTGAGTACCTAATGTATACTCGGAGCTCATAACTGGAACGTTAGTTGGGTATTTCAGTAATTTGCAATATTGGCTTAAGTGTCACTTTCGGCAGATATTTCTATTTAAACTAGCTGTGCCCCGAGGTTTTACACGTGATGTAGCATTTTATGAAAGTCTGTGGATTCATTGAGGTTATATATTTATAATAACTTATAGTCAATCCAAATAAAATACAATTAAAACTCAGCTCGTGTGTTGTCAATTTACTGCTTATATTATATAGTTTAAATTTCAAACATTTCGAAAACTTCCTTTTATTTTACTGACATTCCAAATTAATTTGAAATTCTTCTGTCCCTTTCCTTACCCATCATTTACTTACCGATCAAGAATAGTTGTGGCAAGCAGTAGGAAAAAATTGTGCTCTGTATTTTATTGTAATTTAAATTATTTTTTTCATTAATTTTAATGTGCAAATGCTAAAATATTAATATCAAAGTGACCCACCTGCCAGTTAAATAAGAAGTTTAACTTAATTTCCACAACAACACTAGATAAATTGTGACTTAGAAATGGCAGTCACAGTACAAGATTCTGTGTCCAGTTTAAGAGAGGAGTTTTATAAAAAGTGTGCCAGTGTTGAAGAACAGCTGCAAAAGGCATCATCAAGTAAGGATACAGCTACTGTTGGTACAATAGCAGCTGACTTTGGGGCTTTCAAACAGCAGTTCCTGAGAACACTTGAAATCTTGCAGAAACAGGTAGATATACTGGCTCGCAATATTGATAATCTTGAGATGAAAGGGCGACGAAAGATTCTTTTGCTACATGGAATCACCGAAAACAAGGATGAGGACGTAGTGAAGACAGTTGCGGAAGTCGTTTCTTCTCAGCTTGACATTTCCGATTTCACGGCCAAGGACATTAGACGGTGCCATCGCATGGGTCGTCATAGTGGATCCTCAAGACATCGGCCAATTTTGTGTAAATTTGAAACCATGGCACTCCGAGATAAGGCCTGGTTCTCTAAAACGAAATTGAAGGGTACGGGAGTAACCATTTCAGAGTTTCTTACAAAAACTCGGCACTCAGCGTTTGTTTTGGGCCGTGAGACATTCGGCTTGTCGAAATGCTTTTCTAAAGGTGGCCAGGTCTTCATAATTGATGAGGATAATGCACGCCACCGTGTCACTACAGTACAGGATGTGTATAACATCGCAAAAGCTTCCAAGTCATCGAGCACGGACGTCTCAAAACAACCAGAGGTCGGTAAACCTATAACGCAAAGGCCAAAAAGAGATGCGGTCGCAAAAAAGTGAAATCTTCCTGGTAAACATTATTTTCTAATTCTTTTTACGCATCCTCATGAAAACTAAACATTAATTATTTGTACATTGTTGTCATTTCACGTAAATTGTCAGTGACTATATAATGTTATGTCATTTCATCTATTCTTTTGTTGCATTTTCTTTGTCTATGAACGCATGCAATGGGGTGAATGGAAACAGTAATTATTTATTTATTTTTGCTGATGGATGATTACTGCGTAATATTCTACGTAATGTGGTCATACTTTTATTGGCAACGTAATAAATTCATAACAAATTATATAAGTCTCTCTTAGCATTGTATAATATTGTTAAAATTCTTGTTATTTGCTCTTTTCTTTGCTTTTTTGTTGTTAGTTTTAGTAAAATCGGGTTAATAGTTTCTATTTACCTTGTTGATTAGTATTTATTATTTTTAATATTTATAATTTGCCTGTTAATTTATTTATTGTTATTCCTTGACACTGGCAGGTGGATATTTTATTTTGATATTTTTTTTTGGAGAAAATTGATAAAATTATAGTTTTACTGTTAAAACTTTTTAAATTAAATATATGTTGGAGTCTGATTACGAAAGCGATACTGATAGTTTTTTTTCAGCAGATAGTGATGCTAGCTTCGTTTCAATTCCATCTCTTGGTGAGACTCTTGTGTCTCATTTTTCTGATGTTCCTAAGAATTTCAATGTTGTCCACATAAATGCCTAAAGCATTCCGGCACACTTTCCCGATTTGCTGGCAAACTTTGACTGTAAGAATATCCATGCTATTTTAATATCGGAATCGTGGTTAAAACCATGCCTCCCATCTGTGGCGTATACTTTACCAGGCTATAGTCTTATACGCAATGACCGTGTGGTTGGGGCTGGTGGTGGCGTAGCAATATATCTACGCAATTTCATAAATTTTAAAATAGTCGATGTGTCACCGCAACCGCCTCTGCCAAACGCCGGTGAACACCTTTTTATTGAGGTTGAACTGCACCACACGAGGTTATTACTTGGTGTTTACTATTGCCCATCTCTCCGCATCAATTACTTCTCTTCTCTTGAAACACTTCTTATTAATCTTACTCCGTCTTACAGTCATACTATTCTAATGGGTGATTTTAATACCTGCCTTCTCAAAAAGGACTCCCGTGCTTCTACTCTTTTGTCAGTTTTTGAATCTATTAATCTTTGCTGTCTCCCACTAAGTGCAACTCACCATTTTCCTAACTCTGTTCCATCATTACTTGATCTCATTTTCATTTCATCTAGTGATCATGTCGCTAAGCATGGCCAATGCCCAGCTGATGCGTTTTCGTACCATGATCTAATTTTTACTTCTTATGAAGTTCGCCCTCCCAAAGCTAAGTCGAAATATCTTCTACAGCGCAATTTTAGTGGTATCAATGTTGAAAATCTTTTAGAATCGGCTCGTAGTATTGATTGGAGTTCAGTGTTTGAAACTAACATCATTGATGATAAGGTTACAATCTTCAATAACAAGCTCATTCAACTCTACGACATACATGCCCCTATACGAACAATAAAAATAAAACATCTTCCAGCGCCGTGGTTGACCGACAACATCAGAAAGATCATGGCTCGAAAGGTTGTGGCAAAGCAGAGATTTAAGTGCAAACCAACGGCAATTAATCGGGAAAAATATATGGAGATTCGGAATAACTGCAACAAGATGTGTAGGAGCGCCCAACGCCAAAATATCCACAAATCCGTTGAGAACGGTGAACCAGCTAAAATCTGGAAATTTCTAAGATCACTAGGGGTTGGAAAGTGCCAAAATACACTTCCTACAACTTTGGATATTCACGCGCTTAATGCACATTTTTCCTCTTCAGCTGCATGTAACAGAACAGCTAAAGCAAACACTTTGACACATCTTTCAACACTTCCAACTCCTGATCATTCACCTTTTCTTTTTAATCAATTCACTACTTGTGATGTTAAGAAAAGCATTCTGTCTATAGCATCTAATGCTGTCGGTAGTGACAATGTCAGCCGTAATATGATCATTCCTATCCTTGATGAAATCCTTCACGTCATATGTCACATTCTTAACCATTCTTTGTCCAGTGGATGCTTTCCTTCCTCATGGAAGGAAGCCCAGATTACTCCTATACCCAAAACCAAAAATCCTACCTCTTTTGCTGATTACCGTCCTATATCCATCCTCCCATTCCTCTCCAAAGTCCTTGAACGCCTGGTCCATGAACAGCTTCATTCCTTTGTTTGCAAAAATAGTCTCCTAAATCCAATGCAATCCGGTTTTCGTCCTAGTCATAGTACTGTCACAGCCCTGGTCACTATTACGGAAGACATTAGGAGTGCTATGGAGAATGGAAATCTTACAGTTCTTCTCCTATTAGATTTTAGTAATGCATTTAATACTGTGGATTTCGACATTCTTCTTGGCATTCTGGCCACTCTGAACATATCTCCAATAGTGATTGATTGGTTTCGCACCTACCTGTTTCGTCGCCGGCAACGAGTCCGTATTGATGACTCTTTGTCTTCGTGGTGCAACACACTAGCCGGTGTACCGCAGGGTGGCGTTTTATCTCCATTGCTTTTTGCTATTTTTATTAATTCAATTTCAAATAACCTTTCTTCCTCCTATCATCTTTATGCAGACGATCTCCAAATATATTACTACTCTCCACCTGCAAACCTGCCAGATGCTATCAGAATAATCAACTCTGATTTATCTCGCATTGGGGAATGGAGTCATAACTTTGGTCTGAAGATTAATCCGTCAAAGACGCAAGCTGTTATCATCGGCAGCTCTCGAATGGTGACTAGGATAGACATGTCCCAAATTCCCCAAATTACATTTGAAGGTACTGTTATCCCGTATAAAGATACTGTTAAGAATTTGGGGATAGTAATAGATAGTACTTTATCCTGGGGCCCACAACTGAAGACGGTTAGCCGAAGGTTATTTGCGTCAGCAGGCTCACTTAGGCGTCTACGCAACTTTCTCCCTATTACCACTAAAATTGCGCTTGCTCAATCGCTTCTCCTACCAATCCTCGACTACGCTGATGTCAGCTATCTTAATCTTACTGAAGAGCAACTCGATAAGCTTGAGCGACTTCAAAACTTTTGTATAAGATTCATATTTGGTCTTCGCAAATATGATCATGTATCCTCCTTTCGTACTAAGCTCAAGTGGTTGCCAATTCGCCTTCGCCGGAATGCTCATATTCTTTCTTTGCTTTATAACATTCTCTTTAACCCTGCTACTCCTACATATCTTAAAGAACGCTTCGAGTTCCTTTGTGACACACATTTGCGATCCTTAAGATCATCAGAAAATTTAAAACTACATATCCCAGAGCACAAATCCATTTTTATGGGAAAATCGTTTAGTGTGCAGGCAGTTCGACTATGGAATGCCTTGCCTGTCGAAATTAAAAGTGCCCAGACAATATCAACTTTTAAAAAGCTGGTCAGAGAACACTATTTGTCTGTATAATTTATGGTACTACGTTAAATAAAGTATTTTTCTTATTTAGTTATTTAATTATGTTTATTTCACATTTCCATCTTTTTAACAGTAAATTTATTAAATCTTTTT
Source organism: Pseudoips prasinana (assembly GCA_951640165.1). NCBI lineage: Eukaryota > Metazoa > Arthropoda > Insecta > Lepidoptera > Nolidae > Pseudoips > Pseudoips prasinana. The sequence continues at coordinate 23,191,896 of OX621240.1, forward strand.
TTTTAATTTATTTTATGGATATACCACAATTTTGGTGTATGTCTTGTTGCACACCTACTGCTATTAGTTATTGTTCAGCTCCTATCCATCCTAAGGTTATCTGGAAGAGATCGCTTTATGCGATAAGACCGCCCTTTGTACAACTTGTTTATGTAATATCCTATAAAAATATGTATTCTTATGGTGTACAATAAAGAGTATTCTATTCTATTCTATTCTATATTTTTGAATTCGCACTAGCTTATTTTTTCTTTCTAGAATCATCGAATATCCATTTTGCATTACTAATTGTATATGTTCTTTTCTTTAGCTATCTTTTTTTGTTTTAGAACTAGAATAATCTTTTCGAAAGGTTTTTGGTGGCTTTTGTAACATTTCGTACAAAAGCCACCAAAAACCTTTATTGGTGCTGGGGATCGAACTCCAAACCCTGAACGTAACAATACCAAATGCTTAACCTCATCGATCGTTTACAGAATACAAATTGTTCTGAAAACTGGCTATACTACTATGCTACTGAAATACCCAACTAACGTTCCAGTTATGAGCTCCGAGTATACATTAGGTACTCAATAAGCGTTCGGTAACCATCACCGTCTATAAAACGTGACTTTTGCCGTTCAAAGACAAAAGCGTCCAAGTCGATGCATTTTTCACTGAAATAGATTTTGCGAGGGAAAATTGCAAATTTCTGCTGCGACTGCGAAGTACTGTCGCGGGTTTGCGGTAGTTTGATATATGTTCGATAGTTGATTACTTCTCTCAGTTTACAAGGATATTGGGATCATTTGTATGAGTTTTACGTATTTTGTTTTTGACTATGGGAAATTGAAATTGTTATATCTCCTAAAAACTATTAATGGAACAATTGATTCTCCTAAACTTCTAGCCAGATTACCATTTAATATACCAAGGCCGTCAGCAAGACATAACAATCCATCCATCTCTCTAAGCACAAATTATCGTCAAAATGCATTTTTTTCAGCGAGCGAGTAGTTATTTAAACAAGCACCATAAAATTCATGACTTTGACATTTTTAATACTACTTCAGAAGCAGTACGACGGGTGATTAGCTAAGAATTCTTTCTGAGACATCTATAAAATCCATGTAATGATATAATGAAATAATTTGCTTCTTACAAGCGAGGACCTGTAATTGGCTTTATGAGGCTTAGTAACGCCATTTATATTTTGTATGTTCAAGCTGTTGGTCTTCCTATTAAATAAATATAATTAATGAATTCAATAATTAGTACGCCTACAGGTAATGACACTAATTAGACAATATACATTTTTTGGTCCCGAGTGGGTCATTAGGATGATCCAGCACCTTGTTATGGCTGCCATCAATTGTGGGCGTTGATTATTTTCAAGATGCAAAATAACTCTATTGAATTAATTACTCTGAGTTCATTACAAATTATTATTGAAGTATTAATTCATTTAGATATATATATATATATGTCTCATATAATATATACTATAAGGTAAGTTGATAAAACAATTAATTCTTCTTCTTAGCGTGTCGATGGCAATCTAAATTAAGTCAGCCCAGAATTCAGCTACGCGTTGAGCGTTGTCAGTAGCGCAGGACATGTTAACAAGTGTGCCATAGTTTGAGGAACGGAACCACACTTGCACTCTAGGTTGGAATTGTTTAAAAATCCCCACCTGAGCAGGTTTTCTTTGCTTCGACCAACTTGGGTCCGGAGTCTATTCAGGGACTTCCAGGTTGGCCACGGCAACTTGTGTCCAGGCGGAAGGTTTTCAGCGGGAGGGACGAATGGGATGGGTAGGCAAGCACTGTCTCGCCACAGTTTGTTACACTGTTAATGTAACATTAACAGTGTAACAATTAATGTTACTCTGTTAGACCTTATTATTTGTATCATCTTCACCTATTGATAACATTACTTGTTTCATACACTCATATATACACACACGCACACACACACGTAAACATATTCAGAATAAAGCAACAGTTTCTTATTTCATTTTTGTTTCATTTAGTTTTAATTAGATGGATTATTAGATTTTCACCTACTAATACAGGCATCGCATGTTAAAGGGAAGGATCCAATCAGTCACCGTAGCCTAGTTAGTAGTGCTCCTGCCTTCGAAGCTGGTGGTCCTGGGTTCAAATCCCGGTAAGTGCAAATATTTGTGTGATGAGCACGAATATTTGTTTCTGAGTCATGTATGTTTTCTATGTATATAAGTATTTATTTATATATAAGTATGTATATCGTGGCCTGGTACCCATAGTACAAGCTTTGCTTAGTTTGGGGCTAGGATGATCTGTGTGACATCGTCCCTAGATATTATATCACATGTTTATTAGCACTATTATTTACAATATATTATATAAGGGTATTTTAATACGAATACAACTTATAAAATATATGGGCTACTTGGAGAGAAATTTCCGCACAATCCTGGCATTCGCCAGCAGAACCGCCTTCTGGATGTAACTCTCCAGCCAGATATCAAGCCCTAAACTTGCAAGGTTGATTTTCAGGGATTTAGGAATAACTTCATTTGTGGATATAACAATAGATATGATCGCAGGTCTTTCGGTTCTCCAAATTTTCGCATATTCAAAACTCAGATCACGGTATTTTGATTTTTTTTCTTTTTCTGCGTTAGATATGTTTTCATCATACGGTATTGTTATATCCACAAAGGATGTCTTTTTCGTTTGTTTGTCAATGACGACAATATCGGGTCGATGTTATTATTATTATTAATGACTAGCTGTGCCCCGCGGTGTTACCCGCGTTAAATTTTATAAATTTTCTTTACTATAAACCTCACGGAGCCCGAGACCTTTCCAACGAATGCAAAACCGTGGAAATCGGTTCGTGCGTTCTGGAGATATAGCATCAGGAAGGAAAACCCGACTTATTTTTATACAGTAGAGATGATCGCTTTTTTGTTGTAAAACAATTATAAGTATTTTTTTTCTTTCATACTTATTGAGACCATTTATCAAAACAATTCATATTCATTCATATTCATATTCATTTATTTGCATACCATACTGTGAGTGAAGGTGTTGACAATAGGCTTAAAGCTTAGGTACAGTTATGGACCCTGTAAGGGCACAGCAACATAAGTTTTAGAGTATTTACATTCAATTAAACATTAAAATTACATAAAGGCATCTAAAATATAATAACTTATACCTATTTAATATATTTAGATTATAATTAAAATTTATACAATATTAATGTCTGGGGTCACTTCATAATATAATATATATAACTTATAATAATTGAGATAATAAATACTGTTGGATTATATACCTTATACTAATACAGTCCACTCATTAATAGATTAGTGTGTAAATGTCCGCATGTTCGTCAATTATACTTAGCAGTGTTATAATAGATATTCAAAACAGTAGCAAAATAAATGTGATCGAAGACACACGCTTGTTTAATTATCCAGTCGCCAAAGCATTCGAAATCCAACCTTAACACCTACTACATAGTGGTTCAATCGATCCGGATAAAACTTTTTACCTGTGCGTTGAATAGTCGACCCGTCCGTGGAGAACAATAGGCGACTGCATTCCATAAGAGATAAGGATTCATCGAGTGAAGACTTTTGCACAAATAAAGCAATTAGTGATTTTATGTTTTAAACGCTGTTTATTATCATTCGTAAATGTACTGATTTTACGAAACATCACGCCGTATTACAACGAGGCTGCCAGCAGAGATCGACACATAGTGCTTGGAAGATATAATTACGCCCTAGTACATTGTGGTTGTAAGCAGAGGTGATCTACGCTGCGATTCACACATATCATCACGCCGAACATCGAAGTCGATAGCAGTGGTGTACAAGTTTAATAAATATCATCACGCCGTGAAAAGCAAACGGGTTTGGCAGACATTTCTCAGTAAGTGAATTTATTGTAATTCTTATGAGAAATAAAGTACTTCTTAATCTAATCTAAAAAATATTGAAGATAATTATAGTGAAAAATGACTACGACACCTGAACAAGTGCTTTGTATTTTGGAAGATACGGCCGAGTTATTAAAGAAGACTCAAATCAATTTAAAAAAATGTCCGAAACAGCGGCTTACTAAGGGTTACATACAGTCACGAATGCAGTGCATTGAGGAATATTGGAAAACTTTTAACAGTGCTCATCAAGAATTAACCAAGATAACGCCACGGGATCAGAGAAACCTGTTACAGTATTTTCTTAACGAAGAGTATTTCATATACGAAGATCTTTATTTGTGTATTATGGGTGAATTGCGAGATATGATAAGTAAATTGAATGAGAAACCGAACATAGTACAATCAATCCAGCAACGTTGAACATACCCAACATACAGAAGTGAAATTACCAAGAATAACAATCCCGATATTTTCCGGTATTTATGATGAATGGCCTACCTTTAACGATTTGTATGTGTCGCTAGTACATGACAATAAATCACTTAGCAACGTGCAAAAGTTGCACTATTTAAAAACAAGCATCAGCGGAGAAGCTTCTACGTTACTCAAACATGTAGCTGTGACTGATAGTAACTATGTTAAGGCTTGGGATACACTAAAAAACCGTTATGGAAATAAACGAATAATAGTCAACTCATTGCTAAAAAGACTGTTTTCTCAGAGAAAATGTAACTCACAATCTGCCAGTCAACTCAAGTCACTTTTGGACGTCACCACTGAGGTTCTTAATAGCTTGCAAAATTTGGATGTCTCTACAAGCTCCTGGGATCCAGTAATAATATTTCTGATCGTTCAGAAATTGGACCCGGAGTCACATAAAGACTGGGAAGAGTTTGCGTACAATGAAAGGCCAAACGAATTACCAAAGTGGGAAGATTTAAACAAATTTTTGGAAAGCAAATTTCGTACTTTGGAGTTGGTCGCACCTACAACTACTTCAAGCATGCGTGAGAAAACTAAAGAACGTATATTTCATGTATCAACCCCATCTGAAAACACTTGTATAATGTGTAAAGAAAACCATACTATTAGTCACTGCAATGTATTTTCGAAGTTGCAACCTGTTGAACGTAGCGAATACGTAAAGAATCACAAGTTGTGTTTTAACTGTTTGGCATCAGGACATGCGGTTTTCAAATGCCGAGTTCCACTGTCCTGTCGAATCTGCAATAGGCGTCATCATACGCTTCTTCATCTAACAAATAAAAGGGATACCACGGCTTTATTGGGTTCTATGCAACCGGCGGTATCAACTCAAGCAAATGAGGAAGAAAAGGTGCAAGTTAATACAATGATCGCGTCATACTACAATGCCAAACAGCACATGGGTCTATTAGCTACAGCAATGGTGACAGTACGGAACAAAGAAGGACACGCCATTGTACTCAAGGCACTAATAGACTCAGGATCACAGGCATGTTTTATCAGTGAAAAGGCTGCTCAAATTCTTAAGCTTAAGAAACAATTTACGAATAAAATAGTCACAGGAATGGAAGCTATGAAAATTGTTGTCAAGCAAGAAGTACAAGTTGAAGTTTTATCACTATGGGAACCTAATTTCAGTTTACCTATACAAGCCTATGTGATGTCCAAGCGCTTGACAACTCAATTTCCTGCAGAGACATGGTCAGAAACAAAATGGCCACACCTAACTGATCTAGAGTTAGCGGACCCTGAATATTTTGTATCAGGTCAAATTGATCTTCTTTTAGATGTCAAGGGATACGCACAGATACTGCAGGAAGGTTTAATCAAAGGTCCACCGGGGTCACCAATTGCACAAAGAACCAACCTCGGCTGGATTGTATTTGGAGAAATAAATATTAAGACAGACAAAAAGGAAAAATGTTTCATGGCAATAAATGAAGAAGTAGACGTGAGAGAACTACTGAAGACAATGTGGGAGATAGATAATAATACGAAAAGACAACATACGAAAGAAGAGAAATTATGCGAAGAGTTTTATGAGAAAACACACACTAGAAACAAAGAAGGTCGTTATATAGTCAAGTTACCTTTTAAAACAGATGAGCCAAAATCACCAGAAGGTAAAACAAGAGAAATTGCATTAAATACATTTTTACAACTAGAGAGAAAATTAAATAGAAACCCTCAACTAAAGGAAGAATACATAAAAGTTATAGAAGATTACAAAAGCTTAAAACATATAGAAGAAATACCACCACATGAAATGAAAACGAAGAAAGCGGTGTACCTACCGCACCATGCCGTAGTCCGTAATGAAAAGGAAACCACGAAGACTCGCGTCGTTTTCGATGCATCATGTAAAGGTTGCAACGGAGTTTCACTCAATGACGAGCTTCTGACAGGCCCTGTATTGCAAGACGATTTGCGTAGCTTGATTATAAGATGGCGCATGCATGCTGTATGTTACGTTTCCGATATCCAAAAAATGTACAGAATGATACTGGTGGCGAAAGAAGATACCGATTACCAAAGAATATTATGGCGAGATAATACTTTAGATAGCATTCAAGATCTAAGGCTTCTAACAGTAACATTTGGTACGGCATCTGCGCCATACTTGGCAATAAAAACTCTGATTCAATCAGCCAATGATGAAAGCGAAAACTATCCTAATGCGGCAAGAGTACTACGCGAAGATCTGTACGTCGATGACGTCATGTCTGGAGGGGATACCGTAAGCGAGGCTATCAAAACTAGCAGAGAATTGAAAGCTTTGCTAGGTCGAGGTGGCTTTGAACTTAAGAAATGGTCTTCAAATAGTGCAGATTTTATGAAAACGATTCATCCAGATGATAGAACTGCAAATGCACATTTAGATTTAAATATCGATGGTACAATAAAAGCTTTAGGGGTGCAATGGAATTTCGGTAATGATCGGTTTGAATACAGTTTAAAATTATCTCCACTTGACAATGTTATCACAAAAAGAAAAATTCTGTCTGACATACAAAAACTGTACGATCCACTCGGTTGGATAGCACCATGCATGGTCCAGGCAAAAATGTTGATTCAGAAGCTCTGGCAAACCTAACTTGGCTGGGATGAAGAAATTGGTACAAATCTAAAGGCGGAATGGAAAACCATACGTGATGATCTTGAGAATGTCAATAAGATATATGTGGCTCGTTGGATGGGTACTCAAAGCGGTAAGAAACACTGTATAGAATTACATGGCTTCTGTGATGCTTCTCTAAGAGCATACGCAGCAGTGGTATACTGTCGGGTACATGACCAAGAAGATGGCGATAATATAATAAACATATCATTGATAGCGGCAAGAACGCGCGTAGCTCCGTTAAAAACTGTGTCATTGCCGAGACTTGAGTTATGTGGAGCTGTATTGTTATCAAAGCTCCTGAAGCAAATCGCCACGGCAATGAGAATTCCAACTACTCGTATTTTTGCTTGGACGGATTCGTCAATAGTTATTTCGTGGATAAACGGAGAACCAAGTAGATGGAAAACGTTTGTCGCAAACCGAACAGTTGAAATTACAGGAAATATTCCAAAGGATAAATGGTATCATGTTGCATCCGATGAGAATCCATCCGATATAGCTTCAAGAGGAGCATTCGTTTCAGAGTTAAATAACAGTAATTTATGGTGGAAAGGGCCAGACTGGCTATCGAGAAAAGAGATCAATTATACAACACCAGAAATTATGTCTACAGACATAGAACAAAAAATAACTATACAAACACTGACAACTAATATACTACAAGAAGAACACAAAAGCCTTACGACACAATTTGAACAGTTTAATTCATTAAAAGAACTAGTAAGAAGCATAACATATTGTACAAGATTTTTAAAACAAAAGACGTTTAAAGAAACCATAGATACACCGTTCACTACTCAGGAGTTACAGAAGTCACTAGGAATTTGCATAAGGAAGGTTCAACATGTAGAATTTGCAGAAGAAATAGAGTCAATAAAGGTAAATAAGCAAGTTAAAAGGACTAGTACTTTGAAGAGTTTAGATCCCTATCTGGATGAAGAAGATATTCTGAGGGTGGGAGGACGACTGAGACATTCGAACTTGACAGACGAAAGTAAACATCCCATTATTTTGGGACACAAAAACAGTCTCATACCCTTGATTATTGCCGACGCACACATGATAACGCTACATGGTGGAATACAATTAATGTTGTGTTACCTTAGATCCAAATACTGGATAATTCGCGCCAAGGCTCTAGTCAGAAAACATGTACATCGATGTCTAGTATGTGCCAAACATAACGCTACCACTAGGACACAAATAATGGGCGATTTACCAAAACATCGAGTAACTCCAGCTCGTCCATTTTTACACTCGGGCGTTGATTTTGCTGGACCAATACTAATGCTCAAAAGCAAAGGTAGAGGAGGCAAGACGCAGAAGGCGTACATGTGCATATTCGTATGCATGGCTACTAAGGCTATACATCTCGAGTTAGTAGGTGATCTAACGGGGGAAGCATTTATTGGCGCATTCAAACGATTTTGTTCACGACGAGGGAAGTGTGCACATTTGTGGAGCGATCAGGGTAGAAACTTCGTTGGCGCAAATAAAGAATTGGTAGCTCTGTGGAAAGAAGCATGTCTGGAATTCTCTGGAGAAATAGCTAAATCCCTTGCTTCTGATGGAACTCAGTGGCACTTTATTCCTCCCTATAGTCCAAATTTTGGAGGATTGTGGGAAGCAGGGGTGCGGTCAATAAAATATCACCTGAAACGCATACTGAATAAAAATTTGACCTTCGAGGAGATGACTACAGTACTCTGCGAAATAGAAGCGTGTCTAAATTCCAGACCCCTGTGCCCAAGAAATGACCTTGATAATGAGAGTATTGAACCACTAACACCAGGTCATTTTCTGATTGGTGAAGCTCCTATAGCCATACCAAGTCCAAGTTTAAAAAATGTGAAGATGCATACCCTATCACGTTGGCAACATACACGCAAATTAGTGAACGATTTTTGGTCCCGATGGCAAGAAGAATATTTATCCAGGTTGCAACAGCGTCCGAAATGGCTAAGACGAGAGGAAGAGTTTGAGGTAGGCAATATTGTGTTAATTAAGCAAGAGAACCTTCCTCCCGGAAAATGGCTGCTAGGTCGAATAGTAGCCAAGCACCCAGGCCCAGACGGCTACACTAGAGTATACAGCGTTAAAAGTGGCGATAGTATAACCAAGAGAACTGTTACTAAGTTATGCTCACTACCGATCAATTGTGATAGCGAAGAATAGTTTATACTATATAATATGTTTGTGTTTGATTAATTGCAATGTTAATTATATGTTATTTGATGTTTAAAAGGACTGGTGTGGTCCTTTGGTGGGCGGCATGTTGGATTATATACCTTATACTAATACAGTCCACTCATTAATAGATTAGTGTGTAAATGTCCGCATGTTCGTCAATTATACTTAGCAGTGTTATAATAGATATTCAAAACAGTAGCAAAATAAATGTGATCGAAGACACACGCTTGTTTAATTATCCAGTCGCCAAAGCATTCGAAATCCAACCTTAACACCTACTACAAATACCATTGTTTATTTAAAATGCGTGGATGTCAAATTCGTTAATAAACTATTCGTTAATATAATATTTGCGATTTATCCAATGCAATGCCCCCAAGATACCATAACCTTTCCTATAAAAGTCATTATTTCGCGTATTAATGGTAAACCAAAGAATAAACATATTATTATGTTGATAGGACTCATCATTAGCCCGAAAAATGCGTGACGTCACAAGAACCATTCTTGATTTAAATTAGTCAATTTTATCTTTCTATCTATCTACCTATGCAAAGCCGGGGTGGGTTGCTAGTTTTATAGAAGTACATAAGTCTTCTAATCTGAACTTGTGAACTATGAGCAAAAACAGGATTAGTTGAAATAGCTAGAACAGATTGCCTTGATATCTAACTAATCTTGTTCTAACGAGAATTAACGCTAGAACGAATTTTCTATTTTCTCATCGACGTAAACAGCTAGCTTTGTGTACGTAGTATGTTTATTTTTCAACTTAACTGCCTCGTTGGTCTAGCGGTAGGGTGTTCACCCGCAGAGAACGAGGTCCTGGGTTCAAATCTCGGGTCGGGCCGAAAAGTGATTTTGTGGCATTTCTGTAAATAGATAAATTTCTCAGCATCAGCCCGAAGTCTGGGAGCTGCCGGTAATATACCTCCGTGCCGTCGGTCCTGTACCTGACCTCTTTTCGATCGTGTCGCTAGGCGTCCAATCGGGTCCTGAGAGTGATGAAATAGAAAGTGCTCTCGTCTTTGCGCACACACTTGTGTACTATAATATGTCCCGCGCAGATGGCTATTCTCTATTGAGACTGGCCGCCGTGGCCGGAATGCGGCTAGGAGGACATTATTTTTCCAAGGCAAGAATAGTCAGTGGTGTACACACACCTACAAAAAACATAATCACATCAAAAATTCTACGAACTACGTCAACATATAGCTAATAATGGAATGAATTACATTAATTCCAAGGTAACAGTTCCCGATAATCACGCGTTGAACCATGAAACGCGTTTAATCGCAATTTCAACTCAATTCATTTGCAGTGAGTGCTCAGTAAAGTTCAATGTTGTATAAATGAATGCGAACATGAGTCTATAAAGAGGTATGGTTTCACAAAGAGGAATTTCTCGGTCCGCATTAGCGGCGTTTCTCTGAAGCTTCGAATAAATGTGCGCAATTTGCGCGGGCGTTTATCACCTAAAGAAAAGTTCTAGTGACATCCGTAACTGCTGTAATTCAGCGCCCAAATTCGAGGGTTAATCACGTTGGTCATACATCAACGCTTTATATAATACGTTCAACTTTCTTTGGGATTTCGTTCACATCCACCCGTTTCCTATTGTTTCTGTTTTTATTATGCTTGATGACATTATTTAGAACACTCCTTCTGGATCTTCTAAATAATAAACTCCTTCGGGTACGGTAAACGGTGTGATATAATTGATAACATTGGATATCGGTTATATCAGATCGCATATCGTATTTTACGTTTACGATATAATACTTATTTGGACACGCTACGGGTACACACTGCACGGTAGAGTATAAAATGTTGATGATAAAAATATGATATTTTTACTTCACAAAAAAGAATATATATATATATATATATATATATATATATATATATATATATATATATATATATATATATATATATATATATATATATATATATATATATATATATATATATATATATATATATATATAATGACGAATAAAACAATCTATTGTCTTTATTGGCCTTTTATTCAGTATCGGAGTTGACAAATTCTAATAATAATTAATGTTGTATGTTATGTATGTTAATTTTATTGCAAAAGTTCTGTGTGTTGTAGATTATTGTGTTTTATATTATTTATTGTTATTTTATTATTTAATATTATTGATTGTTAATAATATTAAAGCTGCAAGTTATAAGTACTTTGTATTTCGAATACAGTTTAGGTATATTGTTAACGAATTAATAAATGAAATAAAATGTAAATTTGTATTTTTAGTAGGTAGTATCTATTCTACATATAATAAAATCGTAAGAAAGTCAAAACTGTATATTGAGTATTTTTTTAAAAGGCTACTTGAGCCGTGATGTACAATCGATATCGAAGCCAAAAATATAGTTTTTAGAATTTTTGTCTGTGTGTCTGTTTATCTGTATGTCCGGGCTAAACTCAAAAAGAACTGCATGGATTTACTTCAAATTTTGCATGAATATTACTAAGGTCGGGTCAACATATAGGCTAAATCTTATCACGCTATCACTTAAGGGGAAGGAGCTTTGATAATTTATAAAATTTATCGCGGGTAAAACCGCGGGGCACAGCTAGTTGAACAATAAAAATGTTTCTTTGTTACTTCGCTATCAATTAATTCAAAATACTTGATAAATTAATGGTAAAGTCTAGAGAAATACGTTATTTAAATTTGATAACTGAGCGTTCAAGTAAAAGTTACGTCTTAGCTCACAAAACTTAGTATACAGCCTACATTATTGAAACAAAGTACTTACGTTGTTTAGACTTTAGTACGTTGTTGTTACTAGCTTAAACTCCATTCGATTGTTAGAGAAGTAATTCAAGAAGGCTTTTGTTATTAAGAGTATAATGCAGATCATTCAAACTGTATCATGTTGTCGTTTTTAGCCCCAACTAGAAGATAACAACAATAGAGGAACAGAAGCCAGCACATTCAGCTACCCCAAACTGTCAAGTTTCTTTTATCGATTTTCAACTTTATCACATAGGTATAAGATTCACTTTCAATTGGGGAAATTAGACAGATTGGGGTAGCTTGATGTGCTGGCGTCTGTACAATAACAAACTACACAAAATATCTATATATATAAAAGAAAGTCGTGTTTGTTACAACACTTATAACTCGAGAACGGCTGGACCGATTGCCATGGTTTTTGATTTGTTGGATTTGTTTCCGTCCCGAATAGCAGAATACAAAGAATATAAAAACAATGGAAACTCGATATTTGTAATGAATACTTAATCATTTCAATATATGCTGATTTGTTTATTACATGTCAAACATTTGTTGTCCAATCCTGTCAAATAGTGTAACAACAATTCTTTTTTGGAGCTTATGGCCTGGTTGCTGAGACCTTTAAGCCACAACTTTATTTTTTTCTGAAGGCATCATGTGTGCGTTCAGAAATTTATTTATTAATTATTTAATTTAATTCCCGAAAATAATACCTAAGATTTATTCAACAGTAAAAACATAAAATCATCGGAAAGGAACGGAATTTAGGGAATAAAAAATCTGTTGGTAAAGGTTATAAGATTAAGGAAAAAAAATCTACAGGTTTACAAAAGAGGAAATGTCTTTTTATAGGTTGTCTATGATTTTTCTTGATAAGCTATTCATACGTAGTGGTTATATACTCTTTGAGCTATTGTCTATGTCTCGAAAGTTCAGGCACTGTTATTATATTTGGTGGTTTTATGCGAGTGCACATTTTAATAACAATGCCGCGTCCTAGAAGATCTAATCTTTCCCAGCGAAGCCGTAATGCAATTAGGCAACGGAATATCGCGAGTCAATTATCTGATGGAGAACGAGAAATTGCACGAGAACAGCGCCGCGTTAGTATGGAGCAAAGAAGGGCCTTAATTCGTGCTTCTCAAACACAAGAGCAAAGAGAGGCAGCCCGTGAAACGGCTAGGTTAGAAACGAGAAATCGTCGAGCTTATCGTACAGATGAACAGAGGAATAATCTTCGCAGTGCAAGAAGAAATGGTTCAAGTATTGATTTGAATCGAGCAGCGTTTCTGTATGATTGTACCATCGACTACAGCTTGCATCGTTTAGTTTGCATTGGTCCAATGGACGTTGTTTGCCAGCATTGTGGAGCATTGAAGTTTGCTGGTGAAACGCCTGGTTTGTGCTGCCTTAGTGGTAAAGTGAAATTGCCATTATTGGTCCCGCCACCAGAGCCATAACTTGTGCTCCCTGCTTTATGGCGAAACACTAGAATCACGACATTTTCTAGCGAACACTCAAAAATACAATGTCTGTTTCCAAATGACTTCATTTGGGGCGGAAATTATCGAAGAACACGGATATAATCCGACATTTAAGGTAATTTACGTTAAAAACTTAATTCTCTATCATTGTAAAAAAAATATGGAATGTAGTTCGTTAGATTTCTGTATTTGTCTCTGAAATAAAAATGGCATGTTATTATTTGAAAAAAAAATTGTTTGTAAATCTAACTATAACTATGGTTTTGACTTTACAGATTCAAGGCCAGATTTGCCATCGCATTGGATCATTGCAACCTATAGAAGATGCACAGCATAAATTCTTGCAAATATACTTCATGAGCAATATGGAAGAACAACTTGACCGGCGTCAAGGGATCAACACAGCTACGAAAAGAGCAATTCTCCAAGATCTGCAGCAAATGCTTCATGAACATCATGCATTGATCAGGCTGTTCAAGACTGCTTTAGAGCGCATGCCATGCAAGTGATGACTATAAAGTTGTGATCAGAGCAGATAAAAGACCAGCTGTAACACATGAACGCACATTTAATGCTCCAACCATCGATGAAGTGGCAATCCTAATTGTTGGTGAAAACTTGGAAACACGTGATATTGTACTTACACGACGCAATACTGGGCAACTACAAAGAATATATGAAACACACCGTTCATATGACGCGTTACAATACCCGCTGATGTTTTGGCAAGGAGACGATGGATATCACTTTAATATCAAAATGATTAATCCATTGAATGGTAAGATCAATATTGTTGTTTTCATTTTAACTTGATATACATTTTATTCTGTTTGCTTTTAGTACTCAAAAAAAGTTGTGATTTCTAATTTGGTAGAGAGTAGCTGTAAGAGTCGTTAACCTATTACGGGTTCTAAAATACAATTTTTACTGCATTTGTTTCAGGTGAGGAAACTACCAAGAAGGTTAGTTCGATGAATTATTACGCATATCGTTTGATGATTCGTGAAAATTCTGACAATTATTTGTTGCGATTTCGTCGACTGCTTCAACAATATAGCGTGGACATGTACGTTAAAATCGAAACGGAGCGCCTGACTTTCATTCGGTTGAATCAAGCTAAATTGCGTTCGGAAGAGTATATCCATTTACGCGATGCAATTAGCACAGAAGGAGATTCAGAAAATGTTGGTCGATTGACTATTTTACCGGCGACATACATAGGTAGCCCGCGTCATTTGCATGAATATGCGCAAGATCCAATGACATATGTTCGTCATTATGGTCGGCCAGATCTATTCATTACATTTACATGTAATCCGAAATGGATAGAAATTATTCAATTGCTGCTTCCCGGACAAACATCAAGTGATCGACACGACATCCCCGCACGTGTTTTCAGGCAAAAATTCGGTCACTAATGAATTACATTGTTAAACAACACGTCTTTGGGAATACTCGATCCTGGATGTATTCAATCGAATGGCAAAAACGAGGCCTACCGCATGCTCACATTCTGATTTGGTAAGTCGAAAGAATTCGGCCAGATCAAATAGATGACATCATATGTGCGGAGATTCCTGCTCCTGAAACCGATCTAGACCTACATGATGTTGTAGTCATGAATATGATTCATGGACCGTGTGGCACTATCAACCGACAATCACCGTGCATGGTCGACGGCAAGACTTGCCGTCGATACCGTTTGGAACCGTGGATACCGTTTGGAACACTAAGTGTTCCAAACGGTATCCACGAAAATTGACGCCAGAGACCATTACAGGCAACGATGGTTATCCATTGTATCGGCGTCGATCGCCCGATGATAAACTATCACAACTAAAGTGAAAGGAAACGATTTCGTAGTTGACAACAGTTGGATTGTTCCATATTCGCCACTTCTTTCCAAAACATTCAAAACACATTGTAATGTTGAGTATTGCAATTCGGTCAAGTCAATTAAATACATAATAATATCTGGGGACAATGTCACACAGATCATCCTAGCCCCAAACTAAGCAAAGCTTGTACTATGGGTACCAGGCGACGATATACATACTTATATAGATAGATAAATACTTATATACATAGAAAACATCCATGACTCAGAAACAAATATTCGTGCTCATCACACAAATATTTGCACTTACCGGGATTCGAACCCAGGACCACCAGCTTCGTAGGCAGGAACACTACCAACTAGGCTACGGTGACCGTCACATTTGCAAATATGTCACGAAAGGGAGCGACATGGCGGTTTTTGGTATCCAAACATCCAATACCAATGATGAAATCACGCGCTATCAAGTTGGTAGATATGTGAACTGCAATGAAGCAATTTGGCGTATATTTTCATTCCCTATTCACGAACGTCATCCCACTGTTTTACATTTGGGGGTGCATCTAGAGAACGGTCAGAGAGTATATTTCACAGCGTCGAATGCTGCTCAACGTGCCGAAACACCTCCAGCGACAACACTGACCAGTTTCTTTGCGATTTGTCAAAGCGATCCGTTCGCACGAACTTTTCTTTACTCAGAAATGCCACGTTATTACACTTGGAACGCTACATCGAAGAAATTTCAACGTCGGAAGCAAGGCGATGCAGTTCCTGGTCATCCAGATATGCGTTCTACTGATGCTCTTGGTCGTATTTACACAGTTCATCCGAAGAATGATGAATGTTTCTATTTGCGGTTGTTGCTGGTACATGTTCGAGGGCCAACATCATTTGAATCACTACGAACTGTTAATGGTATCGTGTGCCCCACATTTTGTGCAGCATGTCAAGAGCTAAATTTGCTTGAAAACGATACTCATTGGGACACGACAATCGCTGAAGCAATTATTTCTGCATCTCCAAGTCAGATACGCACATTATTTGCTATCATCATTTCAACATGCTTCCCATCGAACCCACGTGACCTGTGGAACAAATACAAAGATATCATGTCAGAAGATATTTTACATCGGATTCGCGTCAGCTCAAGAAATTCTGATCTTGAGGTGAATGAGGAGATCCATAACCAGACTTTGCTCTTGATCGAAGATATGTGTTACCTCATGTGCGGCAGTTTGTTAGTTAGGTTAGGAATGCCAGCGCCAGATCGCGGAATGAATGACGCATTTAATAGAGAATTGGAACGTGAACGTGAATATGATCCACATGAACTAATCCAATCAGTTCAAACGAATGTACCTCTGTTACACTGATTAATGCAATTGATGATGGAAATGGCGGCTTATTTTTTTTGGATGCCCCCGGTGGAACTGGGAAGACATTCCTCATGTCATTGATTTTGGCCACTGTACGTGCGAGATCCGAAATTGTGGCAGCAATTGCTTCTTCTGGAATAGCGGCCACATTGTTAGACGGATGCCGTACGGCTCACTCAGCGTTAAAATTGCCATTAAACCTTCAAACTACTGAACAACCGAAATGTAACATTTCGAAACACTCCGCAATGGCCAAAGTTTTAGTAGCATCAAAAATCATCATATGGGACGAATGCACAATGGCGCACAAACGCGCATTGGAAGCACTAGACCGAACATTAAAAGATCTGCGCAATGACTCGAGATGTTTTGGTGGTGCAATGATTTTATTATCTGGCGATTTCCGACAAACACTACCAGTCATTCCAAGATCTACTGCTGCCGACGAAATAAACGCTTGCCTCAAAGCATCAAATCTGTGGCGATATGTAAAGAAACTTCAACTGTCTGTAAATATGAGAGTTGCATTGTTGAACGATCTATCTGCTGATGATTTCTCGAAGCAATTGCTGACTATCGGTAATGGCCGTGTTCCTGTTGACAAATCGAGCGGTTTGATTTCATTTCCTCCAAATTTTTGCAATTTCGTATCATCAAAAGACGAACTTATCAACAAAGTATTCCCGGATATCATTGCGCTAACCACAAAAATACTAAATGGTTAAGTGAGCGAGCAATTTTGGCCGCTAAAAATAAAGATGTAGATGACCTCAATTTTATAATTCAAAATCAAATCGTAGGTACTCTGTATTCATTCAAATCTATCGACTGTGTAACAAACGAAGAAGAAGCTACTAATTATCCAACTGAATTTTTAAACTCCTTGGATGTGCCTGGTTTACCTCCGCACAATTTAAAACTTAAAGTTAGCTCGGTAGTCATCATACTTAGAAATTTAAACCAACGAAAACTATGTAATGGAACGCGTTTGGTGATAAGAAAACTGATGAGCAATGTGATTCACGCGTCGATACTTAAAGGAAAATTTAAAGATGAGGAAGTTCTTATTCTAAGGATTCCGATGATCCCAACGGATATGCCCTTTGAGTTTAAACGAATTCAATTCCCGATTCGTCTTGCCTTCGCCATGACGATCAACAAATCACAGGGCCAATCCTTGACTATTTGTGGCCTCAATCTAGAAAATGCATGTTTTTCTCATGGTCAATTGTACGTGGCATGCTCACGTGTCGGCAAACCATCCGCTTTATTTGTTCTTGCGCCTGACCAAAAAACAAAGAATGTCGTTTACCACAAAGTGCTTGAATGAAAATCCTATTAATGAATTAATCCGAGTGCTATTTTCTTTTTCCCAATCTGCACAACATAGTTTTCAATCATTTTTTTCTGACATGAGTTTGAAGTACTTAATTATAATTTTTTTTTATTTTTATTCTCATTCTGTATGTATGTTTTCATCATCATTCAACATAACAAAATATAAATACTTTTTTGTTTCTATCTATATAAATATATTATTTTGTATCATTGTTTTCCGTTCATCAAAGCCGAATTTAGTTCAGCTAAAAAGTAACACGACATTCATTGACTGTTAGGCGGTACGAAGTATATGAATATAAATGTAGGTGTTAATAATTTTATTGGGTATGCTACCATAGTTATCGTAACAATTGAATTATATAATATAAAGACTCTTGCATCTATAATTAAAACGATCTATCATGGCACGTGGAGTCAAGTGTCCCTAATTGAATGAGAGAGAGAGAGAGATCTGTGAATGACTAATGAGTGATATAAAAGCCAAATATCAGTCATCACCCGCATCTAGCGGCTCCTAGCGACTCTTACAGGATCATAGGTCCATCTCGTAGGGTAACCGGGCAATCTGCGTCTTTCTGTTCGTGGTCGCCGCTCGAGAACCTTTCTGCCTCTCGTGGCCGATAGTTCTACAAGCAGAATGTCCATCTCTACTGCCTCTTTAGCTTGCCGTTTTGTCGGGCTATGTCGGTTGCTTTGGCTCATATCTGGATTTCGATTCGATCTTACAGGGCAACTGCGAGCCTATCCCACTCCATTGCTATTTTGGGTGACCTTGAGCCTTCTTATGAGCCCAATAGTGATCACGTCTCTGTTCCATAAATCATCACTGGCAATATTACTGGTCGAACACTTTCGAATTGAGACGCTGCGGTATTTGCGACGGTTTAATCTATTGATTTTATAAAACAAGAAAATACCTAGATATAAAAAGATATACCAGGCGGACGTGACGTTAATAGCAAAGCAATTTACTTATGGCATCACACTGTATAGTGTACAGTTTTGCTGGCACAGCTTTTTCCTCGCCGTAGCTAGAAAATTTACAATATTTCCTCTATAAAATCTATTTACGTTGATAGACAGTTACCTGTGAGCTTATGTTTTCTCATCCGTGAAAAAAGTCACGTATTATGTACGTTGAACGGCTTCGCAAGGAATAATAGCGCTATAAGACAGATAATCATGATCACGTCGTACGCTAAAATGTAAACACACAACGTTAGCTGCTGTCATAAAATAACGACATACCTATTCAATTTCACCGCCATCTTATTTTTAATCTTCTCATCTTCTTTTGGATCAGCAACAAGTCAAACTTGTTGCAGCTAAAATGCAATTAGTTTATTAGAAACTCTCGTGACACTATACGCAACCCAATATATTCGGTGGCCAAAGGTACGATCGGAAACGCGTTGCGTGAGTCTTGAGTCATGGCCAATAGAAGGAGCGGCTTAAAGTACTTACGTAGAGCGGTAGTTGCACAAAACGTGCTAATAAATCCATCCTTCTGAGTCATCCTCGTAAATAACCGCCCTGTGATGAGATTAGAAACCTAAAGAGATACCCTCCTGCAGGTTGCTTAGGTTGTAGTATTGTTTGCTAGATGGCTTGAGTCCCGGTCGCCTATATTGTCAAGGTGAAGCAGTGAAATCCCCTAGGCTTACTGTAAATATCAAGTACAAAAAATCAAGCATTAGGCTTACTTTGTAACAGTTGACGGATTATATTGGGCTTCTAACTACATGTAACATTTGCCCAAAATGTTCTCTTGACAACTGGAAATTTAAACAAAGATTTACCCGGTGCGGCTTTCGAACCGAGACTGTTTCAGGAGATGAATTGGACAGATTGACAGCTGGTCCAGCTACACCAAGTAATTTTATTCTTTAGTTAATTAACTTAAAAATACATTACCAAAGGGTTAATTACGGTTGGACAATCGCAATTATAGGCCCAGTCTTAAGTGATAATATTTATACTGAAGTCATCCGTTATCATCTCTTTGATATTTATGTAATGCTGGTCTGATAGCAGTTTTTCTTCGAAGTAACAAAAATCCGATAATTATGTTAGGCTATTTTTCGGCTACTATACATCTAAAGGCTCGCATCGCTTGATGCGGAAACTCATGCACCGATGTTTTAGGCACTAAATCATCCACGAGGTTTGCTTTTCATGGTATTTGAAATCATCAACAACGGCCTCCCCCAAAGATCTCCACAATTGCCGGTCTTAGGCTATATGCATCCAGTGGTTTCCAGCAACCCGAACAAGATCGGCGGTCAATTTGTAAGGGGCCTGCCTACGCTGCGTCTTTCAGTTCGTGGTCGCCACTCGATAACTTTTCTACCCCAAAGGCCGTCGGTTCTACGAGCTATGTGCCACGCCCACTGCCACTTGAGCTTTGCAATTATTGTTTGGGCTTAGGTTCGCCAGCGGATTTCGATGGTATTTGAAAGGGACGTACATATTAAACGTATCTCATACCTATGTGAACAAATGAAAGTCGATACGAACGTGGACATGATGTCGTTAGGTACAAGATTGGTGTAAGTACAGACGCCAGCACATCCACCTACCCCAATCTGTCATATTCATCATCATCATTACAGCTTAAATAAGTCCACTGCTGGACAAGCCTCCCTCAAGAATCATCTTGAGGGGATATGCCATAATTGCCACGCTTGGCAGGCGGGTTGGCGATCGCAGTATGATGGTCGTAGTACTCAGAAGGAAGCTGCTTCCCGTCCTCTGGTAGATATTCCCTCGGGTCGACTTCTACGCCCCCCACGGGATGAGATGGGGTGATGATATTCTGATTCTGATATTTGTCGCCGTCACCACACAGCAGTATCTGTCATATTACTTTAATCGTATTTCAACTTTATCACAAAAACATAACGTTCACTTTCAATTGGGGAAATTTGACAGATTGGGATAACTTGATCTACTGGCGTCTGTACGAAGACATAAACGAAGTGAAGTTTCTATCTACAAGTTTGTTATCTGATTAGTTGACTATTAGTTGTAACATGACAAGTTGTAGACCAAGTTTTTAGCTTTATTGACTCTTGTCAACTACTGCTAGGGCCGAGTTTGATGTTACGTAACATAATCTGATTGTCTGCCTGCCTAGACAAGACGTTCTTTTAGTGAATGTTGTGTGGAAAGATTGTAACGCAAATGTCTGAAATTGTAGAAGTTACGGGCGTTTTGCCTTATCTTTTCATTATTAGACTGTAAAAGAAGTATGTTAGTGTTTGTTTCTTTTGCTAAACGGCACCAGTAGTCTCAATTTTATTTTTCCCTACAATTATGTTGATCTGGGTATTTCGGAGATAAATATAAAATATGCCAACGTTTAAAATTATTTTCGATATTTGTGAGAAAAACTAAAGTATTTTACCACAGTAAAAAGTAGGTACAAATATCAATAAAAAGGCAAAAATGGTTAAAGTTCCCGCTAACATAGAAAAATCTAGAAAATATAGTACTTGCCTATCCGAATATGCGATCTGTGTTCATTAGAGAAAACATTCTTAACATGTCACAAATCATGTCTGGGATATTGTGCACTTATCTAAAAATATTATAACTAAACGGAAAAATAGTATTACGGTATACGTATAAATACCATATCCGCTAAGCTTAAAAAACACTAGTTATCCCCGTACTTAAAAGAAGTCATATATTGTAAACAAATCAGTGAATTTTATAAACCACTTTCACTATTTTAATAATTAAATGGCTAAGCACTTTACTCATACACCATTAAACCTTTTTATTTTTATACTTTTTAAACCCTAATTCCTCAACCCGGTTTGCGGCAGGATTTCACTGGTAGGAATCGTTACCTAATGGAATGGAAGGTTGGAAGGTTCAACCTAGTAAATTAGATAGATAGCTAAAAAATACGAGCTGTATCATGGCCACAAGCTTCAAAGTAGCTTGTCTATAAAAGCTCGTGTAGCCCATTATCTATGATGTCCACTATCGAATGACTCAATTTTATTTTTATTGCTTTTGGAGACAGACGACCTAGCGGCTCACCTGATGATAAGTGGCACCTAACTGCTGCTCATAGACATTTGCAATGCCAGGAAGCACAGCAGACCGTTGCCTACCGAGACATTAATACTCTTTTTAGACCTCTTTTAAAGAAGGACATGTCATTTAGTAGGTCATACAATAATAAGATACTATAAATAATAAGAAAAAGAAAAAAAATCTTTGCAAGGGTTCAAACTCACAAAAAATTGAGACAACTGAGCCATCGGAAATAGAGAGGAAATTTCTATTTCATTTATAATATCCGATGCTTTTGGATTAAAAATCTAATTTACGTAACTAAAATTTACATTATTAGATATAAAAATTGGAACACAGATACAATTTTAAATAATCTCCTTAGTAGCTATTAAGTAGATTATTAAATAAAAAATTTTACTAACATGACAAAAAAAACCTATGATTTTTCATCATTGTCTTTCTATAAAATATTCATAATAAAGGGAACATTTTAAATGGAACACTTTCAGGGACCACGTAGATATTAGTAACGGCCTTATAGCATTTTAAGTCCGACCCCTGAATATCAAAGGGTCCAAATTAAATTTGTGCCCCCAGTATTGATAACGGAGGTCCCTATATATTACGTACTTATGCATACATTTTATGACCCATCCCTTAGTGGGTAAATGTGTACATGCTCTCACCATTTATCTTAATCGGGGTAGGGTAGGGGACAACGCAATAAATATATTTTTAAATATAATTTAGATGCCCTTTGCATCCGAGTGGTTTATGGAGGTCACTAAATATCTTTTAATTTCCAGAGCTAATAAATACTTTAAATTTAAAAAAAATATTGTGAATACTTAATTTCTTTGAATAATACTTCAAATCATGGGTATCAAGAATTTTGTATTGAAAAAGATATGTTTTATTTTTAAACCGAATATATGAGTACAATATAATTATATCTATCCCCTAATAAGTACAAACGAGGAGAAAGTATATATTTTAATAACCAGGCTCATGCCCCGCCTGCTGATAGTAGTTACTATAGCCAACGTCGTTTGCAACACATAAAATCACTTTAACATGGTCCATCTTCCACATCTAATGAGCTTTCGCGGCTGCAATCACTCTGAAAAACATAACATTACCATATTAATGTAATTATGGTAAGATTATTCTGTTAAGTTGGTTAAAAATCATCATGCTCCTAACATTTTGAAAATATGCCCACAAATTATACTTATCTTTATAAGAAAATATTTAACGAAATGTACATTGGACCATTTCGGGAGCACTTCACGAAAAACGGAGTACTTGCGTAACATACAAAAAAGAACATACAATCGAATTGATAACCTCCTCTTTTTTGAAGTCTGTTAACTGTAAAGTGGAGGTTGTTCTACAATCAACGTGCTCTTACAATTTTGAAGATATGGACACAAATTCTCCTTTTCTTTATAAGAAAAGATGTAACAAAACGTATATTGGACCATTTCGAATGCACATAATAGAAAACGGAGTAATTGCGTAACATACAAAAAACAAGATCTGGCGAATTGATAACCTCTTCCCTTTTCAAGTCGGTTAAACATCTCCAAACCCTTCTCTCAAATAATAGATATTATTTTAATATGACCAATATTTGGAGCACGTACTACAGTTTGATAATGATAATTTTAAAACCTTGCTGTTGGATTTCTCCGTCGGTGTCAAATAAAGCTTTTAAGAACACTCAATAGTTCTTCTAAGTCCATATTATTTTACGCTAGCTTTACAGAACCATGATCCTCACGATTGTAATTTCACGTTTGGGATGTTCCTTTCTCTCTTTGTTTGCCATGTAAATTTTCCTCATTTTGTTGAGAACTGTGTCGGTATTTCTTTTGTATCGATAAAAAAAGACCTAATTCTGAAGTATTACCAAATCAGTCACGGATACTCTTATTGGGCCTCTTCTTTTTTAAGAATGAATTAAACAGACGTTTAAATATTTAGACCTGATAAAACTAGTGAAATTGTTTATTTGAATTGAATTTGAAATTCCGAAGCTTAGTAATACGTGTTTTTTTTAAAGTGTTGGAGGTTCCATATCACTGCCCTGGCAGCATTCCATATTTAAGTAGTAATCTACCACATTAGGCGTGTTTTGACTTGTTGGTTGTCATTCAGTAAAAGTGAATAAAACTGTCTTGAATGTAATGTGTGTTTTATATAAAACTATATAATAACAAAGGTTCACCTGCGTACTCTGTATAACAATTTCTTACAAAAAGAACACGTAAGGTGAAATTATTACAACATTTCCTACTAACAAACTAATCTAAAATCCTGTGTTTTTGCTATTACTTAATCAGTATAAAACAGATAAGTCAGTACAAAAGAAAAACGTTTCTGAAAGAAAATAAACGCTAAATTAGAACTTGTATGCAAATTTTGCCCTTCGTCGTCTGTCTGGTAGTGCAATGAATCGGACGAATCGTAATAAATAGACTATGATCGAAATGATCACACAGTCTGTATTTCTAGTGTCGCTATACCAACAAATACAAAAAATATAAGTATTTTTTTTTATTAGTTTCTCCTGTTGAAGATTGTACCTGGCCGTTGCACTGGGTCTGGCCCCGCCTGATACAGAAGGGATGACGGCCGAAGCCATGAAGGGTTCTCCCGTATGGGTACCCTCCTTGAACTGTGTTATTACGACCTACCATTTTTGCTTCTGCCGGAATATTCGCCACTGGAAGATGAATCTACTACCAAATAGATACTACCACTCGCGCCCAGCGTACACTACTCGGAGGTTGTACTTGTACCTAGGGGAATACATTCCGTCAAAGTTACTAAATGTTATTCCTTCTTAGTTCTTAGTAAAAGTTCTAGATCTCTTAGGGAAGGGATAATGGAACCGTAACTCGTAAATGAGACTACCGGTTTTGAATGCGTTACTGCCTGTGACATTACACCGCCCACTTACTCGTAATAGTAAGTGGACGTATGTAACTGGGGTATCCTTGTTTGCAAGGTGTGTACAAGATTTTTTTTATTATTTATGTAAGTGTTTCTCAGAATTAGGGTCAAAGACAAATAAAAGAGATTTAATAAAGACGACTGTTTGGCATTTATAAGAGTGTAGAATTTCAATTGACTTTGTCATGGTAAATTATACGATTATACACTGTGTTCAAGATTGAGTGGGCGTGTTGACTTTGTTTATGAAATTCATTCTTTTGTTAATAAATAGCGTCAACTTGCTGTGTTATTGAAAATATAATTTAACATTAATTAAATTAGCTATTTAATACTCAGGTAACAAGGCTATCAAAATTGTAAAAAGATAAAAAGATGAATGTTAGAAAAATGTTATTATACATTGCTACGATCATCAGCGGTTACTTAGTGAATATTTCGACGACACAGAAATACAATTACCGAAATGGTACAACAGCATTCAAATATTTTAAACAGAAGTTTTTAAAAACGTATGCTGATCCGAGAGAAGAACTCATAGGCTTCTGGAACTTTATCCAAAATTTTAACAAAATCAACGAAATGAACGAGCATGTAAAAAACAATCGAACGGTGTGTATGATAAATAGATATGCAGATCTCAATCCTAAAGATATTGAAGAACAATATGCCGTAAATATAAAACCTTGTTAGTATTTCTTTCTTTATTCATTTCGAACACAAGTACATTTTAGGGTATTAGGTAAATGTACAGACGCCAGCACATCCAGCTATCTGTTAACTTATTTTTATGAATTTTCATCTTTATCACAAAATCATAAGGTTCACAACTTCACTTTCAATTGGGGAAATTTGACAGATTGGGGTAGCTTGATGTGCTGGCGTATGTACAAGCTCTGTGAGTAGGCTCACAGAGCTCACACAAATATAATAATAATAATATAATTATGAAACTAGATATTCATGATTTTAATTTAAACATTATTGTCCGTCCGAATGTCACAGCTACTTTTTTCCGAAACTATAAGGACTATACTGTTGAATCTTGGTAAGTAGATGCATTCTGTGAACCGCTTAAAGATTTTCACACAAAAATAGATAAAATCAATAAATTTTGGGGGTTCCCCATACTTAGAACTGAAACCCAAACATTTTTTATAAATGTGGGGTATCTATGGATAGGTCTTCAAAAATGATATTGAGGTTTCTAATATCATTTTTTTCTAAACTGAATAGTTTGCGCGAGAGACACTTCCAAAGTGGTAAAATGAGTGTCCCCCTCCCTGTAACTTCTAAAATAGCAGAGTGATAAAACTAAAAAAAATATATGATTTACATTACTTTGCGAACTTCCACCGAAAATTATTTTGAACGAGATCTAGTAAGTAGTCTTTT
This sequence comes from Pseudoips prasinana, assembly GCA_951640165.1. NCBI lineage: Eukaryota > Metazoa > Arthropoda > Insecta > Lepidoptera > Nolidae > Pseudoips > Pseudoips prasinana. Next base: position 23,218,301 of record OX621240.1, read on the forward strand.
TATACGTCATAAATCATAAACCGCAACTACTACAAGAACTTTTATATTATTACTTTTAGATTTTTACTTGCTGCTACGGAACCCTTCATGGGTGAGTCCGACTTGCACTTGGCCGCTTTTTAATGTACTCTTGTGTGGAGTAGTGTCTCTTATTTATTAAAGACTCAAACAAGAACTTTTTGTATTGTATGTGATTTAATTATGATAATATATGGCTTGATAATTTGTTATAGATCTTGGGCGCCGTACCTAAATAGATAATATCTATTTACATTAATCCAGCTATTATACACATTTATCATTATATCGCAATAATATCAATATCACAATAATATTATTATTGTGATATTGATATTATAGCGATATAATGATAAATGTGTATAATAGCTGGATTAATGTTTAGTTTTTGTTTAGTACTTAATGGAAATTTGTCCGTGGACTTGTTTATTTAAGTGATAGAATTTCAACTCGAAATAGTTATGTGCGAGTTGTTTTTAAAGTTTATTTTTGTATTTTTATGTTGTTTGTAATCTGTGACGTCAATTCACCAAACCGGTCCCAACGGAAGATCAGCGTTGGTCGTAGGACCAGCATTAATGCTGAGTTGGAGCCGATTTGTAACAATGGCATTTAAGTTTTATCCCACTCATTCTGTTACTTTGTTGTTTAAATGTTAGTGTTACGAATAAATTTATTTTCTTTCTTTCTTTCTATTGTGTAACCGTTTTTTTTATGTGGCCTAAATCGTATTTTGTTTACGTGTCGTATACTATTTAACAAGTAAATGTATGTGTTATTCTTTATAAATAAAGCCACCTCGTAGACATTCAAGCAGGGCAATATTAGTTATGTTGCTGTGCTGTGCTGTGTGGTGACGGCGACAAATATCAGAATCAGAATATCATCACCCCATCTCATCCCGTGGGGGGCGTAGAAGTCGACCCGAGGGAATATCTACCAGAGGATGGGCAGCAGCTTCCTTCTGATTACTATGACCATCTTACTGCGATCGCCAACCCGCCTGCCAAGCGTGGCGATTACGGCATATCCCCCCAAGACGATTCTTGAGGGAGGCTTGTTCAGCAGTGGACTTATTTAGCTGTAATGATGAATATTAGTTAAGATTTTTAAGAGACTGGTTTCGTCTATAAATCGCTGTCAGGCAACTTTTTGAGCTCTAAAACAGTTTCTCTATTAGGAAAATTTCCGTATCCATAGACTTTAACTCTAGTATCTGACACGTGACTCCTAAATAGAGCTTGTAGCAACATTTAAATGAAGTAGGGCAAATTATTTTTCACGGCCACGTTCATGGTCTAGATCTATAATCTACAGACGCAACATAGCCTCACAAAGTTACATAATGTTCTACACGGAATTCGAAAAAAACAAAATGTACTAACGAGTTCGACCGCTCGTCAGGCATGCAGCCTTATGATTAGTAACTGTCACGGTGGCGTGATAAATTTAGCCAATCATGATCGTCCATTCCCATCAAGTGTTCGAGTATTAATACATTTCATTTTCCGAAGACTTATACTGTTGTTAGTGATTTAACGTAACCTGCTTGTATTTCCTTTTACAGATGTTAATGTAACTGATCATCGTATAGCTGATACAGAAGGTACTAAGCCCCTTTTCATAGATGAAATGGGGCTGTACAATTTACACAATATCAACGATACTTACAAGAAGTGGATGAAGAAATTTAACAAGAAGAATTATACTAAAGAACTAGATCGTACTATTCATTACTACAGATTTTTGAAAACTGCTATTGACGTCAATAGGCAGAGATTTGCAGGAAAACACGTATTTTTAAACGCTCAAGCTGATACAGTTAAAAACCCAAAAGATTTTTATTACTAACTAGCTGTGCCCCGCGGTTTTACCCGCGTTAAACTTTATAAATTATAGCCTATGTGTTAATCCAGGGTGTCAGCTAACTCCATACTAAATTTTAGTTAATCACTCCACCTGTTTAGACGTGGAGAAGTAACAAACATACACCCTCACAAACTTTAAAAGCGAAAGTTTGTGAGTGTGTATGATTGTTACTTTAATATTAGTGTGATTCTTCAAAAATAGGTTAGTGTTTTATGAGCCGATCCATGCCAATAAACATGATGACGAGATTTTTGCGTGATCCGTGCACGAACAGAAATTGACCGTTTTTATACAACTTACTTTATTTCTTTGTAACAAATTAGAGCTGCCTTTTTAGGTCTATTACGAATTTCTGGCCAGCGTGGCAATACGACCAGCCTTATAGGCACTTTAGCACTGACAATGCTGATGATTTTTGCGAAGCTCAATAGCTTAGGTCTAGAAGTTAATTCGGTTGTTTTATGTTATTTGTAATTTTAGATAATATAATTTTTTAGTATATGTTTAATAAGCGTTCTTTTCCTTTAACTGGTTTTTAATATATCTAAAAAGAATAATATTTAATTACTTGAATGTTAACAAATAAACATGTTAAAAACAAAAAAATGTTTGACGGGCCTGTTGGCATCGTTGGGAAATGCTTGCTTTCGCTTGGGTTCGATTTCCACCCAGGACAGATATTTGTGTGCATCAACATGTCTGTTTGTCCTAAGTCTGGGTGTAATTATCTATTGAATTATGTATTTACAAAACAAAAGTAGTATATGTAGTATATCAGTTATCTGGTTACCATAGTACAAGCTCTGCTTAGTTTGGGATCAGATGGCCGTGTGTGAATAATGTCCCAGGATATTAAATAAAGTCATCAAGTAAACACACATATTTCTCGCTACTGCAGTGCGTCAGGTATATTCGCAGAAGCGGTGGTGCCTGATCTTAATGCAATCATTCGATCGCGTATTGCATCTTTAAAGACAAAATACGGTTCTCAAATAATCAACTATTAAGCATTGTCAAGGAAGATTTTTGCAGCCCAATTTACAGGTCATACATAAATTAGATAGTTATAAATATACTTGAATGAGATCTCTTTATTTTCATTTAATATAAGTATGTAATATTTATGAATTAATACTTTTATATTGGTACATCCTGAATAAATAAAATTATTATTATTATTATTATATTTTCTTATTTTTGCATATAAACTAAAATTAAATCACAGGAATTATACAAATACTTTTATTAAAGTATGAAACTTTATTAGCTAACTGTTGGAGGTGAAATGTTAAATTGGTATTTTGGCTTAACTTCTTCATAATTTTCGTAGGAAATCTTTGTCATACTAATTTAGCAACCTCATAAAACTCAATTTGTTTAACTAGCGAAGAGAATATATGGATTTAATATGAGACGTTATAGCGCACAAGTATATGTAAAAACTGATGCAGTTGCTATTACGGTACACTCACAGGCTAATGGAGTGGAAGGAACACGCCTTAACGAGCACTCTGATTTTTCTTAGACATCGACAACTTTCCGTGGCCAGGCTGGTGCCGTGTTTTGTTTTTTGCAGAATTAACACAAACATTTTTTTCACTATAGTAACACAGTACTTAGGGATCTAAGTAATGCCATAGTAGCCATGATTCTGATGAGACCAAATATGTCCTATGGAATGATATACTTTGAGATATTATGTAATGAGGTTAAGATGAAAACAGTTGCGTATTAAGAGAGCACAGTATTAAGTTTTGGGCCAACTTCATGCGAGAATCGCTTGAAGTCGCTGGATGTGGATAGCGCAAGACCGGCAATTGTGGAGATCGTTGGCGGAGGCCTTTGTCCAGCAGTGTGCGTCTTTCGGCTGATATGATGATGAGACAGTCATTACTTCTTGTCTATTATTTATTAATATTAATTTGTAAATTAAACCATTTTAAATGTTTTATAAAATAAAATCGTAATCCATAGTTGCCTATTATCTAAGGAAGGGGTTTGGAACTGCTACCCTGTATACATATTAGTTGACGGAACCGCATTCTAAATAACATTGTTGATTATTCATAGGTTTTATAAAAATAGATCTATACTACGAAAACGCCAACAAGACTCAGAAAATCAATCACATAAAAAGTTATTGCCGTTTTAGAATTGGTTCTGTAGTTTGGGGTAACTGGTAACCCTGGTCTATACGACAGGGCATTTCCTTGAAAACTATTACTCTAGTGGTTTGTGACTCTGACTGTTATGTCAGAGGTCGTGGGTTCGATCCCCACCCAGGATGAATCTTTGTATGATGAGCATGATAATTTGATCTGTGTCTAGGTCTAATTTATCTCTAATATGTATGTATTTAGTAGCTAATGCGAAGCGCGATGTCGGTAGACCTCTGCTTTGCTTTAAAGAATGCACCAAGCGGAATATAGCCGCTTTTAAAATTGACCACTGTAGCTGGGAAAAAACTCGCTGAAAATAGAGTTGAATGGCGCAAACGTGTAGTGGATCTGTGATGAAGCCTGGTTCGGAGTAATTGCTGATAAGAGACAGAAGCGACATGAAAGCGGCTCGGCACCAACTATCGCAAACTTCTCATGTCAGGCCTGTGACAGGCCATGTCGCTCTCGCATCGGTTTGTTTAGCCACAATAAGAAACATTTCTTATTGTGGCTGTGTTGTTTGATTGTGTTGAAACAAGCAAACAAATACACGCACCCTGACTAACTTTGGAGCTTTATACTACCGGTACCGGTACCTATCTCTCAGCTTTGACACTGTATTGTTATTTTAAATACTTTTTATTATAATATTAAATTAATTCAGTGTAATTCCATTCAATGTATTTTATTGTAGCATGCTGAATATTAACTAACTTACTAACTTATAGCATTGTAGCATGTTGAATATTGTGCTTCAACATTTTACAATAAAATAAAAGATGTGATTCGAATTAGCTAGAAATAATTATAACAGAATGTTACTAATTGTATACTTTATAGTTTTGTAAAAATCTCAGACAATGCGCCGTAAATCGTTTGTAACAGACGCAAAGGCACATATATATAGTAATATATACGTATGTTTATCAGTTGTCTTGTTGCCATAGCACAGGTTCTGCCTAGTTTGAGATCAGATGGTAGTGTGTTAGTTGCCCCAAGAGATTTATTTGCTATTTGAAGTTGCCGTAGTCAACGCGTTTGGCATGCGAGTTGGCGACCGCAGTTAGGTGGTAGTTAGTACACAGATGGCGCTGGTGCTCGACTAGCTGGTGTATCCTTTAGTCGCCTTTCACGACACCCGCGGGATAGTATAGTTTATTATTATTATGGAGCGTTTAAAAAGAAAGTAGTAGCATATTTAATTTTTACTTCTAACACTATTACTTAAAAGCTTTGAATGAAAATGTTCCTAACGCTACAGCATGATATTTGTTTACGATAGACAGATACTTTGTAAACCCGGGCGCGTTAACTCACATCCCCCACTTTAAATCCACAGACTTGTGGAAATAGCAGTAGACTTAATATCGTATGTAACATCTTTGCTTCCATTTAAAATAGTTTATGGTAAACGAGTGGGATCTATTTTACTCCGAGATATTTTATTTACGTTGTCGGAGGTAATGCTATGATAATCAAGGAGTAGTTTTTAATAATATCTTATGGGTTAGCATGAGCTAAAACTACTTGTGTTGTGTAACTTACATTTTAATTTAATTAAAGAATTATCTTCCAATTTGAGATTATGACTAAGTCTTCAGTATTTAATCTATTTAAACAATTCTATCTAAGTTGGGAACATGATTCTATTTTTCCACCAAAATTCAGACATACTTGTCAATGAACTGTAATTATTTAAAGTAATTTGTATTTTAAGCTTCCCAGATAAAGAGATTATTGGTATTTTATTTTCATAATTCACAAATAGTTAGTAGGCTCTATCGCCAGATGTAAAAGCGTTTGGAGGAATACTACGACGCAACCTGTAATTAATTAACATTTATCTATGTATGTATATATTTTCACAAATTAAAACTAAAATAAAAATGGTTACAAATACAAAAATTATATTTTAGAAATGTCGACATTTGTTAAGTCCAATCCAAATCTATTCCTGCGTAAGGAAGAGAGAGTCTCACGGAACCGGCGCCGCGGCGTGATAATAGTGGCTTATGTCTACAGCCGGCGAAAGTTTACTTATGCGCAAAAGTATTGTCTGCATGGCTCCTATTTATAATAAAATCCCAAAGAGTTGGAAAGAGCTTAGCAATGATGCATTTAAAATAAAAGTTAAGTCATTTTTAGTGGACAAAGCTTACTATTATAATATTACAGAGTTATTAAATGAAAAACTAGAGTTGTAGGCAAATGTAATTTAATAGAACTAATTTATAAAATATATTCCATATAACATATCATTAATGTATTGTGCATATTGTGTAATTGAATTTATTTATTATATTGGTTAACAATCATTACCTACTCTAATTTTTGTTTGATGAAGTGTATGTTCTTTGAATTGTTGTGTGTGTGCCTATTGTTTTATATTCTAATTTGTATAATATTTGCATACCAGTACCTGATTAAACATGTAGTAACTTATTATAACTATTTTTAAGACCTGTAATGACCATGTTTAAAGCAAATAAATTTATCTTATCTTACAAATATTTGTTTATGTTTGTATAGTTTTTGCTGAGATCTACATCTATTATAGAAATTTGTTTTTCTTTATTTGTAACAGTAAAGGAAATAAATTGGTCGTGTCATACCATAAGGATTGCTTTTAACCGTTTTGGTAGAGAACCTTAGTAACTTAACAATTATTCGTTTTTTGAGGTAACCCATTTCGAAATCTACATGGTAAACGTGGGTTTTCATCTATCATCAATCATGTATCTTATTTAAAAAAATATAAACTTACTATAGTGATATAGATTTCGAACTATGTAACTATAGTAAGGAGAAAATTTAAAGATACTTTCTATAATAAATGTTATTGAAAGAACCAATCTAGTGAATAATAATAATAAAATCCTGGGAATTTTTTGACACACGGCCATCTGATCCCAAACTAAGCAGATACTATGGCAACCAGATAACTGATATACTAGTTATATATCTGGGTGTAATAATATATATATATATATATATATATATAATACCTACCTTAACGGGCCTACGTGTATTTAGACATTTTCTGCCGGTAATACCAAAATTGACTTAAGATTCTTTTATTTTTTTATCTTACATTATTATTTTAACGTCGGATGCACACAACAAATTTAAAGGGAAAACACATAGAGCTCTTGACTCGCTGCCACTTTTTACTAACTTACATTTTAACTTTTCTCACCAACGGTAATGTATCTGACCTACAATGTTGGATTCCAAGATGTGTTGTTTAGTGTTTTGCGCCCCCGTATCTTCTTCATATACAGCTATATGTGAAGAAGACACTGGAGCGCAACACTAAACAACACCAGGTCGGACGCAAGATAGTCAGCTGATTATCCTGCGTTTGACCTGGGGCTCTACAGGCTAAGTCACCGTAAATCGTTTTCGTGAATGGCGTTCATACAAATAAAGGTTAAAAATGACTTAATCAATCGTTAAATCGCCTTCGATGACCACATGTGACGTCATAAATGGTACGGAATCGAGTGTCAACTTTGAAGCTGAATTAACGATTGATTAAGTAATTTTTAACCTTTATTTATTTGAACGCCATTCACGTAAACGATGTTCGGTGACTTAGCCGGTAGAGCCCCTGGTCGTGTCAGCTTGCTCGTTCTTTGGTATTTTAAGCCTGAGAGAATAGATAAAGACTCTATGTTTGTATCCAAACGTGTCCTGCGTAGTCCTTATCCTCTAAGGGCCTAAGCATTCCACGTTTTTTAAGCGCGCCATTGACGCGTGTTTGTACCGATACAGACGCGCGTTAGCATCGCGTTTGTATCAATTTAAACAAACAACAAACTGTTCTGTAGAATAAAAGCGCTTTTAACAAACGTGGTGTACACAGGCTCTAAGATTTGCTGCTGAATTATGATTATCTATACATATAATAAAATCGTAGGAAAGTCAAAACTGTACATTGAAAATTTTTTTTAAGGATACTTGGGGCGTTATCTATAATCGATATCGAAGCCAAAAATATAGTTTTTAGAATTTTTGTCTGTGTGTTTGTTTGTCTGTATGTATGTCCGGGCTAAACTCAAAAAGTATTGCATGGATTTACTTCAACTTTTGCATGAATATTACTAGGAGGTCGGGTCAACATATAGGCTACATATTATCACGCTATCACCTACGGGGGACGTGCTGTGATAATTTATAAAAAATAACGCAGGTAAAACCGCGGGCTGCAGCTAGTTTACAATAAAAACCGTAAAAAATACGCAGAATTCCTTTAAGAACATATTTACCCTTTTTTCTCTAATAAACTGAACTGCTATGATCGTGAGGCAAATATTTACTAAACATCATAATTCCGAACAAAATAAATTCAAGGCGTGAAGCTACCATTATGAACGTACATATGTATGTCTTCTAAACAAACTTGGGTGTAAAAGATTTTATCATGACATGAATACTTCAAAAGTATATATACAGGGTGTTTGGTTCGTTGTTTTAAAGTTATAGAATAACTGTTCAAAGCAGATGTGACTTATCATTTTAGTCTTGTTGGTATATAGTGTCTCACAATGTTTAACACAAAATAACAGTATAATATAAGGCAATTTACTTTATCAGAGTTGGTGCCTAATATAGTTTCACGAAAGAAAACTTGTTATACAGTGGCGTGATATATTGAAGTTATAGCTACAAGAAATGTCGATTCGATGTTCGCTACACAAACTGATGCAATCATGTTAGACACTTTAAATTTCTCGATGTACCTTAATTAAATATCATACATTTGTGGGTTTAAAAGGCATCGCCAACCCAAATAATTTATAACAATCAAGAGAAGCCAAATAGAATCTGACCACTAACCTAATGTAACCTGTTCTTAGTTACTGGTCCTTACGGGTTTCGAGATCAGATGGCAACCGTTGGATTAATTCTGGTAGCTAGGCACAACAGGTTACACTGAACGTCCGCTATAGAAATGAAGAAAGGCAAGGCAGAAGAAAAAGCATAATAATAGAAAAAATTTTTTTTTTTTTGTTCAGAGCAGATCACATTATTTACAGCTTTTACGTGACTAAATAAGCACCCTGTATAATATAAATACACTTATTTAATGCTATGAAAGTCACAGAATCACAAACGAAGGATCAATAACTGAGTTTACGGCGTCATCTACGCAGAAAGGCACTAAAACTGAAGCTAGTACTACTTATATCAGATATGAGGTTTTAACTGACTTCTAAAAACAAAAGGTTTGGACTTGGATGTACGAATGTTTTTCATAGAATGATATTGTGCCAGTTATATATAGAATTTTAGGTATTTAGAATCTACCATCTCCAAACGTTATTAGATCATCTACACTAATATTATAAAGACGTAACGTTTGTGAGTTTGTGACATTGTAAAGGGTAATCTCAGGATCTACTGAACTGAATTTCAAAATTATTTCACCAATAGAAAGGTACGTTATTGTGGAGTGTCATAGGCTATGATTCATCATCATCATTTTTATTAATCTCCAACTTTTAACCCGAAGTATTACTCGGGAAAAACGGGCAGGGACAAAAATATTTATAACGCGGAACGAAACACGCGGGCACTGCTACTGGTTAATATAAAGATGGACTGATGATCTTGTGAGGGTCGCTGGAAGCCGCTGGATACAGGTAGCGTCAGACTGGCAAATGTGAAGATCTTTGGGGGAGGCCATTGTCCAGCAGTGGGCGTCTTTTGGCTGATAATAATAATAATATCCTGGGACATTATTCACACACGGTCATCTGAACCTAAACTAAGCAGAGCTTGTACTATTGAAACCAGGTAACTGATATACTATTTTTCTTTTGTAAATACATACTTATATAGATAACTAGCTGTGCCCCGCGGTTTTACCCGCGTTAAACTTTATAAAATATGGCCTATGTGTTATCCTAACTATAAAAATTTACCTATGTTCTTTCTCACGGTCTAGACCATCTGTATACCAAATTTCATTCAAATCCGTTCAGTAGTATTGGCGTGAAAGAGTAACAGACAGACAGACAGAGTTACTTTCGCATTTATAATATTAGTTAGGATAATGATGACGATGATAGCATAAGGAATAAAACCAGTGAAGTGCGAATTTTTGTTCCTTCCTTGAATGTACCCCTGAAAATTGTTTATTTTCTTGGCCATACCGTACATGACTTTTGATGCCTTTAGACATATGTATCATAGTTTGATAACAATGTAACATTTAAACTATCGCTTCTCTTTCAAAGTTCATACATAATATAAATATATTTTTCAATAAATAAATTTCAAAAATATATTAATACCAATGAGCTAGCATTTGTAGTTGCCAAGTTATTCTTTTATGACATACAAGCAGACTGAGTTGATGTTAGGCAACAGTTTCCATATTGTTTACTTTCATATTAAATTTATTCACTTGGGTATTAAAACACACTTGCCGTTGTCAAGCTCACATTGGAGTTCATAAACATTAAAATGACCAGGTTTTTGAACTAGTTCTTCCGTGCAGTTTGTTTTAACACTACGAGTATAGTGTTGAGAAATACTTATATAAATTATAAGTTAGTGAGCTACTATTTTAAAATTTAATACTATTATATAAAAATTAAAGTTAACGAGCAGTTAGCAAACGCAGAAGACTTTTAACCAGTAGTTTAAATAAGACGTCAATGATTCTTATAAGGTTCGGAGCACAGCTTCGGGGGGTGAAGTGAAGACGCAATTCTGCAAAGAGGTTGTGATCACTGGCACTGTAGTCCGTGTTAGTGCACGACAGCAAGTGGTATTCGAAACAAAACCAGAATACCCAGTTGTCGAAATCTACAGTTAAGCTTCGAACTGTTCTTAAAGGGCCTCAAAATAGAACTTTGCAATGAACATAGCTTGGGTAGAGGCTAGATACGAACTTGCCGTGAGTGGAGAGCAGAGGGAGAGGGCTCTAAGTGACATTTTAGTATTGTAACAGAATAAATAAATACATTAATACCTAGAGAAAACTAGCACACTGCCATCTGATCCTAAACTAGGCAGAGCCAAGAGACAAGCAGACAACTGCTAAATATATAACGACGCATCTGGGGTACACGGAGGCATGCCCGGAACACTATTTTCCTATTCTTCTCTTATCTTTTATTATTAGGTGAGGTTATGCTGGCAGTTAATTCTAAAAAAAGGGCAGTCTTCACTCCCTTAGCAATTAATTATTCAGCAAAATCAATCAACTATGCTTAATACGTCACCAAATCACTAATTAAGTTAGATTTTAATTTCAATTACGGCGATCCGTCGATAATATGCGACCACTATAACGTCTCCAAACAATAGTGACGCCAAGATGGCCGCCCGTTCGACGTTCCACCAGAGTGACACCGACCTATCGCTCTTATCTATGCAGTTTTGTTGGTAGGGCCACGGCTGCACCGTCATATACTTAAATATTTCTAAGTACATACGTATTATAGATAAATTACACCCAAACACAGGACAAATAATCGTGCTCATCACACAAAGATTTGTCCTGGATAGGTATCGAACCTTCGAGCTCTGAATTAGCAATGCCATTATGGGCAATCTCTCTGTAGCAATGAGCCACTAACCACTTGACTATCACGAGTCAATAGAAAAATACACACTGGTAGACTAATTTACATATTCTTTTGCTTGCAACATCCATAGAAAGGGTGTTTCATGGGAATTCGTAAATGGATATACCATCGTGAATAATTTTTATTTTATAAAGACAACACCCGCATTAGGGAATCTAATCCCTGTGTCGAGGGATACTTTACAAACATATAATAGACGGACACAAATTACATCCAAACTCAGAACTATGGGTAAATTTATGGGTCACACAAATAGTTGTCTAGAGCGGGATTCGAACCCAGGACACGATGCGGCGAGGCGACTGTCTTAGCCGCTACGCTACACGTGCAGTCATTATTATAGCGTCATTAACTATTAGCGATACCTATCATTCTTGCAAAGGTTTTCTTACGATTTAAATTTATATCGGTGTATATACATGACGAAAAATTCAGCGAAAAAGCAGAAAAGTTTACTGGAAGTGTTTAGTCAGCCGATACGCCGGTTTTATTTTTTCTTCCCATTTCAACTAGAAAACTGCGTGGTATAGTGTTTCAAAGAGAAATTCTAAAGCGTTGGATTTAAATCGTAACTTTTATTTATTACAATATAGGTAACCAATCTGTCAAATTTACCCAATTGAAAGTGAACCTTATACTTATGTGATAAAGTTGAAAATCGTTAAACGAAATTTGACAGATTGGGGTAGCTGGATGAGCTGACGTCTGTACTTGTTGGGTTTCTGTTCCAAGATATAAAAAAATCTCATATGGACGCTGATTTTGGTTGTAAAACATTAAAATCGCAGAGCTTTGTTGACGTTGGGTTTACCTGTATTGCCTAGGTGATATTTATTTAACTACACTCTTGGCTATCAGGTTCATTCACGAGACTATTACTAAAAACATGTTCTGACTATTTACAAGCGCTTTTTTAAAGTCTACGTGAGTAAAAACCTTTTATTTATTTAGAGTATATTTTTTTTGTTAGAAACAAGCATACGGTCAACATAATGTAAGCGGTCGTAGCCTATGAATGCTTGCATCAACAGGGCCACGCTTTTGCGTTGTAGGCCCTTTAGAAACCTTATGCGTTTTAATGTTTTTAAACTTTCGCGTTTTGTACACATTTTTGTATAATGTGGACACGGATCTCAATAGTGATAACAATTTAAGGCAAATCATTACCTTTACTTTTATTTTTGAAGGACCTCATATTATATATGTATATTATATACCTCATATAGCCACTATTTCCATTAATATTCTAACTTATCCAACGTGATCTTCAAGGATACAAAACCACTGTCCCTTGTTGTATTAATAAGTACTAGGAGCATATGACACAAAAGAGTCTCTTAAGTTATACGTATAGTAATGGCGGTCAATCTTTTGCTCCATAGTGTGTTAAAAAGTAGATCGTGTTCGAAGTTGACTAAACATTGTTTCAAAAGAACCAAAGTGTATGCTTTCAATAAATAAAAAATAAATAATCGGCGGAATTTTAAAGGTTTATTTAGTTAGATGGCCTCCCTCGCTAAAAAATTAAAAAGCACTGGCTGATAAAGCTGGTTTATCTGTGATATACTAAAAAATAATAAAGTTTTCTTTAGAATTGAAGTGAATTGAAGAAAGCATAAAATCTACGCTTGAAGTAAGTCAATACGAATCAAGTCAATCTTGATTTGCAGCTCACATCAAGAGTAAATTATTCTACAGATTCTTGTTGGCGCACAAGGTTTAAAAATGAACGTCTTTTGCTCAGATCGCTAGTGCTTAAAGATATAGTTAAAACATTGTTTTAGTAGATCTTTGTCGCACCATACGTTGTATTGCACCTACCTTAGGTATTATACCTTAGGGTTACTTAAAAGGTTACCGCAAAATCAATACAGGCTTAATAATAATAATATAATAATAATAATAATTTATTTCAGAATAAATTCCATATATGTTAGTTACATGACAACTTATAAACTAGTGTTAGTAAAAAGAAATAAAATAAAAATAAATGAATTTGTAGCTGCGTGAGCATCGTGGTAGAGCCCGCCGACGCTGGGAAATGTCTACTTGACTGCGTGCAGTCGTATCCACCTTCCCAAGATCGGAGAGTCCCACCTATCGACCAAAGTTTTAAGAATGCTGTTGGGGCTGGCCCGCATACGACGTAGCAGAGATGCGGACCTTTTGCGCATGATGGCCGAAAAACTATCAACGGCCGCGTCGGCAAGCATTCCGGACGCGCTACAATAACGCGGCAGCCCCATCAACACCCGGAACGTGTTGTTATATTGTATGCGCAAGCTACTGTATACCCTCTGCGCAAAGTTGACCCACAGACTGCACGTGTAAAAGGATTGGCAGTAGGCTTTGAAAAGCGTCACCTTAACCTGAGCCGTACAGCGCGCAAACCTGTGAGCCAACATCCCACAACGAACAGCCAGCGACCTGCGCTCACGTTCTACATCTACATTATCTTTTAGATCGTCTGAGACCCAGTGACCCAGATATTTAAAAATAGAGACTCTTTTTAGAGGTCTGTCGCACAGCATTACGGGTGGAATTGTACTATAGCATTTGCTGCCATTTAAATATCATGAGTTCACTTTTTGATGCATTATATCTAAGCCCATGGGTCCCAGCATACGATTCACACAGTTTAATAAGTTTTCTTAACGCTCCGATCGAAGGGCTCAACAAAACCATATCGTCTGCGTAACTTATATTATTAATGCACAGACCATCAATATGACAGCCGATACCAGTTCTGTTAAGCTCATCGATCAGATTGTTAATGTACAGATTAAATAAAGTGGGCGATGAAAGCCCCCCCTGCCTAACCCCACATTCCAGCTTATACTCAGCTGAAAAATAGTTGGACCATTTAACACGATTCTGTTGATTCTCGTACCAATATTTAAACAAATTTATCAATTCCCGCGGCACGTCCGTCTCGTGCTGCAGTTTTCCCCATAGTACATTATATGATACTAGGTCAAACGCTTTTGACAGATCTAGGTAACAAGCAAATACTGGTGTCTTTCTTGCTGTATAATACTGCACAGTCTGCTTAAGGCTCAGAATAGCGCTCTCCGTAGACAAACCGGGCCGAAAACCGAATTGAGCATCGTTTATTTTTAAATGTTTATCAAGCTGGCAGACAAGCAGACTGTCCAGAACCTTGGCAAGTATCGTAGCCAGAGATATCGGTCTGTAATTTGATAGTACAGACGTATCACCCGTTTTATTCTTTACAATAGGTACAACAGTTGTGCGCATCAGTTTTTCAGGTAAATACGAATGACCTACACATAAGTTTAAAAACATACACAGGACACGCGGCAGATGGATCCCGGCCTGCTGCAGGTGCTCGATGCTGAGACCGTCATGCCCCGGCGATTTTCCTCTAACCATATTCTTAATTGTGGCAGCAATTTGTTTCGTACTAAACGTGACACTTCGCGCAGGGCAATCAGTCCCAACATCAGTCGCAGGCAGCTGCAGTCCGTTGTTCAGGGGTGATTGTACTCTGAAGTGCTGCCGAAACAGATCCGCAATACCACCCTGATCATGTACACCTTCGATGCTCACGGGAAGGCTCGGCTTATGGTTTAATTTAGATGTTGCTTTCCAAAATTTAGAAAAATCTTTGTTTAATTGGTGTTTAGCGATTATATCCATTTTTATTTGGTTTTGATTTGCTTGGCACCATTTTAATTTAATTTTGAAGGTTTTTCTGGATTCACTCATATCGTTAAAAACTGGACCAGAACTGGGCTTGCCATACGATAACCAGACCTTATAATAAAGTCGCGCCCTCGCGTGAGCGTCGCGAACATACTTATTCCAGCCTGTTACATATCTGCGCTTCGTAATATTTTTATGACAATAACTATATTCCGAGGCATTCACAAGTATGCGTTCAATGTTATTATACATTTTATCCAATAACTGTAAGTGGGCAGAGTCCTTACACAACCTGTCTGCACACTGACTAAATTCGCTTGGAAAAGCAAATTGTTTAAATTCTGATTGACAATATTCGTGATATTCACTTATTTGTTTGGCATCGCGTTCCCCCCAGATAACCTTATTTACAGGCGCGTACGGCTGTGTCACTGTAGTGTGCATATTGGTATTATTAAACTTACATTCTAGCATAACAGGTAAATGGTCAGACCAGTATGTGTCATACAAAACGGACACATTGAGAATAGAGGGCAGCGCGGCACTGTCACTATACAGTGATCGAGCCAGCTTAATGTTCCCCGACGCTATTTAGAATTATTGCAACACGATAAGATCATGATCTTTCAAAGTCCCCATCATCATATCGTGTGGATTTTAATGAGCTGACTTCAATGACATTTCATGCTGCTGACTTTATCCGTTCGAGGAACATCTGTATAATTCCTTATGGTTTTATTTTTAACACATATTTTGAAAATACGTCTTTATTAATATAATACGTCTTCATTCACATTCATGAAGTTGATATTATAGTATACAGTCCAATTCGAATAAAACACGTGATATATCCCATATTTTATCCACACATATACATAACAATACCATGATTGTTCCATTTATATGGAAAAGTGCTACCGTTTCAAATTAAACTGATTTTCTCGAATAAAAAATTAACTTTAAACGCGTCAATGCTAAGATTCAATTACAGTCTCTATGAGGTCACAGTACCAAAACTTATTGTATGAAGGTAACTGTAAAACAGCTTTGATTAAAAAAAGTGTAATGGGAATGGCTCCTGTTATTTATAATAAAATACCTAATTGTATTAAGGTTCAACCTTTAGAAGTTTTTAAAAAGAGACTCACCACTCACCTTATTGTAAAATAATTGTTATTACTTACTCTGTTCGAGGATTCTTAAATGATGCTTCTATAAATTAATTTTTTATGCTACTGACGTTGTATTAGTTTTAAGGTTATTGTGAGCAAATGTGGCTCATAAATGTTTGTATGCCTAAATAGGCAGAATGTACAAGGATTCGTTATATATCTGTAACACCAATTGTAAACACCTACATTCTTTGCAAATAAATTATTACTTACTTAAAATCTGTATGTGTCGACACCAAGCGTCGGTAAAAATTAATATTAATATTATACATGTATTTTTCAAAACTACCACTTTAAGTCGACTTATAATCTAAACTATTAAGAGCTAGCTTAATAGTTTAGATTATAAGTCGACTTAAAGTGGTAGTTTTGAAAAATACATGTATAATATTAATATTAATTATTTATAAATATATATTTATAAATATATAAATTAATATTAATATTATACATGTATTTTTAATTATAGTTAAAAATAGTTTAGATTATAAGTCGACTTAAAGTGGTAGTTTTGAAAAATACATGTATAATATTAATATTAATTATTTATAAATATATATTTATAAATATATAAATTAATATTAATATTATACATGTATTTGATGTGATTATAAGTCGACTTAAAGTGGTAGTTTTGAAAAATACATGTATAATATTAATATAAATTTTTATAATGTGGCAACTATTTTTAACGATCGCGAACGCGTAGGCAGCAATTAGTATTGAATATTTTTCACATCATTCCAGTTCAAACCGTTTTATTATAACCTTCCCATCAGTAACCTCTGAATTTTACTATAAAATGTATCTTCTGAGGGAGTGAAAAGATGTACATGTAATTTTTACCACTAAATCAGCTAACAACCATATAAATCATCATTTGAGTCGAAAGACGACCATCAATGACTTTGTGAGGGTTGCTGGAAGATCGCCAGAAATTATAGGGATTGCTGTCGATCTTGTGCTGTGTTTGTGCGTGTGTTTGGAAGCTAAGTACTATGTCACGGGTGGACTTTTGAACATAATCTGTTAACTGCTTTTATATAATGGTTACTAACGGTAAGAAAAAGTGCCGAGCCATTTGGTACTAAGAGTGCCTAGACAATGATTGTATTCGAAACTGTTTAAGGGAACTCTTTGGGAGGGCTCTTTGGGAGCTTATGGTACAGACGCCTGTTATCCTAACTAATCCTAACTAATATTATAAATGCGAAAGTAACTCTGTCTGTCTGTCTGTCTGTCTGTTACTCTTTCACGCCAAAACTACTAAACGGATTTGAATGAAATTTGGTATATAGATGGTCTAGACCCTGAGAAAGAACATAGGCTAATTTTTATAGTTAGGATAACACATAGGCCATATTTTATAAAGTTTAACGCGGGTAAAACTGCGGGACACAGCTAGTAAAATATGAATGATTTACTCTGGGGCATGGTGGCAAGACTATCCGCCTGTGCGGGACATATTGGAGTAAAATCTCTATACTTCAGTCTCATAATCCGATAGGATTATGTATAGTATTGTAGTGCAAACACGTTGATATCAGGTGTAGAATAATAGTAGTAACGTCCACTTTCTGGTTCCAGAAAAATCTAATATCTATTTCAGACCCGATTAGAGATTTAAGCCCAGAGTCATCTGCGTTTGAAGTTGCTGCCTCTATATCAACGAGGCAGTGAAAGCGTGGTAAGGTGGTAGTGCACACTATTATTACCTATATGCCGGTGCCTGTACTTTAGTTTATGGCAAATAAAAGCAAGCGGGTGTAATAAAGTGTGTAATTCTAAGTGTAGCGCCTTCATTCAAAGACCAACTCTTGACGTTTTACGGGCACTAACTCACTGGAAACACTCGTATGGATCGTACCTAATAGACACATATACTGAATTGTTAAGGGTACATGTTTGCAGTTTGTTTTGTACATATATATACATACGTGGAACGTACGTGTCTACTTATGTCGCGAGTACCATAATATAACCATAGTATATCTTTTAATCATGTAAATTGAGGCGTAACAATGCTTCTATGGTCACATATGAGTTTACCGCTCTACAGTTCTACAGCGGCACTTAAGTTACCAACTTTCTTTCACTTTATGTGCAGCTCGTCTAAGGAAGAACTTACACCATAGATTCAATACACATCAAGAAATTGGCGACAAAATATTTTTATTTCTTACTAGATGTGCCCCGCGGTTATACCCGTGTTAAACTTTATAAATTTTATTAAAATCGCTCCAGACTTGAAGAAGTAACAAGTATACACACTCACACACTCACAAACTTTAATCTTTATAATTTTAGTGCCATTTGTCTTCTAAATTTAAACTTACGTCCTCCGCATTCATTTAGCGGCCGGACTTCATATTCATATCTTTTACTCGAATCACCTAACTTTCATATATGTAAGTATTTATTTATATATTATTAAAGTACACTTGGTTTAAAAAAAACATCCTTCCTCTAAAATGCCAACTAATACTCAACTGCTTTTTCTTTACTCCTGGTCCATTCAAAGTTAGCTTATCTTGTTAAGCATGTTCATAATTTCATTGTATGTTCTAATTCCAATTTGTCGTCATAAAACATTTCTCACTTAAACAATTGTACCAGGTCTTATTAAATTCTATGTCATTTAATTTCCTTACTGCTGCGGGTAGTTTGTTAAATATTATTATCGCCACATTCTAACAATTTTTGTCAGAAAGCCTCAGCCTATTTCGTGGTTTTACTAATGAATTTTATACAATTATTCCTGAGCCATTTTATCTATATCTAAAAGTGTTATATTATTCCTCACAAATTCGCATATTTCAAAAATTTATAAGGACGAAAGCGTAAGCAGCTTTTCTTTAATAAATGTCGTGAATCGAGCGTCTGCATGAATCCATCCACTTTCGATTGAATATTCTCTTATACATTTTTTGTACTATTTTCTGTATGTTTCATTTAACAGTCATCATTCCTATATAAAAAATACCCAAATTCAAAATAATTTGATAAAATAGGTGCCTATGAAATAAAAACAGATAATAAAGTTAAATGTATCAGTACTCCGTTATGAGTAAAACGGAGTACTAAATCGGAGTCGATGGTATCCTGAAAATGTGGGACTTGTGAACTTTACGTATAATACAGTGCCTTGGAGATTCATCCCAATTTAGTATTACAGACCGTGCGTTCACAATGAAAATGACTAAATTTTTATGGCTAAAACGTGCGTTCAAATACACCGAAACACCCAAAATTTACACCAAATTGTAGTTCTTCAATGTTCTGTCACGTAGGAAATTTTGCTATTATGTACAAGTAGGCAAAGTTTACGAGGGCCGGGACACAGGTTATGACAACGAACAGATAAGAAACTTCACTCAAATAAAAAAACAAACAGTGACATGGCTTACTTAGTGGCATCACCTCAATTTTTATATAAATCGAAATTATACCTAAAAGGCATTCATCATCAGAAACCGTTTCATTAGTTCATAGTTTGTGTGCATGCTGTATAAATATAATTAAAAACCTTGTTATTAATGCGATAACTATAATTTTTAATCACATAAGTATACCTGGTTTTAATATTAGGAGTACATTAGGTAGTTCGACTTTCGAAATTGTTAATTGTAGTGATGGATGATGTAATTAAAATAAACAAGTAATTAATATGAGAATAGAAACCGTCTAATGTTGGTATAATGCTCATACTGTATGACACAGTACTGTGTCCTGGGTTCCAAAATATGACGTACAGCGAATAAATTACTTTTTCTCGTTCACAAATGTTTGTTCCAAGTTCTTAAACATTTTTTTTATCTATTTCAGTATTGTTTGTTTGGGCGTTACAAGAAATATTGTATTTTGATAGCTTATTGTGAAATATTGTGTCGTGTGGAACTTTTTAGAAGGGGTGATTGTTGTTCAATATTATTTTTTTGTTTGTTGTTCTCTTTGTTTGATTAAAAAGCGAATATATTTATCTCAATTTTTGGCCTATAACAATGAAGTGATATCAAGAGGACCTTATTTTCTGCAAGGCTGTACATAATTACCATTTTTTTTATCTGTATCTTTTTTATGACCGGCTTTTCACTTGCGAGTTTTCACTCACGTGTACCCAACATTAAGATCAAAGGAAACAAATTAGTCTTTAGACAGTACGGAACCCTGCATGTGTAATTTTGATTCGCAGTTACCTAGTTTTTTAAAACTGGAACGTAATATAGTATACCATCCAATATTATTTAGGCTATTAAAAGGAAGAATATGTGGAAAGTGATAAGATAAGATAATTATTTATTTATCTCCACAATATTAATAAATACAAAAGCAAAACTTTATATGGTAAGAGATTTACACAATTTTTGTATACATTAGTAGGTATTATTACTGTGGGAGACTGGTGCCTAAACTAGGCTCAAGGCCTGTATTTCAGGAGACCAGGTCTACACCCCTTAGATTCGTACACTTCAATTTATTATGTTCTAAAGAAAATTTAGTGTTCCCACTCAATCGATAAATATAAGAAAAACAAAAGAGGACAATGTGTGTGTATGTGTATTATGGAGTGTGTATGTGTGTGAAGGGGAGGCAAGAATGTGTATGCAGTGTAAATGGCTAAATTGTAAGATTCTATTTCTGTAATTTAATATATTCGCAAATTAATCGTATAACTATTATTCTAAAATCGCGATTATCTCAGTTTCATCATAATCGATCCTTGGATGCAGTTTATTATATTAAATTTACATATATTAGTAGTTAGATTATAAATAGGCAAAGTCTTATTTATCTTGTTATAGAGATGGCATCCGAGATAGCAGAAGAAGCGCCACGCAAACTTTGTTTTCAAGGAATCCTCTGCTCATCTACAGGATTATACCGCCGTTTTCCGCGACCCCGAGATGAATCGTAGCTTAGAAGAGAGTGTTGTTTTAGAAGTATATTTGTTTCTGAGGCATGGATGTTTTCTATGTATTTAAGTATTTATCTATCTATATAAGTATGTATATCGTCGGCTGGTACCTATAGTACAAGCTTTGCTTAGTTTGGGGCTAAGATGATCTGTGTTACATTGTCCCTAGATATTATATATTATACTATATATACTTTTGATAAATAATTGACAGACAGTTAGAACTTTAGCTGCTTTGTGCAACTGTGCTGTGGGGTAACGGTACGGTAAGGATGTTGACACCTTGAGAATGGCTCTTGGACGCTTTCCAATTGGATAAGTCTACTTTTTGGAGCACCAGTCTAGGAGGGGATACAATACATCAACAGGGGTTGACTAAGGGCATAATACATACCGACACACATTTAACACCGATTTTTTTAATTTTTCATCTGCCATGGTTTTAAGTGTTTTGAACACGTATAAGAGTTTACATTAAAATAAATGGCACGGTAGTATGGAAAAATGGCTGCTATAATTAGAGTAATAAAATAAATATTATATAAAAAAATAAATTTATAGTAATAGCTCTAATGGAATTATTAAAAAAGTTGATCATATAAAGAAAATATTATTTTTTGTGAAATTGATCACCATGTTGCAGGACACTTTACAAACGTATAATTGAGGGACACAGAGTACATCCTGACTCAGAACAACTATTTATGAATAACACAAATAGTTGTCCTACCCAAATCGAACCCGGGACACGAAAAGGCGAGGCGACTGTCTTAACCATTGCGCCACACGTGCAATCAAAAATGGTATCTTTATTAGACTAACAAACACTCATGCACATAGACTTTGTAATTGTAAAATCGAGAAATATGTGTGAAAATTCAACGTGACTCGGTGGCCAAGGTACAGACGCCAGCCCATCCAGCTACTCCCATCTGTCAAATTTATTTTACAGATTTTCAACTTTATCACATTAGCATAAGGTTCACTTTCAATTGGGGAAATTTGACAGATTGGGGTAGCTTGATGTGCTGGCGTCTGTACCTACTACTATTATGTTTAATGCCAACTAAGCAATTACGGGCGTTAAATATAATCGATATCAACTGTTACGTCCGCAATTTACCCGGTTAAAAAAATGCTGCAAGGCAAATTTAGGAAAGAATTAAAGAGATATATGGAGAAATAACAAATTTCATGCAAAAAATCCAAGTGATAAGGGTATGACAGTCAAATTTATACAGATGATAGTAAACGAAAAATGACATGTCCAGATAACGGAAGTAAATTTGTAAGGTAGTTTAAAAATAACATTTTCCACCTACCCACAATTTCTTTTATTTTATTTGGCAAGTTTACAGCTACATATAAATAGTTACAAAAATATCTATACATATAATAAAATAGCAGGAAAGTCAAAACTGTACATTGAATATTTTTTAAATAGGATACTTGGGTCGTGATCTACAATCATATAGTTTTTAGAATTTTTGTCTGTTTATCTGTATGTATGTCCGGGCTAAACTCAAAAAGTACTGCATAGATTAGCTTCAAATTTCGCATGAATATTACTAAGAGGTCGGGTCAACATATAGGCTACATATTATCACGCTATCACCTACGGGGGAGGAGCTGTAATCATTTATAAAGTTTAACGCGGGTAAAACCGCGAGGCACAGCTAGTTGATAAATAAATGCCAATAACAAGCTTCCACAATTATTTTACATCATGGTGGCATGTTCGGACTACGTAAATAATTATAATAATGATTACTTTCAAACGGTTTTACAAGATGGAGCCACTAGTACTATAAAAATAAAAATAAAATAAAATAAAATAAAAAGCCTTTTTATTTGCTCCTATGAACTAACATTAACAGTACATTTTGTTTAGTGGGTTAGTAGTTATAATGGAATAAAAGTAATTTTTGTTAGTATTTATTAGTAAGTAAAATTTATCGGAATTCTTCCATAGGAACCCCCGTGCGGGTGAAGGCCTCCTCCAGGTTGTGCCATTTATCTCTATTTTGTGCCAAACCAAGCCAGTGTTTGCCTGCGGTCTCGCGTATATCGTCTGACCAGCGTTTGAGCGGACGACCTTGTTTGCGCGTTCCACTTTCTGGTCCTTTCCACTCTGTGACCACTTTCGTCCAACGCCCATCCTCAAGTCTCGCTACATGACCGGCCCACTTCCATTTTAGTCTTCTGACATGTTGTATAGCATCTCTAACTTTGGTACGTTTCCGAATTTCATCGTTTCTGACCCTGTCTTTAAGTTTTATCCCTAGGAGACTTCTCTCCATGGCTCTTTGGCATACCGACAGTCTATTTGCGTTGGCTTCTGTTAAAGACCAAGTCTGGCTGCCATAGGTAAGTGTAGGTAGAATGATAGAGTCCATGAGTCTCCGTTTGTGGACAATAGGTAACTTAGATTTAAGAAGATTTTTTAGGGACCAGTACCGTTTCCATGCCAGCGCCATTCTTCTATCTATTTCCTCCGAGTCAATCTCTCTGAACGAAATCAGTTTGCCTAAATAAATGTACTCTTCAACGTACTCTATTACTTCGCCTTCGACTCTGAGAGTAGGTTTAGTATGGTTTGTAATAATTTTTGTCTTTTCGAAATTTATTTCGAGACCGACCTTCTCGCTGTGCCGATGAAGTGCTGTCAGCATGTCTTGTAGGTCTCTAGCGGTATTACTTAGAAGAACCAGGTCGTCTGCGAATCTTAAATGGGTTAGCCTTTTATTTCTGATATTGATGCCTCCCCTTTTCCAGTTTATATCGTGTAGTATAAGCTCAAGTACTGCAATGAATATTTTTGGCGACAGTGGGTCTCCTTGTCTAGTTCCTCTTTGAATTGCGAACCATGGGCCCTTTCTGTCCAACCTTATTCTACTTCTGCACTTACTATAAATATTCATTATTATATTGATGTAAGTGTCCTCAATATCATGATACCTAAGTGCTTTGACTATAGCGCTGTGGGAGATAGAATCGAAAGCTTTTTTATAATCAATGAAGGCTAGGTATAGAGGCATATTGAATTCTTTGTATTTCTCTACTAACTGGCATAGCACATGGATGTGATCAATGGTGGAGAATGCTGGTCTGAAGCCGGCCTGCTCTATTGGTTGTTTGACGTCAATTTGTGGACCGATCCTTTTCAGGAGACATTGCGAAAATAGTTTGTAAAGATTCGACATTAAGCTTATTGGTCTATAGTTTGATACACAAGAAGGGTCTCCTTTCTTGTAGAGTAAAATTATTTCCGATTCACTCCATTGAGCTGGAACCGTCTCCTCTCTTAGTATTTCATTAAATAATCTTATTATTAGTCCTAATAATTGTTCTTCTCCTAATTTTAACGCTTCGTTTGTAATAAAGTCGGGTCCGGGGCTTTTGTTATTTTTTAGATCTCTAATAGATAACTGTATTTCTTTTCCAGTAAAATATTGTGGTTTCTCGTTTTCAGTTTGGCGTTTTTTATATCCTGTAATAATTATTCTTTCGTTTGTTTCTTGTTTTTGTCTGTATAGGTGTTGGTAGAAATCTGTGGCCATTTGTACTAGATCTATTCTATCTTCTGTAGTTGCTTGTAATGTTTTCAATTTCGGTATCCATGTTTTATTATTATACAATTTTTTATGAATTCTTTTTATTCCGCTAGTTTGCTCTATACATTTCTCATATCGTTGTAACTTGTAATTGTCATAGTCATCCTGTATTGTTCTTGGTATTGTTCTATATAATTCTTTTAGCTCTATTTTTTCTTCTATTGTTCTATCTGATTTTTGTTGTAAAGTGTGCCTTCTCGATATAAGTGACTTGATGTTATCGGATAATGTAAAGGTTTCTTTCGGTTTTGATACTTGTGATTCAATTATGCTTTCTGTTAATGATTTTTCTAAGATATCATATAGTTGTTGTATTGTTAATTTTACTTTGTCGGTTGATTCACGTTTGTAAAGTTTCTCTTTCAAAATATTCTTGTATCTTTTTTGCTCTCTTATTGACTGTAAATTTGATCTTGGTTGTGTATATTTCTTTCTGCTTTTTCGTTTTTCATTAATTATTATTGTTCCTCTTAGTAATCTATGGTCAGAAGGGAACGCTAGTTTCCTTAGCACCTCTATATTTGTGAAGTAGTGTTTTTTGTTTGATAGGATGTAGTCAATTTCATTCTTAGTGTATCCATCTGGTGAAAGCCAGGTCCATCTTTGGTTTTCTTTCTTTTTGTACATTGTATTTAGTATTGTCAACTCTTGGTCTATAGCGAATAGTTTTAGTTTTTCACCACGTTCATTAGAGGCGCCTGATCCATATCTTCCTATCACTGAACCTATTTGTATGGGTGAAATACCAATCTTCGCATTGAAATCTCCTGTTATAATTATATTTTCCGTTGACTTTTCTTTCGCTCTACCTAAATCTACATAAAATTGGTCTATTTCTATTTCACTGGACTTCTCCATCGGGGCGTAGCTTTGTATGATTGAAATTTGGGTACCTCCAAATTTTATGTTCAAAACTGCGACTCTTTCCGATATTCCATAGAAACCAATTATATTTAATTTGTGTTCTTTTTTTACTAAGAAGCCCACACCTCTGTGTCCTTCGGTCTCTCCATAGTGGTAAAATATGCACCAATTTAGTTCTTCAATTTTTAAACCTTTTCTCTTCACTTCAGACAGTCCTATCACGTCCCATTTGACCCTTTCAAGGGCATGTTCTAGTTGTAACATTCTATTTTCTTTTTTAAGTGATCTCACATTGTAAGTACATATGTAAATTTCTTGTTTAGTATTTGAATCGTGGTTTGTTGTGACTAATTTTTTACTAGTACTATACAAAGATTTATAAATTACTAGCTGTGCCCCGCCGTTTTACCCGCGTTAAATTTTATAAATTATGCCCTATGTGTTATTCGGTTATATAAGCTATATTACTACAAAGTTTCATCAAAATCCGTTTGGTAGTTTTTGCGTGAAAGAGTAACAAACATACACACTCACAGACTTTCGCCTTTATAATATTAGTGTGATCAATAAAATATGTAGTTGAACTGGATCACACTTTTAAATGAGAAAATATTAAATAGAATTGAACCCTATTCTATGCAATACTAAACCATTTTATAAATCATGGCATTTCTTTTCCTGATAACTATGATATACAAATACGTACTGTTCTTATGAGAAGGATATGGCAGGATAAATTTAGTTTTGGCGCGAAATACTGAGTAGGTACAGACGCCAACACATCAAGCTACCCCAATCTGTCAAATTTGCCCAATTGAAAGTGAACCTTATATTTTTGTGATAAAGTTGAAAATCTATAAGAGAAATTTGACAGATTGGGGTAGCTGGATGTGCTGGCGTCTGTTCATATAAGCAAGACGTTAGAACTAGTCGACTAGTTATGTGCTCTTTAGGCGTATTAATGCACAGTTTTAGTAGTTTGACACTTCTATTGTTAGGTTGGATAGTATTTATATAAAATAAAAACTATTAATCAATAATGTCGATTATTTATGTGGCAACACCAACCGGTGACGTTTGATAGATCGGCACTTTGTTCTGGAGCGTACTAAGAGTTGGTGGTTCCAAAATAAGGTTTCGACAGGTTATATATATTTGTTGTACTAGTCTGCAGAACTGTTATAGTGTCGTATAAATATGTAATTATCTATTATTACCCACATATGGAGTTTTATTACCTGTCAGAAGTAGTAAGTTCATGTTCATATTATTTTTAGTTATTGGTTTATATTATTTTGCCTCTGTTTAAAGTTTTAATAGTAGATGAAGTATAAATGGAGCCGAAAACTTGTGTATAATAAATACAGCTTTGGTAGTCTGACCACAGTAAATTATGTTCTTTACTTTGACATGACTGTTGATATAAGAATGTGGCAGATACTCTTTTGAAACCATTTCTGTATCGCTGTCCGTTAATTATTCTTTACCCACACATATTTTTCATATATTTTAATTTTTGAGTGTAGATTTTAGGTTAGGATGTAATACAAAGAAAACTATGGCGGTGTAATGGAGTCAAATATTTCATTATGCTTACGATTAGACCAATGGTTTAGATAGTCATTATTTAAATTTCGTAACTCAGTTAGATTATAACTAACTAGTTAAATACACAGTTCTTCTTTATGTTGTTTCCTTGCAGCATCTGGACGAAACTTCTGGATACTGTCGCTGGCTATACCAAAAAACAAAACAGCCTAAGCCCACAGTGGTGTTCAGATCCACAAGGCTACCGGAGCATGGAGCGCAGCCGGATACCCCAGTGGGCATAGGAGGGGTAGCAACGCAGTTGAAACCGCATCGTTGTTAGCACTAGATTCGTAGTTGGCTCAAGATAAACAGACTCAAGATCGAACCTGAGGTGTGAAAGGCAAGTTTCTACCAACCAAATCATTTCTATGAGTCTCAATATTTTCTACGCAGAATATTTCCAGCTTTCTCATTCGCAATTCATATCAAGTACTATCTAATATGATGCCAATCTGCAGACAAATCGCCGTCTTCCCGTTGTCAAGAAGGATGCATGTTTGAACGTATACTAATGACATAATACTCTGATCACCAGCGTCCGGCTTACTAAGACGATTACGGTTATTCTCTACATAAGAGGTTGTGATAGAGATTGACATAAGGAGTTCAACACATAGTTAATATTTCCCACTTACAACGCTCACAATATCATATACTTTAATTGACTGCACGTGAGGCGCAGTGTTTAAGGTAGTTGCCTTGCTATCTCAGCGCCCTCGTTTTTCGGGTTCGATTCGAAGTAATTGCCAGCGGTAAGCATTAAAGGCCAGCGCATGTGTATACATGACATCGACTGCACTAAACACTTTTAAAATATGTAATTTAAGAACATAAAGTAACTATAGTCGTATATGCGTTATAATAATAATACTGAATTCATATCTTAATATAGACAGAACCATTAAGACAATATGTAGTAAAATATAAAATTCAATACATAATATTAAAAACTTCAACTAAACATAATCTCCTTGATAATAACTTAATACAAGCAAGCTAAATATCACTACCATTATAAAATAAATTGTATAAATGTTTTAACATTCTGTATACCTAAATATCTGTAATAACTAACTAGAAATAATAACTGTATTACTACAAACATGTTCTGACAATTTACAAGCGCTTTTTTAAAGTCTACGTGAATAAAAACCTTTTTTATTTTATTTTATGTTATTTTTATTTTATTTTATAGTTTTGTGTTTGGGTGTACTTTATTGTTCTTGAATTACATGTTTTAAAAGTGGTAAGTACAGTCGACGTCACGTATACACATGCGCTACGACAACTGCCCTTGCCCTACTGCGTACCAAATAAAAACGCTATAAAGGTAAAAGTTTGGCGTCGACTGTACAAAATCCAATAACAATAGTTTTATGGTAATGATGGAAATGAAACATTTTTCAGAAATCTTGCTCATAAGAAAACCATTTTAAACCGTTTAAGTTAGTTAAGTCATTTGTATCTAATAAATTTATGTTTTTCTACGTTATACGACAATGAATGAAGATCATTCTGAATAATGCTGCATATTTTTTTATTAAAAAACAATTTTGTTATGTTTATCATATGCAATGAGTAACACTGTAATGAAATAAAATCGTAAGGTTGAATTCCATAGCATAGATAAGCATATAGGATCACTTTATAACTTAAATAAAGTATTTCATTTAATTTATCAAGCCAACATTATAAGGTATAATGTCCTTGATTCGATGTAATATCAACTAGTTAATAGTTTTAAAGTTTTTGTGTCTCTTCCAAACGTAGTTTTTAAGAAAAGGACAGTGCCTCTAGCACGAGTTCCTGCAGTTTACTTACTCGATCACACGTACAGTTTCGTCCCATACATTGAGCACCAGAGTTTTAGTTCCGTGGGAGGCGCTGGTGCTCAATGTATGGGAGGAAACTGGACGTGTGATCGAGTAAGTAAACTGTAGTAACTCGTGCTAGAGGCACAGGACGGCTTCTTTATTTATGTCAATTTAGTTTTCGCAGTATTATATGCATAAACTAATTTTAAAAGATACGTAAGAACGTTTCGACCAATTATTAGAAACGCCAGCAATAATATTAATAATTAATAGTAAGACTGCACGTCTGGCGCAGTGGTTAAGACAGTCGCCCCGCCAATTCGTGCCCCGGGTTCGATTTCCGCGCAGGACAACTATTTGTGTGACGCATAAATAGTTGTTGTGAGTCTAGATTTTTTGTGGCCGTTCATTTTATGTCTGTAAAGTACCCCGCGATACAGAGATTTATTTCCCTAATACGGGCATTGCCTAATTTAAATAAAACTTGCTCCGATTCCATGCAAAGCAAATTAAATTAATTTTAATATAATTGCAGTTCTTCCTAACATAGTTCTAACAAAAAGGTTTGTCCATTTCACAAGATATATAATAGGTCTTTACCTATGAAATTGCCGTTTTGTATGAAAAAATTTAAACGAATTATTTCATGAATTTTTTTATTTGTATTAATCGAAGTAATCACCCATGCAATCAATGCATCTTTGCCATCGCAGTGGCAGTTTATTGATGCCCTTCTTAAAGAAATCAGCTGGACGGGAGGCAACAAATTCTTCAAAGGCATTTTGTACTGCCTCTCGGGTATTGAATTTTTTTCCCGCCAAGAAGTTATCCAAATTCTGGAAAAAGTAGTAGTCTGTAGGCGCAAGGTCTGGTGAGTAGGGCGGATGACGGAGAGCTTCCAACCCCAGTTCTTGCAACTTGGAGACCGTCTGCTGTGCAGTATGAGGTCGCGCGTTGTCGTGCAGGAGCAGCGGAGACGAGCGATTGACCAATGCTGGTTGGAGATGCGCCAGCTTCTCCATCATTGTGCTCAGTTCTTCACAGTACACATCTGCAGTAATGCTCACCCCGTTTGGTAAGAAGCTGTGATGAATCACACCGGCGCTAGACCACCAAACAGTGACCATCACTTTTCTAGGGGTAAGTTTTCGTTTAGGGCATTGTTTAGGTGCTGAACCAGGATCCAACCAACTTGCTGAGCGCTTGCGGTTATCAAACAGAATCCATTTTTCATCGCAGGTAACAATGCGGTTCAAAATTCCTTCATTTGTGTGTCTGTTGAGCAGTGCAAGGCACGTCTCGACGCGTACTTCGCGCTGGCGATCATTGAGTTCGTGGGGCACCCATTTGTCAAGCTTTTTTACCTTGCCAATTTGACGCAAATGGACCAATATTGTTTTGACGCTAACGTCGAAAGCTGCTGCTAATTCAGCCGTAGATTGTGTATCATCAGCTTCCACAACCGCCTTTAATTCGTCATTGTCGACCAAAGTCTTCGGACGACCGCGAGGTTCATTTTTCAGGTCGAAATTTCCAGAACGGAAGCGAGCAAACCAATAACAGGTGGTGCGTTGGTTTGTAGTGTTAGCTCCGTAAACGTCGTTGATGTTGCGTGCCGCTTGTGCCGCGTTGCTGCCACGACGGTACTCATATTCCATAATTACTCGAATTTTTAACGTATCCATGATGACGAAAAAGATTGAAATGCGATGAAAATGTAACACTAATCAATAAAGAAATGACTACTTTTGGAAAAAAGAATCCATGTTTTTAAAATAAAATTAATTAGAAATTAGAATTCTTAGCCAAACAAAAATTATTTTGATTTGAAATGGCCAGTACTGCAGAACGGCAATTTCATAGGTAAAGACCTAATATTAGTGTTTTGAATTAGTTAAGCAACGTAAAAGACGAAATCGTAATCAATGTCATGATAACTAAATAATATCAAATGAATAAATATCAAATAAATTCTTAAATATTCGTAGGTACAGACGCCAGCACATCAAGCTACACCAAACTGTCAAATTTCCCCAATTGAAAGTGAACCTTATACTTTTGTGATAAAGTTGAAAATCTATAAAAGTAAGAAGATTGGGGTAGCTTGATGTGCTGGCGTCTGTACATATGTACTAATCTTTCCCCGCAGCAATATACATATTTCACAAATAGAAATAAAACTGGACAGATTGTCTAAAGAAAATCTGTCATAACTATTTTATTGGAATAAATTTTATTTGTGGTTTAAGAAATTGCGGCGATGTTTATCTACATTAAAAATATAAATCTATAGTTGTACAAGTGAGTAAAGAAAATATGTTCGGTTGAGGATATATTGGCAATTGTAACCTGGAATACAAATGGGATGGTGATCAACAAACGATGGGGGTTAAATTAACATGTGCTCTAACAACTGCACGCTCAATCTATCTTAATGATATATTTTAATCCCATACTTGTTGCCAAGTTTTAGATTCTATAGCTATCGAATTGCTAAGGTCGAATAGCAAAATCTGCAGATTTTCATAATGACTAAGTACTTTTAAGTAATACTATAATTCTATTTTACTCGATAAATTTGTGTGTGCAAAAATATGCGTAAAAATATGGTTTTATTTATTTTTAACACCCGATGCAGGGTGTTATAAGTTTGACATCAGTGTCTGTTTGTGTGCGCCTCTGTCTCTCTCTGTGTGCGTCTCTCTCTCTCTCTCTCTCTCTCTCTCTGTGGGTGGGTGTGGGTGTGTGTGGGTGTGTGTGTGTGTGTGTGTTTATCAGTGACACCGTAAATTTCAAATGGACCAATGTCGATGCGGTTGTTTTATTTGATAACTAGTGTTTTTGCTGTGGTTCTTAGCTAACTTTGCTTAATATCAGACCGGAAGTGTAAAAGTATCAGCTCTTTTCCATAATGGTGTAATCATAGATGGTAACGAGGTTTTTCTGACGGTTTGGTTAGGTTATTATAATTTTCTTTCTTTGGGACATTAATTTCATACATGAACCAAAGTAGATAAGTAAGTACCTCTTAATTATCCACCAACAGTTCACATTCGTTTAATAATAATACTTTTCACAAAACTGTACAAACGGCGGCCTTTTCTCTCTGAGTAAATTTTCCACAAAACCGTTGAAGAAACCAGTGTTAGAGAAAGTAGAGTATTTTTTTAGGATAGTTATTGGTAGTCCTTTGATTTAATAATAATAGTATTCACAAAATTATACGAACGGCGGCGGCGGAGAAAATTTTCCAGAAACCGTTGAACCATCAGGGTCAGAGAATAATAAGTAGAGTATATTTTTAAGGATAGATATTGATAGTATTTCTGTCGTACTGTAAGTATTTTAATATTTTAAATTGTACAAACTATGTAATCGCTCAGGGCATAACTCATTATTTATTATAGTATACTTCATCATAACAACTAAAAGAAATCGTCTTCTGGACAAAAGCCTCTCCCTTGGGGGATATGCCATAATCCCTACGCTTTGTAGACATGTTGGCGATCGCAGTAAGATGGTCATAGTACTCAGGAAGAACCCGCTGCCCGTACTCTGTGCCTCTCACGGGATGACATGGGACATGGGACACGGGACGACGGCGAATATCAGAATGTCATCGTTCTGATATTCGCCGTCGTCAATATAAAGTATACCTACTTATATTTCATTCACCGAAGGAGTTAGATGGGGGTTATAAATTTAAAACTTGCATTTTTTTCTTGATTTGTTTTCTGAACTTAGTTTAACTTGGATGCCATAGAATTTAGATAATTATTTTGCAATATGTTTCACGTCATTTTTTGTAAGTGTATAAAAAATAACACAATTAGAATAAGAATAATTTAGCCATCTGAGATTCGTTAGTGGGCGTCGCGTACCACGCTCATGCGCTACGAAAACTGCTCTTACTACGTACATAATAACGCTGTAAAGATAAAAAGTATAGCGTCGACTGTACACAGCTGCATGTGAGGCGCAGCGGCTAAGACAATCGCCTCGCCGCTTCGTGTCGCGGGTCGTGTCCCGCGCTGGAAAACTATTTGTGTGACCCTCAAATAGTTGTTCTGAGTCTGGATGTAATTTATGTCCGTCTATTATAAGTTTGTAAAGTACTCCGCGACACAGGGATTGGACTCCCCAGTGCAGGCGTTGTCTTTTTAAAAAGAAAAAATAAAAAGGATAAAACCGAATAATACCAATTCCGATAAGTAGTTCAGGGTGTCAGCTATCTCCATACTAAATTTTTATTAAAATCGCTCCAGCCGTTTAGACATGAAGAAGTAACAAACATACAAACTTTCGGCTTTATAATTTTAGTGTGATTATATTGTCTATACGGCCAACTTTTTTACTCGTATAGGTAGTGGTTACGCTTCTGTCAGCGAAACACGGCAATGCTTAGAAATTAAACCATTTTTACAGTTACCCATTTATTAGTGTGACCGCATGACTAACTGCTTAACCTCGTTGATCGGTTGCGAACCGATAAGATCACCTGGCTTCGATCAAAACAACTTTTTAATTCAGAAAGCGAAATGCCTATTTATTCCAATTTCGCCACCAAAATAATCTTCCGGGGCGACTTGATTTATAAAATAAAGACTGGCATTACAACTTTTCACTTAATGATTTCATCAAAACAAACTGGATCCCATTTTATCAATTGTCTAAGTTTTAGAACTTAATTCACCGAAGAGCCCTTAAAGGGGAATACATAGTGCGCATGACTCTACCCTAGCGGGAGCATCAAGGACATTAGGCGGACGGACCGCGATCGGGGAGCACGCCCCGCCGACCACATTCAAATATGGTCACTCGCGCGTACAGTGATGTAGACCGATTGTGAACTTATAAAAGTTACTCGTGTGAATATTCAATATATTTGAATTCGGAACAAAGTAAAAATTGTGATCAACATATTAAAAAAAATATTTTTATTCCGAGGATATGAAAATAGTGCCCCTGTGTGTATTGTTGATAAAAAATAATAATATAAACGCTGTTTAGTGGAATTAATTAGTAGGATGTGACTATGTATTACTTGTTTATTAAGTGCTGTAAGAAATAAATAATGTAAATACGAATAATAGTGATTACGTAAAAATGAAGTTTTTACCTCTTATTGCGTTATGTGGTGAGTAAAAGTGTTTCCTAATACAACGTATAATTATTATTTAATACAAAAATACAGGTCTATATTTCAAACCAGCAATTTGAAAACAATATTATGTAATAACATTTTTGCACTTGGATCTATTTTTATCAAAGTTTCGAATAAAGAATTTCAATATTCATAAGCGTTCTGTAAAATTTTTGTCAAACCATATTACAGTGTGTATTGTAGTCGTGGTGGAAAGTTATGATATATATATAGCTATACTTAATACGTAAGTAAGTAAAATACCTATTTCCTTATTGTAAACGTACTTATTAAGATCTTGATTGCGGGTATAAGTAGCTAGGTTGTACCCATGTTATATCTAGCCCGGATCAAAATCTGCATGAATGGAGTATGAATGTAGACAGATAAAATTTTAGACTGTTCGTCTTGAGATTTCAGCGCTATTGATTGAGATGTAGAACTGACTTATCAAATAACTATTATAATATAATAGCTGTATGATATTTTTTTCGTCACGACACTCCATTAAAATCTTAAGTCGTATCCTTCCATGTGATATTTATGATCTACTATTGATATAGAAAAGGAATTCTAGTTTTTGGGGATTTAAGTAAATTCGATCATCTTATCATCATCATCATATTAGTCGAAAGACGTCAACTGCTGGATAAAATCCTCTCCCAAAGATCTTTACAATGGCCGTCTTGTACTGTCAGTGGCTTACAACAATCCTCCCAATATCATCGGTCTACGTTCTCGGGGTCTTCTGGTTCGTGATCCACACTCAAGAACATTTCGATCTCAGCGTAGTGATATGCCCCGCCCATTGATACTTCAGTTTAGAATTATTTTAGGCTATTGCAATTACATCGGTTTGCCTGCGGATTTTAAAATTGCTGATTTGATCTGTCAGGAAATTTTGAATTTGGAAAAGGCCTTCATTGCTCTTTGATTGACTTATGAAATACTTAAAGTGTAACGTGGAATTAAAAAAATGTGTTAAATATTATATAATGTGGTACATGTTATCTATATGAGCAGACAATGACATGACTTTACGCCAAAAAACAAATAAATAAACACCATGTTAAGATCTATATCTAAAAATCAGTAGTGTATACATACCACCCGAAAGTTATCATAATTATCCGCCCACCTAACCCCGGACCCCTTACCAATAACGTACCGTAAGATTTATGTTTATACCCACAATAAACGACCCGAAGTTTTAGTGCCTTCCCGTACCAATACTACCCATATTTACTATTATAAAATATTTTCGAAAATACCCCTTTAGAATCGTAAATCAAGGAACGGAAATGTTCACACTAAGGGAGCATGAAAGGTTAAAGGTCGGTCTCGTTATGATGTATTAGAAATGTTTAACTCAATGGATCTTGGCTTTGAGTTTATTCAAAGGCGAAGAGTAATTAAAGTTGGTCATAGTGTAGAATTTAATAGGTAGGGTGTATATGAATTTATGCGAGAGCTTGTAATGGTATTATTCAGGTCCGTAATACACGTATAACCTCATTAGCGAGTGTAATCCTATTAGCTCTAGCATTATTATTTCAGCGTTTAGGTGTTCCATGGTAGAAATATCAATGACAGGAAAGCCCTTCTTAGTACTCCACTGGTCCGTAACGTTGTTTCGAGTGTCGTATGTTCGATGAACGGAAAGTCGACTGAACGATTGTTCGAATGGAATTTATTGCGAAACAACCTTTTCTCGTCAAACGCCGCTTCGACTGAATGATTCTTCGAGAATGTATTAATCGATGGACTGCTCTTTCGACGCTAGATACGGCAGACGAGCGATAGATACACTATTGTTGGTGAAGATTGGTTCAAAGTTTCTTCATCTCTATAACACAATTTGCATATTCTCAATTTAACATTCAAAAGAGCAGTCCATCGGTTAATAAATTTTCGATGAATCGTTCAGTACAAGCAGCATTTGACGAGAAAAGGTTGTTTCGCAATAAATTCGTTTCGAACAATCGTTCAGTAGACTTTCAGTTCATCGAACATATGACTCTCGCTACTACGTTACGGACCCGTATTCCACTACGTGACACTACACATTGCTGGCTATCTACACCAATATCAATGACATATGTCAAAAAAGTATCCATTGTAAAATAACTTTCCCAGTAATTTTTGCTTTAGGCATTTTATTTTCCTGTAACAATACTTTTGAGCTATGCAATTCATTTAAAAAAACCGGCCAAGTGCGAGTCGGACTCGCCCATGAAGGGTTCCGTAGCAGCAAGTATTTCAGTTGATTAAATGAAAGGTAAATTGCGGTTTACGACTTATGACGTATTAAAAAAAAAACCACTGTAATACTGTATTTCGAAGTTCAAAATAGCGATGAACTGTAGCCCTAAAGTACTGAAACGCGACTCACGTTAGTGCGAAAGTGCGCCACATCGATACACATAATTTCGAATGTTTTCCACCGCGATGCACGTTAGTGCGAAATCTTTTGGGTTAGGTTAGGTTAGAACTGTGACCATTTGGCGCTAGAAAAATATTAACCTTGGATATCTCCATAATGGCATGCCTTCGCATTTACTGGACTTTCGCACTAACGTGCATCGCGCTGGAATACATTCGACAATGTGTGAATCGATGTGGCGCACTTTCGCACTAACGTGAGTCGCGTTTCAGTACTTTAGGGCTACAGTTCATCGCTATTTTGAACTTCGAAATACAGTATTACAGTAAAAAAAAACTACTTTCTCGATCTCGTTCAAACCAATTTTCGTTGTTAGTTTGCATAGTAATGTACATCATGTATTTTTTTTAGTTTTTTATTCTCTTATTTTAGAAGTTACAGGGGGGGGGGAGGGACTCTCATTTTACCACTTTGGAAGTGTCTCTCGCGCAAACTATTCAGTTTAGAAAAAAAATATATTACAAACCTCAATATAATTTTTGGAGACCAATCCATAGACACAACACATGAATTGATACGCTGAAAAAAAAAAATTGGGTTTCAGTTCTATGTATGGGGACCGCCCAAAATTATTGTTCTTTTTTGTGTGAAAATCTTAATGCGGTTTACAGAATACATCTATTTACCAAGTTTCAACAGTACAGCTCTTATAGTTTCGGAAAAAAGTGGCTGTGACATACGGACGGATCTATAAGGGTTCCGTTTTTTGCCATTTGGCTTCGGAACCCTAACAAGCAATGCGATGAACTGGTATAAAAATATTATTCTTATGAGAATACTAAAGAGATAAGGGGATTAATATCGTCACTGGCTTGTTATAATCTTTTATTAAGAAGCTTAAAATTTTATCACTTTTAGGTCATTAACGACGCCGATGTCGATAATTTCTGATATTTCGACCAGACCACGGGAAAAGGAATTTTTCAAAGTGAAAGTCTATATACATATTATTATATATTTTAAGTAAGATGATTCTTGGGGGGAGGCTTTTGTTATATGCCATATTCGCCACGAGATACGGTTTGTAACTTGTCGTAAAAGATTCACGATTGAATATCAGAAAGGCGACCAATAGATTCTACAACCTAATCTAAAAGTTAACTAATTATATTCTGCCCAAAGGAATAGAAACAGACAGGGTTGGAGAAGCTATTCAAACAGGATTGAAGCCATGTCCATCGTTTGTATAGTTGCTTCAATCCTTTCTTATATTCAATCTTGAATCTTTTACGAAATACAAATTTGTTACATTCATTTGTTACATTCATAATTCGCTATCAGAAGATCCATAGATGCTACCACCAAATATAGAGGTAAATTTCACCTCAATAATAATATCATGCAATGCTGCTCCCTAGTTAATTAAACTTATGTCTCGTATTGCTTGCCTACTCCGGTAATGTAAATCACTCAAAGCATTTTTGTGTGAAAACGATAATGTTGTTGGTGGTTTCCCTTACGTTTAATATCGTAACGTTGAAGTACAAAAAACATGCGGGGCAGTCGTTGGAGACTGCCGATAGAAGTAAAAACTTTCGTTTCTCATACACAGAAAGTAGAGTTTATTTGATCCGAGTAGCGAGTGGAGGGTGCTCGTGCTACTTCCCACCTTTGGGCGGTAAAGGCGGTAAAGACACGTTATAGTAATTGCTATCCTCCCTATGGTGAGGATAAATTTTAAATATAAAAATAGAACTACATTTGGTTAGGGAGTCGGGAGTATAAACGGCCAGTAGGAATTTAAAAAAAAGACTTCCGTCTTACGAATATTCGATCAGGTCACGTGTACTGGTGCGTGTTTAACATGTTTTACCTATCCCAAAAAGTGCACAACGCCGCTAAAGAAGATTTCTCTTGAAAAACATCGTTTCGTGATTTTGGTTTTACTAATTGTTAACGACACGGATTTAATTTTATTAATAGATCAATAATTGTTAGTAATAGTAAATTAAAACAATAAAATGTAAATGAAATGAATACAAAACAGCCGGGCAGTGTTAATGTTTTGACATCTTGCCATCTTTGCAATTATATATTTTTATGCAAAAATATTTTTATCACGTTCATAATCATGTTATATAAAGCAAAAAACGTTATTTTGATATCATAGAATACGATTAAAAAGAATATGATTACATGTAAAAATATATTTAATCGAATTTATAAATTTCATTATTGTCGTCGATATTTTCTCTTTCTTTAGTACACGAAGAAGCAGATACGAAGACAATATACCAGGCATGTAGCATATCCAGCAGAAATATTAATAAGAAGTGCTGATACCTATATTGCGGCTATAATGCTTGGTAACAGCCTAGCCTCACCCTAGACAGTCGCGCTCGCACCTATAGCGGACTTTCAATTTATTTATCTATTTATTTACTTTAATTAAAACGGTAGAACATCAATTACAGTAATTTAAGATAATTATTACAATATTCAATTAAAATATTAATAAGCAAACATAAACATTGTTTTAAAACACAATCATACATCATTCTCACAGAAACGCAAACATTCTGACAATATTTCCGACAATATTTCCATAACAAACTTCCCAATGATATTAGAAAAATGTCTACGAATAAGTTTAAAAGAATTATTAAAGCCAAATTACAAAATTTCTGATTATTTAAGTGATAAAAGTGCTTGGGATTGAGTTGTTCTGAGTCAACACACATGATTATAATTAATCTTAAGTATATTTCATTTTTAAAAAAGGATTCCTACTGAGTTTTCTGGCAGTGTTTCTCAGTAGCTGCCACGTCATGCACTGCACGGTAGGGTAAAAAAATATGACGATTCCACATAAATGTAAAATTTTTATGGAATAAATGAATTTGAATCTTTGAATCTTTGAATCATCCATCCGGAAACAATTCACGGTCAAGATTGACACACAGGAAAGCGTTGAGTGCTGTGAGGTTGCGCGGTATGGGTGACTTAGCGCTTAGCCAATGTCTCTGGCAAGATGTAAAAACCATTAAAACGGTCCGGCTATTGAGGTAACAGTTTTTTATAGGTCCCCAAGTAACATATATACAATTTAGCTTCAATTAACAACGAAAGTATAAATCTATTTTATTAAAATTTAGGGGCGTCTGGCACGTGGTAGCAACAGTCATAAGGGTTCGGCAATGGGTGACAAGAAAATATAAAAATTGAGCATTATACTTTAACGAATTTTAGGTACCATTTTATACACCTTTACTGCCTGTTACCTGCCAACGTCACCATAACCCAAACTCCATATTCTCTGGTTGTTCTTACCTGCATCCCATGCACAGAAAGAAAAACTTTCAGCTTTTATAAAATAACGATGGTCTGGCTGTCGTGGGCTTTTGGGTTATAACAATTACTGATTAAAACTAGAACTCATTTCATAATATTAAAACTGTAATAATAATTACGTAGAACATACTATATACAATATGTAAACATCTAAAACCAAATTAAATTCATACGGTGAATTAACGATTCAATAGACTATAAACTATCTGAAATCATAATAACCGAAGTTACTCGAAAAAGTTGTACATATATTATTAGAAGTCAGCGATTGGGAAGCGATTATCACAACATATGGAGTTATTTTGTGCCCTACAAGTTTAATTTGCTATTTCTATTCCGGCTCCAGCGATATAGGCTTTAGGAACCACGTATGTCTGCTGAAACTGCTTGATGTATAAAACATTTTACTTGATGTTTAGTTACTGATTTGTTTTTGTTTTAGTGGGATATTAGCTTCTATTTCACATATCGTATTTTAAATGTAATATTTAAAAATCAGATTATGACGTTCAATATTGTAGTAGTGGCAATGATAATTTTTTTATATATAATTATCATTGAGTAGAGGTCTTTAAAACTTTTGGCACAGTTTGAGAATATAATTTCTTTTATTTGCTCTCATAGGCTGGTCATCGTATTTTAAATGTAATATTTAAAAATCAGATTATTTTTATAAACGAAGATCCACGGGCGTTACGTCCATATTTTAAATTTGGAAGTTGAATGGCGGAACAAATTTAAAATTGTTTCCTTTTTATTGCTTTGGCTGCTTAATTTTGTAATTAATTTTGCATTTTGGGAAATTAAAAAAAATAACCATCCGTCTCCTGGATATAAATGTGCTGTAGTAGTAATTTCCCATTAAACATCTGTAGTGTACCTTTCCCTAGCTTTAATTGGCAAATATAATAATATGTTCATGCTTTGCACATTATTATATAATAATGTGAAAAGCATAAACTCAAGTTGATATGTAAATATAATGATATAAGAATTATGTTAAATTGATGAATGATAAGTAAAATAATAATTGTCTAATTTATTTTTGTTTTAAATTTTACCTATTGACGAAAAGGGCTTGTCGACATTTATTTATATACACATAGATTTATAATAATATAAACATAGAGTACTTATCGATATTTTTTTGTAATATTATATCTACCAATTTGAACATTTTTGACATGTTGTTAATGTTACCCATAAATGAATATCAAATATGATTTCATTATATTTGACATTCAGTATTTTTGTTTCGTGAATTTATTATATTAGGCTCACTGGTGTGGATACGACTGAAATAGCTTATTTTTGTTATTAAAAAAAACATTCAATATGTCCTTTGGTTGTGTTTTCTGGGAAAATTCCGATAATAATGACTTCATCTGTATATTACAAACACAGCTCTTTGAACTATATATAACTAACATGGAAGCCGTTTTCTGGGTAAATTCAGTTCAAATGAAATTCGTTATCTTTCACATTGCTTATCTAAACTTCTCCTGGAAATAATTGCAACAAATATATAACTATCCATTGTACAGACGCCAGCACATCCAGTTACGTCAATCTGTCAAATTTCTTTTATAGTTTTTCAACTTTATCATATAAGCGTTAGGTTCACTTTAAATTGGGGAAATTTGACAGATTGGGGTAGCTCGATGTGCTGGCGTCAACGCGTCTCTACTTAAAGAAAAACAGAAGTAAAAAGCGTTTTTATAACTGTTTTTATAGTGGCAAATCGATAC
The DNA here is from genome assembly GCA_951640165.1 of Pseudoips prasinana. Lineage (NCBI taxonomy): Eukaryota > Metazoa > Arthropoda > Insecta > Lepidoptera > Nolidae > Pseudoips > Pseudoips prasinana. The sequence goes on from OX621240.1 coordinate 23,260,208, forward strand.
ATATAATAAATCTGTAGAAAAATCATTTTTGTACATGAAAAGAAAATCCTAAAAAAATAGCCAGGGTATTAAAGGACAACCAATAGAACCCATTTCCAGCATTTTTAGAATTTTTGTCTGTTTGTCTGTTTGTCTGTGTGTCTGTTTGTCTGTTTATATGTTCGGGTATCACGTAAAATATACGAAAGCAATGTAGATAACTTTTATACACAACGATTGAGCGTAACTTGAGGTAACATTTAGTTTTTGTTTTATTGCAATCGGTTCAGTCTATCAAAAGATATTAGATTTTAAAGTAATCATGGAGAAAAATATCACACATTTCGGTACTTCAAGATGAACTAATGTTTATAGTTGAACTAAACTGTCCGATAGATGTCTTTGTGCATATTATGACATCTCTTTTCTGAATGAACTAGGTTGATAGTTGATTTTTGTTTCGATAGATATCGTTGTGTATTTCTCTTGACTCGCGGTGTTAATTTTGCCCGTGTTTGCTGATTGCATGAGTTACGTAGGGTTTTGAATGTTCTGAATTGTTTAGAAATAAGGTCTTGGCTGCCTAGAAGTATGTCGTTGTCCCAAATTGGTTATTAAAAAAATCTGTTTTCTTTGGGCAAATTGAATTATGTAGAAGGTTGGATTTGTTATAATTTCATTTTAAATTATTGATAGTTGATTTTTATTTCGATACATGTCGTTGTGCTTGATAGTTGATATTTATTTCGATAGATGTCGTTGTGCATTGCTTTTGACCCGCGGTGTTAAGATTTGCCCGTGTTTGCTAATTGCATGAGTTACGTAGGGCTTAGAATGTTCCGAATTGTTTCGAAATAAGGTCTTGGTTGGCTAGAAGTATGTCGTTGTCCAAAATTTGTTATTAAAATATTCTGTATTCTTTGGGCAAATTGAATTATGTACATGGTAGGATTTGTTATAATTTAATTTTAAATTATAATGTCAATCGATCGAAAGTTTGTGCTGCCGATTCGTTTGTAACGCGAATGTACAGACGATTCGAATTTTATTGAGCCTGTCCGATTGAATGTATTTGAATGTAGTAAATTAACCCGGTCTCTCATAATTTTCTCAGCACAAATCTATATACCTACCTATGTAAAAGAGGAAACTGACTGACTGACATATCAACGCACAGCCTGAACGGCTGGGGTTAGAGACTTGAAATTTTGCCGGTAGGTACTTTTTATGACGTATGCATTCACTAAGGAAGGGGTTTTTGGAAATACTAACCCTAAAGGGGTAAAACAGAGAATGAAAGATAATGAAAGATTTTGAAGTTAAAGGCATTGAAACTGATATTTAGTAGTTCAACCAAAAATAAAAATAAAAATTTTAGAATTTTTGGAAATTCCACCCCAAGGGCGTAAAATAGGGGATGTAAGTTTGTATGAAAAGTGTATAATTTTTTATGTGAAAAGCATGAAAATTGGTATTTGGCCTTTCCGTTAAAAATAAAAAATATGTATTTCAGGATTTTAGGAATTTCCACTCCTAAGGGCGCATAATAGGGGATGTATGTTGCGTGTGGGTATACCTATAATGGTTGTGAGACTTCAAGTCAAAACTTTGCATCGTGTTATAGAGTCTACTATTATGCCTGGATCCGCCCAGGGAGAAGCAGTGTTCGTGTCACGTATTCCGTTAGTGCCAAATGATCTCCCTTTTCAGTTTAAAATACTGTAATTCCCAATAAAAGTGTGTGTCGCGATAACCATCAACAAATTGCAAAGGCAAACCCTCAAGTTAGCTGGTTTTGACTTGAGGAAGGCGGGCAGGTTCACGTGGCGTGCTCACGTGTGAGTTCATCCCACAGTCTGATCCACGTAGAGCGAGGACCTACGTCTTTTGCTGAGCGCCGTAAAGTGGATGATATTGAACATCCCACATACCAGGCCGCTTGCAGAGCACGCCATTTATTAGTTGGAGGTAAGCATTGGGATGACGCTCTAGCGGAAGCATGCGTGAGCGATAGTCCACATCGCTTGCGACATTTGTTTGCCATCTTACTGACCTTTTGTGCGTTATCGGACGCTAAACAGTTATGGCAAAAGTACCATGACAAGTTTGCTGAAGATTTTATGAGACATGTACAACTAAATACTGATGGACAAATTACTGACAGGGTACGTGAAAATTGTCACAACAGGTCCTTATTGGCTATTCAAATGATAGTAATAAGTATAGGAGGGAACCCGATCAGTCAGAGGCTGCGAAAAGGCACAGGAGTTTTTTATTGTTAAAAATAGGCGATGGCACATACCCCGTACAAGAAGATGGAAAAGTTATTTTGATTGGTAATCTCTGTTCTTAGGTTACACCACAGCAAGAGCTAATTTCTTCTGTGTACGGAGATACCACAAACATGGGAAATCAAGCCGGTTCTTGGCTATGTTCTCGAGCTATTTTGACTCCCCACAATGACCAAGCTGCGGCAATTAATTTCAAAATATTGAGTCATGCGTCCGGTAATAGTAGAGAATATAGCTCAATAAATACATTTATGGAAGAAGATAACGCCACGCACTACCCGGTAGAATTTTTGGATTCCCTCAGCACGCCCGGACTTTCAGCCCACAAAATAGTTTTAAAAATTGGTGTACCAATCATTCTCCTCAGAAATTAATGTCCTCTCAAACTTTGTAACGGCACTCGGCTCAAAGTCACAAATCTGCAACATTATCGAAGCTGAAATGGTAACAGGTATAATTCCTAAAAACTTTCCTTTCTCTTTCAAACGAGTGCAATTCCCAGTCAGTCTCTGTTATGCCATGACGATTAGTAAAGCTCAGGTCCAGACATTATCCGTTGCGGGGGTGGACCTAAGTATTGGATGCTTTTCCCATGGTCAACTATACGTAGCTCTTTCACGCGTAAACAACCCCAATAACGTTTTTGTGTACGCTCCAGATGGTTCCACACGTAAAATAAAGAAGCACTAAATTAAATAAAAAAATGTTTTCGGTATCCTCCCACCGCGCTTTACACTAAAAAATACATTCTTAAGTTCCGACATCCACGCGAACCAAGTCGCGGGCACAGCTAGTAGAGAATAAATTACTTATATTACACTAGTTCACAAAATTTAACTTTTTGTCTGTTGCCGCGAATTTTGTGGTTGGTAATGTTCACTTATGACTTGTTTTTGCCAAATCTACCCTCAACATTTTTTGAGCAGCTTGAGTTACTTTGTTTTTGATTTTTGTCATTTAAGCGTATATATTGATCGATATAAGGCGCATTTTACGGTGTTAAGATTAGTACCTAAAGTTTTTGCGTCATGAGTACTTCAAGGAGGCGTTGCTTAAACAATCCAGATCATTTTTGCTATATATGCGGAGAATATGTGTTTAAAGATTGTAGAAAAGTCATATCAGAAGTACGAAGTTAAAGGAAGAATATTGTAACATTTCGCTTGTCTTGATCAAAATAAAATACAATGACCATAAGTGGCAAATTTGTGTCGATTTAAAAATGATGAACATACTTCTCGGTCAACAAAGTGGTTACACTAAGTTTCCCTGTTTTATATGTCTTTGGGACAGTAGATTAAACAAGAGCATTGGGTAAGAAGAAACTGGCCTTTGAGAGAAAATATGGAGCCTGGAAAGCAAAATATAGTCTAGAATTCATTAGTAGCTCGTGATAAAATTATGCTTCCACCATTACATATAAAACTGGGCATCATGAAACAGTTTGTAAAATCACTAGATAAAGACGGGAACTGCTTTTCTTACATTTGCCAAAAATTTCCTCAGCTCACTATGGAAAAGATTAAAGCCGGTATTTTTGATGGCCCCCAAATAAGACAACTTACGAATGATACTCAATTTGGAAATTCTATGACTGAGTTAGAACTAAAGGCTTGGCAGCTTTCGTCTCTGTGATGCAGAATTTTCTCGGAAATAAAAAATTATATTGAACTTGTAGAAGACTTTCTCCTACAATTAAAAAATATGGCGTGTAATATGAGCATAAAACTCCACTTCCTCCATAGCCACCTGGACAGATTTCCGGAAATTTTAGGAGATATGAGCGAAGAGCAGGGAGAGCTAATGCATCAAGACTTACGCGTCATGGAAGAACGCTATCAGGGTTTCTGGGATACGAATATGATGGCCGACTATTGTTGGTCTCTGATACGTCATTTTCCAAAGTCTACACATCGGAGAAGAGCTTTAAAACGAAGTATTTTAGAACTTAATGATTAATTATATTTTTTATACCTATATAGCTGAAACTCAGATGCTAGAGCTGATAAAAATCTTTTAATTATATTTTTGAAAATAGCATATAATAATAGGTCTTTACCTATGAAATTGCCGTTTTGTATGAAAAAATTTAAACGAATTTTTTTCATGAATTTTTTTATTTGTATTAATCGAAGTAATCACCCATGCAATCAATGCATCTTTGCCATCGCAGTGGCAGTTTATTGATGCCCTTCTTAAAGAAATCAGCTGGACGGGAGGCAACAAATTCTTCAAAGGCATTTTGTACTGCCTCTCTGGTATTGAATTTTTTTCCCGCCAAGAAGTTATCCAAATTCTGGAAAAAGTAGTAGTCTGTAGGCGCAAGGTCTGGTGAGTAGGGCGGATGACGGAGAGCTTCCAACCCCAGTTCTTGCAACTTGGAGACCGTCTGCTGTGCAGTATGAGGTCGCGCGTTGTCGTGCAGGAGCAGCGGAGACGAGCGATTGACCAATGCTGGTTGGAGATGCGCCAGCTTCTCCATCATTGTGCTCAGTTCTTCACAGTACACATCTGCAGTAATGCTCACCCCGTTTGGTAAGAAGCTGTGATGAATCACACCGGCGCTAGACCACCAAACAGTGACCATCACTTTTCTAGGGGTAAGTTTTCGTTTAGGGCATTGTTTAGGTGCTGAACCAGGATCCAACCAACTTGCTGAGCGCTTGCGGTTATCAAACAGAATCCATTTTTCATCGCAGGTAACAATGCGGTTCAAAATTCCTTCATTTGTGTGTCTGTTGAGCAGTGCAAGGCACGTCTCGACGCGTACTTCGCGCTGGCGATCATTGAGTTCGTGGGGCACCCATTTGTCAAGCTTTTTTACCTTGCCAATTTGACGCAAATGGACCAATATTGTTTTGACGCTAACGTCGAAAGCTGCTGCTAATTCAGCCGTAGATTGTGTATCATCAGCTTCCACAACCGCCTTTAATTCGTCATTGTCGACCAAAGTCTTCGGACGACCGCGAGGTTCATTTTTCAGGTCGAAATTTCCAGAACGGAAGCGAGCAAACCAATAACAGGTGGTGCGTTGGTTTGTAGTGTTAGCTCCGTAAACGTCGTTGATGTTGCGTGCCGCTTGTGCCGCGTTGCTGCCACGACGGTACTCATATTCCATAATTACTCGAATTTTTAACGTATCCATGATGACGAAAAAGATTGAAATGCGATGAAAATGTAACACTAATCAATAAAGAAATGACTACTTTTGGAAAAAAGAATCCATGTTTTTAAAATAAAATTAATTTGAAATTAGAATTCTTAGCCAAACAAAAATTATTTTGATTTGAAATGGCCAGTACTGCAGAACGGCAATTTCATAGGTAAAGACCTAATACAAAAGCAATTGCTTTGTAGTTTTTATTTTTTAAGTTTAAATAGAGAATAATTATTCTCTATTGGAACGAAGTTCTTTATCGCTCGTTGTGAAAGGGGGCTAGACGGAAAAAAATCTTACGAAAAGTGGTCACGACACTTTTTGCAGCTGTGCGGCGTGCGCATGTTTCTCTGTCTGTCTCTCTCTCTCTCTCTCTCTCTCTTATAGAAAGCAAGCCAGATATTTTCATTTCTATTTCGCATTGAACAGTGTGGTGTCGCGACGATTATTTTTGTTGAGTGTATACAGGTTTTTTGTACATAATAAGAAATAACTTCGTTCCATCCGGGTGCCCCTTGACACCTCTCAAGTATTTTTCATTCGCTATAAGGTACATATTAATCCTAGACTTAAATAGTGGTTTGTTACAATTTGTAACCCGCTTTCTTTTGTACTAAATGGCGAGTTTTATTACAACATGTTTTCAGTTAGCCTAAAAGGCTTTCGAAGTCAGTGCACCGGCCAATTCTGTGTGTATGTGATAATTATCTTTTTTGATACGATTTTGTCAAAATATGGCTGACGATGTTGTTTTTAACTATTTTGTGGGGAACATGTGACGCTTGAACTATTATGAAATAGAATATGCTTCTTGATATCTTATATAGTAGCTAAAGACTATTGATGATAAATAAAATAATTGTTATCAAGTACTCAATAGCCGCGCAACGGTTATGACGTAGCTGCTATATGATAATTATATATTTAGATTGTGATTATTTATTTAATTAGTAATTATCATTTTATTAATAACTATAATAATTCTATAATAATTTTTCATCTTAAAACTATTATTAATCGATATTAGACTTTCAAAAGGTTATCACTGATAAAAATATAAATAAGGTAGGAGATTATTAAAGAGGCATTCTTTGTACGACGGTAGATGAGAACGTTACTCTGTTCGATTAAAGATTGTGTGTGGAAAATATCTCGAAGTTTTAATGTGCAGAATCTACGAGTGCGTAATATAATGTATTACGTGTCTATTATGTATTACCCACAAAAATCCACAATATATAAATCCAAGTAATATGTCTAACTATTATAGTTAAGTCACTTTTTTTTTAATTTACAGTTAAGTTCAGGTAAAATCGAAAGACGATGACAGTTTGACTATTTATAAAATGTTATGCAATTTGATAGTACTTTTAGATACCCCCAAAACTATTACTGTATTGACCATTCTGTATACATGCAATTTATGGACACAAAGCACACCCAGACTCAGAAAAAAAACATTTAACCAACAATTGTTTACATTAATACTTTTATTCGTGTTTGTTGACAATATGCTTGCTTAAATGTAACAATCACTGGTTAACACCACATGAATAAATAAAGTTAACAGTGAAAAAAATATAATTAAAACTAAATTATTGATCAAATAGTTGTGATGTTTGGGTCGAATCTGGAATACGAGTGATTCGCGGTGGTAAAGGTAGAGAGGTGGCAGATGTGCAGCCATAAAAATATTTGTATAAGAACCGAAACGACTTCAATACATTTTTTTAATGGCAGATGTCTATAAAAATTTTTCGTTATTTTTATCTGTTCTATAGTTCATGAGTAAGATTTTTTTCTTCTTGTATCCTAAAGGTTACATTATATATTTAAAGGAACATTGGTGGTGACGACCTTGTATTACAAACACGTTAACATTGATTAAATTAGATACATCGGTACGGCTTCTCTTCTTATTGGATAATGGGTTCGGAGAGCCTTAGAAATTCCTTAACTAATATAGGTCTAGAATTTATTGTATTATGTTTCTAGTCAGAGTAATAAAATAAAAATTTAAAGGATACAGATTTTTTTACCTCTTATATTTTAAAGTGTTTATGTAATAACTATTCTTTAAAACCAATTTGGAAGAACATAATTCAAAAAGATTCGATTGATTTAAATAAGTATAATCTTGATGGTCTAAGGTTTAAGTCTTGTAATCGACGGTAACGAAGAAATAAGGATATATTTTTACGTTGAGAACTTAAAACATACATACATACATAGACTCACGCCTGTTTCCCAGAGGGGTAGGCAGAGACAACGGATTTCCATTTGTCACGATCTTTGCATACTTCTTTTGCCTCGGTTACTGTCATTATATTCTTCATACATGCTCGCCGGTTTAGGGTACTTCTGACCTGCTCTTTCTTGAGAACATCTCCAATTTGGTCAGAGAATGTTCAACGTGGTCTTCCCCTTCCGGTTGTCCCATTCACACAGGCCAGGTATACTTCTTTTGTCAATCTTCTTTCATTCATCCTTTCTAAATGGCCAAACCATCACCAAACCATACTTACAACTTACTTAAAACATAAATGAGTAAAATTGTATTATATATTATGCTTTGACTCGAAATCATTTTAAATATGCTAGTACTGTTTGGAGTCCTTTGTACGCTAAACATTCGCAACGGGTTGAGAGCATACAAAGAACATTCACAAGATAACCCGCGTATTCCTCGCCAGAGTTCTCTCATAGAAATCCGTATAAGTCGCCACTTGAGAAATTTCAACTGAATTCCTTGCACTAACGAAGACGCACTTGGGAATAGTGTTTTTGCGCGAGCTCATTAATGGCCAGATTAAATGTTGTAACCCTCGTTGAACACATATCTACTACGCACCAATCCACACGGAAAATAAGCTCTTTGATATCCATCTCGTAAAAACAAACCAAATAGTCAGAATATCTTCAATGACAAGTTAGACAAATTCATAAAGATACCCAATTCTTATAATAATATCTATCCAACAATTTACAATTTTTATGTTTGTATTATATTTAGTTAGGCTTAAAAAAATTGGGATTTGCCGTTTTGCCCAACCGTTGTAAATTACATTGTTTGCAGATACCATATGTAGACCACGATATTCATATAGTTTACTTACTCGATTAAACTTACCGTTTTTTTAGTACAGACAATTTCAGTTCACTGAAGTTGCCGCTAGGGGCGGTACTAGTCAATGTACTGGAAAAACTGTATCATAGAGGAAGTAAACAACATGAACTCGTGGTAGCCTTGCAGTTGTCACTGTTACTTTAAAATAGAATTAATTGAATTTTAGACGTTTGGGAGTTTTTCTTCTACATTAAATGACTTATCCACAAAAATAAAAGTGTCGGGCATGGTCGTGGCAAATATATTGCGTGAAGAAGATATAGTTGTAAATGTATTGCAACGCTTGGAGTGTATAGGAAAATATCAGCTAAGAATGAGTTTTAACTTTCAATGTGCTATCTAATATTTTTTTTAAATTTATCTATTGTGATCGTTATAATTCTGTACAATAGATTTGCGGGATGGACGCTAATTAGTCGTACGTATAACCTTATTTGTATCCAAGTTTTCCTTAAATCAAACTTCCAATTTAATATCCTCCACATACAATAGGCTTTAGTAATTACGCTCACTTTTACAAAATAACAAAGACGAGTATAATAGCAACACAACTAAGCCGACCTTATGGCTGGTCGAAAATAGAAACTTCCACAGGGAAAATGCACGAACGAAATAAAAAGGTTGTGTGTTAAAAACAAGCCCGTTTTCGAACCGATATATGGAGAAACGTATAGCTATCGGAAAACTACTGCGATATAGTTTGCAAGGATTCCCTTGCTCCAACGTTTCCAATTGACCGAACAAAAAGATACATTGAAAATGTCTGTGTATACAATGTTTTATGTAGTAATGGCTTACAAAGTTGTAAAAGAAAATGAGAGAATGAAATAGAAAATAATTAAATGTCTATAAAACTACTTACTATAATTTGTTTTAACACAAACACAACATCACACGCAGGTCACATATTATTATATTTAATATAGTTTTTATAAATTAATCATGTTTTTTTAGCTTTTATAAAAATCAGGGAAACTATTTGAAAGTTAGGGCCTTAGTGAAATGAATTGCTGTTTCAAAATATGTCTTATAAGTCCTACGAAGTGTTTAACAGCGCTTCTAACCGCTTCTTGGTGCCATTTGCAGATAAAATCGATGGCGCCCGAATTATTGTTCTACTATTAGAATTTAACATAACAAATTTAATACAATATGTCTCACTTTATATTATATACTTATTTACATACCTACACGAAGACCGAAGAACAATGTGTTAAAATCAGGTTTAGCTGCGGTAGGAATGTTATGGTTTACATTTTTCTCTATAGTTGATTCGGAGTGTACTACGTGAGCTCGACAAATGGATGTGCGATTAACGCTTATGCGACAAAACTGTACTGCGACTCACCATAGTTCAAATGCACGCTAGTGCGACACACTGAAGATCGACATATCGTAAAAAGCGATTGGCGTCCTGGCACATCGCCGGCCGCTGTCGCGGCACGCTTGCTTCGCTCGCTCGGCTTGTCCGTTGTTTTGTCATGTTCTAACCTAACCTAACCAAACCGATCCAAACCTAAACCTATTGATCGTTTAGCGAGATGCCAATCTTCAGAGTGTCGCACAAGCGTGCTTTCGAACTAGAGTGAGTCGCAGTACAGTTTTGTCGCATAAGCGTTAATCGCACATCCATTTGTCGAACTCACGTAGTACACTTGTTGATTCGAGTCAAGTTTAAATTTGCTGTTCTAACAATTCTAAACTTGAATTTGAAGTGTGCAAGAATACACAAACAGTAACATTTTATGTCATTCATTAAATTGAGACATCTCAGTCACTCAACTGTAGAATGATATTTGAGAGTTAAAAAAAAAGTCTATCAAACAAAATAAACTTCAGTGTCAATGTTGTTTACTTATAACGAAGCTAAAACTCTGTAGAGAGTAATACTTAAAACATTACTAGAAGAAACTACAATATAGAAAGTGCTCTAAGTTTTGATTGGGTGAAAGCATTTCCTTAATTTTTGTACATTTCCAAGACAGCAACACAAACATACAACACCTGAAAGTAAGCGGTTACTGTAGACTGTGATTGTTACGACACACTATATTCCCCTTCGTCAATGCGTTGTAGCGGCCGTACTGAGAACGGTAATATTTACTAATAATATTTTGTAAATATCTGGAGTATAAACGATAAGTTGGACGTGCTTATCCAGTCAAATGCCATAGAGCAAAACTAAGTATCCTCTGCTTATTTTAAATATTACTATCGTTTAGCGCTATCCAAGAGTCACGTAGGGGGTATTGCTTGTGTCATGGGAAATAGTATATATAAAAAAAGATACGGTAGCATTTGATCCTATAAATCAGGAAAAAAAATGCTAGATCCGATTAAACCAGTTCATAAGTGAGTTATATTACGAGTACCGCCTATTATTGTAATCGAAATTCGAATCGAATTGAAAATCGAAATTGAAAAAAAATGTGTATCCGATTTAGAATGCCACAGAAATGAAGAAATACACGTACAAAGAATAAGGTTTCAAATGTCTTACCTATTTCTAATCAACTTTCAAAAAGGAAGTATTTATCAGGTAATTGTATGTTTTTTTGCACATTTAGGTATCTTCCCGTTGTTAGGGGATATTTATAATTATTTTTTATTGATAGGGAATGATGCAGAAATAGATCCTTATGGATATTGTCGTATTGAATAACGAAAATAAGATTTATAAAATTTGAAGACGCTTGTTCGTTTTCTAAAAACAGTTGACATTCAAAACATGTGCAAACGGTATAGAAAAAAAAACAAAATGTACTAAATTAAAATCCAAAGATTTTTATGAAGATTAGATGTACGAACCGTTCGTGGTGCTCTAATCCCCTCAAAGTGAATTAAAGCAACTTCAACTGACAAATTCGCTAACATCTTATTTTATCTAAGTAAGTGCCTTGTCGACCTACTCATAGAGTGAATTTCCAAATCGTTATCTTACATATCGACAGAACTTCAAAATGTGATGAATTTGCTACGTTTATACACATACATAAAACGAAAGAAATTTACCAAATTGTGTCAAAGGCAATCACTTAACCGAAGTAGTTAGATGGCGGTTTCTAGGAAAAATGTTTTAATAACTACGCCTTTAGCCCACTGTGCAGATTTTGCATTAGAATCGAGAAAACTTAAACATAAGTACCTGCAGCATACTGTAAAATCGTCACCTGCTAACATACAATGGCCCTGAACGATACGAATACGCTGCAAAAAGCAGTCAACTATATTCGAGGACTTGTGAATTTCTGGACGTTACTAAATTGGTTTGAATAGACACGTAAGTTCATGCACAATGGCCCAATCAAGAGGTTAAGTGCGAAGAGTAACCGCCCAACTACTACGTCACGCTTTTATAAACAACCGGATGCTCATTGACAGAACGCGGCCACTATCCAATGCATGGGAAATTGTTAATTCTATTGAAGCGAAACATATAGGAAACTAACCGCAGGATGCGACTTGGCACCCGTCCAGTCAACGATTGTGCCTCTCTATCGCGAATATTTTTATTTTACTAGTGCGCTATTCAAACTGTTTGGGGATTTCGACTGAATAGACATGAAAGAAATTTCACGTGCAACGACCAGCTTTAATGACCGTTTATTCTTCTAGTCTCGGTGAAAATCCGTAAATAGGCATAATATACCGGCAGCAACATTCGAGATCCCCTTTGAAATGTTTACAATTGTTATTTTATGAGCGGGGAAGCGAAAAAAGAATTTTCTACTCTGAATTAGTTTTAGGTGAGTGAACGATGGCTTAAGAGCCTTGGTAGTACCGATTTAGAGGTTTTTTTTTTGGGTTCTTCAATTACTTGTTCTGACAATTAATGTGGACTGTGAAACCTTTTTAGAAATTCAAGGGTTCAAGTCTTCTAACCTTCTTGATATGTCATCATGTCAACTGTATAACTGCAATACAGCACCACAGTGGAAACAAAATATAATTTACAAAATTTTCAACTGTTGTTAACTGGCAGAGTGACAGTACCTAGTATTAACAACTATTATGGAGATAGGGACAATAAAAAACGTTCTCCATATCTGTTAAATATTCTACCAAAGGATATTCAGCATGAAAGTAATAAACAAAAATATAGAATTCAAATTGTTTTAATATGAAATACTAGCTGTGCCCCGCGGTTTTAACCTATGCGAAAATTATAGCCTACGTGTTAATTTGGTCCTTGTCAGCTAACTCCATACCAAATTTTATTGAAATCTCTCCAGCCGTAACAAACATAAACACTCACAAACTTTCACCTTCATAAGACTAGGTGTGCCCCGCGGTTTTACCCGCGTTAAACTTTATAAATTATAGCCTATGTTTTAATCCAGGGTGTCAGCTAACTCCATACTAAATTTTATTAAAATCGCTACAGCCGTTTATACGTGAAGAAGTAACAAACTGACACACTTACAAACTTTCGCCTTTATAATATTAGAGTGATATACTTCCTTGGATTTAATAACTTCTTGAACAAGTTTTGGCATAGAATCAACTAGATTTTTACAACTTTCATTTATTTGCTGGTCCCGAAACCATGTCTGAATTACAGCCTCAATCAGTTTTGTTTATGTCGTGCAATCTGCTTAACGAAGTCTAGCTTTTACGAAACAGTTTTCAATCGGATTAAGATGGGACGGTGAAATTTTAGTTAAAAAACGCTTTATAGATTTACTTTAACATAGGTATGTGTTAAAGTTATAAAGATAATTGCTGTACGGAGAATTGAACCTACAACCGATAAAACGGTTTTATGGGACATATGCATAAAGTGTTAAATTAAAATTTGTAAAATAAACAAATAATAATAACAAAATAAATAGTCTGCTATAATAATAAAAAACCGGTCAAGTGCAAGTCGGACTCGCGCACCAAGGGTTCCGTACCATTATCTATAAAAACGAGCAAACAATTCACGTTTGTCACGTATGGGAGCCCCCTTAAACTTTTTTTTTTAGTTTTTTAGTATATTTTTTTAAAGCGGCAACATAAATACTTCATCTGTGAAAAGTTCAACTGTCTAGCTATCACGGTTCATGAGATACAGCCTGGTGACAGACGGACAGACAGACAGCGAAACCTTAGTAATAGAGCCCTGTTTTACCCTTTGGGGAAAAGTACTGTTCGGGTAGGCAGTAAAAGCTCCATAGACTAACTGTTAATGTCACGTTAAAGAAGTGATAAAAAGCAATGACTGTAAAAAGGTAATATCTTAATAACCATTGACAATATGTAGTAAAAATATTAGACTTAAACTAGATAATTAAACATAATCTCTTGACAATAACTTGATACGAGCTAGCTAAATATCATTTCTGTAATAAAATAAATTTTATAAATGTTTTCATACAAGATGTACCTAAATATCTATGTTACTAGAAATAATATCTAATGTATACAACTATATTACTACAAACATGTTCTGACTATTTACAAGCGCTTTTTTAAAGTCTACGTGAATAAAAACCTTTTTTATTTATTTTATTTATTTAAAATCGACCAGAAAGAAAAAAGTTTATTCCCAAGAACCGAAAACACAAATTCTTAACTTGTGAAAACTTCTTTTCTTCTTAACTTGTGCAAATTTGTAACGTGTTCAATTCGAAACATGCTGCAAAGGTAGGGGCATCTTTCTGGCCTCCAAAATGGCCCTACCTCAGCTATTGCGACAGTAAATAATTACTGTAACGCTAATCTCCCGATACCGCGAAAAAGTGATGTCATGGATATCGCAATAATTCAGTTGCCGAGTAGTATAAAAATTATAGCAGCAAATTTTTATAATACTATTTTAATACATACATGTATATGTAAATAAATATGTTATAGTATGCTTTCTTTCAGCCTGCTTTATCTTTCGCAATACATGTATCAATAGGTTATCCATAAAAACCCGGGGTATATACTTAGCTTATTTTATTTGGACATCCAAGCATTAACTTAATTAGTACTTAAGTTTACTACTTAACCTTAATACATTTTTATGAATATTTATAACATTAACATAACTACTTAACTTTTATTAATTTTTGTGAATATTTCAAATGTATTTTTCGATAAGCTTAGGTACGAATTAAATAGGTTGTATTTGTTTTTTTAACATCCTTTATATTTGTTGCTAACAAAAGTATAAATCCAGGATAACCGCACGAAAAATTTTGAATCGGGATTTGTGATTCTAGTCCGTAATCCTGATTACAAAAGGTAAACGGAAAGTGTGCAAGGCAAAGCAATTTTCCTAGAAATGGATTCCAACGTGAAGTTGAAATTTATACCGAATAGGTTACCAGGGTTATTGTTGCGATGAAAATTGTAAGCTTCAGTGTAACGTAATCAGAATATACCCTACAAATACGGTATTTTGAACAAAAATTATTTACAACATAAATATGGAGAGATATTTCCTTAAAACATCTTAACTTACTTATACTTGTTCTATATTTTATATAGTACTTGGTAAGCTGTCTTCTTGTCTACCTACTTTTACTTTTACATCCTAAACCTGTGTATATCTGTGAAAACTTTTAATTGGCCTTCATCTTTTATTCTATGTTTCATTTGTATTCTAGCGTAAGTTTTCTAAAGCAATAAAATAAAATACTTACTAGATATAACTTCAGTTTATTCTTTCCAAAAATATAGCATTTAGTAGTTTTTGGTCACATTTTCGTCAACGCACTATGAAAAGGAACAGGAACTTATCCCTACCACAACATTTTCGATGTATATCTCTGCACTATAGCTGTAATTTTTCTAAATCAATAATATAAAATACTTATTAGATATAACTTCAGTTTATTCTTTCCAAAAATCTAGCATTTAGTAGTTTTTGGTCACATGTTCGTCAACCCACTATGAAATGGAACAGGAACTTATCCCTACCACAACATTTTCGATGTATATCTCTGCACTATAGCTGTAAGTTTTCTAAATCAATAATATAAAATACTTATTAGATATAACTTCAGTTTATTCTTTCCAAAAATCTAGCATTTAGTAGTTTTTGGTCACATGTTCGTCAACGCACTATGTAATAGAACAGGAACTTATCCCTACCTCAACATTTTCGATGTATATCTCTGCACTACTCAGTGTTCAGTCTGCTCTCTCCGCGGAATCCTGTTGTGATTGAAATATCATACGAGGAATTAGTGCACTCATAGTGTTGTTTTTTTACGGACCACAGAGCGATACGCTTACAACCTTCACAATTATTAACTAATGGGAAACGCTTTGCGTTATTCTACTAAGTATACATATATAGTAGAATAACGCAAAGCGTTTCCCATTAGTAAAAAGAATAGCTTCATGTTGTTTGCGAGGTTCACCAACTTCGAAAGTTTACCACGAAAACCATATCAGCCGAAAGACGTCCACAGATGGACTCTCCACGAACGTTTAACCGGAATATCTGCAACAAAAGTATTTAATTTTGTTTTTTTTTTACATTTACTTCATTGTTTTTAACTTCAGAGTTTATTCGTCTCACAGATAATAATTTTAGACATAGACATAGATCATTTTATTGCCATTTTGAGTGCGATTGGTCAAAATACTCTGAGTGTAACAGATATCTACTATAAAGGTGATTTGTTCAGTAAGAAGTTTGATTTGGCGGTACTACAAGAAGTGCTGTGTGGTGTCGACCGTAAATATCACAATATCCCATCTCATCCCGTTGGTGGCGTAGAAATTGACCCGAGGCAATATCTACCAGAAGACGGGCAGCAGATTCAGAGTTGTAAAGAAAAGTTGAAGTTGGTAATACAGTTGGATAAACAGTAATTATTTAGATCTATATTTTCATCGAAGGCGTTTGTAGGTGCAGTCCGTAGCTGCATGCTCCTAATTATCCGTCATATTCTGTTTTGCAATGTTGCCATTTCAGACATTTAAATTCCTTTATATTAAAACCTGTACGCCTGTGAAAGTAAAAATATACTTATAAATGTTATAAATAATGCCTTTACAAAGGCATTACTTATAACATGGTATAAAATTAAATATATTTATACTTAAACTTACTTTTATACGCAATTAAAATTTTATTGACCGACTATATACTATTACGTAAATTTCAAAGCTAGTTTAGATATATTTTGTAATGCTTTTCATATGCAAACCTGACCAAAAAAAAGATGATACAATATGGGACCACACGGGAATTACTAGCTTTAAAATAAAAAAATAATCATCAAAATCAGTTCACCCAGTCGTAACTTAAAAGAAACAGTCGAACTGAGAAACTCGTCCTTTTTTTGTAGTCGGTCAATACATATTATTATTTAAACGTTTTAAACGGAACCTTATACATTATTATTTATTGATATCTTCATCTTTCTTGATTGAACCAGTTATATTTATAGACTGTTGTAAGAAACTTTCACTGTACTTGTATTTACTGTAATAATATTAGTTATATTTCATTACGGGCTCCTCCCATCCGACACCAAGAGAAGTCCACGTCCACGGGTTTAGTCGGTGCGAGTCCGATATACCCGCAGACACTTTATGCGGTTGGCATGCGTGGGGCTTCCCCATGCCTATTAAAAAGAAGCGGATTCCCTTAAATATGTCAAGCATGTGATGCAGAGAAATTCCATGTTTTATAAACTTGATCTATTATTGTCATGAAATGAATAACTCTTAATTTTTCATTTTCTTGTTTGTCAATGTTATATATGTATAACATAAATGTTCTTTTTACGCTAAGGAACGTCTGTTTTATAAAAGAAAATGCAACATCGATATTAGCATAAGAACGATATTTAAAAGAAGGTTGTATAGAAAAGCAATTACAATTTCACTTGACAGGGGTCCTCGTTAGATAAAATTATATTGCATTATATCCTACAGAAGGGTTCTATTGCGTTGTTATAGGAAAACCATTATGCTTTTATCCTTTCCTAGTTTGAATATAGACCTTCCAACTTATGAAACTGGTATGAATACAATGGCATATTGTACTTTGCTTGTATTAGCTGATATTGAACAGGGAATAAATTGCAAATGTTAGATTAAAGAGAAAGGTCTTTGGAGGAGATTTATGTCCAGCAGTGGACGTTGGCTTCTATGATGATGATAAAATCGAGCTTGACAAGGTAGATTGTTCACTGTAATATATACTAATCTCTTTTTAAGAGATTTCTCAAGGTTATTCCACATAACGACTTTTATTTCATAATAAAATATGATTTTTTTACATACATTGTGTTCCTTATTATTTGACGGCATCGGTTTAAATTTCTTTGCGAGGAGCCCCCCCGCAACTTTTGTATGGATGTATAAATATAAATAATAAAAAATTATACAACAAACAATCTGCCATTTGATCCCAAACTAGGCAGAGCCATTACTATGGCAATCAGACAACTAATAAACTTATACTTATATAGGTATAAATTACACGCCGCCGACACAGAACAAATAATCGTGCTCGCCACAAAAGCATTTGTCCTGGATGAGGACCGAACCCATGACCTGGCTTTGCAGTCAGAGTTTCTAACCACTAGAGCAACACTAGATTACATTGTTTAAGACTAAATATTTTAAACGAATACGTATGATTATCGTTTACGTCATAACAAAGAGTTGTTTGGCAACTGAAAGCTCCGTAGAGCAAAAACAACAGTGATGGATCGTGTTCCAACTCAATGATATTGTGTACACTTTTAGTACATTTAGTGGGTAAATGTGAACAAATACTGGCCTGGATAACTACTCAGTCATAAGTTATGGGTTGGACGTTAAATCAAATATAGAGCAGACCCGTACAAAACCGCATACTGGACTTAAACAAAATAGCAAGTTTATTTTTGTCTATAATTTGATTTTCCAGCAAGTACATCAAGCTACCCCAATCTGTCAAATTTCCCCAATTGAAAGAAAACCTTATGCTTATGTGATAAAGTTGAAAATCCATAAAAGAAATTTGTCAATTTGGGGTCTGCTGTATGTGCTGGCGTATGTACCTGCGATGATCATTAATATGGCCCAGTCCAGTAGTTACGAGTCATCATACGTGTTGTTAAAATACTAAAATGACTGTCGCTGTGTGGTTGACTGTATAGAATACCGCTGCCCCATTTCACCCCGTGGGTGGCGTAGAAGTCAACCTGACATATATATATACTCTCCCAGAGAACGGGCAGCAGCGTCTCGTGACTATCATACTGTGATCGCCAACCCGTCTGCCAAGCGTGGCGGTTATTGCATATCCCTCCTAATGATGGACACAAGTCCATCGTGGAAATCTTTTGGCGAGGCCTTTGTCCAAAGTGGACGACATTAAGCTGACATGATTGACCGTCAAATTACCTTCTTGGAAGAGTTGACAAAGTTTTACGAGATACATTGAGCTCAACTTTAAATTTAGACCTGGATGATCGTGTTTGGCTTCAGGCCACGCTTCCTGTGCGCCTGGGTGGTCTCGGCATCCGCCAAATTTCTAGTGTTAGTTTACCAGCGTTCCTGTCCTCGGTCCACTGTCCCAAAGAACTAATCAGCGCCTTGAACGCTTGGAAAATGACTGTTCCAAATTTAAACCTACCCGTAAACCTGTCCTCTCAGAGACAGTAGGACCAGCCGCTCTGCGAGCTAGTGCGTAATAATCTCGTTAATACATGCACTAACTACGCGGAGCGCGCTCGTTTGCTGGCTGTGGGAGAGTGGGAGTCGGGTCTGTGGTTACAGGCGTTGCCGTCACCCAACATTGGTACTATGTTGGAGAACGGCACCTTCCGTGTCGCTGCCGGTCTCCGCCTGGGTGTCCCATGCGTTGCTCCGCATCGTTGTAGGTGTGGGGAAGCGGTCGATCAATTCGGACACCACGGTCTATCATGTTGTAGGAGCGCGGGCAAAATTGCACGTCACGGTAATATCAACGATATACTCCGTCGAGCTCTTTCCAGTGGTGGCGTCCCAGCTGTACTTGAGCCAAGTGGTCTGGCTCGGGATGATGGGAAGAGAACAGACGGTATGTCTTTGTTACCGTGGAAGATGGGAAGGCCTTTGGTGTGGGACGCTACATGCGTTGACACCCTTGCACCTTCTCATCTTCCCCATACGTCGGGATCTGCGGGCGCTGCTGCTGCATAAGCAGAAACCCTCAAACGGCGCAAATACACCAACCTCGTTGGAAATTATGTATTTGAGCCTTTTGGGGTCGAAACGCTAGGGCTGTGGGGACCTAACGCACGTTTATTGTTTCGGAAAATTTCGAAACGTTTGATTGACGCTTCCCGTGACCAGAGAGCTGGCCTTTTTTTGGGTCAAAGAATCAGCATTGCCATACAGCGTGGCAATGCGGCCAGCCTTCTGGGCACGTTACCTCCCGACGATGCGGAGGAATTCTACGACGCCCTATAACTTAGTTATAGTAGTTAGTTATAATAGTTAATTTAGCTGATATTTTTCTGTTTAGTTAAGTTAATTATTGAAATATATATTTCTTTATTTGCAATTAAATATTATGTTTCTTTGACATATCTAAATATTAATTATGAATATTACTTAAATTAGAGGTAAGTGTTTACTATATTCAAGTACGATTATTAACATGTAATTTACCGGGATTAAATCTTCATATCGTAGTGAATGATTTGTTTCTAAATTGAGCTTTGATATTTTAGCCGGCCGGTTTTACCCCAAAACCAGCCGACGACGATATTATAACAAAGTGTTGTTTGCCGACTGAAAACTCTGTAGAGCTAAAACTAACAGTGATCGATCTTATATATCCTGGCGATATATTTATATTATGTACACGTATGAGGCATTTAGAGGATACATGTGAACGAATAAATAAAGCTAAAGAAAAATAAGGTAAAATAATTATGTCGTTATGGGCCGGATATCAAAATAAGTAGTATCTACACTTCATCCAATGAGGACCGCAAACGGTACAACATACATAAAAATTTGGTGGAACTCTCTGCCTTTTGGATCAAAACGATATCTTTCAGGCAAAGGTTATAAAGCGAGTTGCGAGCTAACTGTTTTATGCGATAAATTGATAGACCAGAAATAATATATGAAGATATAATATTTATTGATTAAATTCTGGTAAAACACTTATTACTAACAACTTATTAATTATGGTACTTTAATTGGTTTATGGTTAATGGTTATCTAAATGTTATGGTTAAATGGTGGTTGTGCTCGGTCGCTGGTTGGTCGCGAACTAAATTAATATTGTTGTAAATTTACTAAAGTAAGCGCCTACCAACGTGCTTGCGATGCACATATGGAAAACGCTGACTTGTTCGGATGCGTAGCTCCGAACAGGTTGGATATAGTAGTATGGTTTACATATTTTTTTTACAAAGACAAAAGGGTCTTTATTTATTTTAATATAGAAATTAGTTGTAAACCAAGTAAATTATTTAGATCGCATAGCATATGTATTGCAGCAAATACAATATTGTTGACGTTGTGCGGAAGCATAACGTGCACTTTTCGTGGTACCGTTTTTAGTGTGTATATTTGTATATATTTCAATCTGGATCTAACTTTTCCTCACATATAAAATTTATATTAATTACACATGACGGACTTAACGAACATGTATTTATTTATAAATTTCATTTTAAGATGGGTACGCTACCAACTAAATCTTATCCAGCTAGATACCAGAACTAATCGTATTACCGCTATCTGACTTCAAAATCAATAAGTAACTAGAAACCAAGATGGTGTTAGATTCAATTAGGATACAGATATCAGTAGCGTTTGTCATAGCACATGGAAACAGGGATCGACGGCTTAAGTAATTTTCGAAGCACCCTCTAATAAACAATCCCCGAAACAAATCTATAATGAACATACTGACTATTTCGGTGTGACTATCAACCCATCTAATCCCGTGGGGGGCGTAGAAGTTGACCCGAGGGTACATTTACCAGAGGACGGGCAGCAGCTTCCTTCTGAGTTCTATGACCATCTTACTGCGATTATCAACCCGTCTGCCAAGCGTGGCGATTATGGCATATCCCCGCAAGATGACTCTTAGGCGAAGGCTGTCCAGCAGTTGACAGTATTCAGCTGTAATTGTGATTCCAGTGTGGAAATCAAACCTTCCACCTCCCGAGCTAGCAACAACTCGTCCGCACGACTTATACGGAGACACGGAGAGGAAACAGTATTCTACATAAAAGTGCTATTACATCACTATTGACGTGATAACATTCTTGCTATTAAAAATATTCGTTTCTAGAAAATTCAAACATTGCTTACTTAGCAACGGTTGAATTTTCTAGAAAGGAATATTTTATTTAACCATGAACATGTACAACAATAGCTTGTCATTATTCCAATTTCCATAAATTACTTAATCTTCTCAAGTAACAGGAAAGTTAACCTTGGTTATGAATAAGATAATGGAAATTTCCTAAACAACTGAAATAATTAAAATGATTTAACATAAATTGATGCTTTTGGTAATGGTTGATTGAAATTTTGTATTATAGTTAAGTAATGTCATACAGGAAAATTTAATAATTGATTTCGCACTATACAGGGTTCAACGGTATTAGTGTTCATTGTTCAAATCAATTGTTTAGAATTGTTATTAGATAACCTAAACATGCTTCAAAATTGTTGGGCTTTAGAAGTAAGAAAACAATATTTTGTACCATAGCTTCCATATTAAACAGGCTTTATTTACACATCCAATAGAAATTATGTCTAAACTATCTGGTATTCGACTTATAGATTTTATATAGATATTATGAAACCTTTACAAATGAAGTTAGTTAGTTAATTATGCCTTTTTAATTGGTATGATAAAAGTTTAATTAAATAACAATTAAGATGTCTAATAAATTCCCAATCATCATCGATGCGGGCTGTAAAAATATACGACATCTTACCTCGGTTGTCCAGTATTTTAATCAATGAAAGTATGTTTTGTTAACCATAAGGTTTATTTTAATTGCTTTAATTCTAAATATATAAAAACAACAAATCTTAACGTGTAACAAATGTTCTTAAAAACAATTACACTAAAAATAAAAGAGAAGAGTTGATACCGTACTAATAAACAGCAACTTGTTATAATATGTTTCGCCTGCCCTATTAAATAAAAT
Organism: Pseudoips prasinana; assembly: GCA_951640165.1. NCBI lineage: Eukaryota > Metazoa > Arthropoda > Insecta > Lepidoptera > Nolidae > Pseudoips > Pseudoips prasinana. Next base: position 23,282,855 of record OX621240.1, read on the forward strand.
ATGCGATGATATAGAACACTAGGCAGCCGCCGGGCCACTAAGAACCTTTGCTTTGAAAGCTTACTTAGAACCTTCGCTTTTAAAGCTAACTTACAGTCACGCTTTTCAACTGCTATGAAAATCAAACTTATTAATAGTTCTTATCATACTAATAAAAAAATTTTAAAAAAGTGTAAAATCAACATCTTTTAGCAATTTTAAATAAGTTTTTGTTTGAATAAATGAACTTAATAATATTTTTTTTTTACTATGGCTTATACGTAGCGAAGCACGTACCGGGCCGCTAGTCATATATAAACTATACATATAATAAAATAGTAGGAAAGTCAAAACTGTACATTGAATATTTTTTTAAAAGGATACTTGGGGCGTGATCTGCAATCGATATCGAAGCCAAAAATATAGTTTTTAGATCTATTGTCTGTATGTATATTTGGGCTAAACTTAAAAAGTACTGCATGGATTTACTTCAAATTTTGCATGAATATTACTAAGAGGTCGGGTCAACATATAGGCTACATATTATCACGCTATCACTTACTGGGAGGAGCAGTGATAATTTATAAAATTTTACGCGGGTAAATTGCTGTGTGGTGACGGCCTAAGAATATCACCACCCCCTCTCATCCCGTGGGGGGACGTAAAAGTCGTCCCGAGGGAATATATACCAGAGAACGGGCAGCAGCGTTCTCCTGAGTACCATTTCCACCTTACTGCGATCGCCAACCCGTCTGCCAAGCGTGGCGATTATGGCAAATCCCCCTCAAATGATGGACACAACCAAACCGCGGCCCCCAGTCCCCGGCAGCCCTGCTATTCCCAGCCGTGGTAACAGCCGTGGTTACGGCAGGGCAGGGGGTGCTAAGAATCCCCGGCAGATTCCGCGTTACCAACACCGACGACCTCTGGCCCTGGCAACATATAACACACGTACACTGCGGTCCGACGAGAAGATAACCGAACTGGAGGAAGAATTGAGCAGGTTACATTGGGATATTGTAGGATTATCTGAAGTCCGAAGAGAGGGGGAGGACTCGATAATACTGAAATCCGGAAACCTGCTCTATTACCGGGAGGGTGACCAAATATCCCAAGGTGGTGTCGGGTTCATAGTCCACAAGTCCCTCGTGAACAACCTAGTGAAAATCGAGAGTGTGTCGACGAGGGTTGCGTACCTTATACTCAGAATCACCAAGCGGTATTCGTTGAAGGTTATAAAGGTATACGCACCCACTTCGACGCACTCCGACGTTGAAGTCGAGGTTATGTATGAGGACATATCCAGAGCCATACATACCTCTAACTCGTATTTCACTGTGGTCATGGGGGACTTTAACGCGAAGCTGGGCAAACGATTCGGTAATGAGCTGAGAGTGGGGCAATTTGGAACTGGTGACCGGAACCCCCGGGGCCAAATGTTGGCCGACTTCATGGAGAAGGAGGGACTCTTTATGATGAATTCCTTCTTCAGGAAGCCGGATCACCGCAAATGGACCTGGGTGAGCCCTGATGGTAAGACTAAAAATGAGATAGACTTTATCTTGTCGACGAGACGACAGATGTTCAATGATGTCTCCGTGATCAATGCGGTTAAAACCGGGAGCGATCACAGACTGGTCAGAGGCTCATTGAACCTTAATGTCAAACTCCAGAGGTCCCGACTGATAAAGTCTACGCTCCGACCCTTACCTATCCACGTCCAAAACCCCGAACCATTTCAGCTCGAACTGCAAAACCGTTTCGAATGCCTAGCAGACTGCGAGGAAGTGGACTCATACTATGACAGGCTCGTAGAAGCTGTCCATACGGCTGGGTCTAAGGTCTTCAAGGCCCGTCGTACAAACAGAACTAAAAAGATCTCTGACTTTACCCTGCAACTTATGGAAGATAGACGGAAAATGGTTCTGACATCCTCAGATGATGCTACCAGATATCGGCAGCTCAACAGACAGATCTCAAAGTCTTTGACTCGCGACACGCGCCAATTTAATACAATTAGTATTAAAGAGGCCATCGAGCGGAACAAAGGCTCCAAAGTGTTTGCAAGAGCTCTGTCTGTTGGACAGAGCCAACTGACGAAGCTGAAGACTGAGGATGGTAGAATCGTCACGTCTAAACCTGAGTTGCTGGGAGAGATCGAGAAGTTCTACGGACAGTTATATACGACAACACAGCCACCTGTCAAAAGTCATGCCTCAGATCCCAGAGCACGACTAACCCGACATTACACCGAAGACATCCCGGACGTCAGCCTGTACGAGATTAGAATGGCTCTCAAACAACTCAAGAACAACAAGGCGCCTGGTGATGATGGAGTTACAGCAGAGCTTCTGAAGGCGGGTGGTACACCAATCCTACGGGCCCTTCAGAAGTTATTTAACTCCGTCATACTAGATGGTCAAACGCCACAAGCATGGCACAGAAGTGTGGTGGTGCTCTTCTTCAAAAAGGGCGACAAAACCCTATTGAAGAATTATAGACCCATCACACTGCTGAGCCATGTTTACAAGTTGTTTTCGAGGGTCGTTACGAACCGTCTCGCGCGCAGGTTTGACGACTTCCAACCTCCCGAACAAGCCGGTTTCCGAAAAGGCTTTAGCACCATAGACCACATACATACGCTGCGGCAAGTTATACAGAAGACCGAAGAGTATAACAAGCCACTGTGCTTAGCGTTTGTGGACTATGAGAAAGCCTTTGATTCTATCGAAACATGGGCCGTGCTGAGGTCTCTCATAAGGTGCCAAATTGACTACCGGTATATCGAGGTGATAAAGTGTTTGTATGAAAACGCCACTATGTCAGTGCGACTCCAGGACCAGATCTCGAAACCTATCCACTTGCAGCGAGGTGTGAGACAGGGAGATGTTATATCTCCGAAACTGTTCACCGCTGCATTGGAAGACGTCTTCAAGCTTCTGGACTGGAAAGGCTTTGGCATCAATATCAATGGCGAGTACATCACTCACCTTCGATTTGCCGATGATATCGTAGTCATGGCTGAGACCATGGAAGACCTCGGTACAATGCTCGATGACCTCAGCAGAGTCTCTCAACAAGTGGGTCTGAAAATGAACATGGATAAGACGAAAATCATGTCAAACGTCCATGTTGCATCCACTCAATTGAAAGTTGGTGACTCTGCACTCGAAGTTGTAGAGAACTATATTTACCTAGGACAGACCATCCAACTAGGTAGGTCCAACTTCGAGAAGGAGGTCAATCGTAGAATCCAACTCGGATGGGCAGCGTTCGGGAAGCTACGTAACATCTTCTCGTCCAAAATACCGCAGTGTCTCAAGTCGAAAGTCTTCGACCAGTGTGTGTTGCCAGTGATGACATACGGAACAGAGACGTGGTCGCTCACTATGGGCCTTATTAGAAGGCTCAAGGTCACCCAAAGAGCAATGGAGAGGGCTATGCTTGGAGTTTCCCTGCGGGATCGCATCAGAAATGTCGAAATCCGCAGGCGAACCAAAGTCACCGACATAGCCCGAAGAATTGCCAAGCTGAAGTGGCAGTGGGCAGGGCACATAGCTCGTAAAGCCGACGGCCGTTGGGGCAGAAAGGTTCTCGAGTGGCGACCACGAACCGGAAGACGCAGCGTGGGCAGGCCCCCTACAAGATGGACCGATGATCTTGTGCGGGTCGCTGGAAACTGCTGGATGCGAATAGCACAAGACCGGCAATTGTGGACATCTTTGGGGGAGGCCTTTGTCCAGCAGTGGACGTCTTTCGGCTGATATGATGATGATGATGATGATGATGATGATGACGCGGGTAAAACCGCGAAGCACACCTAGTAATATATATGACTGTAATTGGATCCTCGAAATAAACCTCGTATTTATTACGAAGACTGTTTCTTAGTAGTAGTAGTAGTACGTATAATTAGTTGTAAGCTAAGTATTTAATAGTTACTATAATAGAATCATGTTTCATGAAATCTACGCCATTTCTATGAATTTTAAGGTGGCTACACGAAGCGAAAATAAGAATGAACGATAACAATAATGAATATTAAATAGCTTCGCAATGAAACAAAATAAGGACTTGAGGCATTTTCTATATGATAAATTACTTTCTTTGATAAATAATTACGTGAATTACGGTAGTACAAGAAGGAAATTAATTGTCTTATACATATTTATTTTATTCATAGAAAAAACTCTGTTTAACTTATGAACTGTACAAACGATTTCATTAGAGAATATTTAATTTACAATTCTAACAATAATTTTTAAATTTTGATTATATTTTATTATAAAATAAAATAAAATAAAATAAAAAAGGTTTTTATTCACGTAAACTTTAAAAAAGCGCTTGTAAATAGTCAGAACATGTTTGTAGTAATATAGTTGTATACATTAGATTTTATTTCTAGTAACATAGATATTTAGGTACATCTTGTATGAAAACATTTATAAAATTTATTTTATTACAGAAATGATATTTAGCTAGCTCGTATCAAGTTATTGTCAAGAGATTATGTTTAATTATCTAGTTTAAGTCTAATATTTTTACTACATATTGTCAATGGTTCTGTCTATATTAAAGGTATTATTATTATGACGGACCTTGTGTTAATAACGACGGTCGCGCTTTAATGCTACCACCGGATCCAATGCGCCCCAACTGAGAAGACCCAGCGAAACAAACTCAGTGGGTTCATCTACTACCGGTTTCAACACGACCCAGTTGAGACGGTCCGGCGAAACATACTCAAGCGGGCATGAACAAGGGATTTGGTCCAATTAGAGTAATTATTTAGTAGGCAAACACAATATATGCTCGATCGGTTGTCTGAATGCTTATTATTTTAGATTATATTTAGGTATACAAAAGAAAAACTTCGAAACAATAACATTATTCATTTTGAGACAGAGTCAATAATTTTAAATTAAGTATATGATAGCAATCATTTACAGATAGTTCACGTAACACTGCAGATCAGTCATGTCTATATGGCTACAAGATCTCCAGCGAGCAATGTGCAGGTAGGAAGTGAGAGCCAGACGTCTTTGTCATCGATGTACTCTTTAGTGGTGTAATAACCCCTAGCCATAAGTACACGTTTAATATGTGTTTTAAAACTTGTGTCAGGCAGATCAGTAATTTGAGTAGGAAGCTTGTTATAAAACCTAATACAATTTCCTAAAAATGATTTATTAGTTTTGCTTACTCTAAAGCCTGGCATGGCTAGTTTGTTTGTACGGTAAAAGTTGTTTATCTATCATATAAAGCGTTGAGATACTGAAGCTGTAATTTTTTATGTTTTTTTATAATTATATAATTGTCTGTAATTAATGAACTGAAAAATTATTAAATTGATTATAAAATTCTTTATTTACAAAATAAGTATTCATCCTTACGACAACTACATTAATGTAATCCAAAGTTTCAAAAATTTAAATATAATATAATAACACTTTAAAGACCAAAAGAACCACTATTTAGTAAAACCACAAATTATATAGGTACTAGCGGCCCGGTACGTGCTTCGCTACGTATAAGGCAAAGTAATAAAAAAATATTATTAAGTTCATTTATTCAAACAATAAAATATTTTAATATGCTAGCTAGTAAAAACTTAAAAATAAAAAAGAATTGGGTATTCTTACTATGGTGGGTCTATATGGGTTAGTCTAAAACATTTGGATAAACAATATTTTTTGTTTTTCCATTTTGAGCTTGAATAAATAATCAGTTGGTGGTACCGACTCTGGAACAGGCAACATAAATTTGGCCATGTGAAAAACATGATTCCTCCAAGTTCACACCACAAACTTGAAGTGTTTGCCCTTGGGCCTTGTTTATTGTCGGTGCATTGAATCGCCTTGCATGTTCTCCAAAAGGTGTTCTATCAGCCCTTATTACAATTTTGTGATTATCAGATGGCATACGATCGAGAGCAATTTTGAACAATTGAACTCATGCGTTATGCTGATGGAAAAACCTTTGTAGCTCACGAATAATTTCACGCCTCGTATTAGAAACCATTGCACAACGTTGATGCAATTCACGATTTTCATCACCAATAAAATAAATTTGCAAAAGTTTATGATCAGCGTCGGGGTATGGCAATAACCAACCAGCTTGATGATAAATCTGGCCCTGTATCTGTAACATGTATGCAATTTTAGGTAGATGTTGGATCAGAATTTTTAAGACTTAATGATTCTGATTGATATAAACATGGGACAATCCTGTTGAGGTATTTACCTTAAAAGTCGGCATAAAATTATCTGTAATAATTTTAGTAGCACCTGAAGAAGTCATTTGACATGCTGAATTGTATTGTTGAATATGACTCAAAAACTGCTTCGACGTTTGAGATGTCCCAAAAATAAATGAATGCAATGGTTCGGGTGGAGTTTCTAATGTTGGCAATCTCACTTTACCATTAGCACAACACATGCCGGGCGTTTCACCTGGGATGTTAGCCGCATCACAATGTGGACATATTGCGTCCATCATTCCAATGTATCCGTATATACCTACTGTAATGAATCTGGCTGTTGTAATTAAAAGCAGCACGCAGCATTTCAGCCAAAACAGCACAACGTACCTATTCGTGATCGCCGTGCAAGATTCAGTACAGGTACAGGGTCAACAGATCTATTCTGTGCATTACGTTCACGCTGCGATGCATTAGCTTGTACGCGTTCATCTGCAGTCTGAGATCGTCTTAATTATTCCACTTGATTTGCATTACGCGTTCGCCGGCCTATGTTTGGTCGTCTGGTTCGTGGCATTTTACCTTCATATATAAAAATATCATTAAATAATTCACTATTAAACAATTTAATTTTACTCTACTAATTCAAGACTCACCGATTGTTTGAATAAACTCAACAATATTTTGAAAAATATAAACACAAAGCAATAATTATCGCTGCTAAAATGAAATGTCATATGATGACATTGAATGTGTTTGACAGAACTATCGTTACTTTTTTTGTCTTCGTTTTTTTGCCTTCCCGAAATGTCTTCACTAATGCCTACTTGAACTTTACAGAATGGTATTAAGGTTCCAATTGGCTTATAAGTATTAGTACAAATTGTTTGTATATGGGAGTTTAGAAAGATGTTGATTTTACACTTTTTCAAGACTTCTTTTAAATTTGCTCTACGTATAAACCTTCCCTGGACTTCCACGAATAATTCAAGACCAAAATTAGCCAAATCGGTAAAGGCGTTGTTGAGTTATAACATTACAACGAAAAGTGGCATTGATTTTTATATATATATATATATATATATATATATATATAATGTATCTAAACATCACTTAGAAGAAAACGTAAATTGCTTTCATTTAAATCTATTTTTATACGGAAAAGTAAGACATTTATCACCCGTATAGAGAATTATACATAATAAGTCGCGTTTGGGCTGAAAAAGTCATTTCGAAATATTTCTAAAGGTAGAGACAACCTGACAAGATAAAACGACGGTCCACGTGTAAAAATATAAACGTCGTTTTGTTTGTCTTTTATACTAAAGTATCTAAGTAAGCAATAACATTGGTTTTAATGAAAAATACCTTTAGGTTTGTTTTTTCCGTGGAATTTATAATAAAGATTCTTCTGAATCTGTACATTCGCAAACGGGGTACGAGAAACAGGTAGGCAAAATACTAAAATATAACGGTAGAAAACGGAAAACTTGCGTATTTATACTATTCAATGACCTCATTTGTATCAAATATGGGGTAGATAGTTGAAAATATGTAAAAATAATAATGCAGACAACATTGCGGGTATTATCGTGGTCGTTTATTAAGGACATATATATCTACATTTTGCTGAATCCACGTATCCAAGTAACGGTCATTTTTGGTTTATCAAAAGGTACACATTTACCTTGGTAAATTTAACTGGATGAATGCACCATTGCTCCCGGATAAATTTTGCTCATTGACAAAATTAATTAAACTCTTAAACCTAATATTTACTCATAATATGACCGGCGGGTTGGCGTGGTGTGAAAACACTTGCTTTTCATGCCGCAGGCGTGGGTTCGATTCCCACCCAGGACAGATATATGTGTGCATGAAAATGTCTGTTTTTCCTGAGTCTGGGTATAATTATCTACATAAGTATGTATTTACAAAAGAAAAGTAGCATTATCTGTTATCTGATTTCTGCTCTGCTTAGTTTGGGATGAAATGGCCGTGTGTGAATTATGTCCTCTTCACTGCATGGTTTAATAAATACAGCAGTGCAGTGCTCTATAGATATCATACGCCAGTGCACTTAAACGCATACAATACATAATGCTTCCGTGCGTTATCGGAGTACATTCTGCTGTACAATAATATATTTATTTGAATAATAATGTCCTCCTAGCCGAATTCCGGCCACGGCGGCTAGTCTCAATAGAGATTAGCCATCTGCGCGGGACATATTATAGTGCTCAAGTGTGTGCGCAAACACAGAAGCACTTTCTATTACATCACTCGACACGACCGGAAAGAAGTCAGGTACAGGACCGACGGCTTTACGTGCTCTCCGAGGCACGGGAGTATAATACCGCCAACTCCCAGACTTCGGGCTGATGCTGAGAAATTTTCTTTTTACAGAAATCTCCCAAAATCACTTTTGGTCCGACCCGGGATTTGCACCCAGGACCTCGTTTTCTGCGGGTGAACACGCTACCGCTAGACCAACGAGGCAGTCATATTTATTTAAATACAGCAATACTGGAACTCCAAATATATGATGTAGTTATGATATATCATGACGTCTTCTGTTACTGACCTAGAGCATTGCATACGAATTTGAATTTGGAATATCGTCGCTTATGTGAGCAATCGTTAGAACTAACCAGAACATGTTTACATATATACAGTAGCAATGTTTAACCTCTATTAAATCTTTTCTAGATATTAAACTTGCCTTTCACGGTGGAGGTCGTGGGTTCGATTCCCACCCAGGACAGATATTTGTGTGCATGAACACGTCTGTATGTCCTAAATCTGGGTGTAATTACAAAAGTAATAAGTATGTTTATACAAAAGTAGTATATCAGTTACCTAGTTTCCACGGCCATCTAATCCCAAACTAGCTTTGCTTAGTTTGGGATTAGATGGCCGTGTGTGAAAAATGCCCCAAGATATTATGTTAGTATTTTGTCTAACATTAAAAATCATCATTCACAATCTACGTACAAATTTAATATTCTCATAAAGCATAATTGACAAATGCGACTCATTATGCTATTCACCAATCCAAACAGTCAAATTACACGCTATAACAAGTCCGAGAGATTGCAGACCGTTGTCACTGGGTGATAATATGATTTGTCTTGCTTGACAACTCAATCTAAAACCCAAGATCTATTTAAAAATATGGTACATTTTATTGGTGCTTTCATATTAATACTAGAACATTTTTATGAATTATTTTGTACGATCAAGGCCAATCAATGGATGTAATAAAAATGCTTTCAACGTCAAAATGTACCTAGCAACATGACATCGAACAAATTTTAATACAATACAAAACTCTTTGTTGTAGACCAGAAATAAAAAATAATTACTAAATGGTTTATATTTTGCCCAACAAATAGGTATTGCCATACAGCGTGGTAATGCTGCCAGTATTTTGGGAACATTACCAATACAAGAATATTAAAACAAAAACTAAGCATTAAGTAAAAGGTATTCTACCTTTAACTTAATGCTTAGTTTTATAGTCGTATGTTAACCTCGGCTGCTGGAATATATAATGTAATAAAAAATATATGTATAGTTAATGTTTTAGTATTATAATTTTAAATTTAAGGTTTAATATTTCAACACAATTTAATTTGTTATGAAATAAATTAATTACTAACTCCCGGTTCCTTTATTTTACGATCCGTCATTGGACCAACGTTACCATCCGTAATTCAGCTACCGATACCGATGCAAAACTAGTGTTCCACAATGCCCTACCTGCGACGAACATCCGTAGTTTAAACCACCTACGACTCGTTCCGCGATGAACCTCTCGCTCCTCTTCACGATTAGTTATAACAAAACGTCGTACGTCAATTATGCGACTAAAATCATTTATTATTCTGTAATATTATGTGAGTAATAGTACAAATTACTGTACTTATAGTTACAGTAATAATTTAATTTGCGTTTTAGGTTTAAAATATTTATAAATCATTACTATTGAAAATTTGATGTTACGAGTGCATGGTGTGAACAAAACGCGTAACAGGAAAGCGCATGGCGCATGCGTCTGTCGTCTGACGTCTGTCCAAGAGTATTTCATGGTTTCTAAATAAGTTTTTAAATTGAGTATTTAATCTAAGGTTTGTGGTTATGAAATCTTAGAAGATAGAAAAATAATCAACCCTTTCTAACGGAAAACAAAGCCATGAATTCTCTATCAGTTTCAGAGCTAGACATCACGGAAATCTCCTCAAACACTATGTTAACTACCAAAATAAAATACAAACGACTGGTAAACCGACCGAATTCGACTAGTAATCAAAGCAGTAACGCCTCGTTATTTTGACAGTTCCGTGACAGTAGAAAATATTTATAGGAACACTTTCGAACGCATCTCCATACAATAAGCTTACTAACGTCCTCCCATCCGTTAGTAACCAGACGTCGGTTATTTGGATAACGACTAGTATTTTATAGGAACGGTTTTGCGTTACGCCTGGTAGAAATTCTAACTATTCGTAGTAGAAACGATTCGTTTTTGGAATATAGGAACCGGGCGTAAATCAGTTATTATAATTATGTAAAAAAGGCGGTCTTATCACTAGTTTAACATTGGATAAAGAATAGTTTAAAATATTACTAGTTGCAATTTCTTCCAGACAACCTTGGGATGGACAAAACTAGTGAGAACGAACATTTAAAAGTCTGAATATAACATTAAAACATATAGCTACCACATATCATAGATTAGTAAAACAAAATAAAAAACAATCTTCTCGTTTAGAATGTTTTGATTTTGATAAGGACGAAGATACCCATAAACCATAGCCAGACATGTACTCGTATAAGCCATGTTTTTAAAAGGCAAAGATTTGTTTTGCGATCGCATTCAAATAATTATTTGTGAGTCATGTTATTCATGGCAAAGATACAACCCATACTCAGAATATATATGAGCCACACAAACAAAAAATATCCTGTGCAGGAATCGAACCCAAAACACGAGGGCGCCGAGGAAGTAAGCTTAACCACTGCGCCATACGGTCACCGTAGCCTAGTTGGTAGTGCTCCTGCCTACGAAGCTGGTGGTCCTGGGTTCGAATCCCGGTAAGTGCAAATATTTGTGTGATGAGCACGAATATTTGTTTCTGAGTCATGGATGTTTTCTATGTATATAAGTATTTATCTATTTATATAAGTATGTATATCGTCGCCTGGTACCCATAGTACAAGCTTTGCTTAGTTTGGGGCTAGGATGATCTGTGTGACATTGTCCCTAGATATCATTATACGAGCAGTTACGTATTGACTTAACCCACAATCCCTTAGAATGGGGTCACGGGATAAAGTTTTACCTCTGTTATTTAATACAACGTATCAATAAGGGCGAACCAGCTATTAAAACAAAAAAAATAAGGTAAAAAAACCAGCCAAGTGCGAGTCGGACTCGCACATGAAGGGTTCCGTGGCAGCAAGTATTTCAGTTGATTAAATGAAAGCAAATTGCGGTTTATGAGGTATTACTTACCAAGTTTCAACAGTACAGCTCTTATAGTTTCGGAAAAAAGTGGCTGTGACATACGGACGGACAGACAGACAGACAAACAGACATGACGAATCAATAAGGGTTCCGTTTTTTGCCATTTGGCTACGGAGGCCTAATAAGATCCTGCATAAAAACAAAGACGGCCAAAAGTTTCATCGGATAGCTCATTTATTTTTATGATAATTAGCTAACCCATAGTTAACGAAACAAAAGATACGTAATGATAAAAGTTATTAATATTAATAGGTTATCTCGAAAGGTCTCTGAAGTTATCAACGAGCAAATGTAATATCCATTTTGATACTACGTTCTGGTGGATACACACAAGTTACTGTAATAACATGTGAGGGGACCATTACTTTAATGTACTCAAACTATGTATATACTAGCTACTATGAACTGTAAAGTCTAAGACAGGTGCTCTCACGGGTCTGTGAATTCTAAAGTTATTTATTTATTTAAACTTTAGCACAAAGTATATGGTACATAGGCATTATGAAGGTCACCGTAGCCTAGTTGGTAGTGCTCCTGCCTACGAAGCTGGTGGTCCTGGGTTCGAATCTCGGTAAGTGCAAATATTTGTGTGATGAGCACGAATATTTGTTTCTGAGTCATGGATGTTTTCTATGTATTTATCTATCTATATAAGTATGTAAATCGTCGCTTGGTACCCATAGTACAAGCTTTGCTTAGTTTGGGGCTAGGATGATCTGTGTGACATTGTCCCTAGATATTATTTTTATTATCTACCAGTCAACCAAGTCAAGTTAAGCAAGCACCTAGACGTACTGACAGTCCACTAAGGTAAATTATCTTAATTTCTGAGCGATACCACGCTCCCTAAGACACGTGAAGAGGTTGACTAGACCAAAATTTATGTATCACACAATTTATGTACAAACTACCCAGTACGGGTCGAAATTGAGTGAACAGAAATCTGTCAAAACATTTGAAATTTAACAAAATTATGAATTGCGAGAAAAATATAATATTATACTACAACTTTTGTGTTGATCATTAACGTCGCCAGATATTATAGTAACAATTAAAATTAAGATGTAAGGTACTAGAGGTATTTTTCTATTAAGTATTTTTAGAATTGATTTTGTGACTTTTTCTATTTAGTAATTAAATTGTATTTAGGGATTAAAAAAGTAAAACTTAGTTTATTTCTCAAAAAAGTAAATATGTTTTTTTAACAAGATGAATGTCAAAATATTAGGTTACAATGCCTATTTGGCTGATGTCAGCGCCTTAAGCTGTTGTTCTGCAGTTGAATTCATAAATACACCTAAACAATATAATTTATTTATTACACAAGGGCGTAATAAATACTAGTTTCTTTTACCTGATAGGCTCACTGATGTGCCATGATTATTTACGAAACAGAGACGTGGCTCTGAGCCTTATAATGAGGCCCATAATGAGCAAGGGCCTCATTATAAGGCTCAGAGTCACCCAAAGAGCAATGGAGAAGGCTATGCTCGGAGTTGTCCTGCCAGATTGAATCAGAGATGTCGAAGTCCGCAGGCGAACCAAAGTTACTGACATTGCCCGAAGAATTGCAAAGCTAGAGTGGCAGTGGGCGGGACACATAGCTAGTAGAACCGACGACCGTTGAAGCAGGAAGATTCTCGAGTGGAGACCACAAACTGAAAGACGCAGCGTGCGCAGGCCCCCTACAAGATGGACCGATGATCTTGTGAGGGTCGCTGGAAACCGCTGCAAGACTGGAAATTGTGAAGATCTTTGGGGGAGGCAGTGGATATCTTTCAGCTGATATGATGATAATGATGACTATCTTGGTATTGAATAGTCTGTGTTGATTAGCAATTGATTTAAATCTTTTTTATATAACTCTAGAAATCCCCATATCTTTAAATTCAAAAGTCTAAATGTATTTTATCCCAAAACATTATTCAAATTTCCCTCAATTCTAGTAGTCAAATATGAATATTTTATCGAGATGTAACTTAGCGCATAATTGTATTACGAATGCAAATTCACACTAAAACGTAAAGAAAATACGAAGTGGAGTGCTTAATATTTGAATAGCATTTGAAAATTACCATAGAGAGTAAATCTTTACTTTCATCTTTATTTATACATTACATAGTAACATGTAGATAAGCATAGTTGAGTTTTGTTGTCTCTAGCTAAACTAACGATATGGTATACGTAAGTTTAAACGTATGTAGGTGGGTGCTTATATTGAGAAACCCACGCGATCCTTACCGAAATTCACAAAGCATAGATAATATAATCAACCCCTTGATTTGCCTTAGGTGATGTCTAAAGCTATTATGTTAACAAAAGTTTTAATGTTACAGAAACAGATTAGCTAGCTCTATTACTGAAATACTGGATGCTCCTCTTAAAAATATATGGCTAATTTATGAATAGCAAGACGAACCCAAGAGTTAAGTCGGATTTTAATAAATTCTTAGCTATGAGACCGTAGTAAAATGTTGTAACGGCTTTATTAGCTAATTTCAACATCCCGGAAATCCCAACATCCCAATTTTTTTATCGTCAAAATATTTAGAGTATACTATTAATGTGTAGTTTTTTCTAATGGCGTCATTAACTCTCCAACCCAATCTAAATCCTCCGATACAGGCCTTTTAATGACCACAAACCGTCATTTCGAACGTCCATAAAACTTTTTACGAAGATTAATTAAACTCTTCCGCAGAAAGAATTAAATAAAACATTATAATCATTGAATTAAACTATTCAGAAGAATTCAAAGTATATCCTACCCGTTGACGGTGGCTAGTATTACAACTTTCTTCAGGCCTTTATATAACCACGATAGCTGGCGTGGAATATGGTTTGAATATCTTTCCTCATAGAATATTGTTTAGGGATAAAGTGATATGTCTTTGAAGGGTCAACGCCACGTCTACTACACGCCTACTGCCTACTAATTATAGATACTGTCAACGCCAACGTGTATCCACGCTAGCTATGACAATATTTTTATTTTGCCGACATACCATCGATGGAACGTGCAAAAGTAGTTCTGTACATATCTATAGATATGTTTTAGAAACATTCCTCCATTTATTAAGAAAAGACTGCATATCTAATTGACAGGCGTCTATCAAATGTCAGTGCTACATCTTATCCCAAGTCAGGCTAAACGTATTACTACGATTGTTTACTCAAAGAAAACACTCAGAAGAAACTACTTTTTAAAATGCCACGACACATACTGTACGGCAAGGAAAAAGTGTGGACGATAAAAAGTATGATAGTGATAAAAAAAAATTATATATAAAAATTATTATAAATTTATTTTGTAAAAGCTAAATAATATGTTAATATCCTGGGAAATTTATCAGACAAGACCGACACGACGATCGTAAACTAAGCAGAACTTGTAATATACAAACCAAATAACTGATAAATTACATATACCACTTTTATTTCGTGAATACATACTTATATAGATAATTACATACGGATTCAGGACTAACAGACATGTTCAGGTACACAAATACCTCCCCTGGGTGGGAATCGAACCCACGACTTGCTGCGTGAAAAGCATGTATCTAGCAAGCATGCCAACCGGCCCGACTGTATAATACTTGCAAAAGCTAGTTCAAATTTCAAAGTTAGATTTAATTTGCAGATTTTTTCATTGAAAACATACGAAGGCCCAAAAAAGATCTCCAATGCCTTGTTTCCAAAGTTAATAAAAATTGCAGTTGATCATTCGTTACAAAAAACATAAAATGAAATTTAATGACGAAATTATAGTTAAAGAACCATCATGATTGTTTAAAAACAAATGTAATTATTCGTTCCGGTATTTAAATGTAGTCTACATTTAAATACCGGAACGAATAATGAAGCATAACTTTTAATACGTCCAAGAAAGTTGCCCAAGCAATGTTGCATGGCTCCGACTCGCACTTGGCCGCTTATGTATAACCTTTTTATTTAAATTGTCTTGTAATAACTAATCCATACCGGGAAAATACCTACGTATACCTATTACCATTTAGAACCATCCATGATCATTTCGTCCATTTGGTGTAATTACTTCAACCCAGTAAAATATGGTACCTTTGATGAGTTCGGTCATGTAAGTATAGGAATTGGCAATTTTCGGTAATGGGACGTTATGATACGTCCAAACGACGTGATTATTTTAAACCGTTCCTTGCCTATATTTATTGATAGATTGCTACTACTATATTTATTTCATTGGTTTGCTTCTCGGTCTTGGGTCCATCAGTAACTATCATCGTCGTTTTATTGCATGTAATAAAGTAGGGAATTTGAACGAAACGAAAGTGTTAATAATACTTTTCGTCTAAAAATATTCTCGGTAACACCCCCAAGCCCCGGAGAGCATGTAAAATCTTAGGTTTTTAATTTTCATTTATTTTTTGTTGCTACAGTCAAAGTTAAGAGGAACCAGCTGATTATTAAAACTACACTTTAGTGTTCGAATAAAATCTTTACTTAATAGCGTAATTGTGAGCTATAACTATCCAGGATTTCTTTTGTATAAAAGTTTAACCTAGAAACACGGTACTGAGTCATTTTTTGAGAACTATGTAACTTGGCTGTTTTTGTTTTGAACACAGAAATATTCTTTGATCGCCTAAAATCTTTTTGTTTTGTTTTTGTGCAATATATAATTCGGCGTCTTAAATGACAATATAAAAATTCTGGCCAAGCTTAAGTTTTAATTTAATTTCTATAAAATATCCAAATTTGAGATCTGTTACAGGCTCCATAATAAAAGAAATTGGAAAGTGAAAAGTTGAATGGTCGTGTTTTTACGTAATTTTTCCCGACGTGTGACCGCTTGGCTTGAAGAAGATATATATAATAAGCCCAACAACACATGGCTAATCCCATATATATATATATATATATACATATATATGAAAAAGAAATTTAATAAAATTGTTTTTTCGTTTACTTCAATGTTTTATGATGTTGATTATTGATGTTTCTCTTGTCTATATATGTGTAAATTGTTATGTAAAAGTGATAGCAATAATTTTATTGACACATATATATAATAATAATAATAATAATAATCATTTATTATCAGGCATCTAATGGCCCATAGATATATACCTTACAGACTAACATATATAAAATATATACAAAAAGTGTTAGTATATAGGGCTTAAGACTATGTTAGTAACACTTCACTTTGCACTTATTGTCTTTGTGCTGTCCTGTGGCACTTGTCCGCGGAAGCGACGGAACACCACGTCCTGCGGCCAAAAGTCCTCATCCATGACGCGGGGCAGAAAGCAATTCGGTACTCGCACCACGAACGCCTTAAAGTTGACGTTCCGGCGCGACTCCAGTAACTGCACCCTCGGCGTGTACTTGATCTTCTGGCGCACGTACTCCACGATGTCCTCCGCCTTCGTGGTGTAGTGCAGGCGGGAGATATACACCGGTGTATTCGGCTTGGCGGCACGCAGACTCGTGTTGGGCTCCGTAGGAGCGTTGCCGCAGCGGTTCTTGTTGGTTCGCATTCGGCGCTTCCTCCTTTGCACCGTCACGAACCCATCATCATCATCAGCCTTCTTCGTTGCCTTATATGGCCCAGGCTTCAAACTGGCAGCGCTAGGGACGCTCGCAGTGACAGTAGCAAAATCCTTTTGGAATGGTTTTGCTGTGGCTGCAAGTACTGGCAGCGGGGCGGGGCGAGGGGCTCGAGCGGCGGTGCGTGGAGGAGCCGTGGCAACAGGCACAGAGCTGCGGGGCGCGCGGGAGGGGCACTTCGCAGGCTCAGCAATCGGTGGGTGCGCTGGCGACGAAACTGCTGACGCGGAACTCGATGACGACATGTCGAGCGCAGCTCCGCGACGCGTGTTTACGTTTGACGCATCGACTGGTGACCTAGTTACCGCCACGGTCTTGCGCAACTCGTCAACTTCCTTGCGCAAATCGGCGACGGTGTTCTGGGATGTGTCTAATTTCACCTGCACATCCACGAGTCTGGCCTTCAAAAAGACAATGTCCTTCAAAAGGCTCGTGACATCGACGTGGTCGAAAGTGACGGGGGGAAGCTTGTGAAGCTCCTTCGCCACAAACGTCGGCACGTCGTCCGGGTCGGTCTCCTTGAACAGCTTGATGATGTCTTCCAAGCTCTTCTTAGTCCCGTCACGCCGGCGGGACACCATCTGATCGCGCTTGTTCAGCACGTCGTACAGCATCAGCTTGGCAGCAGCTATGTCGTCCTCGCTGAAGCTCGTTGCGCAGATCTGGATAGCGGACACCTCGTCCATCACATCCAGCTTCTGCTGCAAGAACGCCAGCAGCTCATTTGCCACAAGTACAGTACTCATGGCGAGTAATTACGAGCGACAGCTCGCGCCGCGCTAATCAACACGGATTGATATATATATATGTGTAAATTGTTATGTAAAAGTGATAGCAATAATTTTATTGACAAGAGAAACATCAATAATCATCATAATCAACATCATAAAACATTGAAGTAAACGAAAAAACAATTTTATTAAATTTCTTTTTTTCGATTTGACGTTGGCCGCGTTAACCAATAAGAACAGACTTGACATGACGAATAAAAATATAAGAATGTGACATGACAAGGAAAAATATTGGAATAAATGACGACAATAATGTCTGCGTTTTTCTTTAAAAATAAGCCTTACCTTTAAATTAGCCTTGCCTAGTGAAAAGATTATAATATTTTGGGATAAATTTTTTGCTGTGCAATCCAATTTTGTAATACAAAAGGAAGATTTTTTAATTTGCGTTTAAATATTACCCTTCATAATAACACGGTAATGTTAGACCTGGCAAGCTAACTAAAATTATAAGACTCACCCCATGGCCCATAGTACATGATACCCATAAAACGCATTAGGTACTCCCGCGTTGCTGACGAAGTTCAGCGATTCATAAGGCGCTGAACTCATTTTCCAGACAATTTGCATACAGTCAAAACAATTACTGATATGGATTTGGATAGGATTTTTTATATCAGTTATTTCCACAGCATTAGGTCGTATGAAGTTCCTCTCTGGGAAAATTCTCCTGATATTGACACCAAAGAGAGCTGTAAGAGTTATTTACAATCTTACAAATATACAACTTGCCACAGCGCTTATATTCTTATATCTTCTATATTAAGGCCCTTAACAGAGTTAAGCAGCTTGGATTACCTATTAATATACATATATTTGATTATTAAAATTAAAAGCAAATATATTTATTATATTTTTTTACTGTCTCGTTGGCCTAGCAGTTCAACCGCAGATAATGAGGTCCTGGGTTCAAATCCCGGGTCCGGCAAAAAAGTGATTTTGGTATTTTTCCGTAAAAAGAAATTCCTCAGTATCATCCCGAAGTCTGGAAGTTGGCGGTATATCCCCCCGTGCCTCGGAGAGCACGTAAAGCCGTCGGTCCTGTACCTAAACTCTTTCCGGTCGTGTCTCTAGTCGTCCCACCGGATCATGAGAGTGATGGAATAGAAAGTAACCCTGTGTTTTGCGCACACACTTGTACACTATAATATGTCCTGCGCAGTTGGCTAGTGTCCATAGAGACTGGCCGCCGTGGCCGAAATTCGGTCGGGAGGACATTATTATTATTTAAAATTTTATAGAGTAACTTAATTTGTTTTAAATAATACTCCAGCAAAGCTTTGGTTGTTGCTTGAAACTTGAATTTAAATCTGCACGGGCACATATTTCAAAATATTTTATATAATAATATGTTTTTTTATGATAAATAGAAATCATATTATTTTAACCGATTTCAAAACCAGTAGGTCGCTTTTTCTGATTGGATTTATCGGTTATTTATTCGATAGGGATGTTTTGCGGATTGGTTGCAAATATATTTTGATCAAATAAGAAAAATAAATTGCTAAGAAAAATTCTAAATTGATTGTATGTTTTAAAATAGTAATACTAATAAATACTGCCTCTGTTGTTGTAATACGTAACGTACCTCTAAATGATTAAATTAATTTCCATGCCCATTTCTTTACGCTGACAAACCACTAAATAACAGTGCCAAATATTTTTCGCCCTCTCGTGATATTCAACAAAGTCTCAATAACAAACCACGTCACCACATCGTCCTTGTTACAAGAGTATGATAGAAAAAATTATAGATAACATAGACAATACTATATGGCTGTAATTATATGTACAGACGCCAGCACAGCCAGCTACTTTCATTTTCATTTTTCAACTTTGTCACATCAGCATAAGGTTCACTTTCAATAGGGGGAAATTTGAAAGGTTAGGTAGGGTAGCTTGATGTGCTGGTGTCTGTACAAATTGGTAAAGAAGCCAAAGGATTTCAATATTATGGGACACTCATTTTATCACTTTGAAAGTGTCTCTCGCGCAAACTATTCAGTTTAGAAAAAAATTATATTAGACCTATCTACAGACACCCAACATGTATGGGTACGATAAAAAAAAATTGAGGTTCAGTTCTATGTATGAGGACCCCCCAAAATTATTGTTCTTTTTCTATTTTTGTGTGAAAATCTTAATGCGGTTCACCGAATGCATTTACTTACCAAGTTTCAACAGTACAGCTCTTATAGTAATTTGTAATGTAATATGGTTTTTTTTTTCAAATAAAAAAAAATAAAATAGTTTCGGAAAAAAATGGCTGTGACATCCGGACAGACATGACGAATCTATAAGGGTTCCGTTTTTTGCCATTTGGTTACGGGACCCTAAAAACCAAACATTTCCACAAACAACATATCAGTTATGGTATGGCAAATAACCTTCGACCGCTAGATAAGAAATTTCTTCGCAAAGGAATCTTTACTAGGCAAACCCATTGCATTAACCGTTTATCTTATCGACACATATGAGGGGAAGGATATGGGTCATTTATAGACATTACGCCAGTGTTGCGTGGGAATAGCCAATTGATCCATTGAATAGTGAACGGCGATAGTTAATATAGTATAGTAGGTTTATAGGTACCTATTTGCTTTTAGGTTTATTACGTTACGGGTTGTAGGTTATTTGGTCTTATAGTTTAGAGCAAGGAGTATGAACTGAAAATGAATGCGGCTATTTGTCGTGATTGAGGAATATGTTCTTGACTATGGCGGGGATATAACAATATAGTATCAATTTAGACTATTATGTTACATTTCTCCCTTCTTAACTATGCAACTGACTTTAGTGAAACGTTCAATACAGCGATAGAAAAATAAACAATCTTTTCGTGAAATTGTAGCAGTTTTATAAATTAGTTTGAAAAAGTTAATTACAACCATAGTGTTAATTATGAAAAATATATTACGAATATATTGATGATGCAGCCCATTACCCTAATAATGAGCGGGCCATAGCCCACCACGCTGATCTTGTACGGGTTAATAATTTAGCGCCTATTCGAGATTCTAATAGGCATTTAATTATTAGGCGTTGAAATCTGTAGGCGAAAAGTTGCTGACATAGCCCAAAGAATTGCCAAACTGAAGTGGCAGTGGCCAGGGCACATTGCTTGTAGAACCGACGGCCGCTGGAGTAGAAAGGTTCTCGAATGGTGACCACGAACCGGAAGACGCAGTATGGGCAGACCCGCTGCAAAGTGGACCGACGAACTTGCAAGCATCGCGGGAAGCCGCTGGATGCGGGCAGCGCAAGACCGGTAATTGTGGAAATCCTTGGGGGAGGCCTTTGTCCAGCAATGTACGTCTTTCGGCTGATATGATGTCGATGATGATGATGATGAGGCACTGAATTTGAAATGGCAGGCTTTGGGTTTGAAGGCCTCTGATTCTACAGTCCCACGACTAACCACTACCTATCTCGACTTTGAGAGCTTTTTATTTTTATGTATTTAGGTTGGCATATCTTACCTGACTTGCAAACATTAAAACGAATACTTTATTCTAAACCTTCATTATGAACTTAAGTCTGGGTGAATGTTCCTCGAGAGAAAGCTCCAGACAATTTGCGTTAGCTTCTTCAAGCTTGCTGACGTTCCTAGAGTTTGAATGAGTAAGCTCGTTGCAAAAAATACGCTATAGCCGTCAGGCGAAACACTTTGGTACAACATTTTCGATAACATTTCAAAGATTGTGACACTGTACACAAAATGTATATATCGTACTCGACGCTGATAATATTATTACAAACACACCGGACCAATAGCATTCTCCATGATCTTGTGTTTGCTTTCGTATCGATGGAATGCAGTTTCCAATTCAATCAATTGAAAGGCTCAATCTCTATATATATTTAAATCCCTTGTGATGAAATACTACCCCACCACTTACCACTAATGATAACAGGTAGCGTTTCTTCAAAAAGGATAATCTCACATCTAACGCTATCGCAATCGATATCGTAATCGATTACAAACACTTTAAGTTACTTAATATGTAATTCCATGCTAAATTGTTATTAGGTTTGATATTATTTAGTAGATTGTTTTTTGTTTCCTAATGACATAACTTACTATTACAAGATCTTTTATCCATATATTCTCTCATACGTGTTTCACTACTCTCTCTCTTTTTAATATACGCCTCCTCTCTAGTCTATGCTATGGCCGTCTGGAAGCGATCGCTAGCCTCGATGAGACCGCCTTTTGTACATGCTTAAATTATAATTATTTTCTCATGTAGGTTTGGTATACAATAAAGAGTATTTATCTCATCTTATCTTAGCGTGTAGGGAAAAGTTGCTCAAAACTTCCCTAAAAATAACTGACCCACCCACGCCAGGAACCGCCTAGAGTTAAGATTCTGGACCAAAAGGAAGTGCTCTCTGGTGTGGGTGCTGGGTTTATAGTTATTATATCTACAGAAGTGCTCAACAGCCCGAAGAATATTTCAATTCATAAATACATTACTTAAAAATAAGTCTATTAGAGACTTAACATTATGCTTGTTAAAATTAATAGAAAAGCGAAGTGTAACAATAATATGAAAATAGTATAAATGCACGTCATCGTGTCCAATTAATTTAGTATCTCGATATCCCAGTAACCGTTCTATAGAATGCCAACTGACACGAATTGATACACAAATATCTTTGAACCGGAATAAGACACAATAGTAGACTCAGATAACTAACATATGTAGATACATGTCCAAGCTTATTAGTATCAGCAAAAGACGACCACTGCTCGACAAAGGCCATTCAATCACATTCAATTGGGGGATATAAATAGTCACGTTTGACAGACAAGATGGCGATTTCAGAATATTGGTCAAAGCACTCTGAGAACGCCGGCCATCATCCTACTTTTACTACCTTTATGCCCATACATATGCCATACGTACCTACTACAATGTACTACTTATATGCCGATAGAGTTACAATTCTTAAAACTACACAACCAAGACAAACAAATAAAATGTGGTAACCGTAGCTTTGATACGCCTGCAATAGAAACCTTCCTCAAATACAAAAAAATATTTATTGTAAGAGTAGGTATTGTAAGACTCAGCACATTTCGCCACGAGATGTAGGTATAGAACCAGAGATTTCAAAGAGAGCTTGTTCAATGACAACGAACAATTTAGTTGTACTGCATAAAGATACTTTACTCGATTAGACTCTGATTACATATTTATATAATAATTTTATTATCATAACAGTTTATTCTACTCTGTCTCAACACATCAGCGAGTTTATCTATCAATTATTTTAAATAATAAAAGAATTTGGATGTAAAACACGTTCTAGGTTTTAATCTAATTTTCCAGTTATCTACAAACAACGGAGATTATAGCCTCAACTCATAAAAAGTGGTTCTAAATGAGGGTAATATCAGATAATATCATTACATCATTGTGTAATTTAGAGGTTCTTTCATAATAAAAAACATTTTTCTCTATAATAAATATCCTCAATCATAAAAATACATGTATTCTAGGAAATACGAAAGAGGAAATACATTGATAGAATTGGAATATACACGTTTGTTCATAAAATCTTTTATTAGACCTTGTGAATTATTTTACGTTTCTCTTCATAAAGCACCATCTAATCTATGAAAATTTTATTTTAGGCAATGGATGCGATTCCACTTTGATGATTCTTGTGTACATATAGGCCATATAACTACCTAAGAGTTTACGTTACTTACTTAAAAGGTAATTTAACGTTATAATTGCTAATTACGTCCTTTCCGAGGATATTACTTTGCCAGTCTTTCCATTTGGATTTCAAGGTAATTGGCTATACTTCCCAGGCGTTGAGAATATTATATTTGGATGGTCTAAAAATTTATAACTTTTCCACAACATAATATAGGCAAAAATAAATTAATTACATTAATTTATTTTTGCCATATCAATTTTTCTGGTCGAAACTGATTTATATGGGAAAAAATAATCAGAAAAGGCGTTTGTGCTCCAAACGATGATTTATAGCGACAATATGGCGCCAACTTGTCAGTAATTATGTGTCAGGAGTATGTTTCTATGGTTATAATAATACAATACTAGCGCTGGTAAATTAATTAACAAATGCAATTAGTAAGTAATGTAAATAATACATTTTTTTTCTCTTTTCTTATAATTATACGTGACATACATAACATAAACTCATGACCTGATATCACATATCATGACAATCAAACCAATAATACCTGTACCTTAAAGACTTTATATTAAGGAGTTCAGTTGTACAATAAACTTCCAAAAGAAATAAAACAGTGTAAAGGATCCAAATATTTAAACTAAAACTTAAGGAATTTGTTTTCACAAAAATTGGCATATAACAAATACTAACCCAAAAATATTCATATAATGAGACCATTAGGCATAAACTTTTAAACAAATATATAAATCAATTAACACATAAAAATAAAAATTACAAGCTGACTCCAAGACTATATTGGGCGGGGCTAACACTGACAAAGGAACAAAGCATACCAATCGACGCGCACGCACCACTCGCTACGCATAGCGATGCACTGTATGTTGTTCTAATCAGTTGTTTTGTTCATTTCCAGTTGAAAAAGTTTATATTATTGTTGCGTAGTGTTTTGTCTAGTGTATGTAATGTTTTTGGTACTCGTGCATTGTATTAAAGTGTGTCGTGTGATGTATGTATGTCAAGATACGAGTATATGCATCATCAGCATCTACCAAATTATACATGCATATATACACCAATAAACATATATATATATATATATATATATATATATATATGTTAAAACATGTTGCAGCAGTTCTATATTCTTTATTACATTTCACGACTATAAAGATAAAAACAAAAAATCGATAGGCTTTATCGATTAGAAGCTTTTAACAATTATATTAATTGTGTGATAAATCCCTGTCCCGCATATGAATATCACTATTCACCCAAGTACTCACACACACACTAACCCACTCCTTATCACCGTAAACGGGTACAATTTGATTCTTACACATACAGGCATACACACATAGGCACACACACGCAACTACACGACACAATACGAAAACGAAGGTGGGTATTCTGATGATGAGTAGCGGGCCAGTATTTAGTTCTGCCTACAACATTAATTAGTTTGTAATCAATAATTGTTAAGTTTTTGTGTGGTATTTTAGTAAGTTATATTTATGTTTACATTTATTTTATGTATGCTTTATCACAAGACGACAAGCATTTGTAATTCTTTGCAATTCTCATATAAGTGAACTGTAATAATTGTTCTTTTGAGATTAAATGTTCTTTAAACCTAAACCTATCATACATACGTATGTTTACACTTACCTATGTCTGGAGCGAGATCATGCCTTAAAGCGGTAATGTAGCGAATTATGACCATCATAACAGCGGTATAATAACCGAAATGTCAGCAGTACCAAACTATCAACATAATAGTTTGATATAATATCATAACGGCGTTATAATAACCGAAATGTCAGTAGTACCAAACTATCAACTTAATGATAGTTTGGTATAACATCATATAGGCGGTATAGTAACTGAAATCTCAGTAATACCAAATTATCAACAAAATTATCTTATTATTTATATGAGTTAAGACTACAACTGAATAATGTACAACATTCAAGACGTTATTACTTTACATATCTACATACTTTACGTGCTGGACTGGAGAAAACTTTCCATGAAATTGTTAGTTCATGGAAAGGTTTCTCCAGTCGTAAAGCAAAACTGTTGACCCGTACTGCTAGTACGCAGTGGCGCGGCTAACGTGAATCGTTTGATATACATGGTACTTACGTAATGTGTATAGTCATTTTACAGGAAACTGGAATACAACTTGGGGAGTAATAAAAATATCAGTTCATTGGGGAAGTGAACTACTTATCTACTTTATTTATGTTAATAAGTACAATACTGAAGAAATATGTTCAACTATCTGCATTCCCCAGTTGCTCCTGTATTGTAAAGAAGAAACATATGTTTGAATATATTTTTCTGGACTAGATTTCTATTGCTAGACGCGATATCCTTTTCTCCAAACCCTGCGTATTAGCATGAATAGCTACGCATTAACAGTTCAAAATTATAGCTATATATATATAATGTATATAGATAGCTTAATATGCATCCAAACTAGTGGCGAACCCTTTTAAAGACGAAAAAGACTAGAACACTAAAGTAGAACTATGTAAATTGAGTTGATTTTATAAGCAATTTTGATTATATGTACAGACGCCAGCACATCCAGCTACCCCAATCCGTCAAATTTGTTTTATAGATTTTCAACTTTATCACATAAGCATGAGGTTCACTTTCAATTGGGGAAATTTGACAGATTGGAGTAGCTTGATGTGCAGGCGTCTGTACGATTAAAATAGTGCGCTCCATCCATCCATTCTTATCCGTTTTTTGTGCAAATAGGTGTGATAACCCATACACAGATTTTCCCACAGAGAGATTTTTTATTTGGAATTTTATCTCGGGATTTTTGCTAGCAAAGCTAGCTGGCTATTATCTTACGTAAAATATACCGCTTTATCGATCACTGGAGTACCCAAAGGTACGCGTACCCTACTTTCTCAAACCTTTTACTAAATTAGCTCTTAATTATATATTAGCTGCAAATTACCTCTACTGTAGAAATAAACAATAATAGTATCTAGTATAGTAACCTAAAATGTTTTTAGGTTAATTCGTTCGAACATTGTATAGATACCATTTCATTAGGTTCCGTTTGTCGCATATTTAGTTTGTTTATAAAATCCCTGAGGATGTGGCACGGTTTAAATACACGAATACATCTACGGGTTTCAGAGTCATTTGAGCACACCTTTGTTTGGCGACATTGTGTGCTATTAAAGCTGAAATAATTAGTAAGTGAATAAATCATCGGCAAAATTGAAAATACAAAACTAATTTAGGATTCGTGCTTCTTAAAATGTAAGTACCGTTCCGTTAACGCTCAGCCGGGATCCAGTTTAGCTAAGAACAATTAAAATGTTTAATGAAAATCAATATGACACCATGACGTCAACGGTATTGTAAATACGTCATGAACACGTAGTTAAATCAACGTTAGAACGTGTTAGGTAATACATTTAATTCATAACGGCTACTACTTCAGCGTCAGCTTCAAATCAGTTTTAGTAATAACTTATTATAGTTAAAAAACTTGCCTTAATTGTGTCTTTTTAGGCGTTAGCACTTTTATATTTTACCTATAAAATCCTTTTTTGAAAAAAAAATCATACATAGTTTTCTCATATGTAAATCTTCAGTACCTATCATAGAAGACAATACAGAGTAATAATGATTAGACTGATTTTTATGATATTCCATTACGACACGGTGATTATAATAGTACAGTTATATAAAACTTTTTATATTTACAAAGAGGACATCAAACTGACGCGACTCATTTTAATTACATTAATAAAAGCCTCACATTTTAATGTAAAACAATTTATTACTGTGACAGTTCGAACTCGTTATTGCGAAAATGTAATGTATTAATTAGCGTCAGCGCCAAATAATTTTTAGCAATAAATTGTAGTTAAAAAGCGACATTTAATTGTGTCTTTTTTATATGTTATCAATGAAATTCCTTTTTTGAAATTTTTATTTTCTTTCATAGAGCAAAAGAAAACTTCAACGTTATTCGTTCCGCTGGTGTTTAAAATAGGATGTGCTTTGATAAATAAGTACCAGCAATCTTCAGTGTAACAGTACAGATTAAAAATGATTCCATTGATCTTTTATGATGTTCGGTTACAACATATTATTGATAGTACAGTTCTATAGAACTTTTTTTTATTTACGTAGAGGACATCACAATGACGCAGACTAATGTTAATTTCATTAATAAAAGTCTCACAATTTTAAGTAAACCAATTTATTACTGTGACAGTTCGATCTCGTTAATGCGAAAATGTAATGTATTCATTAGCGTCCTTAAGCTCCAAATAACTTTAGTAATAAATTGTAGCTAAAAAAGCTAATTTAATTGTGTCTTTTTATGTGCGTTAGCAATTTTTATATTTTATAAATGAAAATCTTTTTATCATAGAGCACAAGAAAAATTCAACATTATTTGTTTGATAAATAAGTTCCAGCAATCTTCAGTATCACAGAATGCAATACATATTAATAATGGTAGGATTGTTCTTTTACGATATTCGATAACAACATAACCATGATAATATAGTTATAATATATAAAGGCTTATACATTTACATACATCATAGGCTCATGTTAATTTCTTTAATAAAAGTCTCACATTTTTATGTGAACCAATTTATTACAGTGACAGTTCGATCTCGTTAATGCGAAAATGTAATGTATTCATTATAGTCTAACCCGTAGAGAATTCACAATATTGGCTCCCAAATTCCTGGCGCTAACATTAATATAACAAATGGCTTCGTTCATAATTTTCTCCATGGTTTAATAAAAAACAATAGTCATACTAATGAAACCATTACGACGATGAATAATTCAACCGTAACAACTTTTGATATTTTTGATGCAAAGTTCACTTAGTTGAAAGACGCTGCGTCAGTTCAACCAAATATTCACAGCATAGCAACTTAAGTAAATTACTTAGTTGGAGCCCTTCTCCATAATTATTATTCAACCTTTATCCGATGAAAATCGAGTAAATTTGTTCCAAAATTACTTTTATTAAAAGCATTTCTTTTTCTCCGTCGAACCAAAGTGCTAAAGTAGAGTAAATGGACTGGAATTTCCGTTTCACGAATAAATTATACTAGAATATTATACTCGTTGTAAATAACTCTTTAGAGGAAGATAAATGAATTTTCGTGAAAATCATACGAATTTGTTCTGTAATTAAATGTTATTGTTTAAACTCAAGATATTTGTTTTTGTTACTGACTGATATTAAAAAAGTTGATTAATAGATATTTAACATAGCGACTAGCGTGTATTTTGCAATTTTACTCGTTGTCGATTTCTTAGGAAAATTAACTTACTATTTACATTAAACATTGTAACTATACAAAAATGCTACGAATAATAGTAGCAGTATTCACGGGCCACTACGGCACCAACTATCAACTACCCAAACTGAGACTGTCGAATAGCCCGATCTGCTGGACCTGTGGGGAAGAAAATGAAACAATGCTGCTTATAATTATAATATGCAAATGCAATGCCCAACGCATTGCAGAATGGCCATCTTGGGGCTGGCATATCCAGAACTAGGAGACTATAAGGATCTACCCCTAAGAAGCGTACTGGATTATTTGTAGGGCTCTAGGGATAGAATAAAAACCAATAGGGGATAGTACAAAAGATCCTGAAGGGTCGAAGTGCTGTACGCAACCAAGATAAGATATAATAATGTCAATTTTGTCACAATGGAGACTAACCACCACTAGCGCGGGACATATGTGCGCGTGTATAGATAAGTGTGTGCGCAAACACAGGGGCACTTTCTATTCCATCACTATCATGATCCTGTGGGACGGCTAGCGACTCGACTGGAAAGAGGTCAGGTACGGGACTAACGGCTTTACGCGCTCTCCGAGGCACAGGGATGTGAAACCGCTAATGTCCAGATTTCGAGCTGATATTAAGAAAAAAAACCCAAAATCACTTTTTAGCCCGTCCCGGGAATTGAACCCAGAACCTCATTAACTGCGGTTGAACACGCTACCGCTGGATAAATACTTCTATAGTTAGTGTTTAACAAAGTTTACTAGTTTAAAAGATCTTTAAATAAATTACACTATTTATGATACACATTGATTAATATAGCAGATTATCAGCTTGAAATATAATTGATAGTTCAAACTCAATTTGACGAAAATTAACTTCGTATCTGATCATGTAATTAACTGTCGGAAACGACAAACAAGCTATTGTTGAGACAAACAAGATTGTCATCGAGTTGCAAACTTTCAATCCCTTAGCAATTTACCCGCTACGTATAGTATATACTAGCAGTGCCCCGCGGTTTCACACGCGCTAGTTTTATAAATTATAGCCTATAAGTTATATTACTACAAAATTTCACCAAAATCCGTTCAGTAGTTTTTGCGTGAAACATCTATGCTCATAACCCCTAACTTTCTCATTTATACGCTGAAAGACATCCACTGCAGGAAAAAGACGTCCCACAATGATATCCACTTTGGCCAGCCTTTGCCCAGCAGTGGGCGTCATTCGGTTAACATGAATAGTTATATTCAAATTCTTGGTATAAACTTATAGTAATATAAAGTATATTAGATACTTTCCTGATATAATATACGGTCACCTTAGCCTAGTTGGTAGTGCTCCTGCCTACGAAGCTGGTGGTCCTGGGTTCGAATCCCGGTAAGTGCAAATATTTATGTGATGAGCACGAATATTTGTTTCTGAGTCATGGATGTTTTCTATGTATATATGTATTTATCTATCTATATAAGTATGTATATCGTCACCTGGTACCCATAGTACAATCTTTGCTTAGTTTGGGGCTAGGATGATCTGTGTGACATTGTCCCCAGATATTATTATTATATAAGGTATTTCATGTTATCTATTTTACAAAAAATATGTAATAAGGAAATATATTATAAAAAGTATAGTCGAGCCATAAATCTTGACTTCTGACTTCACAGTACATTAAGCAAAGGCGTCATGTCGACATAAAAGTATTCGTCAACGATATTTTTTTGTTTATACTGCTAGCGATGGGTGTAAGTATAGGACCACCAAAAAAATATTTTAAACGTATTAAGAGTATAAATATCAGTATGAAATCACTAATGAGATGTAGTGATTTCATTCTGATATTTATACTCTTTATATTCCCATGTGGGGTGTTAAAGTTAACCCGAGGTAATATCTAGAAGAGGAAGGGTGGTAGCTTCTTTCTGAGTAATATGACCATCTTACTGCGATCGTCAACCCGTCTGCCAAGCCTGGCGATTATGGCATATCCTCCTAAATGATTCTTGGGGGATGTCTTGGGGGAAGTGGACTTCTTGCAGCTGTAAAGATGATGATGAAGAGAATAAAAATAAAGTTAAGGCTACTGTACTTGGCGAAGTGCAATTTACTTTAAAAATCACTTCACTCTATGCAAATAAATGATGAGATTTGATTTAATTATTATAAAGTATAAGGGCATGTTTGCCATGATATAGATATTATGAAGCATCATTTTAATAAAATTTAGAGACAGAATTTTTTCTTGGTTAATAATTAATCAATCATTAATTATTGAGCAATTTTTCATCTTAGAAATAACTCGTTTTCACGACTTACACGAGTATGTATCTACTTTGGACAGCATATCATGCAACCGGCAGAGATTCAAACACAAGTGTGTTTGCACCTCTGCCGGTACACTACAACAATCTGTACCTACAGCACACCACATCATTCTCCATAGGAATTAAAATATAAAAAAATATTTGGTCTTAGTTTCTTTGCTAACCACGCAATGTGTGTAAGTAACCTATCATCTTAACATATGGTTACTTACATACTTAACGTGTGGTCAATGGTTACCCTATTGTCAGAGTTGTTCAAGCCGCCCAGTAGACCAAAACATGGCTTAACGACTGTTGCCTTATGAGTAGAAATTGACCCACTTAAGTGGTCACCCATCTATGGACTGACCGCGAGCCTAGTTGCTTAACCTCGCCGATCACTTAAGGACCGGTGAGAGCATGTAGCTATGAGCGCCTCAAATAACTTAAATATATATAACTTAACATACGCTCTGAGGATTTTACATGACCTAGTGATATTTCAGTATATTAATATTAGATTTCGATTCCATGCCCGTCTTCCTTGCAGGCTCAGTATAATCCTTATCAAACCTGACCTATATTTTCGGATTTCCAGTGAGATCGGAAACCTCTCTTAAAATTTTATCAACATGGGTTGTAAATTGAATCCGATACGCGTACCTCGAGTAAACCAAGCCCACAACGTAATTCTCCCAAATAAGCTCGCTGAGATTGCGTTTTTGTTCTTTGCGATCTGCTAACTTCGTAAAAAGCTTGACCCAAGATACGATACGACTCCATTCAAAGGGACAATGTTGATAGTCGTACAATATTCGATTGCTGCAAACCACAATCAAACCCTTTTGGGTAACACATGTCGATACTCCTATATCAAATAAACCAGGGTAAAAGATCATGATAATTTAAAGCTGAGATAAATAATAATACTAATATAATAATATCCTGGGTCATTATTTAAATACGGCCATCCGATCCCAAACTAAGCAGAGCTTCTATTATGGAAACCAAATAACGGACTACTTTTCTTTAGTAAATACATAGTTATATAGATTAATTACACCCAGACTCAAGACAAACAGACATGTTCATGCACACAAATATCTGTCCTGAGTGGGAATCAAACCCACGACCTGCGCCGTGAAAGGCAAGCAATGACCAACCACGCCAACTGGACCGTCAAGATTTAATTGACAGATTGTGGCTCGCTTTCAACAATAAAATTAACAAATAAAGCATATCTTACGTGGCCTTTTCTTTTAAAAGAAAGAGTTCCTGAAGCACGAATGGAATTTAAAAACCTATTCATACTTATCAATAATAAATAAATCTAAGCTATCCAATTGTGATTATGTTTAAGATGCTATGTACCTAAAATGAGAGAAATAAATGATCTATTATTTAAAAAAAATACAATTGATCTGTTTATATGTAAACTTTACAGACACACCTCATTATTTATTATTTTCCTTGAGTAACGTGAGTAACCTTGCGATTATACGTTACGATTACGAGTTACAATTTATTGTACAATACATTATACAATATATATACAATACATTGGCACCCATTAAGTGTAGGGAATTAATGGGTGCCAATGTGTAAAGGTTTCAGAGTGCTGGCACCATTGCTCCATTGCATGGCAAGTCTTATTTCTTAGCAAAGATATAGCCAATATTTCGAGAACGTGTAACTTTTGTACATGGCACCAAAGTTTCGACCCCAAAAGATTAAGCGTACTGACAAAGATGTTTTAATCCATAAGTTCTCGAGCAGTTTATTTATCACCTTGATATATAAATCGTAACTCGTAATCGTAACGTATAATCGCAAGGTTACTCCCGTTACTCAAGGAAAATAATAAATAATGAGGTGTGTCTGTAAAGTTTACATATAAACAGATCAATTGTATTTTTTTTTATAATTAATCATTTACTTCTCCCATTTTAGGTACATAGCATCTTAAACATAATCACAATTGGATAGCTTAGATTTAGACCTTTGTGAGAGCTGGAGTCTATATTGGGTTCGACACCTGTATGACAGATCTCCAGGCAATCACCCTCTTAAATTACTGAACTTAATGTGGCTATTAGTAAATTCAAAAACGGAACGATCATTGTATTTGTATTGAGAGGAAAACTGATGAAAGAACTGTATACCGAAAGCTTTGATGTTTTATGAACACGTATATATTTTCCAGTCACAAATTTGACTTTTTGCCAGAGGACCGCAACCATCAGAATAAAAATTTAATTACAGTCCCCTTTGCTGCCTACGCGTATTTGACACAAGAATGTTAAAATTGTTCCAAGGTGACAGTTATTTTTACCAAAATAAAATGGAAACGTTTATTTTAAAATGTTATGAAATTTTCTGTATAAATATGATAAAAATAGACATGGAGCCTCTTTCTATTTTGTACCAAACAGTTATCTTATTGACATAATAAAAGTTTCAAATAGCATTTCGTAATTTTAGTTGAAATAATAATTGAAATGTTTATGTTTCCGACTATTCTATACGTAGTCGTTTATAATTTCGAAATATTCGGCTTTCATAACTATTTTCATGTATCATATTTTATGTACTTATTATATAGGTTACGTGATTGGAAACCAAATTTTGTTACCCTTGTGGTAAGTCGTGAAAACGAGTTATTTCTAAGATGAAAAATTGCTCAATAATTAATGATTGATTAATTATTAACCAAGAAAAAATTCTGTCTCTAAATTTTATTAAAATGATGCTTCATAATATCTATATCATGGCAAACATGCCCTTATACTTTATAATAATTAAATCAAATCTCATCATTTATTTGCATAGAGTGAAGTGATTTTTAAAGTAAATTGCACTTCGCCAAGTACAGTAGCCTTAACTTTATTTTTATTCTCTTCATCATCATCTTTACAGCTGCAAGAAGTCCACTTCCCCCAAGACATCCCCCAAGAATCATTTAGGAGGATATGCCATAATCGCCAGGCTTGGCAGACGGGTTGACGATCGCAGTAAGATGGTCATATTACTCAGAAAGAAGCTACCACCCTTCCTCTTCTAGATATTACCTCGGGTTAACTTTAACACCCCACATGGGAATATAAAGAGTATAAATATCAGAATGAAATCACTACATCTCATTAGTGATTTCATTTCTGAGTAATATGACCATCTTACTGCGATCGTCAACCCGTCTGCCAAGCCTGGCGATTATGGCATATCCTCCTAAATGATTCTTGGGGGATGTCTTGGGGGAAGTGGACTTCTTGCAGCTGTAAAGATGATGATGAAGAGAATAAAAATAAAGTTAAGGCTACTGTACTTGGCGAAGTGCAATTTACTTTAAAAATCACTTCACTCTATGCAAATAAATGATGAGATTTGATTTAATTATTATAAAGTATAAGGGCATGTTTGCCATGATATAGATATTATGAAGCATCATTTTAATAAAATTTAGAGACAGAATTTTTTCTTGGTTAATAATTAATCAATCATTAATTATTGAGCAATTTTTCATCTTAGAAATAACTCGTTTTCACGACTTACCACAAGGGTAACAAAATTTGGTTTCCAATCACGTAACCTATATAATAAGTACATAAAATATGATACATGAAAATAGTTATGAAAGCCGAATATTTCGAAATTATAAACGACTACGTATAGAATAATCGGAAACATAAACATTTCAATTATTATTTCAACTAAAATTACGAAATGCTATTTGAAACTTTTATTATGTCAATAAGATAACTGTTTGGTACAAAATAGAAAGAGGCTCCATGTCTATTTTTATCATATTTATACAGAAAATTTCATAACATTTTAAAATAAACGTTTCCATTTTATTTTGGTAAAAATAACTGTCACCTTGGAACAATTTTAACATTCTTGTGTCAAATACGCGTAGGCAGCAAAGGGGACTGTAATTAAATTTTTATTCTGATGGTTGCGGTCCTCTGGCAAAAAGTCAAATTTGTGACTGGAAAATATATACGTGTTCATAAAACATCAAAGCTTTCGGTATACAGTTCTTTCATCAGTTTTCCTCTCAATACAAATACAATGATCGTTCCGTTTTTGAATTTACTAATAGCCACATTAAGTTCAGTAATTTAAGAGGGTGATTGCCTGGAGATCTGTCATACAGGTGTCGAACCCAATATAGACTCCAGCTCTCACAAAGGTCTAAATCTAAGCTATCCAATTGTGATTATGTTTAAGATGCTATGTACCTAAAATGGGAGAAGTAAATGATTTATTATAAAAAAAAATACAATTGATCTGTTTATATGTAAACTTTACAGACACACCTCATTATTTATTATTTTCCTTGAGTAACGGGAGTAACCTTGCGATTATACGTTACGATTACGAGTTACGATTTATATATCAAGGTGATAAATAAACTGCTCGAGAACTTATGGATTAAAACATCTTTGTCAGTACGCTTAATCTTTTGGGGTCGAAACTTTGGTGCCATGTACAAAAGTTACACGTTCTCGAAATATTGGCTATATCTTTGCTAAGAAATAAGACTTGCCATGCAATGGAGCAATGGTGCCAGCACTCTGAAACCTTTACACATTGGCACCCATTAATTCCCTACACTTAATGGGTGCCAATGTATTGTATATATATTGTATAATGTATTGTACAATAAATTGTAACTCGTAATCGTAACGTATAATCGCAAGGTTACTCACGTTACTCAAGGAAAATAATAAATAATGAGGTGTGTCTGTAAAGTTTACATATAAACAGATCAATTGTATTTTTTTTAAATAATAGATCATTTATTTCTCTCATTTTAGGTACATAGCATCTTAAACATAATCACAATTGGATAGCTTAGATTTATTTATTATTGATAAGTATGAATAGGTTTTTAAATTCTATTCGTGCTTCAGGAACTCTTTCTTTTAAAAGAAAAGGCCACGTAAGATATGCTTTATTTGTTAATTTTATTGTTGAAAGCGAGCCACAATCTGTCAATTAAATCTTGACGGGCCAGTTGGCGTGGTTGGTCATTGCTTGCCTTTCACGGCGCAGGTCGTGGGTTTGATTCCCACTCAGGACAGATATTTGTGTGCATGAACATGTCTGTTTGTCTTGAGTCTGGGTGTAATTAATCTATATAACTATGTATTTACTAAAGAAAAGTAGTCCGTTATTTGGTTTCCATAATAGAAGCTCTGCTTAGTTTGGGATCGGATGGCCGTATTTAAATAATGACCCAGGATATTATTATATTAGTATTATTATTTATCTCAGCTTTAAATTATCATGATCTTTTACCCTGGTTTATTTGATATAGGAGTATCGACATGTGTTACCCAAAAGGGTTTGATTGTGGTTTGCAGCAATCGAATATTGTACGACTATCAACATTGTCCCTTTGAATGGAGTCGTATCGTATCTTGGGTCAAGCTTTTTACGAAGTTAGCAGATCGCAAAGAATAAAAACGCAATCTCAGCGAGCTTATTTGGGAGAATTACGTTGTGGGCTTGGTTTACTCGAGGTACGCGTATCGGATTCAATTTACAACCCATGTTGATAAAATTTTAAGAGAGGTTTCCGATCTCACTGGAAATCCGAAAATATAGGTCAGGTTTGATAAGGATTATACTGAGCCTGCAAGGAAGACGGGCATGGAATCGAAATCTAATATTAATATACTGAAATATCACTAGGTCATGTAAAATCCTCAGAGCGTATGTTAAGTTATATATATTTAAGTTATTTGAGGCGCTCATAGCTACATGCTCTCACCGGTCCTTAAGTGATCGGCGAGGTTAAGCAACTAGGCTCGCGGTCAGTCCATAGATGGGTGACCACTTAAGTGGGTCAATTTCTACTCATAAGGCAACAGTCGTTAAGCCATGTTTTGGTCTACTGGGCGGCTTGAACAACTCTGACAATAGGGTAACCATTGACCACACGTTAAGTATGTAAGTAACCATATGTTAAGATGATAGGTTACTTACACACATTGCGTGGTTAGCAAAGAAACTAAGACCAAATATTTTTTTATATTTTAATTCCTATGGAGAATGATGTGGTGTGCTGTAGGTACAGATTGTTGTAGTGTACCGGCAGAGGTGCAAACACACTTGTGTTTGAATCTCTGCCGGTTGCATGATATGCTGTCCAAAGTAGATACATACTTCTACAACGCATTAGCGGTCCGCACGAGTTTCTTTAGTTTGACCTAAAGGCAGTGTATGCTGGGATGTATAAATTTTAACCTAGTACGGACAAAATCTAAAAAATAACGATAGCTGTAAATTTTAAAAACAATCGAATGTTACCACTTTAATAATAAATGCCTAATATCATAAACGTCAAGAAAAGAATTTTTTTTTTAATATCTGAGGGCGACAAACGTGCAAGTGGGTCACCTGATGGTAAGTGATCACCGCCGCCCATGGAGACTCGCAACACCAGAGGTGTCGCGGTTGCGTTGCCGGCCTTTAAAAGTCAGCAAACCTTTGCTGACCTTTTTTCCCACCACAATGAGCTCTGGCGACCTTACTTACACTCGGAAACAGAACATTAAGATTATTCACCGTCTCCGTAGCCTAGTTGGTAGTTCTCCTGCCTACGAAGCTAGTGGTCCTGTGTTCGAATCCCGGTAAATGCAAATATTTGTGTGATGAGCACGAATATTTGTTTCTGGGTCATGGATATTTTCTATGTATATAAGTATTTATCTATCTACATAAGTATGTATATCGTCGCCTGGTACCCCTCGTACAAGCTTAGTTTGGGGCTAGGATGATCTGTGTGACATTGTACCTCCTCCTATATATATAAATGTTATTATTATGGAGTGTAAGGTGGAGGTACTTCCCCAGTCGGGCTGCTCTTGAAGAATATCGTATTAGGTGTGGCCTTGAGCATAAAGGTGGTTAGTCATCCCTATTTTTCCAGTGAACTGAAGGTTAAACCTTTACCTATAAAGATATTATCTTTGGTTCAATTCCGTAACAAGATAAACAACGAAATTCATTAATATTTATATTTGCAAAGCTACCGGCCCTCCAATCTTTGAGAACATAAAAACAACATTTTTCGAACCGCTCAAACTTTTCACGGCTTTTGCATGTTTACAACGATGGTTGACCCACTCAAATATTTGCCCGAAGGATTACCCTTATTCCCCGTGTGAGTTTTGTAAACGATAATTTATACACGTTCCTTATAAATTTTAGTACTCGTATAAATATTTTGAGATATTTGTAGATATCTAGAGAAAAATGTATCGTTTTATTTGTATACTAGCTGTGCCCCGCGGGTAAAACCAAAAAATAATAAATACATTTTTCTATAAACGATACGTTTCTCTAAAGTATACAATTTTAAACTTTATAAATTATCACAGCTCCTCCCCCGTCAGTGATAGCGTGATAATATGTAGCCTATATGTTAACCTGACCTCTCAGTAATATTCATGCAAAATTTTAAGTAAACCCATGCAGTACTTTTAGAGTTTAGCCCGGACATACATACAGACAAACAGACAAAAATTCTAATGACTATATTTTTGGCTTCGATAGCGATAGTAGATCACGCCCTAAGTATCCTTTTAAAAAGAAATTCAATGTACAGTTTTGACTTTACTACGATTTTATTATATGTATAGATACAACATGTAACGAAATTAACACACCCTCAAACACCCCAATTAGAATATTATGTTGTAATCATAATACATACACTGAATTTTTAATTTAACATGTATATAAATTGTTATTTACTAAATTAGTTTCTTGGAATAAAATTTATTTTTCTTTATTTTGTATTGAATGATGGAATTTGTATGAAACAAATAAAACTGCGATTTAAAAGTCTTTGACTTACGGCCCATTTCAATTTGTTTTGACTCTACAGGGTTAATATGACAATAATTTCCGTAGTTTTAATTATTTTGGAATAAAAAAATACCTATATTAAAAATGATATAAATGGATTCAGTAAACGATTTTGAACAAACTATTTTCAGGATGTGCGGTTATTAAGTTATATGTTGTAACTTAATAACCGCACATCCTGTACAGTATGGTATGTGGCTATGTGTGTTTGTTGTCTACTGATCATAACCAGTAACGATTATGAAATCTAAAGGGAAGGTACAATATGGATAAATTTTCATTATGCACCTTCTGAATTTAAAATCATCTGGTTGCCACAAGGTTTATGTTAATATAATAAGTGGAACTGCATTTATGAAGAACTCAATATGGTTTGGAAATCATTGCTTGGAAAGATAATTGGAATAATTCCTCGGTGATTTGATTTCTGGATTGGAAGGACATCGTAACGAAAAAGCTTTTAAATTTACTGCTAAAATGGAAAAGTTTTGACTTTGTCATATATTATAAAGAGACTAAGATAATTTTCAAAGAACTTTATGGGACTCTGGGTGTGGTTGGCCAATACTTGCTTTTCACGCCGCAGATCATGGATTCGATTCCCACCCAGGACAGATATTTGCATGAACATGTCTGTTTGGCCTGAGTCTAGTATGTATTTACAAAATAAAAGTAGCCTAATTATGTAGTATCAGTTATGAGGTTTCCATAGTCCAAGCTCTGCTTAGTTTGGGATCAGATGGCCGTGTGTGAATAATGTCCCAGGATATTATTTATTATTATTATTTTATTTTAAATTTTAAAATTCTATCTTCTTACTAACTTTTGGTAGATTGAATGGAATCGTTCTTGAATCGTATATTACATACATACGTAAATACAGAGGGGTAGGCAGAGACAACGGATTTCTCTTCTCTTTCGCCTCAATTACTGTCATTATATTGTTCGAGCATGTATGAAGAATATAATGACAGTAATTGAGGCAAAAGAGTTGTGCAAAGATCGTGACAAATAGAAATCCGTTGTCTCTGCCTACCCCTCTGGGAAACAGGCGTTTAGGGTACTTCTGACCTGCCTTTTCTTGAGAACATCTCCGTATATTATTGGTTGAATTTAATTTAATATTGGTTATGTTGTACTTTATCAATCACTGATAGTGAAACTGATCCAAATATATTTTTCTTTTGTTGGCAGCAATAACATCAGCACACGACATAGCGCAGTTAAAAGTACCACTATACGCCGACCCACGCCGCGCGGCGGAACTAAGCTGCCATTTCAAGATGGACGCCGCGAAACTCCACTCAGTGAAGTGGTACCGTGATGCTAACGAGATTTTTAGATATAATCCCACACAACAGGTTAGTGAAGTTGTTAGAATGTAGTTGGAGAAGCTTTTGTTCGGGGCTTCTTGTTGACTTCGCTTTGTTTAGGTGATGTGCGTTGTAGCTTGTTGTCATCTCCACTGTATTATTTTTAGCTTGCAATGGGTGCAGGTGTGGCGCAGGGCCTAAGATTAAGATTCGAGTCCCGCGCCGGTCAAATATTAGTGTGACCCATAGATAGTTGTACTGAGTCTGAATGTAATTTGTGTCCGTCTATTATATGTTTGTAAAGTACTCCGCGACACACGGGTACCTAATGCGGAGCAACGCCCGCGTTAGGCACCCGTGTGTCGCGGAGTACTTTTCTTATAATAATATTGCCCATTATATTCCGAATTAATATTTTGGAGTTTAAACGCATAAAATGTAAAAAGGAATCCTTGATAGTAATCTCAACTATTGTAACTCTGCTGTGTAAAATAGAAATGATATATATAATATGTTTTGGTGACATGATTATAGGTATACCGCTAGTTATGAATTAATCAAGGGGTAAAAATTATTTGACAGCCAATATTTTTTATAAATATTTTTGATATAGTAAAAAGCAAATTTTAATTAGTAAAACGCTTCACAGAAGCCTTAAAAATGCAAATATTCGGAGGGCACCTTAAATACAAACATAGACTAGAAAGTCAGCTCAGAGACCAGTTGCCAGTTTGAACAACTCTAACACCAGAGTAACTACTACCCGTACGACGAAGATACATAAAAATAATTAAGTTTTAAAGTTAGACTGTGGCTCGATACCCGCGATGTTGACGCTTCGTGTTTGAAAATGGACTCAGTGATGAAATATGACGATGTCTTTCTGATCATTTTTACCACATAACTGATTCGCTGTGGCTGATAATAAAGCAGCCAAATCTGAAAGTAGTAGTACGTCGTCATGGTGGGATATTTTACACATTACTGGGCTGCAGCTGATAATAAACAGCAGAAACTGATACTTAATATTTTTATACGTTGTCATAGTATGATACTTTTACTCATAACTGGGTGGCTGAGGCTGATGACGAATAGCAGACTTGGTACTAGTATGTACAGACGCCAGCACATCAACCTACCCCAATATGTCAAGTTTCCCCAATTGAAAGTGAACCTTATGCCTTTGTGAAAAAATTGAAAATCTATAACAGAAATCTGACAGATTGGTGTAGCTGAATGTGCTGGCGTCTGTACATATGTCGTCATATTTTACGACTGTGTGGCTGGAACAGCGATAACTGATACCCGTTCGTAAGTCATTATGCAGGCACTAATTTGCAAGCTGATATTTTTCTACAGTATCAAATCATTGAATGGCGTTATTAAGGCACGTACATAAAACTGAATAGTATGTCAAATGTCACACCCTTAGGCGGGATTTCTGTAAAGCCATTTCCCAGAAAATTGTACAGTCACAAAGACAAATCCTAACAGATGAGGCGTATTTACGGTACAATAAACACCTTTGTATTCGTTGGATCTCATTAGTATGTGCTTTAACATACTAATGAGATCCATATTGTTTCTTTCCGTCATAAAGGTTCTAGATAGGTTAAAACGAAACCACAATATAATTTCGTTTCGTTTTTCCGTTCCAGTACGGAATCCAACGAATACAAAGGTGTTTATTGTACCGTAAATACGTTTTATTATTCCACGCCAGCCTTTTATATATCCCCAAAAGATACTAAACGTATTTTGATTTCCCACGACAATCTTAAATTCGTTGTGGCTCCTACAAGGTAAATAGTCACAAAGGAGACATTTTAGTACCCACTACTTTCTTTTGTGGTGCTGTTATATCTACAAGTCAAACAGTACCTAAATATGACTAGATGACGATTTGGAATTGTGATCACACGAAATTGACAAACAGTAGAAATTGGTACTAGTATGTACAGACGCCAGCACATCAAGTTACCCCAATCTGTCAAGTTTCCCCAAATGAAAGTGAACCTTATGCTTTTGGGATAAATTCATGATTATCAATATGTATGTATACTTTAGCAGTGTGTGTTGAGGCGCTCATTGTTAGATGCTCTCATTGGTCCGTGAGTGATTGGTGAGGTTAAGCAACTAGGCTCGCGTTCAGTCCATAGATGTTACGGCCAAAGTGATTTAATATATGAGCGTCTCTGTGCGTCGGAGCACTTTAGCTGTTGCTCACGATGTAGTCTTTAAGCAACTGTCGTTGAACTATATCAGAGGCCTAATGTGCGACTTAAACTACTTTTACCCTAGTGCCAGAGTTGTTTGACATTTGTATTCAACAGCAGTTTCAGTTTCAGCAGTTTCATGCAAAATTCAGTTTTGACGCGTACTTATAAAGTAGAAATATGCACTTATATAATTTAGTCACAGTTATGTATATGAAAATCAAATCTATCTATGTTCAAAAATCAAACTAATAAAACTTTTGATAAATCGTGTCTATGGCAAATCCGCCCTATTATGACGGCAGTCGAATGGCCCAGTTTTACAGTGGCTGTATTGTTTTTTTTTTATAAATGTTACTAATACCGTTCTACAAATTTTTGTTTGTCCCCAATCTGATTTGACTTTTTATTTTAACAATGCTTATAGTATATGAAATTTTTAAATGTGGAAGCATATTATT
This sequence comes from Pseudoips prasinana, assembly GCA_951640165.1. Lineage (NCBI taxonomy): Eukaryota > Metazoa > Arthropoda > Insecta > Lepidoptera > Nolidae > Pseudoips > Pseudoips prasinana. The sequence continues at coordinate 23,326,097 of OX621240.1, forward strand.
TACTGCATATATTATATATAATTTTTTATACTATGGAATCCTACATTGTTATAACTACCTCATATTTGTTCACAGCCTGCAATCCGTCTCTTCAACATATCAGACGTGACTGTACAAGGCGGTGAATGCTACCCCGACCATTGTGTGGTGCGAGTAATGCCTCCCCCCATTTCCACGAGAGCTGCATATTGCTGTGAAGTGTCGACTGAAGGCCCGAGGTTTCAGATCGCGAGGAGCGTCAAGCATATGACAGTTGTTGGTGAGATTGATTTTAGTAGACGAGATTTAAATTATTGTTGAAGGTTGAACTTATTAGGTACATATTTATGGTATATTAAAAGAAGAGTATTCTTTAATATTGGTTTTCGGCCCATAAAGAATTACAGGGCCACCCCATACCATCCCTTGTTACCAGCTATACATATATTGGTTTAGTCTGAAAATTCATTGAGGAAAATGAGGAATACATTTATTTGGAAAAATGGCTGCTAGTAATACGTTTTAAGACATAGGGGTTCATAGTTATCATTTTGATATGGAATTCTAACAAACGAAACCCGCATATTTGGTCTTAAACTAATAACACTAACTTCCTATTTGTTATAAGAGTTATAAAGTACTTTGTTAGAAATAGGTTAAAGTAGATATAACTCACAACAATATTACTGTTATCTTCTAGATCTCTTAAACGTTCTTTGCAACATTGTATCTAACTGTAAACATAATTTAAAAATAAAACAAAAGACTGTACATATGGCGATGGTACAGGCGCCAGCACATCAAGCTACTCCAATCTGTCAAATTTCCCCAATTGAAAGTGATATGGTATGCGTTTATGATAAAGTTGAAAATCTATAAAAGAAATTTGACAGATTGTGGTAGTTGGGTGTGCTGGCGTCTGTACTTACAAAAGCCACCCGGCTCCTGTAAGTACTATTGCCACTGATGTGTCATAGTATCCCTACTATGAGTACTATATCAGTAATAATAGCATAAACTACAGTCAACATGAATATGCCCTTAGCAACACAATAGACCAAGTCGTGAAACTCCATTTTAAGGGTTTTAATTAAGTTTGGCATCTATTCTCTGGTTGAAAAGGACTTTGATATTCTTGATTCCCCTTGGCAATTTACTGTTGTGTTGGGTTGGTAACTTTGCAACTAAGTTATGATATCTAGGAGGTAAGTTATACTGGGCCTATGGGACAGAGTAACGAAAACTGATGATCAAAAGTTCCGTTAACTACGTGCTATTAAAAATAGTTTTTATTTTATGTAAAATTTACATTTATTTAAACTTAAAACTGACCAATGCATTCAAATTTATAGATATTCATGGAGGATGAACGTACCTTTCGTTGGAATCATTTTTAACAAGCTTTTGTTAGCTTCACTTGTAACAATGTATGTAAAAAAATCTTGGTATCTTAATTTGACCCACTTTCCGGTCTCCGATTAGGATGAAATTTTGCACACACTCTGAGTTCTGATGACAATACATGACAAGCTAAGAAACGTCATTACAAATCCAATATGGCGGACGTCCAAGATGGCGGACAGGCTATTTGAAATGCACACTCATGATATGGGTATCAAATGAAAGGGTTTGCTGTCAGGAATACGAAAAAAATTGTCACGTGACTTAAATCCTACATGGCGGACATCCAAGATGGCGGATTGGCTATTTGAAATGCACCCCCATGATATGGACCGGGTATGAAATGAAAGGGTAATTTTTTGTGCGTGCTAAAAGAGTGTTTTTTTGTTTTTTAAACTATTATTTAGAAATCTAGACGATCGCAATGATTTGAGTCAAGGTGATAGTTCGATTCCCTAGTTTTAAGTACATACATTTTTTTAAGTACATAAATTAAGTGTTGTTGCAAAAAGTTGATGTTAACATCAACTAACTAACAAACTTTATGTACTAGAGGCTTTATACAATACAAATGTAGACTGAGTCCTGAAAAGATCTGAAAAATATAAAAAAATCCACTTTAAATATTTGGAGGGCCTGTTAAGCTATCGGTCCCGGCAATAGTCATTAGATAACAGGTCAAACCATATCAGAGGCCTACTGGGCATCTTGAACAAACAAACACATAAATTTATTGAAATCTGTTTTGTCTCCAGCGATGCCAGAATTGGACCCAGTGATCATAGGAGCGCCGAAGGTAATGAAACCGGGTGAGCAAGTGTTCCTGAACTGTACATCGGACTACTCACTACCTGCTGCTGATATTAATTGGTTTATCGATGACGAACTACAAAAGGTTAGTTGTTTGTATCTATTTGAGTCAATTAATGAGGATACTCAGGCGATCTTAGTATTTTATCTTCTATACATTGATAGATAGATAGAATACTCTTTATTGTACACACTCATACGGAAAGAAAATACATCGGATATGATATAAAGAACATAAGGTACAATGGGTGGTCTTATCGCCTTAAGCGATCTCTTCCAGACAACCTTTGGATGGATAGGAACTGAAAGTAAAGTAAACAGTAGCAGGAGTGAAACAAATAAATTATACTAAGAAACTGTGATAAACACAAATACAATGAAATAGAAAAATTTGCCTGCAAACTGCTTACTATTAGACGGTCAGTATACTTATTTTCAGACTAAGATGTTCCTGGAAGTACACACGGCTACATATCAAGCTATACATTTCCAATATAAGCTGACCTTTTAATATATAGAAATCCTATACAACGCGAGACCAGCTCATACTGAAAATGTGTAACTTGATGTGTAGCCGTGTGTACATGCATTCAGTGTAACAGAAACTTTGAAATAAAACGCACCAAACATTATTTATTTTGTGTCCTTCATAAAAGGATCAATACAATAAATATCGCCAGCGCTTCTTCCAGTCCTCCATAAACTTTTGTAGCCCGATTGACAGCCTTCTGCTCCTTATAGGCGATGTTTTTATAGCTTCTCATCTTTTATAAGACGCCATTTCGCAGTGTATTATTTATTTTTTAAGTCAAAGCCCCCACTATGAAAATGTATTCCTGTGTCACGGGGTACTTCACTGACATAATTGACGGATACAAAGTACACCCAGACTCAGGACTGCTTATAGGTCACCCAAATCGTATTTCAGTGCGGGAATGGAACCCAGGACAAGAAATGGATTAGCGACTGTCTTAACCGCTGCGCCAAGGTTGTCGTGTTTTGTTGTACAATTTTATTTTTGTATCTACAACTAACAAAGCCTACGTTGTTTTGCACAATTATTATACATTCCACATTTCACACAATTCTACATTCCATAAATGTTGGGGTGATAAATGCCCGAGAAACCATGTCTACGTCAACGTTATTTTCAACGATGAATAAAAAATCGTTGTTTTCATCAAAAAACACGTCGTTTTAAGACTATAATATTATGTCAGTCACGATGCTATGAATAACTTTAGATATGTAAACCTCAAGTGGTAAACATATCTTAAGTTTGATAATATTAGACAGCTCTCCTAGATGTGTGTATAGATTTTAGTAACAGCTATTTGTTATAAGCAGTTTTTTCTGAATGCGTAACCGTTGAAAGTTTGAGCGAGACAGGTCATACCAATTGTTCTTATAATCTCAAACATATTAATTATTTAAATCATTCAAAGGAGACTATTATTTGAATGGTTTACACAGATAATATGTTTTCCGCAACATTTCTAGAAGCTCTGCCCATAAAACATCAAATTCAACTCTTGTTCAAATATTTCTTGCATTATAAAAATGCAGTTACAATAAAATTCAGCGTTTTTTCTGCTAAAGTAACAGATACCACTCAAAGAATGCTCTATGAATGTTTTATTATATTAATATGTTTTAACAACATTTATAGAAGTTCAGTCCATAAAACATGAAACTGAACTCTTGTTCAAGTATTTTATACAATATAAAAATGCAGTTACTAAAATAATTTGTTTGCATCTAACTGAAGTAACAGATACCGCTCAAATCATTGAAAAAATCCAAATCAAATCTGATGGGTGAAGTGAGGAATGGGTGTTAGTAGTCAATACGATATTATTTTTTACTGCGAACATACGAGTAGTGAAGATCTCGCTCCCGTACAAAAAAGTATTAAACTAAAATTAAAAAATCTTTCTTTTGTATTACAAAAAAATCTTTTGCAAAAATATTGATTGCACAGCAAAATAGTTATCTTAATATATTAAAATCTAAACAACAATTTAAGTTGACGCATGCTATTCCATTTTTTACGTCATACGACCACAAACGAGCCAGCGAGTCATTTAATAATGGATTGTTTGTGTAAATAAATTTGTTTCTGGTTACTTGTCGCAGTACAAATCTAGCCTAATCTACTTTTCTAGTAGCAAAATACATTTTCAATTACACCCGGGTAAATTTTATACGCAATCAGTTTATTTGATATGAAAATAATTTGATATGAAAATAATAAAAGGTGACAAATTTATGTAGAACATTACATAAATTTACACCGAAATTAATCTGTGTAACGGATAGTGAAGTCATTTCACTTGCATGCAGTATATAGGCCAGTAAGATTATCTGACCGTGTAGGAATTTACTATGAATATCTGATTATGTAAACTAGGCCAGCTAATACTATTTAAATAACTTATACCGGAGACCTTTGACAAAGAAAAGAAAAAAAAATAGAGAGAAATAAAGGTCACTTTCTAATAAATGACAGCACTCTGCATCAGTATTAATTTTGGCCAACGTTGACAGAGTTGAAAGAACTGTCGTGGAATATAACACGTTAATAAACTAAGCATTATATATAGGACAGCCCTACCTTCCCTACCTTTCTTTAGCATTCAGCGTTTGGTCTGTATTTATAGCAGTTATATAAAAATATCCAGGTAATCTAATACTCAAAGGGTAGTCAAAGTATATTTTCCCGATTGCCTTGATTATGGAATTACCTACACCTTATATCCTACACTGTAGGTAATAACATTGTTAATATAATGTTGCGCTTTAATAATAACGCTAATTGGGGTTGGTAGAATAGTCAGCATAGCACAAGGGATTTCATAGACGAAGCAAGCATCAAGGGCTAGAACCATTTTCCATCAGTCGGAGATGGCAGTATAAAATATACCCCTATGCCCCGTTCTGTAAGATTACAGTCGTAATATCTAAAATAATATTGTTTTTTTTTAAATTATTTATTATTGAAAAAAGTACACATTTACGTTATTGAGATTTTTGACGAACTGCACAGCAGTTTGTCGGCAACGTTCTCGCTCTGTTTACATTTTAATTACTTAATTGTTATTCAGTGCAGTATGTAATGTTACAGTAAAGAAGTATACGAAATAGAATAGACAATATTGTTATTATTTTAATTTTAGTTATAATTTGGAATTCAATTAATTCATAGTTTACTTTTCTCTCGTCGAACCTATATAGTTATTTTAGCTATATCTAAATGTTGATATCTTAAGCGTTATGGTTGTATGAGAAATATAATGTTCACTTCGTTTGCAATGGTTGAGCTTTTACAACATAAGAGCTTACAAGATCAAGTCCACAAAGGAATTTAGTCTCTATTTAGTGCAGTATGTAATGTTACAGTAAGGAAGTATACGAAATAGAATAGACAATATCGTTATTTTTAATTTTAGTTATAATCTGGAATTTAATTAATTCATAGCTTACTTTTCTCTTGTCGAACCTATATAGTTATTTTAGCTATATCTAAATGTTGATATCTTAAGCGTTATGGTTGTATGAGAAATATAATGTTCACTTCGTTTGCAATGGTTGAGCTTTTAAAACGTAAGGGCTTACAAGATCAAGTCCACAAAGGAATTTAGTCTCATTGGTTGTTATCTGGTCGTTGCATTTCATCTGCCATTGTTTCGATTGCTATCGGAGCTTTGCTTCAAATCAATTTGAGTGATTGGTTGGTAGTAAAACGATGAATCCATCGTGAAATCATTTTGCTACTTTAATTTCGAATTTGATAATATTATTCATTCACTCATTTTCATGCTGTGTGTTGGAAAAAAATATCATCAACCCATCACATCCCATGGGGGGCGTAGTTAACGTGTCGAGGGAATATCCTCCAAAGAATGGGTAGCAGTGTCTCTCTGAGTACTTTGACAAACAAAATGCGATTGCGAATCCGTTGGCCAAGTGAGGCGATATGACATATCCATCCAAAAGATGGACACATCTCTATTATGGAAATCTTTGGGAGAGGCATTTGTCCAGCAGTGGACGTCATTCAGCTGAAATGATTTAGCTGCTCACTTTTGTTGTCCGGTGTATCGTATGCTGTATTGTATGTAATTATATGTAATGCTGTATCGTTTCGGTTGGAGCGCTTTAGATGCAGAAGGAGAAGTAAGATACAATCTTTGTGATATTTTACATCCATTTTATCAATAATTTGTGGTATGTTTTAAGGACCAGGCCAGGACAAATTAGATGCGACATAAAAAAAAATGCCTTAAATGTAAATTTTTCAACTGTATTTGTTACTAAAGTAAAATAATGTTGAATTAAATAATACATTTAGTACACCATAGGTATTCTGTTTTATTAATTAAACAAACTATTAATAACCATCTAAATGTGTATATCTCAAAAACAAGTCTTTCCTAAATTAGCATGAAATTATTCCAATAAATCTTATGGACATTTAAAAATAATTCCCGTTATTTTGAAAATAAGTGTTTTATTTTGATTATGTAAGAATTAGTCAAGGCTATTATTTCTGTGCTGTGACGCTAACCTTATATCGTTACTTGGAATTGAATAATCGTCCTCTCCCGTAAGAACTGTCGTTCCAGGAACGTCTTGAAGAAAGATACGTCTTGAGAATTCAATCAGGAAAGTGGCCAGCGTCTTCACGTATTAGTCCAGAGCGACAGTTTTATTTTTTAAGAAAACAATAAATAGTTGAATAAAGGCAATAACAAGTTTTCTCAGAGATAAATTACACAAAAGATTTTTATGAACCGATCATCTCATGAAAGAATGATCTCAGAATTTCTAATAAACATAACGCCATAGACGGGTATCTCTCTTTTTCTTTTAAGGGTTTTATACCTGAAAAAATATTTATAAACATAATAATTACAGGTAGCAATTGTTCGTGTAAATTCTATATACCTACTACTACCTATATACGTTCAGATAATTAAGACCATTTGATCTTAACTATCTGACAAATCAACTTAATCTTTTGACTCAACTTTAAAACCCATCTGGACCGAACATAACTAAGATCTAATTGGACTAAATATGCTTTCCGATCAAAGTACTACATTAAAACACTTTCATGCACTTTGGAAGTTACCAAGTCTCATATATAAAGAGGCAGTGGCCAGAAGAGACTCGTTGACACTACCAAACAACTATTATAAAGCATAACATCCATATTTTTATGTAGGTATACAAGGTATTTACGTAGGTAATAGTTATTTCCAGGCATATACGTGGCTCCAATCTGACCTTTGTCAAAAATCGTTCAATAGGTAACATTTTGGCAGAAGATTATCTTTTCAATACCAAACGATAAATTGTGAGCTTAGCTGCTTTTATTATCATAAAAATAGGTTTTATAGAGACTATTATAATAAAATTTTGATATAATTCGGAACATAAAAACCTATTCAGCTAAACTAATATAACTTTTATCGCTTGAATTATTGCTTTTTAGTCTGTATCTTTATGTAAAAATAATTTTGGCAACAATGATTAGAGAAATTTTAATTCATATATAAAACACAATGTTACTATTATATTTTATATAGTAATTGAAAAGAAAATAGACTACACTAGAATAGAAAGTCCTGTATATTTTCTCGATTTTTTGTATAATAGAAATATGTTTATCTATAATAAGATCTATTGTATCTTTCATAACTATTTTATGTTAAATATATTATAAATATGGCTTCTGCCGTCAGCTTCGCCTTCGTGGAAAATCCTACTGGAAATTATACGGTATTTTTGCTTTTCTTTATGTTACTCCGCACAAAGATCTACTATCGTTCCAAATATCAGGCAAATTGGTTTGGTAGTTGAGGCTTGAAGACGTTACGAAGTAAAAATCCGGCAAAGTACGAGTCGGACTCGCGCACGAAGGGTTCCGTACCATTATCTATAAAAACGAGCAAAAAATTCACGCTTGTTGTATGGGAGCCCCTTAAAATATTTATTTTATTTTGTTCTTTAGTATTTTTTGTTAAAGCGGCAACAGAAATACATCATCTGAGAAAATTTCATCTGTCTAACTATCACGGTTCATGGGACACAGCCTGGTGACACAGGGACAGACAGACAGACAGCGAAGTCTTAGTAATAGGGTCCCGTTTTACCCTTTGGGTACGGAACCCTATAAACGAGTAATGGCGGATATACTGGCTACTTTTTCTTACCTTTGTACTCCTTGCTGTCTTTTTATGCAAAATGGGTACTCGCTTGACCACTATCTCACCTGATGGTAAGTGCAGATGTAGTCGAAGCCGTACCGTGCCGTACCCGTAATATGCCTGTTTACTCTAACCTTGAATAAACCCATGTTCTATGAGTCTGGAAACACATCGTTTGGGAGGGTGTTCCACATCTTAGCCGTGGGTATAATGAAAGAGGAAGCAAACCTGGCGATGGAGAGCCTTATAGTCCGATGAAAAAAGAAGGAAGTAGGGATAATATGTCTTGATTCTTGTTCATAAGTTGTATAGTATGAATTATTGTGCTTACCAGGCGAAGAGAAGCACCAATGCACGTGGTCAGTTTATAGATGGGTGACCGTCAAAGTGGTTTAATTTCGAGTGTCTCCGTACTTTGGAGGGCACGTTATGCTGTAGGTCCCGGTTGTTGTTGTTAGACAACAGTCGATAGGCCATGTCAGAGGCCTACTTGCGGCTTGATCAAATCTATCTCCAGGGCAACTACTGCCCACGATACGTTAAAGAAAGAAAAAAAGGATGTTCGGATTACCTACTCAAATAAAGGTATCCGTATGTATCCGTAGAGGTAATTTGTTCGCTACATTATAGGTTTTTAATAAGTTATTATCCAATTTCTGTATACTGTCTTTGTGCTTGTCTGTACTGTATACCATTCAATTGGATTGATCTCATCTAAAAAGCTCGATAGGGAGGAATAGACATAATATACTATCAAATACATTTATATAGAAAGGCCAAGGACGGACGAAAAGTTAAGGCGTTAATATATTAAATAGTAAATTAAAGATACGAACTATGCAAGTGGGTTATTACGACTTCCCACACCGAACCCTGTGCTTTTGTATGAAGTACTTCCTCGTATATTGTTTGCCATAAGCTGGCTCATTGTTAAACGACTCTAAGCAACCGAGGTACTCTTTAAATCTTCGCTAATGGCCTTTTAAAACGACCAGTATATTCCACCAAATTGTTCTTCCTTTATTCACAGAACCTTAAAATGTTTATAATTAGATCAGAGTGAATATATCGAAATCCTCGAGTTTTGTTCAAGCTACGGAAGATATCACTCGCGTTTTATTTTTAATGGGTCTGAATACAAAATTAGCGGTCTTATCTGCTTACCATCTCTTCCTATCTAAATTCATGAGAGAAAATAGATAGCACAACCAAACAACTTTAGGCACGGTAAAGAAATGTAGGCTTACTCACTTCAGTACATCATTCAACTTAATATCATTAAAGTAAAAAACGTGGAATATTCTGATAACACAAAATATGACCTAGATTATATTTTGTACCTACATATGTAGGTACCACGTTTAAATCATTTTCATGAGAGCAAAACATTGAAAAAAGTCTAAATAAAAAAAACTGAATAAATGTCACAAATGTGTACATTTTAAAAGCGCTGCGTATGCTTTTGTCTTAATAAACAAACTGAATAAATGTCACAAATGTATACATTTTAAAAGCGCTGCGTGTGCTTTTATAACCTATGTCAATTTTCTAAAAAGATTGTAAAAGCATTGCTGTCTCCAGTGCTATGTTTCAACTTTGGTATTAGTGTCAAAGCATAATAAAAGTAGTGAACGGATCACTAAAACTGTTCACTGAACGAAATCCATTTGGCCTGCTCGACATTAACATATCATAATAGCTGTAAGAAGTCCGCTACTGGACATGGAAGAATAATCTTGGAGGACATGCCATAATTGCCACACTTGGCAGATGGAGTAATGAACGCAGAATGATGGTCATAGTACACAGAACTTCTCTATGTGTCCCGTTTGCTGCCCGTCCTCTGGTAAATATTTCGTCGGGTCGACTTCCACGACCACCACGAGATGAGATTGGGTGATGATATTCGGATGTTCATCGCCGTCACCACACAGCAATTATAACGGGTGAGCCAAAGTTCACCTAACTTTTCAACTCTGATTATTGGAAATCCGAAAATGTTCTTCCTAACACTTTCTATCCTAACAATCACAATTCCTAACTACTCTGTCTCTAATGTTCATTATTTCGAAGCATTCAACTTCTGTCAGTAGTAATAAATATCTATTATACTTTATTTGTTTTCCTATATTTTCTCAAGATAACCATCTTTTGCACTATTATTCAATGTCATATTTTTTTTGTTTAGATTTCTTTGTTAGAACTGCGACCATAACGCACGAGCCGAGCGAGCGAAGCCAGAGTCCCGCTCCAGTCATTCAGTCAAGTGCCAGAAACGAACCAAACCTATTCATAATTATTAGGTTAGGTTAGGTAACTGTGACCACGGAGATCGTGCGATCAATGGCCCTGTACGGGGCCCCGATCTGGGCGGCTGACCTGACGGCCGGTAGCATTGCTGTTCTGCGGAGACCGCAGAGAGCTATGGCCGTCAGAGTCATCAGGGGATATCGCACGGTCTTCTACGAGGCGGCCTGTGTACTGGCCGGATCCCCGCCCTGGGACCTCGAGGCGAAAGTACTCGCGTCACTGTACCGGTGGCGCGAGGAGATGCTGGCGCAAGGCGAGCGGCCGATGCAGCAACACATGGAGCTGCGTCGGTCGCAGCTTCGCGAGGCCCTGGTGGCGGAATGGCGGGATAGGCTCTCGCGCCCAACCGCCGGCCTCGTCACTATCGAGGCGGTCCGGCCGGTACTCGAGCTTTGGCTCGGGAGGAGGCACGGCTCCCTGTCGTTTCGGGTGACGCAGGTACTCTCGGGGCATGGCTGCTTCGGGAAGTACCTGTGTCGCATAAACAGGATGCCGGACGCCCGGTGTCACCACTGCGTCGACTGTCGGGAGGACACGGCGCTGCATACGCTGGCAGAGTGTGCCGCTTGGGAGGAGCAGCGCCGTGCCCTCATTTCTGGAGTAGGCAGTGACCTGTCGCTGCCGGCCGTCGTGAATTCGATGGTTGGCGGCGAAGAGTCCTGGGACGCGGTGGTTTCCTTCTGCGAGACAGTCATCTCGCGGAAGGAAGCTGCGGAAAGGGAGAGGGAGATCACATCCTCCGCAGCAGACGCACCGGGCGTCGGCGGAGGGCGGATAACGCCCTCTTCCAGCCCCCCTAAATGGGTCCAAGGGCGACGGACTCGGGGGCGTCCGTCGCCCACTACACATCTGGACCCGAGGCGGCAGCGCGACGTGTGACGCGCGCCCCTCTTAGACGCAGACATGGGCCAGCACCAGCTGGGGGTTGCGGAAGTATCGTTTGTGTGTGAGATGGAACACCGGGGTGGTTTTTAGTCAGTAGGAGTCTGACAGACCCCTCCGCCTCCCCCAAGGCGGAGGACATCCATGCAGGATTTTCCACCACGGCAAAAAAAAAAAATAATAAAAAAAAAGGTAACTGTGACCACATCGCACGAGCCGAGCGAGCGAAGCGAGCGCGCAGCAGCCGGCGAAGTGCCAGAACCGAATTGGTCCTACATACACTTAGTAAATGATTCTTTCTGAGTATGAGTGAAAATCTTATGGTAATTATGTTTAGGGATAAAGCGTTATGATAAAAAACAGAACGAGTTTACATACATTTACATTAATGATATTATTAATTACAATTTTCGGAAACATGAGTGTAATGCACATCGCCGGTAGCACTACAAATTGAAACATTTTAGGAAGAGTGATCATTCGGATTACAAATCATTAGGAAGAACAATTTTGGGTAAAGAACTTTAGGTGAGCCAATATGGACCCAATTATAACAGATGTACAGACGCCAGCACATCAAGCTGCCCCAATCTGTCAAATTTCTCCAATTGAAAGTGAGCCTTATGCTTATGTGATAAAGTTGAAAATCTATTAAAGAAATTTGACAGATTGGGGGAGCTGGATGTGCTGGCGTCTGTACGCATGTAAATTAAATCTAAAGATAAATGGAATCAACATTATTTTACTGAACACGGTATCAATAGGCCGAAACTGCATAGCTAAACATGAATATGTATGTACGTATGTCTACCGAAACCATTGACACTGGGTAAATTAGTAGATATGTTTTCGAAAGACGTACACACATGGGATTCTTTGAGCGTTTTTCTACCGCAATTAAAACACAGCAGATATCAAACTTGTACACATGTGTTAACGGTCCTGTTGGCGTGGTTGGCAAATGCTTGCTTTTCACGCCGGAGGTCGTGGATTCGATTCCCACCAAGGACAGATATTTGTGTGCATGAACATGTCTGTTTGTTCAGATTTTAGGTGGAATTATCTATATAAGTATGTATTTACAAAATAAAAGTAGTATATGAAGTATATCAGTTATCTGGTTTCCATAATACAAGGCTCTGCTAAGTTTGGGATCAGAATAACCGTGTATGAATAATGTCCCAGGATATTATTATTATTCGTTACTTGTAACATACTTTCTCTAAATAAACAATTTCAGCACTTATTGAAAACATGTTTTGAAATTCACCCTTGATGTGGGTTAGGCATTAGGTAATTGCGTAATACCTTCGTTTGTACATACAAATTAGTATTACGTAAGTACCTAATGTCTTCGTTTCATCTATTCTTAGAATAAATAGGCCTGTAATTTCTGTATCAAGTTTCCTTTTATATAGGTACAGACACCAGCACGTCAAGCTGCCCCAATCTTTCAAATTTCTCCAATTGAAAGTGAACCTTATGCTTATGTGATAAAGTTGAAAATCTATAAAAGAAATTTGACAGATTGGTGTTGCTGGATGTGCTGGCGTCTGTACATTGAATATAAGTAGAAAATAATTATTTTGATGAATTTAACAAACAGACGTTTGGCTTTCATTGCTATATACGATACTTACTACCATATATGCTATATATATGGTAAAAAGTATCGTTCGTTTTACGAAGTATTGTGGCACAGTATTATGATCATTATGACAACTTAGTCTCCAACATAATTGGTTTTATAAAATATATTTACATTCAGTCAAAAAAAGTATCGGGAATGGATGATTTGTTTATGGTTCCAAATTAAAATTTTTGTTTATTTTTGTTGTTGTTAGATTGGCACAACTGTTTTCCATTTTGGCGCGGAGTTTGAGTTGCATCTGTTATTTATATTAAATACAGTGCTGGTTTTAGTAATATCATACATAGTGTGTATTGCGAATTTCATAATGGACAAAAATATCGAACAAAGAGTTTGTCTTAAATTTTGCATCGCTAATGAAATTTCGTGTTCGGATTCACTGTAAATGTTACAGAAGGCTTACGGTGGATCGACATTTGTCAATGAAAATGTGGCCAAATTGTTCGTAGAACCAAGGCAAGCTTAAGTGTGTTTCTTGAAAATGTAATACCTATTAGGACAAACAGAAGATTGCAATAGAAATGTCTTCATCAGGAATTACTGCAACTCCCTTAAGTGAAGTAAAATCTGCAGTCGTAAGTAGACGTAATTTCACGCATGATACGAGAATCAAACTTTGTGATTATCAATCTTTAAGAGAAATTGTTAAGCAGGTGTTTTAGATTTGAATGGTAGTTAACAAGACTGATATTATATCATACCTGCCACCAGTTCGGTTTTATTAACTTTTGCAATTCTTCAAAATGAAAAAGAACTTTGTGTCCAGTGTAAATCGAGCTGTCTAGATTCATTTCGGAGTATGTTTGGTTAAAGAAATGACCATTTACTACTAAACATATTAAGATCTCATTCCCGGTTATCAAGCAAACATGTGTAAGGTAATAAATCGTAACAAGTTGTCAGAATCTGACGTTTGGTCTAACCATTTTAGGGAGAGCATTACGTGGTCAGATATTGTCGTCGTGGTCAGAGCAGTCAATAAAAATGGAAATAAGGAAGGAGAAAGACCGAGAAGGGGAATTATTATACCTGCATAACGGATGGTACCAAAATAACGAACCCAAATAAGTGCAGAATAAATATATTTTATATTTCATCAAATTAGGAAGGCGTAAGAGAAGCTCACAGACCCTAAACTTAGCTTTAGTATCGTTTGTGTCTCGCAATACAAGAGTACGCCGAGTACTTTCCACACTCACCTCTCCATGCTTTCTTGTTGTATCCAAGCTTCTCTCTCTCCTCTCTCTCTTTCTCTCATGTTTTCGGTCTCTCCCTCTAGCGGTTACACCTATTCTACCCAGTTTCATACAGGAGAAATACACTTAGCATCGTACCTAATTATAAGAAAGTTAATGTGTATAGTTATATCAACAAGAGAAACATATCAAATTAATTGAGAATAATATACGGGGTAAATAGTATTCAATTAAGTCAAGACAAGTAAGTGATATCTACGAACTTGTCTTACTTAGGTAAATACTACTTTGACTTGACATCGTTTTATTAGGGCAAGTGTATCCACAGGCGTAGCGTTGACTCTAGGGACCAGAAAATCTTTCACTTATACTCTCAACACAAAGTTACGTATTTCAAGTTTGAAGTTCTCATGCTATCTCGCTTCTACCCAATGATTACATGTCTTATGTATTTCAATTAGAAATTATCATTAAACTTTAAATTGATATTTAGTGGTGGCTCGTTAGTAGTATTTTTACGATAAGTCATTATTTTTATATAGGAAAATGGTTTGTTACAACTGATTTATAAATACACCAACGACATTTCACAATGTGACTTAACAATTTGTTTATGTTTAAATACAAGTTCTGTGTGATTTGTCACTATATGTCCATACAACACTTACAATATTCAGACAAAACAAAAATTAATAAACACTATATTACCTAAGATATGGTCTTACATTAAACATAGAAACTACCACTAATATAACAAGGTTAACATTAAGTACGGTATTTTTTTTTCTAACTAGATATGTGAGATCAGTAATACTATTATAAAAATAAAATTAATGTCAAATAATGTTCAAGACAGTTTAGTGTTCAACTGATTTATTTATAACATGCTATTATTTTGTTGCAGCCAGAAGAATGGCAGAAAACTGAAGTAATTAGTACATTGAAGAATCCAGGAGGTCTACAGCGGTCGTGGCGGGTGTTTAGGCTAAAAGTGCCGCCGGCCGCCAGTGGTGCTATCCGGGTGAAGTGCGAGTCTATACTACGGGTAGAACCACCCGTAGTTAAAGAGACGAACGCCATCATCACCATCCATGCGCAAACGCAAATATCGAAATATGTTTCTAATAATAATAATAACAATAATAGTGGTGAGTATGAGAATTATATTTATTTAGAACCCAAACTCTTTATTTTTTTTATTTGTTGTTTGTATTGTATGTTTATAAAATATTGATATAGTTTAGCATGGTGTAGTAGAATGTACATCAACAAAATTGGAACTTGATGATCTTTAAGTCTTAATTGATTACACGTACTGTTTGATGTACATGTGACTATTACCTTATACACTCGCGAGCAACCAAATCGACTCAAGCCTTGTCGGCGCACACATACATTGATACAACTAAAATCATGAATGGAAATTATTAAAATGATATGTCATTCGAAAGCTTAAGATGTCAGCTTTAATTTGATATCATTATCATTGAAATCCATCCATTATTTTTGAAATAAATGATGTCTGAATGCAAGAGTAGGAAAAACGGGAATTTAGGAAAAAGGGTATGTGTCTCGTATTTGACAAATTAAACAAAAAAAATTACTAATAAAATTATTTTATTTAAATCAGTATTTCGTATTGCCCCCTCTAGCCCTAATTACATCCCGCAGTCTGTTTTTCATGGACCTTATCAATTTTTTGACATTTTCTTGAGGAATGCCGTCCCACTCCTCTAATAATGCTGTCTTTAGCTCGTCTACGCTTGAAGGGACTGGATTTCTGGCCCGAACTCTTCTTTTAAGCTCGTCCCATAAGTGCTCGATGGGATTCATGTCAGGACTGAGCGCAGGCCAGTCCATCGTGCGTAATTCGACCTCTTGCAGAAACTGTCGAGTGACTCGTGCCGTGTGGCAGCGGGCATTGTCGTGCATTAACACGAAGTCTTCACCGACAAACCCTGCGTAGGGCACAACATGATCCAGTAGAATGTCGGTGATGTACCGATCAGCTGTTAGCCCGCCTCCTCGGCCGCCCCCAGGCACGAAAACAAGTTCGGTTTTTCCCTCTAAAGAGATACCAGCCCACATCATGCAGGAACCGCCGCCATATGCCACTGTTTCAGCGAAACAACATTGGGCAAATCGTTCTCCCGGACGCCTGTAGACTCGGCCTCTCCTGTCACTGCCATGCAGACACATTCTGCACTCATCAGTAAACAGGACCGATCGCCATTGCGCAACGCTCCAATTGAGATGCTCTCGAGCAAATTGAAGGCGCGCTTGTCGGTGGCCTGCAGTCAACTTAGGGCCCGTCGCAGGTCTTTTTGGCGTCAAGTTGGCTTCCTTCAAGCGTCTTCTCACTGTCCACTCGCTGACAGCCACTTGTCGTACACGTCTCAGTTCTTGCTGCACATCAACGCCCGTAAGGTGTCGATTGCGCAGCGAGGTTGAGACAATGAAGCGGTCGTCTCTCTCTGAAGTGCACCGGTGGCGGCTCGTTCTTGGTCTCCGATTGAAGGCACCAGTCTCTTGGAACCGTCTGTATACTCGGGATACAGAAGACTGGCTCAAGTGGAGCTGGGCAGCGATTGCTCGCTGACTTAACCCTTGTTGCAACAAGGCAACAACTTGAGCGGCTTCTTCTGGTGTGGTATCCATGGGTTAGCGAAAACAAGGAATGCAATTTACGGAGATGTGTACCGGTCAACCTGTAACAAGCAACTGATAAGATAAACCGGAAGTGGGGGGTTTTATAGCGGGAGCAGGTAGCGCAAGTCGTGGATTCCTAAAGAGGTAATTTACGCTGACGGCCAATTAAAATGTGTCAATAAATCAGCGCTTAGTTTTTTTTAAGGTATTGATGTTAATTGAAAGCCTAATTCTTCAGCTTTCGAATGACATATCACTTTTGTAATTACCATTTATCGTTTTAGGAAAATCAATGTATATGTGCGCCGTCTAGGCTTGAGTCGATTTGGTTGCTCGCGAGTGTATGTCAATCTTACTTCAAAATACAAAATCAATATTTAGTGTTAATTCCGCTAATTGTCAGTTTAATCATGCTGGGATGCAATTTGCACCGCCCTCCCGCCCGCAAAAATGTGCACATGCAAAGAAGGACAATATAAAAAGCAAATTACATGCGCCAGTACGATACCCAACACGTGTTTCGGTCCTCCACGGACCATTCTCAAGGGCTGCTAACTCGTCGAGTGCTCGAAGGAGACTAAAAAAAAAAAAAAAAAAAAAAAAAAAAAATTTTTTTTTTTTTTTTTTTGCAAATTTGCATCCCAGCATGATTAAACTGACAATTAGCGGAATTAACACTAAATATTGATTTTGTATTTTGATTGTTATGGATTTCCGCAAAGTAACGCCTGATTCCATTACTTATCAATCTTACTTAACAGTTCGCCCCGATTTGATTTTTTTCATTTATAATTTTCAAGCATATAAAACATATTACTAAAACAATTACACTAAGACAAAATTAAAGGTTAAGTTACTAGTATTAAATCCCCGATACCTTAAAAATTATGAACGTCCAAGATCTTACTAAAATATTTTACAACTTACAAGTTACATTATCCTGGGGTATTGGAATCATTAAAATTGATGGTTCCAAATAGCAGATTAAAACAGGGGCAGAGGGAAAGCATGTTAAAAGTCCCATCAGCTAGGACGAAATCTTGAAATTTTCACCAACTAGTACCAAATTAAGGATACTTAATGAAGTCTCTCAAAGACTGGACATCTTTACTTGTACACTGGTGGAATTTGAGATGGTGACTTTTGGATAATTGAGATCGTCGCAAGGATTTATGTTATTTCATAATTATAATGATGACAAATACAAAATTAATTGGGATATCTAAATAATTTATGTTAAATGTGAACCTATCCAATTCGAAATAATGTTCTTTTCAAGAATATATTTTGTAGTTTATTTAGAGCAGTAGGGTTGTAAATAATAATTATTTCATTGGCTGTTAACCTGTATTGTGATATTTATTTTTTATTTGCACATATGTTTTTTACATAAACTTATATTGATACTTATGCTTCCAGCAAAATTACACGTACTAATTAGATTGAACTGGAAATAATTGGATACTCATTTTTTTATTAGCTTTAAACATGAATGTCCGACGAACTACAAATTATTCAAATAGCACGCTGACCGCAACTAAAATCCCATTACGATATTAGTACTTCTTGACTTTATTTATTTTATCAAAATAAAATAAGTTAAAAGGCTTTGTAAGCTTAGTTTATACTTTATTAAAAAATAACAAGTGTACAGCCGAGATTTGGACATGTTGATTATAAAACGGGGTTGCTTTTCTAATAAAAACATTAAATAATAGGAACATATTTTATATAAAGTAAAGGTGTCAATCTTATATTAGAAATAAATAAGGAATTAAATATTTAATTTTGAGATATACCAAATATTAGGCAGGTCATTTAAATTTGCATAGTAATTTTCGGTAAAAATATATTAATTGTTATTAATTTTTGTTTCAGGTACAAAATTAGGCAATACAATGGAGTTAATAGCAACAATTATATTAGTTATTTATAATGAAATATCAAGTTTTACGAGCTTATGAGATTTGGTGTGAATTAGTGTCTGGTGATATTAGGTTTAAGTGTAGATATTATCGGAGAAAGAAAGCCTCTATTGACATACTACCAAATAACCCAAAAACCTTTGTTCAGAACATTGTATGTTAAGGTTTTCATTGTATGTTAAGGTCACATTAAATACACCCACGAGGTAAATGTAATTACTATATAATTTTAAGAGTTACGTTTCAAATGATCATAATACATATAAAAAAGCTTTTTTCGACCACCCTTATATAAAACGAATAATATTTTTATACTTAGTTTGAAAAAGGAATAACTAATATATAATATACACATTATGAGATCATCTTAACAAATCTAGGCATATTACAGAGAAACATAATTAAATATTTTTTGTTAAACATAATTAAATATTTATTTGTATTATCTAAAAATATAACAAGAAGATAATGAATATGCATGTTTGACTTGAATCTGTATAAGGATGTATTTACAAAAGAAAACTAGTATAAGTAGTATATCTTTTATCTGTTTTCCAAAGTACAAGGTCTGCTTAGTTTGGGATCAAACGGCCGTGCGAGAATGTTCCAGGATATTATTATTATAATTTACTAGCTGTACCCTGCGCACGTTGCTTGTCCTAAAATTTATTGGAATGATAGGGACGCCATCCGACGAAGATTGGTCGTACTAACTCAGAAACCATCGTGGGCATCGTGGCATGCTGAATATCCTCACATGATCAATTGCGTAGTTTACGATTCTATAAAAGACATACAGAAAAACATTCATTTTTATATAATTTATAGATTGACTCCTTATAAAATCCAAAGTTTGACTCTGAAGCCGTGTGAAGTTTGTTCAGTTGATACCACGTTGGTAGACACACTTTACCATTGACAGCCTCTTTACTATGTAGCAATAAAGACGGCTTTTGTAGTGCAAATGACGTCTTTTATTCTGTAATTGGGACTGAAGACAGTAGCGACCTTTGTTCAGGATAAACCGAATGAAGAAAGGAAGCAATCTATTTGTCTGAACGAATAAAGGAATGACAGTCAATGCCATTTTTCATCACTTCATACATTTATATTGGTGGCACATTGTGTCATGTTTGTATGTCCCTTGATAATGTCTGGATTATTGTGATTCTTATTTAACAGAAGTGTAATAATAATGTCTAGTAATGTCCTCCACGCCGGCCTGTTTCAATGGAGACTAGCCAACTGCGCAAATACATGGTCACTTTCTATTCCATCACTCTTATGAACCGATGGGATGACTAGCAACATGATCGGAAAGAGGTCGTGTACAATACCGACGGCTTTGCGTGCTTTCCGAGGCACGAAGGTATAATACCCCCAACTTCCAGACTTTGGGCTGATACTGAGAAATTTTCATTACGGAAACATCGCTAAATAACGTTTGGTCCGACCCGGGATTTGAACCCCGGATCTCATTATCTGCGGTTGAACACACTACCACTAGACCATCGAGGCAGTGAAAACAGACGTATACAGTAAAATTGTAAGCAATATTCACTTAATACGATTAATACAAAAATCTATTTTATTGATACAAAATGAGTTGATCCACGTTACATTACGGTTTGCCTATGTCTGTTTGTTATCCGTAAATCCGTCATTTATTAATTACTTAAACACAAGGTATATATTTGCATTACCACATAA
Source organism: Pseudoips prasinana (assembly GCA_951640165.1). Lineage (NCBI taxonomy): Eukaryota > Metazoa > Arthropoda > Insecta > Lepidoptera > Nolidae > Pseudoips > Pseudoips prasinana. The sequence goes on from OX621240.1 coordinate 23,346,822, forward strand.
ATAATGAAGCTGTTATATCAACGCTAAATGTGTCAAGACCTTAACATACAATTTCTTTTTCCATGAACCTGTAAGAGAAACAAAACATGCAGATTTATCATGATGTAATAAAGTATGGTTGAGATTATATTCTAAAGTGTCATTTAAAAGGAACTGATATAGGTAATTAGTTATGAAGACAAAAGAATACGTATAATACGCATTAATATAATTTGAGTGAATGGGCAAACTCATGAAAAAAGGCTAGTGTAAAAAGATATAACAAATTAAGGCGCGGACCAGAAACATCAACATAAATTGTGCTTTCTTAAGTGTTTCTATACAAAAGTCGAAGGTTTATAGAATCATCATTTTGTTAAATTTATTGCTCAAAATTTGTAGTTAATACTGTTTTATTACTTTAATATCTACGCTGCTTTAGATAAAAAAAGATTGAAAACCATAGAGATTTAAGTTATTGTGTTTTCATGATGTAGATATGAACATAGACAAAAATATGATTAATTTAATGACCAAACAATTTTAGATCTATGACAATATACCTCTACAATGACTGGGTTGTCATAGAAATGTCAATTGTTACGTTTTTTTCAGATACAAGACTAAAAGCATACTTGCTTTGAATCAGAATACAATAATTTAAATACAATTTGACAGAGTGTAAAAAGCGAGCACTGGAATATGCATTAACCTGATCCTGATGACTTTATATTCTAATATCTGTTTAACACTTACACGAGATGATAAATGCAGTTCGCGCCTTAAATTAATCCATAGACCTCATACAATATGTATCACGAAAAATAATTATATTTTGTACGTTTCTGAAACGTTAAGCGTTTCCAAAAATGTTAATTTGTCGGTAAGTTGATAGATATAAAAAGAAATTGTAAAGGGAATGTTTTTGTCTTTGTATATAGTATGTTTATTTACAAAATTTATGTACTAATGAAAATGTCCATTAAAATTAGCTCCAAGAAAATGCATTGACGGAACATGGAAATAAATATTATAATAAAACATAACATTATAATTAAGTGTCTATGCTCCAAATTGGTAGTACACAGTTGTTGATTGATCACATATTTGTCGTGTGTCAATCACATGAAACAAAAAATAATGAGGTTGAAAGTGGGTTGCACGTGTGCAGAGTAGCAAAGAATTTTACGATTAAACATGGTTTAATAATGATCCTAAACAACCAATTTGGAGCGTGAATACTAAGTACCCACAAATCTGTAAATTTTAATTTTGTTGTGAAATTTTCATTGCCATACTAATTTAATTGGAATTGTTTAATTTTAAATTACGTCCATTGACCATGATTAATAAAAGTTACAAATTAACATTCTATCTACGATTGTACACACGGCTACAAATGAAATGAATGAATGAAATGTATAGCTTGATATGTCAAGCTATAAATTTCCAGTATTAGCTGATCTCGCGTTATACAGAATTTCCTTATAATGAGAGGTTAGCTTATAATGGAAATGTATTGCTTGATACGTAGCTGTGTGTACTAGCTTTCCAAACTCATCCACCAGAGTAACGATAGCTGTTTGCAACATTAATGTGCGGAACTGTACTGACCTACTTGGTGAACAAATGTTTGACTTTGCTTTTCAGCGTAAAAGGAAGTATCCTTACAACCTCTGGAGATTACAACTTGATTAGCGGATTGTTTAATCATTTGGTTAATTAACAAGAAACTTCGAATGCGCATTTACAAAATAAAATTATGATAATAAATTAATGCAAACAATAAACTGATGTATAATCCATTTACATCTTAAGACGTTTTTGTATGACAGAGGTAAATCGTTAAGACTTTTATTATACCAGAGCAGGACTTGGGTAGTCCTGCTCTAGTAAAACAAAAGTCCTAACGATTTACAAACTGAACTGTACAAATATTGATTTTATTATAAAGCAGTCAAAGGACTCCCCGATTTAAACGTCATGTCAAAAATGGAGCTAACTTCAGCCGTTGTAACTTCAGAATCCCTGCGGTAAATCTAAAGAACTTCTAAATATTCCAAATAGCGAAAATGTTGGACTGTTTATTTATCCAGAGACCACCAAGTATTTCAATTATACGTGACATAACATAACTGCAATCTAGCCATTTGATATAATTTAATACATATTCGTCAAATTGATCAATAGCCTAATATTTGACCATAGACAAGATATTACGGACAGTATGAGCTTTGTTCTAGCCAATCTGTTGTCCTTTATAAAGTACTTTAGTATCAGGTTAAGTAAAGTATAACCTCAGTGACTTAAGTATTAACTATATAAATAGTGAACAATATTTTTTGAGAAATGAGGCAGGGGGAATTCCTATGCATGCCACCTGCAAAATGTGTCTCCGGGTGGGCATCTCGGATTTGCACCAACTTAACCTCGCACTTGATGGGAGGAGAATGCAGATATGCTGCTCCAGTGCCCCTCTTTGGCGCCGTGATCCCATGGTCAGGCCACGCACCCTGGGAGGATTCTCAGTTGCTCTCCCCAATTGCCGACTCCAGCCAGTCCGGCACAGCGACTGTGCCACAGACAGTTCGCTGTCTTCCCGGAGCTGATTGCACGTGGCGGCAGAAAAGGACACTTCTCATACTACCATCGCAGCCCCGAGGAGATTGGGCTTACGGCTGCCGCCGCCGCCCCAACGCCTCCTACGTCTGCGAGGCGGATCGGCAGTGAACCACAACCTATGTTCATATTAAATAATTACTTAAGTCACTAAGTTTATACTTATGATAGGGTGAGCTTTGTTTAAACCAATCTGATGTCCAATGTATTTTCCTATGTATTTTCATATTATTATCTGTGTGTTATGCGCCATTAACTTGCCGTTGCCAAATTCTTAATTAAAGTAAAAATAAATGGGAGTATGTTTAATAATACGTCATTATCTAAATTCTGTTGTGAGTCTTAAACCCAAAATGGGTCGATAAAGGCTGATATTAGTAATAGATATCTTGATGATAATTTTCCAAAACTAATTTTGCAGATCAATGTAGACACCCTGAAGCTAAAATATGTCCTCATTCTGTAAGTTCTGTAATAAATTGATAGATTTAATTAGGCGATAATATATGGCTGTGTTTTCACTAAGGTAATGTCAATTCTTTGCACAACATCATCTTTTAAATATAAATGTACAGTGACACGAAAATGTTATTTGGTTTGGTTTATGTATAAGTTTTATTATTGTAAATTTTATGGCAAACGTAATAAAGTCATGATACCAATTGTACTGAATTGTTTAATTTTACCTTCAAGAGACTATTTCTTAAGGTCCGGACCTCAGCGCACAACCATCTCGTTCGCATGTTTAGGTGTACAAACTTAAAAAAAATTGTATGCACTTTCTAAATTTGTAAAAATAAACTTTGGTCATCTTGTGAGATTCATATTCAAAGAAGCTTTTTTGTGATATTTTTTATGACACACACATGAAAAACTGGTTTTCGCGTTACTCTTGGTGTGCAAAAACCGAATAAAAGGGTGACCGACACTCAATGAATTGATGCAGAAAAATGAAAGGTTATTATGTCTTATCCAAAAAACATAAAGTAAATTTTTGCATTAGGGAAATGAATACCGGTGTTGCGGGGTATACACAAAGTATATATAGACTCAGAACAACTATGTATAGGTCACACAAATAGTTGTACTGTGCGTGAATCGAACCCGGGACACGATAGTGGCTTGGCGAGTGCAGTCAAATTAGATATATAACCTCACGGGTTTTTTGGGTAATGTTGAGTACTATATAAATAATGTAGAATATTATTTTATGTCATCAATATAAATGATCTATAGGTAAATTTTGGAGACCGTGGGTTAAATTATTTTAGGTTTGCATAGGGGTCTCTAAAAATATTATTAATAAAATTCAGATCACTTTGCGTGCTGATAATGAAGAATTGGTTATAATATAGTTGTTGAACTCATCGATTCCAAAAATGTACTATATCAAATCTTTTATCTTTATAATACTAATTTAGATAAAAAATTTAAAGCCTTTTAGCATTCTGAGATTTCATACCATGTACATATACTACTGCTTCTATTTGTTTAAATAATTTAACCCAACATAATAATATCACTGCCACAAAATGTAGTCTATAAAATCCTTTATCATTGATTCTATAGGCAATATAACTCTGATAATAAGAAGTCCTTGAACAAAATTGTACATTAATATGTGCCTGTTTTACATATGAGCCCATTATACGTAAGGTTTAAATTATATTTGGGTAAACTGTCTAGACGTCTAACTCGTTAATTGAAAACTTTCAGACGCAGAATTAAAAATTTCACTTTCATATAAATTCGCATATAAGAACCTGACAGATTAATCAATTTGACTAGCTTGTTGGTCTAGAAGTAGAGTAAAGAAGTATACAAAGATCGTGACAAATGGAAATCCGTTGTCTCTGCCTACCCCTCTGGGAAACGGGCGTGAGTCTATGTATGTATGTATGTATGTTGGTCTAGTGGTTTGTGACCCTGACTGCTTAGCCAGAGGTCGTGGGATCGATTCCCACCCGGGATAAATGTTTGAGTGATGAACACCATTATTATGTAAATGTAATTTATATATAATATGTATGTATTTAGAAATACATATATAACTCTGGTACCCATAGTTTAGTTAGCTCCGCCTAGTTTGGGATGAGATGGCAGTATGTTAACTGTCCTATGTTAAAATGTGCAGTTAATATAATAATATGGCAGCTAAAACAAAAAAGTTAGTCCAAAATTATTAAATACTAGCTGTGCCCCGCGGTTTAACCCGCGTTAAATTTTATAAATTATCAGAGCTCCTCCCCCGTGGGTGATAGCGTGATAATATGTAGCCTATATGTTGACCCGACCTCTTAGTAATACTCATGCAAAATTTTAAGTAAATCCATGCAGTCCTTTTTGAGTTTAGCCCGGACATACATACAGACAAACACACACACAGACAAAAAATCTAAAAACTATATTTTTGGCATAGATATCGAATGTAGATCACGCCCCAAGTATCCTTTTAAAAAAATATTCAATGTACAGTTTTGACTTGCCTACGATTTTATTATATGTATAGATATAGACTAATCATAACAACGTCAATGTTCTATGTATTGACGATGGGAGAGTAATCCAATGGATTGCCGAGCGCAGAAGAAACAAGAAGACAAAAAACGCTCATCTTTGCTGTACTGCTTGGTGAGATATAAATATGTTGATACCTAGAACCACTAAAGAAGCAGGCGCATTTCTTACACTTCATTGATATGGCTCACAATACCGGCACGCGGCAGTACCCTAAGGGGAACCAGAACTACGCTTGGAAACCGGAGCTGTGAATATGGAAAGAAAGTTAAATATAAACCGTAACTGGTAAATGGCATCCTATATTTTATGCACGTTTCAGTTCTTCTTTCTTTTGTTATTTTTTTTTTATTTTGTTAAATATTATTGCAAGGCAAACGAGCAGGCGGGTCACCTGATGGTAAGTAATCACCGCCGCCCATGGATACCTGCAACACCAGAGGTAGGAAAGTAGCAAGTACGTTGCCGGCCCTTGAGAAAGGAATAGGTTCGCTTTGTGAAGGTTCCCATGACATATCGGTTAATGATCCGTTTAGAATGTTAGTAATTCTTAACAAGTGTTAGAATCTAGGGAAAATTATATGTAATGAAATTTATTACACGTATAATGTTATAGACGTTAAAGTAAAAGTAAGATTTAAATATACAAAGGTATAGATTATAATTACATAGAAAGTGTTTAATATATAGTAGATGTAATGTACCCACTACTTGGGTTTCATTTGTCTATGGACCTGAGAAGCCAAGCTCGTCTATATATGCGAAATACACAAAAGTTTGATTTCATGCGTAGGTGGCTCCTTAAGCTTAATATTAATATGGCTATAACGATAGGATTGCGACATCAGAGTTCGAAACCTTAGTTCGTGAATTTAATTTGGATACAATATCAATACGCAAAAAATAAATTCTAAAAATAATACCAAGGGCTGAAATGTACGTAACCTCATGACGTCACATTGTGCTGTCGCTGAAATGTCGTCCTTATCTTGGAAAGTTTACATAGTGAGCCGGTATTTTCAGTACTTATTAGCCCACTCAAATCACTTGCGTTATGTTTTGAGGTCCGTTAGGGCCAGAAAATTATAATTGGTGCAGATGGTAACGCATCCTTAATGTTGTTGTATGGCAAATACCGATCAAGTGGTACAGAGCGGTGAAACGCCGGAGATTTTCAATGGATGAATCTCAATATATGACATCCCTGATGCAAAGACTACTTACTTGTAGCCCTACTTGCAAATCTCTTTTTGACGTCATTTTTTCAAGCACAGATGTTCGAGTAGATATATGGCGTGTAATGCCTAACAGTATCATCATTTAGGCGTGCACGAGTTCATTCCTCGGGTGGCACAAAGACCTACGGCTATGTCGAGTAAGTATAGATACCGGTTCAAGGGGGCTAATTTGGATTTTTCAAGAGATATTTTTGCAGCACAAGCCAAAGACTTCGCGCTGGATGACCTGGTAGAAGAATAAGTTGAAATTATGTCGGACACTTTTAACTACCGCACCGATATTGCAATAATAATAATAATAATAAAATAATGGTTTATTTCTCTCTTAAGGCGCTTACATCGTGTTGTTATGTTAAAAACATTGTTTAAGCACTTATTTAAAAAGCCTTTGAGAGAGCTGGAGTCTGTACTAGGCTCGAAACCTGTATAACAGATTTCCAGGCTCCCCCCGTCTTGGACATAAAGTTTAGAGGCTTATTTACATATTCCAAATTAAACAAAGTTATAAGCTAAAGTTTTGAGAGAAAAATAATATTACTAGAATTTGTAATGTGTTACACATTCAAGCCAAAATAGGAAATATAACAAAAAATTTAATATTGTGTGAGAGTGGAGTGTGTGAATGTGTGTATTTGTGTTCTAATAATTTTTATTTTTGAATTTGAATCAATTTTTCTGTTTCATCGTAGTTTAAGTTACTTAACCACTTTATAACCGTGTATTTACATTTGGTCCTACGCATATGGTATATACCCAGCGCTTTATTGGCCATATTGTACACGAAGCTACTCAGAAAGCAATAGAAACGTTGTGCCGTAGTTGTAGTTACAAATACCGGAGGGCAAACAGTGTACTTCCGTCGTTGGTTTAAAAATTTTGAGGGATCGTAAAAAGTTTGGGAGTGAGTGCTTAAAATAATGTTTTGAATAAATAGTTTTCGAACGGAAAGGACGTTACATTTAAGATAGAGTTCGCTGGTGGGGAACCTGTAGGGGAGGCGCCATCCCACTTTTAGAAGAGCTCTTTGTGCCCGCTCGAGCTGCAATAAGTGTATTTTGGAAGACCCACCCCAAACCACAATACAATAATTAATAACAGATTGCCCAAGAGCCAGGTATACGGTTCGGAGTATTTTTGTGTCTGCTACATGGCGAAGATTTTTGAAAATATAAATTAGTTTTCGCAACCTAGAAGTCAGCATTTCAATATGAGGATGAAAGGAGAGTCGGTCATCTATTTTTATACCAAGGTACCTGACACAGTTGGTCCTGATTAAATTGGGGCAGCTGCATACAGTAGCAGCATTCGTAGTGCAGGAGTGAGCTACCAAATGGTATTGGGTGAAGACTTGAGTGCCCTTGGCAGATAGGGAGAAGGGGATGAACATAGTTTTCTCGACATTCAACGTCAGTAAGTTTTGAGGTAGCCAGTCGGTGACAGTGTCGAGACCACGTTGAGCATGTTCGAATGTTGTCTCCCAGGATTCACCTTGAAATATCAAGGCAGTATCATCGGCATAGGTATAAATGGAACCATTTTCAAGATTTAGCTGACATAGGTCATTTATATATATATAAGGAATAATGTAGGGCCGATAATACTGCCCTGAGGGACACCATGTGTTATAGTAAGTTCATCGCTGATCCATTCACCGATTCTGACACATTGACGTCTATTTTCCAGATAACTTTGAAAGAGCGAAAGTTGAGGACCTCTAATACCGATGCGTTCAAGTTTATATAAAAGGGTGGAGACAGAGATTGTGTCGAACGCCTTTGCAAGATCTAAGAAGACACCCAGTACTTTTGCCTTTTTATCTAGTGCTGTAACCACTTCATTTGTTAAGTCCAGTACTGCGTTACTGGTGGAAATACCGCGACGAAAACCATACTGTGAAGGGGATAAGAGATTATATTTTTTCCAGATATTTAATAAGCCTGTTGTTCATAAGTCTCTCTAAAAGTTTGGAAAGGGTTGGCAAAATTGAAATAGGCCTGTTATTGCTCGACAGTTCTCTGCCCCCTAAGCCCTTATATACCGGATGAACTGCAGCTGTCTTGAAAGCATCTGGAAAAACCCCTGTGGTTATTGCCAGATTACAAATGTACGTTATCGGTGTAATAAGGATGTGTTTAAATGTTTTAATAAACGTGCTGGAAATCATGTCAGTACCTACAGTACTATCACTTCTGAGGTTGTTTATTAAGCCGTCTACCTCAGATTCGTCAGTTCCTAATATGACGAGGGTATGTGGAAACAAGGGAAGAAGAGGTGCTTGATATGTTTGTGTGCGCGTAATCTTTTCAGCTAAAGCATGACCGACGTTGACGAAATAATGGTTAACCTTATTAATAGAATGTTTAGTTTCTGGATGTGAAAGTAAATCGCCCGCGTGTGTTTTTTGTTTTTTTGTGTAAGTTATTGTTTTTATAGCTTCCCATAGCTTCTTGTTATTGTTTTGAGTACTTTTTATTTGGGCTTTATCAAAGTTACGTTTAGCGGATTTAAGCAAGGATGTACAAAAGTTTCTGTATCTTTTGTAAGTAGTTTGAAGTACTTCATCATTTGGTGAATTTTTGAGCTTTAAGTGTAAATTATCTCGATTACGTAAACACCTTAAAAGGCCTGGCGTCATCCATAATTTTCTAAGTTTTTTGCGGTAGGGTACAACTCTCAGGGTTGTATTTGACATTATTATTGTGTTGAGTGTATTAATGAAATAGTTTGTAGCTTCATTAATGTCATTGGTTGTGTACATAGAATTAAAGTCGGCCTGGAGTAGATTTTCTTTGATTTTTTCTAGTTGTTCTATTCCTCAGCATGGTTTTATTAGGCTGTGTCGAGGTATGGAGAAATAGTAGCACTATGTCATGGTCAGTTAGCGAACTATCAGCGACGAAACAAGAAGCCTTACTTTTCGTTTTTAAAATAAGATGGTCAAGGCAGGAGTGATTAAATCTTGTCGGAAGTACATGTGCCGGTAGAATACCATGATATGCGAGCATAGTAAGATATTCATTTGAACGAGAATCATCACTATTAGAAGAGATATCAATATTGATATCGCCTGTCAGGATTATATTCTTAAAAGAGGAAAAAGATTGAAGGATCAGATTTAACGATTCTAGGAAGGGTGTAATATTGTGTTTGGCTGGTGAGCGGTATATAGCGATAACTACGGTATCGTTATTTAAGGTTAGCGTAAGACAATTCGCATCAAGGAGTACAGGTTCTTTAAACGAAATTTGATGTTGGGCGCGGATATATATTACTACTCCTTCGTTTTGAGTGATATGTTGGGTGGTAGCAACTGAGGTATAGCCTTGCATTTGCGGTAGGATTGGAGAGCTTAATAGCCAACATTCTGTGAGTATAATGAAGTCCCATACCACTCCGCTCCTCTCAAGAAGAGTAGATAAGCCATCAAAGTTCTTGTTTATGCTTCTTATATTTTGGCATAGTAGCTTCAGAGAGTTATGTTGTGTTCCGGCAATTCGGTGACAGTCATCAATAAGACAGGACGCAGATTCAGCCACCGACACATGGTCTAGGTCTGTATGTATATGGTTTAGGTGATCGAATTTAGAGGCAGAAGTTGATTAAGGTTACAAAGATAAGTGCAGATAAAAATTTTATGTATTCGATAGCTTCGTGGTATAGTAACAGTAGTATTCATTTTATATTTTGCATGTAAGAGGTGCTTGTAGATAATATAATTTGTGTGTAATTTATTGTAGAACACTAAATAGTAAGTTAGTAAAGTAGTTGCATGTATTTGTAGGATAATTTTAGAGATATATGATTGGGATGAGTGTGGCAGTGTGGGTTTATTGTGTACTTTATATTTGAGACTATGTGCGAGTGTGTTTGTATGGTAATGTGTATACACGGTTTTGTTACATAAATTATGAAAACTAGTTAAAAATTGATAAAATAATAAGTATAAAAATAAGTAAAAAAATAACGAATGGACTGACAATTGAAATAAATAGTCTAGTCATGGTATAGTGGAGGTGAAATTACAATAATCATCTTCCGAATTAATACAGATAGGAGTAGAAGAAGCTGTTTTTTTACGTAGATCTTCCCGTAGCTTGGCCAGCAGCTGTCGCATTTCCCATCTTTTTGGAGTTTGCGTCCCAAATAATAAAGGTGCTTGGCTTGGGAAGTTAGTGATTCAGTAATATATATTTGAGTTGGTGGTCCAGGCAGGTGCATGCTAGCAGTCGAAAGTTTAGACTTAGGATTCTGTTTGTTGTATAATTTTGTAGCTTTTAGGACACTATCTCAGGTGTCAGAGGAATAAAACTCAGCGACCACGGTGCTGTTTGACGATGATGGCTTTGGTTTCAACCTGTACAAATTTCTAACGTCGGACGATTGAATATTACGGTTAATGGTTGCGCCAATTGTTGTCAATTGTTTGAGTAGCGTATCTTTATTTTCTGGTTCCGTTGTGGGTAGATTTGTTATCTCGATCATAGCAGAACGATAGTTTCTTTCAAGGAATTCAGCCTTTGACTCCAGCGAACCAATCCGCTTCTTGAGTTCGTGATTCTCGCGTTCCGTCGCATCGATACGGTCCAGAAGTTCATCGTATTTGTTCGACATGAAAGTAATCGATTTTTGTATTTCGGTGTTTTGTTGGGATATTTCATTCATTTTGATTTCTAAAACTTCGAGTTTCTGGTTCTGTTTGCTTTCAAAATTAGCAAAGAGTTTGGATAATTCAGTAAGAATAACAGGATTTTCCGACTCGTATTGTTCATATTTATGTTCGCCGTCAAGTCTACGTCGTGTTTTACGACTAAAGTTCACGTAAACATCATTTACCTGGTCGAGTTCTTGTGTATGCATATTTAGTGCAGGTTCAGATGAAGTTGCATGCAAGTTGACGGCGGAAGTGGATTTGTCTCCCGACGGACGCGGAGACTTGTTATGAGCAGACATTATTTAATGAAAATTTCTCTTTGAGCCAAGGCGTGTGTTGTTGTGCGCCCGCGCAGTCCGTGTGTAGCAGCGAGTGCTTGCTATGGCGCCGTGTATAAAGGTGGGGCTACCTGGGCCTTAGTACACTGGGCAGTGATGCGGGCGGTGCATTGTCCCACTTTCTCACGGTACTGGATGCCTGGTACTTATTTGTAATTTTTTGCACTTATTTTTCGTATTTTAAATGAAATAATTAAATAAAATTGGTACGGTGACACGTCTAAATCCAAGGGGAAGATGAATGAGCTATGTCTATAATAAAATTAAATGTACGTACAGTCACACACTAGTAGGATTCGCGAGCGCAGGTCAGTGAAGCAATCACGGATAAGTAGGGCGGAGCTTGTCCTTGGGTCAAGCGATAATTAACCCTGAGTGATTGGCGTCCTTGAATGAGCACAAATGAGGGGGCGTGGCCAATAGGTTCTGCCTCCCGCGTATGCGTTGATTCGATTCCACAGTGATGAGTACTAGGGCGACAAAAGTCTTGAGTAGTGTTGCGCACGGTACTTTTGCGCATAGAACACCTTCGGCTTACTTTATGCGTTTTATGAAGTCCTGGTGTCACACTGAATTAAAATTACTTAATTTATTAAATATTTTATTATCAAAATAATTTGGTAAGGATCTAGTGAACGTCTACACCTTGTGGCGGTCCGGGGGGGAGAGGCCACGTACCTATCCTCAGATGCGATTAGTGTAATAATTACTTAATTTGAGTGTTTGGAGAGAATTTTGGAGGATACGTAAAAAATAAACCTAAAACAATTTAAAGTTGTAGGAGATTTTACAGATCATCAATAAAAAATCCAAGGGAAACCTTATTAGAGAAATAGTCGATAAATTAGACAAAGAAGGCCCGTGATCATCTCTATACCGTGACTTTAAATCAAATAGATCTAGCACTATACATAATGTAAAAATAAACAACACTTCACAAGTTGTATAGAGAAGACTACACATATCCTACTTAATTCGGTCATACCTGGTCAGACCTGATGAAAGTCTGTGGAATGATGATGACCACCCGCTACCGATACGTTGAATGAAATCTTCCTACTATTATTGATTTATAAATGTTGTGAAACTCAACCTGCTAACAAAGCGTCCGGGGAAAATAAAATATTAAACAAAATGATAAAAGAAGTCACAACATCCGGTGATTTAATACTAAAAGTTATTATCCGCTGCATAGCTAAAGGAACCTTTCAGCGTTCTTGGCGCAGGGGTTTTATACGTATTACACCAAAGAAATGTGTAAAACTACCTGAAGTTTCTAAATCCTATCGATGACTAACGTTACTGCCTCTCTTAGGAAAGCTTTTAGAAAGACTTATAGTTCCACGATTGCTACCGGGAGGGCCAAAAATAGACGAAAATCAATGTGGTTTTACACTACGTAAATCGACAGTTGACGCAGCTTTAACAATAAGAAAAACAGGAAACACGTCCGACTGTAAATACATTTCATCCATAATCCTTGATATTTCAGGAGCATTCACATTACGTGGTGGCTAATTTTATTACGAAAACTGAAATTCATCATCAAACTGTAATAGTCTGCTGCGTAGCTGGAAATAGGCCTCCTCCAAAGGCTTCTATAACATTACCATTTGGGGGGGTTTGCCGTAGTCACCGCGCTTGGCATAGTAGTTGGCTACTGGCTAATTAGGGCAACAGCTCCATACTGCCGCGCAATTTATAAACGCAGTGAAGAACAATACCACGCAATTTAAAAACGACGTAAAGAACATGTCGTTCGCAAGTTCTTTACTGCGTTTACAAATTGCGCGGCAGCATAACTTTTCCATTTGACGACCTCAGTTAGGCTAATACACACATAGCGCTGCTGCCCGGCTACCTGCTTTATCCCTTAGTCACCTTTTCTGACACCTACGGGATCACGGGCCACCCCAGCCATGTTATTCTTTCTAGGCCTGATATCACACGGCTAACAACTAAAGTTACGCGGTAGGTATAATAATGTACCTAGTAATCTCATGTTAATCTCGTTATATATAATTCAATTACTCACTGCACAGCCGAAAGAAGTTTTCAGCGCACTTGGCGCAGCGGCTTTATTCGTATTATACCAATAAATGGTGAAAAACTACCTGAAGATTCGAAATCATTTCGATCAATGACGTTACTGCCTTTCTTAGGCAAGAAAGACTTATAGTATCGCGATTGCTAGCGAGAGGGCCAAAATTCCACGAAAATCAATGTGGTTTTACACTACGTAAATCGACAGTTGACGCAGCTTTAACAATAAGGAAAACAGGAAACTCGTCCGACTGTAAATACATTTCATCCATAATCCTTGATATTTCAGGAGCATTCAACAATACGTGGTGGCCAATTTTATTAAAAAAAATGAAGTTCATCATCAAACTGATATAGTCTGCTGCGTAGCTGGAAATAGGCCTCCTCCAAAGGCTTCTATAACATTACCATTTGCGGGAGTTTACCGTAGTCACCGCGCTTGGCATAGAAGTTGGCTACTGGCTGATTAGGGCAACAGCTCCATACTGCCGCGCAATTTATAAACGCAGTGAAGAACAATACCACGCAATTTAAAAACGACGTAAAGAACATGTCGTTCGCAAGTTCTTTACTGCGTTTACAAATTGCGCGGTAGCATAACTTTACATACTGCCGCGCAATTTATAAACGCAGTGAAGAACAGTACCTTTTTTTATTTTTTTTGACGTGACGCTATAGGGTGAGCAGAGGGCTCAAGCCGTCTAGCAATTAAGTAACCCGCGCCGGAGGGCACCCCCTGTGGGGTTTGAAACTCGACTCTGGGCGATTACTGGCGGAGAGAGGGCAGAGATCATCATTTTAGGGAGTTTTGTGCAACTTTCGCTCTACGTTAATGACATGACGCGGCCTCCTCCGCGTTGAGGGGGCTTACGCAACTTAAAAACGACGTAAAGAACATATCGTGCACATGTTCTTTACTGCGTTTATAAATTGCGCGGCAGCAAAACTTTTCCATTTGACGTCCTCAGTTAGGCTAATACACAGATAGCGTTGCTGCCCGACTACCTGCTGTATCCCGTAGTCACCTTTTACGACACCTACGGGATCACGGGCCACCCCAGCCATGTTATTCTTTCTAGGCCTGATATCACACGGCTAACAACTAAAGTTACGCGGTAGTTATAATATGTATCTAATAATCTCGTTATATATAATTCAATTAGCCATCAAATGCATGTTCCACCTAATGGTGTGCGGTCCCTATAGGCTATTAACGCGCAATTTATATCGTGGTACAATAATTTACTACTAGAAATACATATTATATCAATTGAAAATAAAAACGACTTCATAAGATGAATAATTAATTATACCCAATCCATTAAACATCGACAATTTGCTGATTGCGTAATGGTCAAACAACATTACGCCATAAAAGCAGTAATAAAAAATACATTTAAAATGTACAAAAGCCATAACCAAATCGAATAAAATGTTAATTCTTAAGTCTGGTGGAACGTTCGCGTTGGAATAAGGAAGTGGTCCATTGCCAAACATTGTACGAATTTTATTTCGCTTCATTTTCAAATAAAAAAAATACTATATGCTCTTAACGATGTAATAATAACGATATACAGTTGTACCCAAAATGATACATAAATTAAAAGTTACCTCTGCGAGATCTTAGATAGCAACTAAGATCAAAGCTGGTATCCCATAATTGTAAACCGAATGCTGAAATAGTTTTATTCAATCTCTATATGCTACATCAATCGGCAAACTATGTAAATTCGTTTTATAATTGAAAATTCAAATGGAAAAGTTATTTCGTTATAAAGTTTTACATAACATGACTAATACATATAAAAGACTAAGTAAACATTCTGTATTTTAAAATATTTAATTACAAGGCGGAGAGAAAAGCAAATAACAAGTGAAATAAATTTAACACCTTTGTAAAACAGAACCGAACACTTTCATTTCTAATAAAATCATTTATTTGAAACTGATATAATCGAATACCATCGATAGAATAGATTTTAGTGAAACATGTTTTGTAATCAGAATAAAAAAATAAATTTAAACTTTGAATCGTTAAAAAGAATTAAGAGGCATTAATACCCGTCATTTTAAGAACAGGAATTTAGTATACAATCGCACTTAGCGAAGCTTCGCGAATACCACAAATCCTTATTGAGAAATTTCAAGACGCAATTCCTCAGCATTCCGTTCAAGTATAATTCCCCGGAGCATTAGCTAGCTTGTAATACTTCAATTGAAATTACTTGAAAATTTTCGTTCTGTTTTTGTTAAATTGATACTTACACAACTTGAACTAAAGTACCGACACATCAACTTGATTTTTATTTGAGGTATACATTCAAGAAATTATTTTATCTATCCATCTAAAATTTGTTTTATATAGAATGAAATAAGTATTTAAATGGGTTTACAATGAAGCTGAAGTATCTCTAGTCATTTAAATTTAAAAAAATATCCGTCACTTAACTATAATAATATAATATGTATTAAAAGAGCCCTTACGCATCGAATGGCATGGTGACATATCGCCGTTAATGAGGAAGAGATGCAGTGATTCATACGAGCGTAAATAGTATAAGCGTAATTGCCATATCGGCGTCATGTGGTCTATCGGTCATGCAAAAAAAAACATTTTGAGAACTTTCCTCCTTTTGAGGTCCGTCGATATTCACTCAACAGTTTAATAATGAAAATTAAAACGAAATAAACGAAACGGATCTCGTATAAAACAACACAGCACTAATCGGTAGTAAAGCTAATATATTCATGCTGTGTAATTATTTTTCTGAAATACGCCTGTAGCTTTATGTTTACAAAGGGAACTAAAGGATTTCGCCGAAGCTCATAATAACGCAAATGACTAACTCACCAGGGGGCGTGGAGTAATTTAGTCGTCGCCTCTCGGATCATATTACCCGTATTCCTAATACAAATGATCCGCAGTTCCGTTGGGACGTGCCAAAATGGGTAAATTAAAACGAAGTATATTTCTCGTAGATTTTGTGCGTATAAAAAACTGCATCGTGTCGGCTGGCGCGCCTCCAGACTGGCGGCTTGAGCTCATTCAGTTTGAGATCATTCCCGATTGAATTTAAAAGTAAGTTGTCTTTATTATTGTATATCTCATCATCTACGTATGCTAGTGTTTTGAATTGTAAAATGAGATATATGATATATCTTTATATGATATAGTCTTAAACGAATCGTGCTGGATAATCACTGGGTGTTTGAAGATGACACTGGTAAATTTTCTGTATCCACCGGCTGGCATTGCGCCGCCAGAGCTTTGCAAGACTGTGGCAAGCTCCAAGAAAGGGCTAAAATGGATGGTGATCCTGGCACGCCCTTTATGGGCATAGGCTTCCGCCGCAAAGGCTTAAAAGCCGGAAGAGCTTGTCTAAATGTGAAGTTGTCCGCTGACGATCAATTCGGATGACGGGAGAGGTCGTCAGCGAAGCGGAGCATTTAGCAAAGCGTAACACATCAATCATAAGCACATCTAGCGTGCTTAATAATGTTTACCGGATCATTTTTTCATGCCTTTCGAAAGCCTCCTGCCTGGACGTCAATTGCCGTAGCCGATCTGGAAGTCCCTAAATGGACTCCGGACTCAAGTTGGCCGACGCAACGAAAACATGTCTAGGTTATGACTGTCGAGCAACCCCAAAATGGACTGTATTTGTGGATTACCGGGCCAATCCATGGTCCACCTAACATCGTGCCCAGTCTGCACTGCCACATTTTCATGACAAACTTATAAAAAAAATATTTTAATTAGAGAACAAGATCTAGCCCCTACAGTCTTGTAAGACAGTGAACGGCTCTTAGGCTAAAAGTAAATGTCATGTTAAAAAAACACAAAGCACTGGTCTGTCAGACAGAATCACATTTAATTCGAGTCTTTTTGTATCATCTATACTGAATATTAAACCGTTACGTACGGGCTTTACTTAAAAATAAATACCTCATAGTATATTTCATAGTTCTATCATCCTGCACTCACAAACGCACACATTCCCAGAAATTAATACACACTGAGTACATTATAAGCCGTATAAAATATATATACAGCCCTTATCTAGCCACGGGACTTAATGCACTTGGCAAGTTTTTTCCGTAACACCACTCTCGAGACTCATAAGCCAGATTTTTCACATAAAAGGGGAAATTAAAAAGCGTACACTCATATGCGTGCCAGAGTGCGGCGTGGGGAATATGGATAAATTTACCGTAATTTGGAGGTGTGGGTAAATACGCATCTCATAAAAGGAACAAACGAGACGGTGTGTAGCATTTATGCGACTATAATTCGACGCTAATGTGGCCCATGACAGGTGTTTATAAACTTTTGCGAAGAAATTACTCTTGGGTACTTTGACACGAGCGTTGTTGGGAAAAGTTTGGAGCGATATGTTATACTTTACGGCGTATTTCTAATACCATTTACGTTCCTCGGACATTTCGTTTGGCAAACTTCGAAAGGTTTGAAAAGCTTTTAAATAGACCTCAAAGTTTGTGATTAAGGAGCTCGTAAAATATTATCTGAAGAGTTTTGACGAAGAAAATGTGTTTTCATTTTATCGTACACTACAATATTTTTATTTGAGATATGTTTGCTTACATATTAAATTTATTATATTTTTAAAAAGGATTCCTACTGAGTTTTCTGGCAGTGTTTCTCAGTGGCTGCCAATTCATGCACTGCACGGTAGGCTTAAAAACCAATTGACGATTCAACACAAATGTAATATGTTTTGGAATAAATGAATTTTGAATTTGAATTAAACTACTACTAGTATTGATAAAGAGTGGTATTTTTGTTTTAGCCCATGTAGTTCTCTAATAAAGAATTATTACTATGAGACTTTTCATAGTGGTAGTAATAAAATAATAATGCAGCCTATTGCCCTCTGCAGAGCAATGGCCTCACGCTGGCCTAGAGTGGGGATTGGCAGACTTAACATATCATCAAGAACATTTTCGAGAACTCTCAGGCCTGCAGGGTTCCTCGCGAAGTTTTCCGTCACCGTTTTAAATACGGGATAGTTAACTACTAATTCGAATATGAATAGGAAAAGTCACTGGGTTTGAACTCGAAATTTTGAGTATACCCTCTAAAAATAAAAGGAAGCTTGGAAATCGTGCATTTATTTTCGGCAGCTTGAAAATAAACGCACGATTAAGAAGTTTTGAGACAAAAAATCGGGCTTAAGTAATGTTTTGTTCTTAGATTACTAAGCAGTAAGATAGAAATCGCTAAAATGAAATAAAATCGTGCATTAAATAGAAGAATACGAAACCTCTATTTTATCGATTTTACCATTGTTTTCTTCTTCACACTTCCGAGTTTAGAATAAAAAAAATCTAGCGTATACCTACGACTCATCGTCTTCAACTCGTCTCGTAGTATTCAAGTATCTCACACAATTTTTTGGCATCGTATACGTTTCACTTTGAAAAAGTAAGTAAAAAGTTCCTTGTAGTAAATAAACTCATATTATTACATAGCTTTACTAGACATAGGTATCTGGGCCAGTATTAAGTTATAAGTAAGTAAGTGAGTATTATGGGTAGTCGCCTCACTAATTCCTCTGCGTCTTAGATGTGTTTCGAGTTCGATCCCAACCTAGAAAAAGTATTAGTGTTACTCATATATATTATGTAATCCGAGTCTGGGTGTGCAGTGTGTCTGTAAATTACAGTTTTTCAAAGTCCCCGTTATAAAGGGATTAATATCCATAGTGCGAGCGTCATCTTTTTAAAACCAAAGTAATAAAGCCAAAGCAATAAATAATTCAATTTACCTTTCCATTCCTGCTACTGGGTCAAATAATACTACTAAATATTCATTCTTAGTTATTAAGGCGGTATTAAAACGGTGGAGATTTCGCTCTGAATAAAAATATATTAAATATCTGTCGGCTGTTTTTTCTTTTTACAAAAACTATCTTGCAGTAGATGTTTAATTTTGTTTTATCTGTATTTTTGGGGAGCCGGCATCTGACTATTCTGATCACAGTTTGATTAGATTATTTAAGACTTAAACATTGTTATAAGACTTGTAAAATTGTTTCAACAGATTCTCCACGATTTACTTTATGTATTTTATTTAGAAAACTCCATAGAGATCAATGGGTACTTTTCTTTTAATTACTTAACATGAAAGAATTTAAAATGAAACTTACTGTTTACTTATTTTCTTTTTATTTCCATTGTGAGCTGGCGCACATAGATATCGAATTACCAACAGGTTATAAAACCACTCACCGTACGCTATCGGTCTGTAAAGAGTTTAAGAGCTCGATAGCATGGATCGAACCGTTTAAATCTGGGTCAATTTAGGAGTTAAAAAGGCTAGGAAAAATGTAAAGAAGAATTTTCAAATGGAAAAGACGGTAGTAAAATAGCGTAGTTCTGTTAATTCTTGTAAACACTGTGGCTATTTTCTGTATCAATTGAAACCTCCTACGTAGGCGAAACTTCATATGAAATAATTTTTACCTATTTATATTGTGCGTTTAATTCAATAGTTTTCAAATATTTTATGTCAAATAATAACGAAACATGTGAAGATTTTAATTTCAATTTTCAATTTCAATTTATTTATTGCATTCATGGGTTTACATAGGTCTTAACAATAGAGTAGGTACAGTACCAAACATGAATCCTGCTAGGGCACAGCAATATTTTTACATTGTAATTTGGAAGGTAGTATAGTAGGTACAGGTATAAATAATTGTCATGATGTGTGATGTTATGTAAGTCTCGTATAATTATAAGAAAAGAGAAAAAAGAAATTGTGTTATTCATATTATTTACTAATTGCATTTGCGCGTATTATTATTTATTATATAGTAACGATTTAAAGATGTCAAAAGTATTTTTATTTTTTATAATGATTTATCATTCAAATACTCATTTATTGAATAGTAGCTTTTTTGTATGAGGAAGCTTTTTAATTTTCTCGTGAAAATATGGATATTTTCTTCGTCTTTTATGCGGTGTGGTAGTTTGTTGTAGAGTTTTACCGACATTGCAAGGGGACAAGAAGAATGCATTTTTATTCTTGATGATGGTAAGTTTAATCTGTTTTTATGTCGAAATGTGTATTTTGTTGATGTATTTCCTCTTTTTTTAAACAATTCTGGCTGCTTCCGAACGTATTTACATATTTCATGAATGTAGATACCTGGTAAAGTAAGAATTTTGTAATTTTGAAAGTGTGGTTTGCAACTATCGGTTTGTTGTATGTTAGCTAAGATTCTGACTAATTTTTTTTTGTAACGTAAAGAGAGTAGGTGCGTCAGTGCTATTTTCCCACATTATAATACCATAGCTAAGCCATGCAAAAGCATATGCGTAGTAGGTGGTGAGTGCTGTTTTTAGATCCGTGGTTTTCTTAATCTCTCGGAGAGCATACACTTTACTAGATTCTGTTTCTTCTCCTTCATATCTAACTCTTCAATTTCAATACCTTCATTTAAAACACAATAAAAATCTGCGTTCATCTCATAACCGCATCCTACATTGTCCTTCACACCGCTCTGATTTCATCCACTCTTCTTTTCTTATACAATCCATTCCCCTCTGGAATGATCTTCCACCAGAAATCAGAATGGCTAAAAGTCGTTATTCTTTCAAAAAGAAAACTAGGGAACATATAACCAAAAAGTTATTGGCAGCATCATCACATTAGTATTATTTTATTTATTTGTATTATTTATATGTATATGTATAATATATATTGATATATATTAGTATATTATAATATAGGTATTGTGTATTTTATGTAATTGTATGAAGTATCTATATTTTTACTCTCAGTTTTATTCATTGAGCTCACAGTGCACCTACCATGTAATCTCTGCATCACCCCAAGGTTGACTGGCAGAGAATGCCTTCGGCATTAAGTCCGCCTTTGTACATTGTTGTGCATAAAGTTTAAAATAAATAAATAAATACGTGAATTTCGAGATTTTTGCTTTTACTTTTTGTATGTGCTGTTTCCAACTTATTTGTTTGTCAATTTTTAATCCTAGTAGCGTGAATTCGTTAATTTACTGCGGTAATGTCTATTTCTACCAGGTTTTATATAAATCACTGTATTATTTTTATTGTTATCGTCATAAGTTTTCAAATACAAGCAGTAAACGCTACCTAAGTACTGTTTTTAAAAGAGATATATTAATAAGCCGATAAGGTATTGTGACGAAGATAGTACGTAAAGTGATAACAAAACATAACTACATATAAAAATGAATAACTTGTGCCACTGCATTTGTTCATAAATCAATGTCAGAAGATTTTTCCACCTATTGAATGTCGACACCTATCGAATATTTTTCCAAATATTGAATAAATTAAATATCGTGAAAAATTTTGTATGTATACTTAGATAAAAATAAAATGGTGGAAGAGATTTAACTAGAAATAAGCAGTGCCTTTGTTCTTTAATTTATATACTTAACTTACATTAAATTTATCTATGGCACATAAAATAATAATATTATTATTATTATTTTTATTATGTTTTATTTATCTCGGAAAATTGAAGAATCAACCAAAATAGCATTATTGTGAAGGTTGTATTAAAAAAAAAATACCACCTTTAAATAGCAGCAGCGCTACTGTGCTAACAATAGGAGCACTAAGTACGTATTAAGTAAAAGTTTTGAGTTAATGGCGCGAAACTTTATGTTACAATTTACTTTTTTTAAGACTTCTTTTTAAAAGTTATCATAAATACAATTACTGAAACGTATTTTTTTTTGTTTCCTTGTTTTTTTTTATAATAATATTAATATCTTGGGACATTATTCACATACGGCCTACTGATCCCAAACTAAGCAGAGCTTGTACTATGGAAACCAGATAACTGATATACTACATATTCTATTTTTCTTTTGTAAATACATACTTATATAGATAATTTACACCCAGACTCAGGACAAACAGACATGTTCATGCACACAAATATCTGTCCCGGGTGGGAATCGAACCCGCGACCTCCGGCGTGAAAGGCAGGGTATCTACCAACCACGCCAACAGGCCCGTCTATCTCTCTATATCTATATCCGTCTATGTCTCTATCTAGGGACAATGTCACACAGATCATCCTAGCCCCAAACTAAGCAAAGCTTGTATTATGGGTACCAGGCGAAGATATACATACTTATATAAATAGATAAATACTTAAATACATTGAAAACATCCATGACTCCGAAACAAATTTTCGTGCTCATCACACAAATATTTGCACTTAACGGGGTTTTAAACCCAGGACCACCAGCTTTGTAGGCAGCAGCACTACCAACTAGGCTACGGTATATATATGATAATAAAGTATAAATACATATTTGTATTGTTAACGTAATATATTAATAGTAAACGTGAAAAACTACCACTACAACTATTCCTTCACCAAATATGTATTAAAAAAAATATTCTTATTATTTAAAACTACATTTTGTTTTATTCCTATTCTACAAACTTAAATCTGTAAGACTGTAAATAAAAGTATTGTCGTAATTATTAACAAAACATTACATGAAAGTCTCGATAGTGTTACGATACGAACTTGTGCACATAATTTAATAACAATATAATTTTTATAAAAGAAACTAATTTAAAATTCGAACACAGTAAATCAGTAACTTTTACTTTACAAACTCTTTTAAAATAACTATGAAAATTCTTCGCTGCAATTATTCTAGACACACATATTTTTGTAAAAACCTAAACAAATAGTATTATATTTATAATACTAATATTTATAATTTATTAATAATAATATTTTACCATACTTATTCTAAAATATCAACCAAAAAATCGTATATCTAATTACATTTTGTGATGAAAGCTATAAATATAAAAATCTAATATATCGTTGGATATAAATTAGTGTTAAGGTGTAAAGTATTATAGTAAAAAACAAAACTTAGTTTTACAATGATCCCCAATTCCACCTATCATCTTAACACAGAATCAGAAAATAAAAATTCAGGGTTTTCGTTTATATCGTTAAGGTAAACTCTGAGTGGAACTTTTATATCTTGGGTCTACCTAACCTAACTACTATATTTTTTTTGGTTTCATTCATAGTTCAGCTTTTTAACTTTTCCAATAAAATAGGTACAATGTTCATGGCATAGGGTGAATTTATTAAAAAGGGCGTTTTAATTTTAGATTATACTGAGGTTATTGAATGGATGTTCGAGTATGTATTAATAATGTCACCTAAAGGGGTGAAAAATATTTGTCAGTGGATTTTATTAAGCGGGACGTCAACTATAGAAATCTCAAGTATGGGATTCCCAATCTCAGTATATGGCATTAAAGTTCTATTCGGCTTAGTATATTCTGAGGCATAATATTATTATGGGGTGACATTGGTGCATTAAAATAACGTAATACTGGTAAAGATTAGAAACCCTATTAGGCTGGTATCCGTCGCTTCTCTGTAATAGATACATAACTTTCAGTTCCTCCTACACGTACTCAAAGGATTAGTTTATAGTTTATTTATTCGTAGAAAGGTTTACATGTCATATTATTATTAACAAATTCATATAATATAACACAACACATAAATAAATAATAATATAACACATCAATAATAAGTAAAAACAAAACATTTCAGTGGATTAGGGTATCAGTATTACAATAAATAAGAAATTCATGTTGTCATGTCATTCATCGAAGGAATAGAACGATTGTTCGATAAGCCATTTTATCAATGTATCCTTAAGACAACATTGTCTTAGATTTGGATTATTGAAAATTATTCAGTCGAATGTATCGTATACAGCATGCAAGGTTTCTTAAAGGCCACAGTCGAATACCTGGTTCGTCATTTTTTTTTATAAAGGTACCGCTTTGTTGTGATAGCCGTACCTACTGCGTCATTAGGTGAGCTTCCATGAGCATATGAAGCCGACTGAACGAATGATTTTCAACCTTGATCTATTTGAACGCCGATCACGATGACTGGCGAATTAGGCGGTAGCCCCAATTCATGCACTGACTTGTTAATTTCAATGAAGACGCAGCTTCCGCAGACAATAAATATTTGCTTATTTCACCTTTCATAGATTAATTATCGACGAAATTGTGATAATTTATTTTTTCCCACGTATTCGGTAGAAGCTGTGAATTATTCACATGCGTGTGTTTTATATATTGTTGACTAAATAAGGCTGAAAATCAGTGTTAATCTCTATAGGCTGTAATCTCCTACTAACCTTCTTATTTATCGTATCGTCACGATCGTTTTCGGACCGGTGCGCGGTGCGGTGTAAACAGTTGTTCATAGCTATCTATGAACATAGCATAGTTAGCTATGAACGCCTGAGCTTAAACATTTTAGACACCGTTAACATGATTTTTTGTTGAAATATTTCTGTTACTATTTTAAAATCTTGTCTATACTGATATTTTTCTGTTAAATACGTAATAAGTTATTGTCGCATCTCATCTATAATCTAATAAAATTTTATTTTCACTGTTTTTTTTTAAGTAGCTTTACTGTGGTACAATACAACATATATTTTTAAATATACATTTTAATCGATAAATGACACCCAGGCAGAACAAATCATCACACAAAGACGGTCACCGTAGCCTAGTTGGTAGTGCTCCTGCCTACGAAGCTGGTGGTCCTGGGTTCGAATCCCGATAAGTGCAAATATGTGTGATGAGCACGAATATTTGTTTCTGAGACATGGATGTTTTCTATGTATATAAGTATTTTTCTATCTATATAAGTATGTATATCGTCACCTGGTATCCATAGTACAAGCTTTGCT
Source organism: Pseudoips prasinana (assembly GCA_951640165.1). Taxonomy (NCBI): domain Eukaryota; kingdom Metazoa; phylum Arthropoda; class Insecta; order Lepidoptera; family Nolidae; genus Pseudoips; species Pseudoips prasinana. The sequence goes on from OX621240.1 coordinate 23,371,993, forward strand.
TAGTTTGGGGCTAGGATGATCTGTGTGCCATTGTCCCGAGATATTATTATTATAAAAAAAAGAATTGATTTGAATCATTATACTAGACCAACTGGCCAGTTGGTCAGTTGTAACTGGCCAGTCATTATTTTACTTATTGCACAGCTAATCCACTGTGGTTGACATAGCTAGAGTATCTAACAATTAAAGTTGGAACGGAGTCTAAGCATTGATATAAAGCGTGTACAGCGTGACAGGGATAATGCAAACTGTCCTTTATTTTATTAATATTTGAATAAATATGATCCTTAAAATTAAATGTCAAATCTACATTAAAGAGTTTTAGTAAACTCTAGTAGTAAAATTGCTTTTAGCTTAAGCTTTTGCAAACTAGTTAAAATAAAGTGTCTATTCTGAAAATCTACCTCTAACTTCAGCCCAAATGGACATCCAGTTACTACTGTAATTATGGCAATCGTTGCTGTGTTTTTGTTGGCGAAAATTATGCCAAATAGATTTATTTTTATATAATCTTATAATTACACTTTATTAACAACTGTAATTTTCAGTGCACGCATATGCTAAACAGTAGCGGAAATAACTACTGTTTTCAAAATATTGCGCTTATCTGAAAAAAAAATCTATTATTCTCACGAAAATATTTACAGACGCCAGCATACTACCCTAATCTGTCGAATTTGCCAATTCAAAGTGAACATTATGCTTATGCGATAAAGTTGAAAATCTATTAAATAAATTTTGCAGATTGGGGGTAGCTGGATGTGCTGGCGTCTGTACATATAAAGTATTAAATAGTCTTAAATTATTAACCTAAAGTCAACTCAAAAAACCTTTTGCAAATTAATAAATAACAGTAAGTATTTAAAAATAAGCGAGTGATTAGCGTCAATTTAAAAAAAATTGCATCAAAGAAATAAGCCCGCAGATTCCAAGTTAATTTGTCGTATGAATCTAAGTAGTGTCACCTAGTAACCTACTTCCCTCTGTTAACTCTCACTGATGCCGCATGATAAGCTGCTCTATTTTTAGCAGTCTAAATAAGTGTGGTATGATTTTGGATCTGCCCGTATATGCATAAAAACCTATATTTTTATGATGGTAAATTATTGCCGAAGTTATCAATTTGGCGTGTAGTTTGTGCTTAAATTTTCTTCACCGTGCTTCGGAGGGCACTTTATCAATTCACCTAGACTGTAACTGGTAGGCAATATAATACCCAAGTCAAAACTAAACTCGAGACTCAAACAATTTTATCACCAGGTTAATACGTCCCACATTAATTAATAAACAAATATTAATTTATTTATTATTTAACGCGTGATCGGTGATCCCGTGCATGTGATCACACCCTCATTTAGAATTTCGTCTTTTGCTTTAGTCTTCAATTCTTTAATTTTAATATAGTAGAACTAAATTTCAAAATAATAGATTAGTAAATTGTTATTTATTTAAGGATTTCAGAAAATATATGCGATAAAACAAACCGCGCGGACTGACAAATTAATTTTTTTTTTGTAAATTTTTACTATCCACTATGTTTATGTACTGAATTGTGACCTTGACAAGTACAAGTGTATGTTAATACCCAAGTGTTGAATAAAAATTTCATTTCATTTCATTTCAAATTTCATTCCATTTATTATTTGACTGGCCGGCTGGCGTAGTTGGTAGATACTTGCCTTTCACGACGCAGGTCGTGCGTTGGATTCCCACCCTGGACACATATTTGTGTGCATGAACATGTCTGCTTGTCCTGAGTCTGGGATTATTTAAGTATGTATTTACAAAAGAAAAGTAGTATAAGTACCTAGTTTATCAGTTATCTGGTTTCTATAGTACAAACTCTGCTTAATATGGGATTAGATGACAGTGTGTGAATAATGTCCCAGGATATTATTATTATACTTATTTTTTATAAATGTACTGAAGTCTTGCAGTTATGCTATTTTCCGCAACAACCCTAAGGGTCCTTTCACACAGACCGGCTCGGAGAGGAGAGCAGATTCTTATTTCGTTGAAAACAGAGATTTTAGTATTTGTAGTAAGGTTTATTTTTGCATCTGCACTGTTTATGTCATTAAGAATGCTTGAACGCGCTTGGTGTGAAATAATAAGAGGAGCTGACCGGTTCCGATCGCGTACTTTTCTCGTTCGCGCAGCTGTTCTGCTCCGATTGGATGCTCTTTCTTGCTACCGCAGCCGATCGGCTCCAATCGCATGCTGTTTCTCGCTCGCGCAGCCGATCGGCTCCGATTGCATGCTCTTTCTCGCTCGCGCAGCCGATCGGCTCCGATTGCATGCGGTGATTGAACTGCGTGGAATACTGGTATTGCCTTCGTAGTGTATCCACCCGGCTCCGAGAGCAACCGATCGGCTACGAGGGCATCCGATCGGCTGCGAGCGCATTTGACCGGCTCCGAGCGCATCTGCTTTCAGATAGCTTCCAGCCGGTTTATGTGAAATAGTTGGCAGCTCCGCTCCGACTACTCCAAGCCTGTACGATCCGGTCAGTGTGAAAAGAAAAATGCTCGCCGATGCTCTCCGAGCCGGTCTGTGTGAAAGGACCCCAAAACCATGGTAATGTTAACACTATTATTTTTATGCCACTATACCTCAACAGTAAATTACAAATGAATAATTAAAACGACAGTTGCGTGGTTATTCGCTGCCATGCTTCATAAGACTACTACTATACTAACAGTAGAAATTGAGTATTACTGCAATAAACATAAACTTCACATTCCAACGCATTGCGCCGAATAATATCCGAGTTTTTATGCACGTTCTACTTTAAATTGGAATAAGCGAGATGAAAAGGAAAAAAAACAACATCTCGAAAGCAAATTACAGGAAACGAAAGAAACTAAAATGCGGGACGGTTCAGTCGGGCTTGAACTATAAAATATTTGCATCCAAACAAATAGAGCAACAATACAATGAAAATGCGAAATCTTGGTACGATGCGTTGCAGATTGTTCGCTCCCCCTAATGGGAAGCTATATATTTTACTTACGACAAAAAGTATCTACCATGAATAAAATTTAAATTTACATATACACTACATATACATACACTGCATACAAAATAATAGTTGATTACTATTTCTACAACGGTAGTCTACAAGATTTTCTGCTTTTACTTCAAGACTTTTGGACGGCTTCCATTTTGGCTGGCAAGCTTTTAATTCAAATATGGTAAGCCCATTTTTTCAAATTAAGTTTACGTTTTCTGTAACCAAGTAAGACATACGACTTCATAATACTTTTACTAGAGTAATTTGCAAACTACTTAACACTTGAACTGCAAAAAAATGCTACGCCAAGGTCAAAGTATATTCTCTTTTATAGGATTTTTTTATTCTGAAAATTGCTACTATGCGATGTTATACTGTACTACTCGTACATATTCCATGATGTGGATTGTGAGATATTGACATCGTCATATGTCAGTATTTTGAAAATTGGAACTTACTTAAGAAATATTAATCGTATCAAATACTTAATCCAAGTTATGTAAGGCCTGTATAGTTGTGACAATTAGTAAAATGACAGGTTCACCTTCCAATTTAATTAAATTTATTAACACAATTCGAAATACCTTATTAAACTTGATATTTTAACATTTGTATTAATTTTAATTATTCCCCCTCTTTATACAAGTATAAATTGTAAACCCGCTCCCGACCCGTTTACGGAAATAACAATTGAAAAAACAAATGGGTAGAAATCTCTATCGTATTGTTGAATAATGCTCGTTCTAAAAGATTTCACGGCCCTCAAGCATCTTGAAAAGTATAGGGTTAGGAGACAGTAGAACACTGCCGAATTTAATACAGGGAATGTCTCTGGAGAGGCGTAGGAGTCTCCCGTCGCAGACAGATATTGTAAAAGTTTTCTTCGACGCAATCTACATAAAAAATGAGCCAAGGGTTTGCGGTGACCCGCTGGTAAATGAGAGCCTTTTGAACTGTTAATTTTGTTTGCATACAAAATGAATTCTGACATGAAAGTTATTTGCGCCGTGATCTTAACCGGTACTATGTTGTGATGATAAACATTTATGTTATTTTTCTGCTTTGTTGTTTGTTTATTTATCCGTTTTTCTTTTGTATACTGTTTGTTAATATATCCAGACCTCTTTGTTACATTCCCTCTTTTTATTTTTAAATGTAGAATCTTTTATTAGAACTTTTAAGTACTTCGAAAGGCTCAGGCATAAGATCAATGCCTAAGCGATAAAATCGTTTTATTGGAAAAGTTTGATCATTATTTTGAACCTGTAAGACCACAGCTTAACCGCTACAAGTTTATTTTTATACTTTGGAAGCAGTTATATAAAAATGGATTGTTAAGAATTCTTATCCAAAGAGGAAAATGAAATCCTTATACCTACCTATTGTCATCTTACTACCCACGCATCACAATTCCGTTTTCTAACTTAAACCTTTATATAACCTATGATATACGTACCTACAGGAGTACGATAGCTGAATAAGAGGAACGAATGTTCCATTGCCCCATTTGGTTATAGAATCCTAATAAAAATATTGTTTCACGAATGCGTTGATATTATATTTTATTTTAAGATTTGAGCACCATGATAAAATTAACTTTTGCTCGCTCAAGTTAATTTTTCTTTGGTAAAATAAAACAAAAACATAGGTACCATAGTCACGAGTTACAAACTTGAAATTATTTTTCTTCATCCAATCTCTCTTAACAGTATTGTGGGATCTGTTCAGTAGATATTGTATAATGCTCGAACAAACATACCCACAAAATTTTCACAAATGAATCTGGGCTTAGTGACATCTAAATATCTCGCCATGACCTTTCTATTAAACAGATTCTGCTGGAGTTACTTTTTTTATTAATGGGACTAGTTCCTCCCTATAGTCCCAAAAAAAAAGTTACTCTAGCAGAATCTGTTTCTCAGACTCAAATCAAATTTTTACGATTGAGTCTTTTATGTTGTTATTTAAACAAATTATCTCATAACTCGTATTATCTACTATTACTATATTATTTATAAATACTATTTTCAACAGTAGCACAGATGTGACTGTATATTGAACATTTTGCTAGAGTTACGCTCGAGGTAACGATTAGAAAAAAAATATTGATAAAATTTGGAGTATTTTTTTTTCAGAAGTATCTCTGCAGTAAATTTAATCAACCAGAGAAACAGAAACAGAAAACATTTATTTGCATAAACATGTGTTTACAAACAGTGTGCATTGTTTGTAGGATGGTATAAGTTTTTATGTTCAGACATGTTTGCCGTACATATAGTGGCATGCAAATGTTAGATACAAATATTACATTCAAAATTGATGACATGTAGGTTTCTATAATTAAAATATGAGACATTACAATTACAAAAGTCAATAATATATATTATTATGTCAAATGGATAAAATAATTAAATCATATATTCCAAATGAATCTAATACCTAAGTCAAAATAACAATGTCATTAATAAAAAAAGCTAAATTAAGGTTAGGTAAGTACATGTCAATAGATGAAAAGCATACATTCTAATATAAATAATAATACTAATTAAAATTTGTCCTTTAAGTTTTCAACAAGAAGCGATTTAACTGTTTTTTTAAACAAATTATTGTTAAGATTTTTCCAGCTATTTGAGATGTTCCAAATCTAAAGAACTACCTACAACTATTAGATATTTTACTTTTTCTATAAAAAATTTCCTCGTGGCCAGCAATTGATCACGTCACGCGTCCCACTTGTAATTAACTTTACTTTTAAATAAGAAGGTGAGTACTCCCATGCGGCTTCGCTGTGGAATTGAGACGCGTGCCCTATAATTTGTTAATTATAATCGTTAATTAGAGTTGTTATGTTTGTTTTTTCGAATGGCAACTGGTCTAACTAACTTGTTGATAATTCAAATCCCTAAGTGCAACGCTGACTTAATACAATGTTTAACCGTACAAACTGCAAAAAATAAAACAATGGCAATTTAATTTAAAGAAAAGGAACTTTAAACTATATTGGCGTTGCTTGTTGGTAGGGCAGTTTGTACGGTTAAACATTGTATTAAGTCAGCGCTGTACTTAGGGTAATATATAATGTTAATAACTTCTTTTTATGCCTATCGACAAGAATAATAAAATCTACCACCATGAAATTACACATCTTTCGCAGACTTTGTCTCTATTTACCTAGTGTCGTAGGTAACTGTTAACTGTAGCAGCATCTAAGTGGGATTGCGCATAGTTAATTAGCGCGTTCGGTGATACCAAATGTGTCGTGATCGTCCGTTTATATGATTACCTCGAAAAGGGAAATCCATCTTTCATCAAAAAACGTTGCTCATAGCAACGTTTTTTTAACCGCACTGTTACACTATCTGGTTGTAACATCCGCGAGTGTTAAAAATATTAAGTATAAATAATAACCCATTCATCTATTTCATTATTTTATTGCGGGAAATAAAAAGCAACGTAAGTTCATAAGAAGCAGGTATTGGGAAAAAGGGGTATTAATAGTTTGTAAATTTGATACATGTCATTGTTTCGGAAGGACACTATTGACAGCTTTAGCAAAATAAAATCTTCCTCAAATGGTTTACGTTGTGATTTAAATGATATTTCGAATAAAGTTATTATTATATTTATTTTTGTTCCGGCCATGATTTGTGAAAAATGTAAAGTGTCAGATATGAGCTTTTAATTTAAAAACTCAATCAACGGGTCATGATTAAAATTTTGTTTTACCAAAAAGTGTATACAAAGTTTCGAGCGTATACCATAAACCACAAATGAATTCTCTTTTTGCATTCTATATAATGGAAGCATTTTTGACCTCATTATAACGACATAGTGAAAATGTTGTTTTACGTAGCAGCCGTGAAATATGTCTCACGCAGAAATATCAGGCTCGCACAAGTTTAGCTGTGTTTTTAGTATTTCCACCTTCCGTGTTATGTTTGTCAAGTTTTGAACAAACATGTTGCCTTTCTTTTCTAATAATGATAAACAAAACATAATCAAAACCGTGTTTTTTCATCCTATGAAAAATTTCTTTTACACAATAATTCCTGCCAAATGAGGTTGCGTCTATCACATTAGTTATTTTTTCATCATCATTATCAATCTTGGGTAACGATTTTCTACCATGATAGCATAATAAAATAAGCTAACAATGTTTGCCCAGAACATATGTTTACAATAGCTGGTACACAAATAAATAAAAATTATATATAGCTGTTAAACAAATAAAAATTAAGTTGAAGTAAGTCTTTATGTTTCTCGTTTCGTTCTCGTACGAGAAACATAAATTCATACTTCAACTTAATTCTTTTTTGTTTATTTCGTTCATTCGTCGTCGTTTATTTCGCTGTTTTTAAGACCAGCGCTACTGAGAAGAATACATTTAATATATTCACCAAAATACATTTTGAGCTTGGTTTCTATTTTTTATACTTCAAAATAATTAAATAAGATTTGTAACCATAGATGCTAATCAAACATCTTATAATAAATTATTTTCAGCGCTGATATTCCCACGAGTAATATCAACATCAAAAGACTCAAGGATAAAAGCATCTCTATTTGCTAAAGAATAACCATTTTTAGCCACGTTTGAAATTGCCATTGCCCTCAAGGACTTCCGAAGTGTCGTAAACATAAAAAAAAACATTTTCTCCCTAGCTCGCTAACCAACAAACTAAAATATTCCCCGAGAATAGTTTTATTCAACGACTACAATCTGCCGGCTTGCATCCGTTAATTAGCAAGAAATAACCTCAGCCCGCTTAATGTGTTCCGACCTACAAAGTTCCACCACAACTTGCTGTTCTTGTTCCTTGTAAATTGGCTGGACGTGTTTATCCTCTTTATTTTGTTTGATTTTTATTACACGAATAAGTAATGCGTTAATGTATGTCTTATTTATTCGTATAATAGTACAAAGATAAAATGGGTTTTAGTTGTCATTGAATGACATTATTACTACTAATGAATGACAAATCGCAGACACAATTTGTGACAATAATAAAAAAATGTATTGAGGTTTACACGCCAACACAAACACTTTGAACTTTAAATACCCGCTTCAAAACTACTAATTAGGAATTTAAAAAGAAATAACAGGCGTAATGTATTATCATCATTGGCACCCAAACTATTATTTTCCTAATAAATCCTAAGATTCAAACCAATCTTCAATTCAAAATTAGAACTTCTTGTCAGAGTGGCCATTCTCGATCAACAAATATTTTCAATAGATTTACATACAGGAAAACAAAAAGATTTTGAACTTCTCAAAGTACATGTTACCTTTAAATGTGTGTGACAGAACTAGAACATTAACCTTTAAGGCTGCGGTTCCACTGAGGTGGAGTGGAGTAGTGCGGAGACGAGCTGTGCCGCGATTCAACAATCACATGGCTTAGAATCCACATCAGTGGAGAAGAGATGTGCATTTCAAGCCATGTGATTGGTAAACGCAGCACAGCTCGTCTCCGCTCCGCCTCAGTGGAACCGCAGCCTTAGGTGGGTATGTTTACTAATTGTTGATTAATTTGAACGTCGACGACAGCTACGACCCATATTCACTAGCTTTTAACTAACTAATCTGATACTATGACTTTTTGACTGCAACATATTTTTTATCTATCAATATAGTTCAGTATCAAAGTAATAATCGTTAACCTAGCATGCCTATTATGTTCTATATATGAAACATAAAGTCTTTCTATCTTTTGGATAATCAACGACCCTCAAACCCATTAGGCTTTAAAAATAACTTACATACGTCTTAATTAACCAAACCCATCAGTTTATATAGTCATAGTGGAACTACGAAAGCCAAAACCCTTGACCACAGACTTAATGCAATTACATAGAACACGAAGAACCGGGTAGGAACATTAGAAGTGACCACAAAAGGAAAAAGGAAAGGGTGAATCCATCCCAACATAGGTTAAAATTGTTGAAACTATTTCATTGGGTCGTAACGACATAGAAACATTCGGTTGCGGGTGTGAACGTTACCTAACTCGACATTTTGTGTATAAACTTCATAGGCTAAGTACTACACTCGGTATTCTTATGTTTTTGGGACGAAGTACTCACAAAGGAAAAAGTTTAAGTGCTTTGTATTTGTAACTGTCGTAATGTCTGTTGTTTATGTGAAACGTTATTAAGAAAAATAATTGAAGTTGGGAAAGCTAGTCACAGGTTCGCAAATTAATTTGGAGTATTATGATTAGGCCTGCTGCAAATATGTTAAAAGTTAAGCGCGAAGTTCCAAAACTCTCGCTAGTACTTTGTCTCTTGACAACCACCGTTCCACGACAGTGTTCCCATATCTTCACAATTTTTTCGGAACAAACGTGGATACAACACTTATTCTTTAAAAGAATTTACAATTTTATAAAAATATTTAGAACTTGACTGTATTTCTTTGGCTTTGGCCGCAAGAGCTTTGCGTTCGACAAAGCTACGCGTCAATAGGCGTTTCCCATCTGTTTTTTCAGTCTAGCAATAATACCACTGTTCGCACCAGTCACGGCTGTTGTTCCGTCATTACAAATAGCAATATATTTCTTTTCCCAATAGATATTCATATTTTGCGTAGCTTCATGCTTATATGTACATGTTATACAAGCACTGACCTGTAGTATTCGTGGAAAGCGCTATACAGAATAATATTTCTTCCATTAGTTCTTATTGGATTCAAAACGCACAAAACCCAGATAATGCACACAATCTGTCATATCCGTAGATTCATCGAATTTGAAGGAACCTTTCTACTACATTATTTTATTTTTTCTATAACGTGATAACGAACATCAGTCGTCATATCGCTTGTCCTCGATTGAATAAAATATTAAGAAAAAACTTCGAAGCAAATAAAACACTGTGATCATGTGGTAAAAACGGGTAGCGGGGTCGCGAAATATATCTTCATACTATAGGGGCCACGACATGAAAAAGGTTGAAAAACACTGGGTTAGTACGATACCTAGAACTAATATTCCATTAGACTAATAAAATTTATACAAACTGACACTAGTTTCTTTCTCGGAATTCATATATATTAAAATAGATTAGGTCAGTATTGTATAAAATTATCCAGGGAAATATTAAATGGACGGTACTAATTTACATTTCATAGCACTAATTACTTTACACTTTATTAGTTTGTTAATTATATAGGTAAGTAACTAAGTAATATCATGAAATTTTACTGTTACGACAACCTTTTGCAGTATCAGATTACTCTGGTGCGTGTTCGTAAGAACAGCACTATAAAGGAATTTTTCTTTACATTTTTAATGTTCATTTTCTAACTATCCGATTATGAACTTTTTAAAAAAACAAACAATATTCCGCCAAGTGTGAACTGGTCTTAATATTTTAGTTGAGAAGCACTTTTTAGTGAAATGGTCTGTTTAATACTTAAAAGACGTAACCTTTGACCTTAGGCATACGTAGCCGACCAGAGTAGCACCGTAAAACGCGCTTATACGGTGAAATACATTTGTATTTAAACGACGCATCGCGTCATATTACTTCCTATATAAGAATTCTTGGAATATACCGTACTACACAGTATTACACAACGTGACAGTCTTAACTCATTTTTTTAGACGGTGAACGGCTCCAGTGAAATTCAGTCCGGACCAGTATGATTGTACTTTCAGTAAAAGGAAATCTCACTCGGGCAAGATATTTTGTTTTTATTTTTCTCAAGAGGTTCTTGCATGCAATTCCGTGCAATACGAATGGAAACACTATCACATGCTGTAAATGTCGCACGGCAGCACAATTTATACCCTGCCCGTTGTGAAAATTAGGACTTTGTAAGCAAAGATCATACGATTTATGTAATGTTACATACCGTGATTAATTTGAGTATTTAGAGTTTGGTTTTGTGCTCACTACTATTTTGGTATTGGCCTTTTTTTAAGTGATTGAATTTAAAAAGATTTTAACCTATTTTAACTATGCGATTTTAAACTTTGCTGGAGAGATTTATATACAAACTTCTCGGGACAAAAAACATAAAAACAAAACATGTTCGGGTAAATTTGACTAGTAATAAAATAATTTACCCAAAGTAGGTTGAGATATATGTTTTGGTAAACTACAAATCTAAATAAATTGGGAAAAGCAAGGTTTAATAGTAAATTTTACTATTGAATTCCCGTCGAAAATAAAAGCGTATATTACGCATTAACAATAAGTTGTGTATCAATAGCTCATAATATTGATTAATTAATATTGATGGATGTTATGTAACTTAAAGTGGTACCCTAGTGTGCGTTGTTCAACTCAACTGTTACTAGATTATTTTCCAATAACCAGCAACTTCACCTAGTCTGGGGAAGTCTACCTTATGCTGAAGGTAATATCTTGGTCAGGTAAGATGAGGACAGGTTGTCGTTCACTTTCATTATATACACTTATCATAGCTCACTTGTTGCTATATAAGGAACTGCAGATCAGCTAGAGCATAGTTCATAATTACCGTAATACCTGGATTAAGCCCGGCCCTGCCGTTCAATAGGCCTCTGACATAGTTTAACGACTGTTGTGTAATTCCTACAGTCGGGGTGATATTTAAAAGCCTGTGCCTCCAGAGCACGTTGAAGCTTGCCCTATCAATCTTGTGCAACAAATTGAATTAATTAGCTTAGAATTATGCAGGATTTATACGAATCTTGTTGTTTTAAAAAGCGAAGCAGTGAAAACAAGCCAACCGGTGGTAACAACAAAATAAAATTGAATGCGTAGAAGGTAGATTAAAAATGTTTTAACAAAAGTTAAACGAGATGTCAACGAGTTAGGCGGGGCTTATTCCGGTGGCTTTGCTAACTTTTCGAAAATAAGTGAATTTTATTCGAATGAGATGACAAAACAAGATCAGGGATTTTTTATTCATATTTTATTAGTAATCTCTCTGATTCAGATTCATTTTATATTTAAGTATATAAAAATCGTGTTGTAATCAGTCTTGTAATATTTTTTTACCTTTTTGAGAAAAACATATAACTTTCAAAAAAAATTATTAATTAAAAATATATTATTCTCAAATAAATTTATTATTTAAAAATAACCACCAAATTATTCACCAAGAAAGATAATAAAATTTGCAATACACAATAGGAAATGATATGGTACATGAGTTCCAGTTAAATCATTGCGAATACCTACCGTGGACTGAGGATCTTGCAAAGATGGCGGGACACCGCTGGATGTGGAGATTCTTGGGGCAGGCCTTTGTTCAGCCGTGGACGTCTTTCTGCGGGTATGATGATAGTTAATACACATAAATCTGAGAGCACGGCATTCCTTCATTCAAGCATTCACTGTTGTATACCTATCAACTTATCTCGATGATTTTCAGAGTACTGTAGCATCAACATTAGTAAACAGATATTTCCATTAGTTGATTTGATGTAGGTAGAAGATACTTTCAAGTAAATTCGAGTTGACACTGACTGAGTGACTACAACAAAATTTTGTATATGGATTGACATAGAACCGAAACTATCATATGCCGTTTCGTACCCTTTTGAAAACAACATGGGATCAGCCTGCCCCGTGGAAAATATATTAAAAATTCAATACATTTAGGACAAGTGATGATGATGATAATAATGCAGTCCATTACTGTACCATTACAGGGCAAATACCTCCTCTCATAATGAAAGGGCATAGACCGTAGACCACCACGCAGGCCTAGTGCGAGTTGGCAGACTTCACATACTTTGAAACATAGTTTTACAGATTTCACGTAGTTTTCTTCCACCGTTTTAAATACGTGACAGTATTTTTTTAAAACCCACATGAGTTCAAAAATTCTGTTGGCACACCTCGGATTTGAAAGTCGAGTACGTTCTAGGTAATCTATTGTTGTGCTAATATTTAGGTACTGGGTGTGAATAAGGTCACGAAAATCACGGGGAATGGGAATACTCAGCAACTGAGGTATATCGTTGGCGTTACAAGCGTCATGGGTTATGGTTTACCTACTTGCCCCTACTAGCATGAAAACAAAAAAGTGCTACTAATCTGCCTAAGTTTTTGGGGACTGCCTATAAAAGAGAAAACTATTTTTTCATTTCTCATACTCGGAAAGTAGTGTTTATTTGATCCAAGCAGCGAGTGGAAGATGCTACTTCCCTCCTTTGGGCGGTAAAGACTCATAGTAATTGCTTCCCTCCCTATGCAGCTATGGTGGAAATACATTTTAAAAATAGAACTTAATTTGGTAAGGCTGTAAAAATCTAACATAATGAAGAAAAAATGCTACAGTCATGTGAGTGTATAAACGGTCAGTGTGAATTAAAAAAAAAGACCCTTCGTCCTACGAATATTCAATCAGGTAACGAATGTTGATGCGATTTTTTTTTTTTACCTATCCCAAAAAGTACACAACGCCGCTATAGAAGATTTTACTTAAAAAATTATATCCAACAATATAATTACGACGCTAGTTGCCCCATTAAAAGAAATATATGTAATGACGTTACTTTGACACGCGTTATATTATTATGATACCACAGACACAAGTAATATCTTTGACGTCACTTTTTCTACACCCCTACTAACATACAAAATACCACTGGCAATATTCATTTCTCCGCTAATAAAGCCTGATAGTCCTTCTGTCTGGCCCAATTTTCGTGTTTTTACTCACAGCGATCTATTCATTAGACGACTCTCATTAATTTATTTTTTCCGCAACCGTTGGTATTAATTAATCTGAACGAAGTCAAGGCGTTCATCCGTTCATCTATGAAATATTGGATATGTAATGTTAATGTTCACTCAAGTAAATACGTGACAAACTCACTTTTCTTTGTGTTTTGTATAAACAAGTTTTTTTTTATTTCTGTGGGCGACAAACGAGCACTGAGTTACCTGATGGTACGAGTAAGTGATCACAAGGGGTCGCGGGTGCGTTGCCGGCCTTTAATAGTCAGTAAACAAGTTTTCCTGACCCTTCCCTCACCACGATGATCTCTGGTGGCCTTACTCACATGCAGAAACACAACTTTAGAATTATTAATTTTACTATTAAGGAATGTCTTCTGTAAGTATTTGTCATTGGTTTCATAATCGTGGTCATATACATATTTAAATGATACCAACTCTTTTAGTAATACTATAACTTTTTGTCAATAATAATTAAGTTTTTGGCTAGAGCTCTACGTCAAACCAAGTAAGGTTAGGTAGTATAGTAACGCAAAGTTTACGCAACCGATATTAAAAGGATAAATAATTGACGGTCACCGTAGCCTAGTCGGTAGTGCTCCTGCCTACGAAGCTGGTGGTCCTGGGTTTGAATCCCGGTAAATGCAAATGTGTGTGTGAGGAGCACGAATATATGTTTCTGAGTCATGGATGTTTTCTATGTATTTAAGTATTTATCTATCTATATAAGTATGTACATCGTCGCCTGGTACCCATAGTACAAGCTTTGCTTAGTTTGGGGCTAGGTTGATCTGTGTGACATTATCCCTATATATATATATAAATACATATAATAAATATCTTGGGCCAACTGCCACTGCTAGTCACTAAGGACCCTTAAATAGATCCTCGGTGCTTTTGCAGCTCTAGTTGCTATTCTCTCGTTTTATGAGGCTATAGCCTCGTTATATTATTCTGTCTCTCGCTTTGTTTTGGAGGGAAGTGGGAACTATGCATTTTCTAACTGCTCCTTGTTTCTCCTTTTAATTCGTTGCGGGATCCAAGATAGTTAGAGCGATTCCCCGACTGAGCCTCGCTGCTCAGTGTCATTTCATTCTGTGCCACTGTTACTGATCCTGGCTTAGGTAAGAGGGAGAGACTAGTCCCTGTAAATTCACGTATGAATTCATCACCCTGCTACCTTTTTTTTTATTAGGCAGGAGGAATGCCTACGCATGGCACCCGCAAAAAGTGTCTGCGGGTAGGTGTGTCGGACTTACACCGACTAAACCTACCTGCCGTGGACTTCTCTTAGTGCCTGATGGGGGAGCCCCGGGAACGCGTTTATGCTACTCCAGTGCCCCCCTTTTGCACCATTTCCCAGATGTTCGGGACACGTACCCTGGGAAACTCACTGCTACTTGAACCCAAACAAGGCAGAACCTATAATATGGCAACTTAACTTCATCATCATCATCATATTAGCTGACAGACGTCCACTGCTGGACAAAGGCTCGCCCAAGGATCTCCACAATGGCTGCGGGCAACTTAACTTATATATTTCTAAATACATACATAGTAGAGATATAGTATACCCAAACCCAAGGTAAATAAACTCATCACAGAAAAATTGGCCCTGAATGGGTATTAAACCCATGACCTTTGCTTAGCAGTTAGAGTCACTAACCACCAGACCAACAGCACAAATGACTTCTAAGACTAAAGTTCCAATATTGTAAAAGCAGATTGGTTTTCAATTTCCTCTAAATAGTTGTTGAATAAAGTATGAGCCGGCCTATTTGGTTGAAGCTAATTTACAATTCACTGGGCTGTCGACAGACCAATGTGGCAGGCAGCCGAGAAAAAGGTTCAATTAGGTTCTGAGTTTCTGGTGTGGATTTCATTGCTTTTTAATTGGTTTGCTTTTTACAGTCGATCATCTATACATATAATAGAATCGTAGGAGAGGCAAAACTGTACATTGAATATTTTTTTAAAAGGATACTTTGGGCGTGATCTACCAACGATATCGAAGCCAAAAATATACTTTTTAGAATTTTGTCTGTTTGTCTGTGTGTCTGTATGTATGTCCGGGCTAAACTCAAAGAGTACTGTATGGATTTACTTCAAATTTAGCATGAATATTACTAAGAGGTCCGGTCAACATATAGGCTACATATTATCACGTTATCACCTACGGGGGAGGAGCTGTGATAATTTATAAAATTTAAAGCAGGTATAACTGCGGGTTACAGCTCGTCATAACTAAAATTGAAAATTATAAACGTTTTATATGTGGAACAACAAGATATATGTAAATAACCTACCACTAAATAATTGGACGCGCGCATTGATTAAGGTAGTCGACTCGCCACTTCCTACTCAGGGTTTGATCCCCGTACATGGCAACTATTTATGTTATCCATAAGTTGTTGTTCTGAGTTTGGGTATACCTCGTGCCCATCTCTTATATTTATGTTAAGTACTCTGCACACATGGATTCAGTTACCTAGTGCGAGTGTTGTTTTATTAAAAGAGAACAGAAAAGGAGAAGTTAGACATTACTGCGTGAAAGAATGTCTTGTATAAAAACATTCAAAATTCAGGTGATAATTATTATTCAATTTGTTATTATATAGTCTGTTTTAATGTAAGTTTAAAACACAGTGAGCTTATTACTTTATATCAGTCAGCGTCCAGTAGTCGTCGGACTACGCCAGATCGCATTGCAGAGACCATTTTATTAAATTAGATATGTTGACGGCACCATGTCTATATATTTTTGTATTATTGACTAGTTTGTAAAAAAATTGCACAAATACAAGACTGACGAGGAACGACAGCTGAGAGAGAGTACTCGTAGGAAGGACTTACCCTCTACAATTCAACCTAAATTTATTTATTTAATTTTTTTTTATATAAATTTATTTATTTATTTAATATTTATAAAATAAAATAATATTTATAAATTAATTTATTTATTTTTCTCTGCGAAGCATAGTAGAGAAGTTTTTGGGCAAAAACCAAAAGGTTTACTGTGCCTTCGTAGACTTAGAAAAGGCCTACGATAGAGTGTTGAGGAGTGAACTATGGTCGGTACTGTCCATGTATGGGTTGAACGACAACCTTGTTCAAGCACTAAAATCTCTTTATAGGGATTCCAGAGCTTGCGTGAGGATTAACGGGTCATACACTGAGTGGTTTAGCATCCAAAAGGGTGTTAGACAGGGATGTGTAGCGTCACCGTGGTTGTTTAACCTATTCATGGATAGCTGTTTAAAAGATTTGAAAGAAAGTGAATGCGGTGTAAGGATGAATGAGTTACTCATCAAATGTCTGCTGTACGCTGATGATCAAGTTCTACTTGCATCATCTGCGGACGAGTTGCAGGTGATGGTAACAAATATGCATGAAGCTTTTGAAAGGAAAGGGATGAAAATGAATGTAGGTAAGACGAAAGTAATGGTATTTGAGAGGGATGAATACACGACAACGTGTGATATTGTGATTGGAGGAGAGAAAGTCGAACAGGTGAATGAGTTTGTATATTTGGGAACTTTGTTTACGAGAGATGGGAAATATGAAAAAGATATTGTTAGAAGAGTAAATGCGGGGAATAGAGTGAATGGGGCACTACACGCCTTTATGAGTAGCCGGCAAGTATCAAAGAAGGCTCGACTAGCCGTGCACGATGGAGTGTTAGTGCCAACTTTAATGTATGGAAGTGAAAGTTGGGTATGGCAGAAAAAGAATGAAAGTAAAATAAATGCAGTGGAAATGAGAGCTCTGAGAAGTATGTGTGGTGTGACTTTGAGAGACAGAATTCGAAATACTGATGTAAGAGAGCGTTGTGGTGTGAAAGAGGATGTAGTCACAAAGATTGAAAAAGGCATGCTGAGATGGTTTGGCCATTTAGAAAGGATGAATGAAAGAAGATTGACAAAAGAAGTATACCTGGCCTGTGTGAATGGGACAACCGGAAGGGGAAGACCACGTCGAACATTCTCTGACCAAATTGGAGATGTTCTCAAGAAAGGGCAGGTCAGAAGTACCCTAAACCGGCGAGCATGTATGAAGAATATAATGTCAGTAATCGAGGCAAAAGAAGTATGCAAAGATCGTGACAAATGGAAATCCGTTGTCTCTGCCTACCCCTCTGGGAAACAGGCGTGAGTCTATGTATGTATGTATGTATTTATTTAAATTGAATGTAGTTCAGCATAGTCCCAGAGTACAATATGTCATCTTATGTAACAAGCTGCCAATAGAATTTAAAATTATACACAGAGTTGTTTAAAAAGAAATTGAAGACATTTTTATTGAAGAAAGCGTATTATAGTATTAATGAGTTCATAAATGACAAACGACAAATGTAACAACGTATTCTTGACCATTATGTATGATAGTTTTTGTTAGTTTTATTTTGTATTCTAGATTTTAGATATGTATTGTACAACAAATGTTTCAACACAATGTAAATTGTTAAGAAATAAATGACTTATGACTTATGATCTTTCTCCGGTCATACTCGATTACTGACCAATACTGCAAGGCATAAAGGTGCACTAGACTTTCAATATGTCGGCCCATCTGAATCCAACTGAAATTCGGAAACAATATAGCAATGGTTCGACATCGAAGGACAATTCAATTCCTAGTCCTATATGAGAATGAGGTGTGTTATTTTATATGTGATTATATTGCGATTGGAATATAAAATCACCGTAAATTCAAAGGGGCATTGTGTAAATAACGGCCCGGACATTGCGAACGTCTATAATAATAAAGCTTAATAACCGCCGGTTATGAGGCGGGCTTGTCGGATTGTTTAATGATTTATAAAGAAAAAATTAATATTGTGAAAACAAATATATCCATATCACCTGGATAAATAGTCACAAGAAACTATTTATTGCGCCCGACCACTACGTTGGATGATGAATTAACGACGGATGTACAGACGCTAGCACATCAAGCTAACGTAATCTGTCAAATTTCCCCAATTGAAAGTGAACCTTATGCTTTTGTGATAAAGTTGAAAATCTATAAAAGAAATTTGACAGATTGGGGTAGCTGGATGTGCTGGCATCTGTACATGTTTCCGATTTGGTATGACATGGCAACTTTTAAGAAGCGAGTCTATTCCTTTACTAAAGGCTGGCAGTGGACTAGTGCCCCTAGTGTTGCGAGTGCCTAAGGAAGGCGGCGGTTATCACTTACCATCAGGCGATCTCTAGCTCATTTGCTTTGCTAGGTTATTGTCGCTAATGGACTCTTGTAACAACCGGGGCCTCATCTATACGATGCCTAGACTTTGAACACAACTTTGTTTATCGATATGACCTAAATATCGATATTATATTTTCATTGTACATGCAATATGCGGTTGCATTAAAAACAGTACAAAGCAAACCCACAAAGTTAATTATAGTCGCCAAACATGTTATTAATATTAGTACACATTTCAATGCGGTTTGTAACCCCATCCATACTACGCTATTAAAAAACCTATAGTAAAATTGCCTAGAATAATTGATATTTCATTATGCTATCATAGTGCCTTTCGATTGGTGATGAAAAATGTCACCGTGGTTTCATAATCAAGAGGTTGGAAGCGAATCTTCGTAATACCCTTTTCCAAATCTTATACAAAATATATTTTTTTTTTAATAATAATTTGTAATTAATAATAAGAATAAGTACATACAAATGGAACTTTATTTCATGAAGCTCTTTAAAGCTCTTTTTCTCTTCAACTGGGTCCGATAGTTGTCAGAATCTTTACTTATAACGCCTAATATGGCTTGGGACCTATCAACCCATCATAGTTTTATACGGGTCCGAGGTCAGATGGCAATCGCTCAATTAATTCTGGTAGTAGCAGTATAAACACTACAATGTTAAGTCCCATAATATATTCTTTAATTTTTCATCATCATCATTTTATCAGCAGTAAGACGGTTACTGCTGGACAAAGGCCTCCCCCAAGAACTCTACAGTTGGTCTATCACTAACCGCATACATCGATTTCCAGCGCCCCGTACAAGATCATCGGTCCATCTTGTAGTACGCCTGCCCACACTTCGTCTTCCGGTTCATAGTCACCACTCAAGAAACAAATCATTGAAGCACTCTTAAAAACAATACTAATTTAATTAAGTGGCAATCATATTATCATACAATTTATGTCTAAAACGTACAAGAAAAAAAAATTCACGGTCCAGTATTAATCAGTTGCAAAAATTCAAATTTTGTAAGTAGGTCAGTATTCTCGAAGTTCTTAAAGGGTGGGTCAATCAAGTTTGTCTCTTAATTTAGTCGTGGACTACAACTCAGTTATAAGGCAGCACTGTGAAAACTTCACTAAGTCAATCTGCATAAAAAATTAAGTGACAGCTCTCGCGTTTGCGCCCGAATTCGAGTGGTAAATCCGTTTCCCCGATAAATTTTAGGAAACAGCTGTTAAAAATGTTGAAACTGGACCTTCTGATTTTGGTGCGAAAAGGTAACATTAACAACGAAATTACAATTAAGAGCCATATTTTTTACACTAGCAGACTATGGACTCATAGCCATATGCTGTCACCGGTCCGTAAGTGGTTGGCGAGGTTAAGCAACTAGGCTCGCGGTCAGTCCATAGATGGGTGACCGCCAAAGTGGTTTAATTTCTGAGCGTCTCCGTGCTTCGGTGGGCGCGTTAAGCTGTCGGTTGTAGCCATTCAGCAACAGTCGTTAAGCCATATCACAAGCTTAATGGGCAGTTTGAACAATTTTGACACTAGGGTAATCAATCACTGCCCAGACGATAAGTAACATACATAAATACATACTTTCATGTAGCCCATAGTAGTTGGTATATAGCGCTCCTAGCATTTTTGCAACTGCAAACATAAATTATTTATTTTGCTATAATGCGCAAAACATCGGTTTTGTTGGTATATAGCGCTCCTTGCATTTTTGCAGCTGAAACATAAATGAATTATTTGTTATAATGCGCAACATCCGCGTCACTCTAGAGACTGTTTCTGCAGAACGACAAGAGAATACTGAATATGAATGCGTTAAGTCCAGTTCCTGCAGTGACACGGAGGACATTAGACTGCGCATGTGTCGTGATATTTTATATGCTAAAGGGGCCTAATTAAAATGAATTTTTCGTTAACGAACCTTTAATAATAAAATAGCGAAAATAGCAATCAATGGACACAGATTAATCTGAAATAAATATTTTTTTAATGTGAAACCGGCAATAGTGGACATCTTCAGAGGAGGCCTTTGTCCAGCAGTGGAAGTTTTTCGGCTGATATGATGGTGATGAAATATTTTTTATTTGTACACATGTAAATGATTCTTACTTCTTTGGAGATTTTAATTGCGCTAGAATGATCTATCGTCAATGTACAGTTACACGATAAAAGGGGTCCTTTGTGCTCGTCAAAGAAATACGCATCTACAGCAATATGGTAAGTGGGAAAGAAAAGTAGACTAGATGAAAGAAGAGTAGATGAGATTTTATTACACTCAGGTACACTTTACCGTACTACTTCTTATTTCATTTTCCGTAGTTCAGAGGAAAATCCCGTTGTAGTCATTAGGTAATAGCCATTTAGAAGAAACCTACCGGGTGGCTTAAACAAGTCTAAACCTAGGGTATGAAAATGAAAATATTCTAGTGTAAGACTTAGGCTTAAATATTATGTAAATCTATTGTAATATATCAAAGAACGGTTTATAAATCCTAAAATTATATAAAATATACAATTGCGGCCCGATATGCCCTACGCAAATAATTAGGGTTCGAAACGTGCTCTGCCAACTGAATATTTCAATTATGCGTCAAAGACAATTTATATCTACGACGATTGTCTACGAGATAATGGAATATGACTAATATAAAATAATAATATACAATTCTATTACAGTTTTATTCAATACTGGCGACCCGGTCAGGCTTTACACGGATGCAATGTTGATATTAAATATATGTAATACAGAATGACTTTTTATACCACGTTCACAGTATTTTTGTCATTTCACGATACAAATATGTTTTCTGTAGAGGTTACTCTTTTGAAAGAGCGACATATAAGTGGCCATGTAAAAAACTCTCAACGCTTAAATCTAAGTTGAATGTTAGACCTTACGCTTTCACCATATCAGCCAAATTATTTCCACTGCTGGACAAAATCCTCCCCAACGAGTGGGGGGATATGCCATAATCGCCATGCTTGACAGACGGGTTGGTGGTCACAGTTGCATGGTTAATATATTTCACAGAAAAACGCTGCTGCCCATTCTCTAGTAGGTATTCCCTCGTTATTCAATATAGCCAATATTTCAGGCAATCATTAAACATGGTGTAGATCGGTTCAGTTAGATAGTTAGAAAATTTTACAAATATTAATAATAATATCTAGGGACAATGTCACACATATCATCCTAGACCCAAACTAAGCAAAGCTCGTACTATGGGTACCATGCGACGATATAGGTACATACTTATATACATAGATACCATCCATGACTCAGAAACAAATAATTGTGCTCATCACACAAATATTTGAACTTACCGGGATTCGAACCCTGGACCACCAGCTTCGTAGGCAGAGCACTACCAACGAGGCTACGGTGATCGACATAGTTTGTCACTAAGCTAAATCATCATCATATCAGCCGAAAGACGTCCACTGCTGGACAAAGGCCTCCCCCAAAGATCTCCACAATTGCCGGTCTTGCGCTATCCGCATCCAGCGATTTCCAGCAACCCGCACAAGATCATCGGTCCATCTTGTAGGGGGCCTGCCCACGCTGCGTCTTCCGGTTCGTGGTCGCCACTCGAGAACCTTTCTGCCCCAACGGCCGTCGGCTCTACGAGCTATGTGCCCTGCCCACTGCCACTTCAGCTTGGCAATTCTTCGGGCTATGTCGGTGACTTTGGTTGGCCTGCGGATTTCGACATTTCTGTTGCGATCCCGCAGGGAAACTCCGAGCATAGCCCTCTCCATTGCTCTTTGGGTGACCTTGAGCCTTCTAATAAGGCCCATAGTGAGCGACCACGTCTCTGTTCCGTATGTCATCACTGGCAACACACACTGGTCGAAGACTTTCGACTTGAGACACTGCGGTATTTTGGACGAGAAGATGTTACGTAGCTTCCCGAACGCTGCCCATCCGAGTTGGATTCTACGATTGATGGATTCTACGACCTCCTTCTCGAAGTTGGACCTACCTAGTTGGATGGTCTGTCCTAGGTAAATATAGTTCTCTACAACTTCGAGTGCAGCGTCACCAACTTTCAATTGAGTGGGTGTAACATGGACGTTTGACATGATTTTCGTCTTATCCATGTTCATTTTCAGACCCACTTGTTGAGAGACTCTGCTGAGGTCATCGAGCATTGTACCGAGGTCTTCCATGGTCTCAGCCATGACTACGATATCATCGGCAAATCGAAGGTGAGTGATGTACTCGCCATTGACATTGATGCCAAAGCCTTTCCAGTCCAGAAGTTTGAAGACGTCTTCCAATGCAGCGGTGAAGCTAAAGCCTTTACGGAAACCGGCTTGTTCGGGAGGCTGGAAGTCGTCAAACCTGCGCGCGAGATGGTTCGTAACGACCCTCGAAAACAACTTGTAAACATGGCTCAGCAGTGTGATGGGTATGGGTATAATTCTTCAATAGGGTTTTGTCGCCTTTTTTGAAGAAGAGCACCACCACACTTCTGTGCCATGCTTGTGGCGTTTGACCATCTAGTATGACGGAGTTAAATAACTTCTGAAGGGCCCGTAGGATTGGTGTACCACCCGCCTTTAGAAGCTCTGCTGTAACTCCATCATCACCAGGCGCCTTGTTGTTCTTGAGTTGTTTGAGAGCCATTCTAATCTCGTACAGGCTGACGTCGGGGATGTCTTCGGTGTAATGTCGGGTTAGTCGTGCTCTGGGATCTGAGGCATGACTTTTGACAGGTGGCTGTGTTGTCGTATATAACTGTCCGTAGAACTTCTCGATCTCTCCCAGCAACTCAGGTTTAGACGTGACGATTCTACCATCCTCAGTCTTCAGCTTCGTCAGTTGGCTCTGTCCAACAGACAGAGCTCTTGCGAACACTTTAGAGCCTTTGTTTCGCTCGATGGCCTCTTTAATACTAATTGTATTAAATTGCCGCGTGTCGCGAGTCAAAGACTTTGAGATCTGTCTGTTGAGCTGCCGATATCTGGTAGCATCATCTGAGGATGTCAGAACCATTTTCCGTCTATCTTCCATAAGTTGCAGGGTAAAGTCAGAGATCTTTTTAGTTCTGTTTGTACGGCGGGCCTTGAAGACCTTAGACCCAGCCGTATGGACAGCTTCTACGAGCCTGTCATAGTATGAGTCCACTTCCTCGCAGTCTGCTAGGCATTCGAAACGGTTTTGCAGTTCGAGCTGAAATGGTTCGGGGTTTTGGACGTGGATAGGTAAAGGTCGGAGCGTAGACTTTATCAGTCGAGACCTCTGGAGTTTGACATTAAGGTTCAATGAGCCTCTGACCAGTCTGTGATCGCTCCCGGTTTTAACCGCATTGATCACGGAGACATCATTGAACATCTGTCGTCTCGTCGACAAGATAAAGTCTATCTCATTTTTAGTTTTACCATCCGGGCTCACCCAGGTCCATTTGCGGTGATCCGGCTTCCTGAAGAAGGAATTCATCATAAAGAGTCCCTCCTTCTCCATGAAGTCGGCCAACATTTGGCCCCGGGGGTTCCGGTCACCAGTTCCAAATTGCCCCACTCTCAGCTCATTACCGAATCGTTTGCCCAGCTTCGCGTTAAAGTCCCCCATGACCACAGTGAAATAGGAGTTAGAGGTATGTATGGCTCTGGATATGTCCTCATACATAATCTCGACCTCATCGTCGGAGTGTGTCGAAGTGGGTGCGTATAACTGTATAACCTTCAACGAATACCGCTTGGTGATTCTGAGTATAAGGTACACAACCCTCGTCGACACACTCTCGATTTTCACTAGGTTGTTCACGAGGGACTTGTGGACTATGAACCCGACACCACCTTGGGATATTTGGTCACCCTCCCGGTAATAGAGCAGGTTTCCGGATTTCAGTATTATCGAGTCCTCCCCCTCTCTTCGGACTTCAGATAATCCTACAATATCCCAATGTAACCTGCTCAATTCTTCCTCCAGTTCGGTTATCTTCTCGTCGGACCGCAGTGTACGTGTGTTATATGTTGCCAGGGCCAGAGGTCGTCGGTGTTGGTAACGCGGAATCTGCCGGGGATTCTTAGCACCCCCTGCCCTGCCGTAACCACGCCTGTTACCACGGCTGGGAATAGCAGGGCTGCCGGGGACTTGGGGCCGCGGTTTGGTTGTGTCCATCATTTGAGGGGACTAAGCTAAATAGTAATTAAAAATCAATTACGGTTCATTATTGGCGGCTTAAGAAAACCAAAGCAAAAATATAAGACTGCACGTTTGGCACAGCGGTGAAGACAGTCGCCTCGCCACTTTGTGTCTCGGTTTTGATTCCCGCACTGGACATCTATTTGTTCTGAGTCTGTTTCTGAGGTTGGTTGATTTTGTATTCGTCAACTACATATATGTTTGTAGATTGACCCGCAACTCAGGGATTCATTTGCGTTTGCGACTTAACATAGTAGTGTATATAAAATAATGCTACGATAATTAATTGAGCAACTGCTATCTGACCCCGGACGCGTATGAGACTGAGATGGTTAGATATATTGATACGTTCATTAATATTGCAGTATGTTTTTTTGTTCTATCATCAATCAATTTCGCAGCGTAAGGAGTTTTATGTCTTAAGTTTTTGCCCATTGGGTTTAGTTTCTGTTGATAGGGATATATTTAATTACTCAGTGATCATCAGTAGCATAGTAGAGTAGGGCACAGCGTTCATTCGCTCAAAGAGCAGCCCAACTGGGGAAGTACCTCCACCTTTCAAAAGACATTTATTAATAATAACATTAATAATTTAATGTTGTGTTTCTGAGTGTGGGTAAGGTCGCCAGAGCTCATCGGGGTGGGGGGTGAGGAGGGTCAGCAAAACTTATTTGATTTTATGCGGACACTTTTCAAGGCCGGCAACGCACTCGCGCCACCTCTGGAGTTGCGAGTGTCCATAGGCGGCGGTGATCACTTACCATCAGATGACCGACTTGCCCGTTTGTTGCACTCTTATATATAAAAAAGCATTCTACTAGTACAATTGTTTTTCCAAAACGAATCAGTGGTTTTTGAGTGTTAACGTTAAAAATGAACTTGAGAGGTGTCAAGGGACACCCGGTGGAACGAAGTTCCTTTTTATTAACAAATATAATGTAATATAAACCTAATCCGTAGGCTCAATTTTAGTATATAAAAAAAGCAAAAAGTGTCGTTGCAACTTTCCGTCTAGCCCCCTTTCGCAACGCGGGATAAGGAACTTCGTTCCAAATGCAAAAATACTCTGTTTATAACATAGGTACAGATAAAAATAAAGATTGCGTTTATTTTTCTGGAAAACATCAACACTAATTCTTTATTGGATACAGAAACATACATTCAAGAAACACGTTACAAAATAAACAAAAACATGTACATAAGCGAGCTTAATTCATTAATGAATTTTCTTCCAGCAAACCATCACATCATCTGCTATAGCAGAAAATACCTTAACATATTTAATGGAGTAATTTCCCAGCCTTAAAGTATTTTACGTAATGAATCAAATCCAGTGGGTGATACGTAATAAAAATCCAAAATGTTGTTCAATCACTAAATCAGCCACAAGGTCGTAAAGAACGACGTGAATGAATGAATATCACAATTTACAGAGAAAAGAGGCCTTTCATATAAGGCGATAAGGTCCAGAATATATAATAATAATAATGTCAAAATAAAGCTAAGGCGCTCAGTCTTAATGGGAACGAGACCACTGGGTGTGACATTATGTAACTTTTATTTTCTCACTCACATGATCCTCATGACATTACTGGAAAGAGTTCAGGTGTAAGAACGATTATTTTAAAGTTCTCCTATATACGTTGACTTATCACCGCCAGTTTGCCACTTTGTGTCCCAATCCGAGAAAATGAGAGTCACTACTTGTTATATCTATTATCTATCGTTAGATACGCTTCCTCTACCAACAAAGCATTCAATATACGTTTTTTATTAAATTTTCATGATTTACGTTAGTTTTTAGTTTAATTACAGTAATAGTTTATCTTCTTTACTACATAATACTCTCGATGTAAAAAGATCAGTCGCTAGTCAGCTAGTATCGGTGGTTTTTATGTGATCTTGGAGACACAGATATGTCATATCATCAATTTTCTGGCCATGGGATTCAACATTTTTTTTGGCACACAAAAAATTAATAATAATAAAAACAACCCCAATTTTTCTCAGAAGATTCAGAGTCTCAGAGTTGTCAGAGCTGTCTAATGCCGTTAGCTTAACGTGCTTTCTGAGGCATATAATTAATCGCTCAGAATTTAAACCCGTTTCCGCCCTTCCAATCCACTGCGATATTGGAGATAGTTTATGAAACATGTTTTTGATGATTAATTGCTTCTTAGTTCTTTCTTATGATTAGTCTTCAATGTTAAATAATTGTAAGCATTCAATAGTTGCGTGTATCTCGGGTACATAGCCAAACAAAGCTACTTTTATTTACACAAATATTTTACAGACGTTTCCCGTTCGCCAGTTTATTTTCATTACATAAAGATTTGGTCCACGTAACGAGATAATACAAGTCAGATGCTGCGCGCAATCCATAATCCGATAGCTTATTAGTTATATTCAATAATTCATTAATCTTTGCTAAATGCAGAGAAGCTTGACTGACAAGATAGCTAAAATTTTGCGTAACATGGCTCATACAAACATTTCGTACTATTTGTTTTAACTGTTTGTATCGCTAATGTTTAAAGTGGAATTATGTCGGGATTGATTACTTGTCCCCAGATATTATTATTATTATTATTGAGATCCCCGAAAACGTTTCAGACCCGATTCTGCGAATAGACCGTCGGGATACAAAACACCGGCAACGTAAATCGTTTAGCAATCGTTTGCTAAAGCCTGAGGGCCTGGGCGCGTTCCGGCCGTCTGTTTACTTCTAATAAAAACATGCCGAACTTTATCCAGAAGTACGGACGGCCGCACATCAACCTACCCCAATCTGTCCAATTTCCCCAATGGAAAGTGAACCTTATGCTTTTGTGATAAAGTTGAAAATCTTTAAAATAAATTTGACAGATTGGGGTAACTGGATGCGTCTGTACATCACTAGACAGTACAGTTTTGCAATATTCATTAACCTCAAATACGCAAGCCATTTAAAACTGCGTGTTAAAAAGAAGAGTAGGTACATGTCTGTTACTATTTCCACGTCACCATCATTGGATATCTGTATATCCAATGATGGTGACGTGGAAATAGTAACAGTTTTTTGTGCCCTGTGATCTGTATCACAGGGCACAAAAGAATCATGAAATTGCATAGAAATATAATTTCAACAGTAAACCTCTCGCATACCGAACTGTTCCAGAGCGGGGAGGGTAAGTAGATATATTCTAACAATAAAAAATAAAAAATCCATGACTACCCACACATCGGGAAACTGACATCCATCCATTTTAACGTTGCTACGCAAAAAATTTAACTATATGTAGAATACTGACGTGATTCCAACTGTAACGACAGTTGCCGCGCCACTTCGCGTCGCGGGTTCGTTTCCTGCGCAGGATAGCTGCAACCCATAAATAGTTGTTCTGAGTCTGGATGTACTTTGGGTCCCTCAATTATGTTTTAATATTTTCCTAGTGCGGGCGTTGTCTTTAATAATAACACAAAAAGAAAAAAGCAAAAATAATACATCTAGAAATCTAGACGTTCCTGGTTAACATTTTGAATTTTACTCATTTATTAGTTACGGTGTAGATAGTTAAAAGTAAATATAACCCTCAGCAAAATATGATTTAAAATTTAAAAAACGATGTCGTAAAGGGTGATTTTTGTATACTTGGCTTGAAGCCAAGAATTATTGTCGCAGAGTGCTCTTTCACAAAAGTGCAGACAAGCGAATCGGAATGACTTCGAGTAAAAAGTTACGAAAATTTGTCAAAGACATCCCTCGAGTCTCGATCTTGATTTTGTACTAAAATATTGTCTGCTTGTATTATATAAGCAAATTAAAAAAATCTATCATTGTCCAAACACATCCTTAATATGTTAAGACAGTTCGGAAGTGATAATAAAATAAAATATTAATATCACAAAATAGAACACAGTTTTTTGACTTGAGACTGAATTGATATCAGGATAATAAGGAAATGTTTTTTTAGGGCTATATTGTGTTCTCTACATTTTTGTAGTTAACACTTTTTAGCGTAACAATTTTAAAATCAAATCTCGTTCTCTGGTAGGTATTCCATACCTATCCGCCGAATGCCGAATGAGATAGAGTGGTGCTATTCATCGCAATTTTTTTAATATAACTGCCTCATCTGCTTCTCTATAAAACCTACCACCTATAAAAAATATCTAGACAAAAAGTCACGTAATTTGCCCCTAAACATTGAATCCGATTTCTGAATACGTAATAGATCTTTTAATTCTCTTCCGCGCAGTAATTACTTTTGATGTTCCTACTAATTCAGTTGATTGAAGGAAATGGAAGTTAAAAGATATAACTCACTTCTTTTATCCTCAGCAAAAATATTGAGGTGATTTAGTTGGAAACCTATGTCTACGTGTTTGACTGCCAGCTTAATCGGAAGAAGTTCATAAGGCTATGAAGAAACACAAGGTCCGCCATAATAATATTGAATTCGTACCTTAATATAGACAGAGCAATTCAGACATTATATAGTAAAATATAGCTTAAACTAGAAATTTCGATAATTAAACCTAAACTTAGTTTCTGTGACAACAACTTAATACAAGCTAGCTAAATATCATTACTATTATAAAATAAATTTTATAAATGTTTTAACAATCCGTGTACCTAAATATCTACATAGTATTATATGTAACTAGAAATAATTATGTATACTTAACTATATCACTATAAACATGTTCTAACTTTTTAATTTATTTAGTTACAGTTTCTTTTATTTATTATCGTACAACTTCGGAAGTTTACGCTTAAGTGTGACTTTAGCTTCTAAAAACAATTTTATATGCTGGCAAGTAGGTTTGCACACTGCAGCACGCGAGTTAAAATAACGCAATTTAAAACTTTTTGCTAGGTGTTCTACACGTGCAGCTTGTGGGCCAGTAAATGTAATGGCTTGGGGATGTTGATGAGGCTGGTATCGCCTGGATCAATGATTATCCATTACAGTGCGTATCACAAGAAAATTTTTGCCGCGCACTACGTGGAATCAATTAGCTGTTGAGGTATTTCCGATCCGGTTTGACATGGCAACCTTCAAGAAGCGAGTCTATTCTTTTCTTAAAGGCCGGCAACGCACTTGCGGCTCCTCTGGTGTTGCGAGTGTACATGGGCGGCGGTGATCACTTACCGTCAGGTGACCCAGTTGCTCGTTTGCCATCCTATTTTATATAAAAAAGACTATAGCAAATTAGTATTGACTATTAAGTATAGTGATATTTGTAGTAGTGAAGTTTATTAGGTATTGTACAATTAATTGTGGTTTTGATTTAATAATTAGTTTTGGGTTAAGTGCATGCATAAAAGTACAGTGTAGTAGTGTTTTTTATTAATAATAGGTCTTTACCTATGAAATTGCCGTTTTGTATGAAAAAATTTAAACGAATTTTTTTCATGAATTTTTTTATTTGTATTAATCGAAGTAATCACCCATGCAATCAATGCATCTTTGCCATCGCAGTGGCAGTTTATTGATGCCCTTCTTAAAGAAATCAGCTTGACGGGAGGCAACAAATTTACTGCCTCTCGGGTATTGAATTTTTTTCCCGCCAAGAAGTTATCCAAATTCTGGAAAAAGTAGTAGTCTGTAGGCGCAAGGTCTGGTGAGTAGGGCGGATGACGGAGAGCTTCCAACCCCAGTTCTTGCAACTTGGAGACCGTCTGCTGTGCAGTATGAGGTCGCGCGTTGTCGTGCAGGAGCAGCGGAGACGAGCGATTGACCAATGCTGGTTGGAGATGCGCCAGCTTCTCCATCATTGTGCTCAGTTCTTCACAGTACACATCTGCAGTAATGCTCACCCCGTTTGGTAAGAAGCTGTGATGAATCACACCGGCGCTAGACCACCAAACAGTGACCATCACTTTTCTAGGGGTAAGTTTTCGTTTAGGGCATTGTTTAGGTGCTGAACCAGGATCCAACCAACTTGCTGAGCGCTTGCGGTTATCAAACAGAATCCATTTTTCATCGCAGGTAACAATGCGGTTCAAAATTCCTTCATTTGTGTGTCTGTTGAGCAGTGCAAGGCACGTCTCGACGCGTACTTCGCGCTGGCGATCATTGAGTTCGTGGGGCACCCATTTGTCAAGCTTTTTTACCTTGCCAATTTGACGCAAATGGACCAATATTGTTTTGACGCTAACGTCGAAAGCTGCTGCTAATTCAGCCGTAGATTGTGTATCATCAGCTTCCACAACCGCCTTTAATTCGTCATTGTCGACCAAAGTCTTCGGACGACCGCGAGGTTCATTTTTCAGGTCGAAATTTCCAGAACGGAAGCGAGCAAACCAATAACAGGTGGTGCGTTGGTTTGTAGTGTTAGCTCCGTAAACGTCGTTGATGTTGCGTGCCGCTTGTGCCGCGTTGCTGCCACGACGGTACTCATATTCCATAATTACTCGAATTTTTAACGTATCCATGATGACGAAAAAGATTGAAATGCGATGAAAATGTAACACTAATCAATAAAGAAATGACTACTTTTGGAAAAAAGAATCCATGTTTTTAAAATAAAATTAATTTGAAATTAGAATTCTTAGCCAAACAAAAAAATTATTTTGATTTGAAATGGCCAGTACTGCAGAACGGCAATTTCATAGGTAAAGACCTAATATAATTTTGTATGCCTAACAGGTAGAAAATGGATGTACTTTATTTTGTTATCAATATCAACTGTATTCATAACCTCTGTTCACAAAATAAATTTGAATTGATATGATTTGATAAATACTTTCTCTCTCAACACTGCGGTGATAAGCAGTGTCGTAATTGTTTGACTGCACGTGCGTATTATTATATATTAACGTTATTATATAACATTAGATTAGATATCTGTACCTACATAATGTTTGTACTTTCTCACATTCGTCCTTACATATTGCTTTTAAATTAGTTTCATACTTTATTATTCCATTGTCTACTAGTTAGGTACCATCCAGTACATTACCCAGTTTTCATTTATTAACTTGTTTTGCCTTGTCTCGTACATTTATATTAGAACTGTCTACTAATTAAATTTGAATTTCTAGCGAACAATGTAAATATTGTTTTGTACAGACGCCAGCACATCCAGCTACCCCAATGTGTCAAATTTATTTTATAGATTTTCAACTTTATCACAACACTATAAGGTTCACTTTCAATTGAAGAAATTTGACATATTGAGATAGTTTGATGTGCTGGCGTCTGTAAATTTATTTCATTAATTGGTATAATGATTCAACAATAAATTTTATTCATAGAAGTTTCGCTGTTGCCCGTTCTCTGTTAGATATTCCTTTGGAAGACTTCTACGCCCCTCGACGGGATGAGATGGGGTAGCGATATTCTAAATCGGCAATTATACAGCAAAGTTTGTCAAAGTGTAATTAAATTCTTACTGTATAAAAACAAAAGGAATGACTACATATTTGTTCCAAATTTATAGAGTGATTCTTAATTTCACGATAGAACCTCCGCTTTTGTTAGCACTATCGTCACCCAGTTCACGAAATTAAATTCCTATTTTTCTTTCTGTGTAATTAGTCTTTGTCTGTCAGCATCCATATCTAGTCTATAGATACCAGAAAAGTAAGAAGGCAGACAATGGAAAGCTTTTGTGGATAAATTCAATATAAAAAAGGCCTTTAACTTTTTTTTTCTTTCAAATTTCAATATGAACATGATTAAATTTTCTACCAAGCGGAAGATAATGAATTCATCATTTAGTAGCCTTCTACGAATTTATTATCTAAACTGATTGTAATAATTATACATTCTATTTTCATTCATTAGCCAACTATCACAACTATATTAATGCTGAATGAATACAAACTACAATTATTATTTTTAACTAAAATCGGCCAAGTGCGAGTCGGACTCGCGCACGAAGGTTTCCGTACCATTATCTATAAAAACGAGCAAAAAATTCACGTTTGCCGTATGGGAGCCCCCTTAAATACTTATTTTATTTAGTTTTTTAATAGGTATTTGTTGTTATAGCGGCAATAGAAATACATCATCTGTGAAAAATTTCAACTGTCTTACTATCACGGTTCATGAGATAAAGTCCTGACAGACGGACAGACAGACAGACAGCGAAGTCTTAGTGATAGGGTCCCGTTTTACCTTTTGGATACGGAACCTTAAAAAACAGATTTTAGTAGTCCAGTCCAGTTCCATGTCATCATGTACGAAAGGCGATTTTTTGTCATTATCATATAAAAAACTCCAAGTACTTTTTCGTAGACGTCACCATGCGATCGTTGCAGTACAATGATGGGCAGATTTACATCGCACAGGTAACTGCAAAGATTGTATTTGTCAAGAGAATAAATAAGTTAAGACTATGTAGGATAATTTACCTTCGCGAATTTATAGAAGTGATAACGTACTGAGACGCATGGAGCACTTTTAGGGTGAAAAATAGCGTGGAACTCGCATCATCGTCCCCGAACGCTTTCTAATAGCTTATATGTATACTGTGTATACGTGTACTTTTTGGGTGAACTAAAAGCAAAATACAAAATCAATATAAAGTGTTAATTCTGCTAATTGTCAGTTTAATCATGCCAGGGCACATGCAAGAAGGACAATATAAAAAGCATCCAAAACCCACTCAACGAGTCTCATTCGAGCACTCGACATCGAGACATTCGAGCATTCTTGCATGTCCATATTTTTGCGGGCGGGAGGGCGGTGCAAATTGCATTCCGGCAGTAAATTGATAATTAACGAAATTAACACTACATATTGATTTTGTATTTTGATTGTTATGGATATCTGCAAAGTAACGCCTGATTCCATTACTGAACTAAAAGCGTAAAACTCGCGTAATCGTCACTGCAGACTTCTTAGAGCTATATGTATACTGTGTATACATACATAAACCTCCGTACATTATTAGTATACATTATATTATACACAAAGAGTAAATCTATAAATACCCACAGACAATTTTTTTTTTATAAATATCGTCGTATTCTTAAAATGCTTCTCCAATGATTGAGGGTTGACCTTCAGCGTTCTTTATCTGTGTTTGTCACCGGTATGACGGAATAGTTTTGCAGCGCTTGCAATTCCCGTCAAGATAAATATCTTGGGACCACTAACACACTGTCATCTGAAACCAAACTAGGCAGGGCCCCTACTATGGCAACCAGACAAATGATATCTGTGTATTTTACATACCCTTTATACATAAATAATGCTCAAATTTCAGACATTCAACAAATTAACCTTAATTATCTATATAAGTATGTATTTACAAAAGAAAAATAGTATATGTAGTATATCAGTTATCTGGTTTCCATAGTACAAGCTCTGCTTAGTTTGGGATCAGATGACCGTGTGTGATATTATTATTATTATTGACATATTTTTTCTCCCTTTTTGGAGGGGTAAGTTTACTTGACGTACGGGCCGTAGCCAAGCACGCGAAGCTACGTCAAGAAACCTGACGCAATTGTGGACGAAGTTAAAAATTTTCATGTAATACGGCAAGTGTTTAGAATAGTAGCTTTCTGTATTAAGTGGATATTGTACGTGGGTATGTCAAGAAGTTCTAAGCTTTATTAATATTATTATAAACGATTTCATCATATAATGTGAATGGGACAACCGGAAGGGGAAGACCTCGTAGGACATTTTTTAACCAAACCGGAGACGTTCTCAAGAAAGGTCGGGTCAGAAGTATCCTAAACCGGCGAGCCTGTATGAAGAATATAATGACAGTATACGAGGCAAAAGAGGTGTGCAAAGATCGTGACTAATGGAAATCCGTTGTCTCTGCCTACCCCTCTAGGAAACAGGCGTGAGTCTATGTATCGTATTATATAAAGATTTGACCTGGGGGAATGAACCCACGAACATTGGCTTAGCAGTCAGTGTCATTAACCACTAGACCAAGAGGCCAGCCAATTATTTAGGTAGTCATTATTCCAAATATAATTTAATAATATCTAATAGTAATAAATGTGCTTAAATATATCAAACAATAACAGTGAGAGTTGATCCGGCAAAAGTTATCCTAACAATATTACGTAAACAGTACTTAAAAACACAATAACGAAAACTGTTACACGAACAATATTTACGTCTGTAAGTGGAAGTTTTGCCTACTAAATAATGCTTATAATATCATAACAGTCACCTAAACATACCTATAAACTACTATATAATTACTTTAAAATAAAGCAAAGTATCCATATATCATGATTATCCTGAAGTGCGACCTTGTCGTTTTTAATAGACTATGACAGTTAGAACCGCAGTTAAATGTTCTGTTTTAGTCAGGCATCAGTGTTCCAAACAAACCAAAGAAATGTGACGACTACTCTTATTTCTGTGGAGGTCAGGAAAAGGGGGATGAGGTCAGGAAGATGAAAATTAGTACATAATAATTTTACAGCATAGGTAAAAAAGTAAATTGTGGCATGCGTGATTTCGAAAATTGAAGTATTTATTTATATATTATCTACAAACTATAATTTTACTAACCTTTTTTATGTTATAATCACCCCATCTCATCCCGTGGGGGCGTAGAAATCGTCCGAGGGAATACCTACCAGAGAACGGGAAGCAGCGTTTTTCTGTGAACTATGACCATCTAACTGTGATCGCCAACCCGTCTGCCAAGCGGGTCGATTATGGTATCCCCCATTGCTTGGGGAGGCTTTGGTCCAGCAGTGGACGTAATTTGGCTCACATGATCATATATCGGTATAATATTTATATTGTATTTATATATGTATTTATATATGTATATTTACATTTTATATTTTTTTTACACAGTTGTTAAATAATTGACTCAACCTGTTCATCTACACTAATATTGTAAAAGATGAATAGGCTCCATAAAATAGGCTAAATTACTTGACCGATTTGAAAAATTCTTTCACTTTCTATTTGCGGTGAACATATATTAAATTTTCAAAACAGTTACTAGTCCATAAACTAAAACTCCAATAATATAACCCAAGTTGTGAAAAAAATACCATATAACTCTACAAATCGCGTGCGCTGCGAAAACTATTGATTAAAGAACAACATAATAGACTACGTCTTTGCAATACATATATTTACACGAAATATCGCGACAGCATATGTCTAATCATTATACTTATTTCACAATAAGTGTTTTTTCCATTTAAAAAAATATATATAATAGCCACCGCTATAAAAGCTCTTTATAATTTGGAATTAATCATTATCAAAATAAATTTAACTCTGCTTCGATACCATTATATAACTTTTTGAAATGTTCAATTTGGACATTCCATTCGAAAGATATCACAAGTTTAAATACGAGTATGTAAGTCATTTGAAAAATGTCGCATGGTCATCGCTCACGCCGCTAGGTTAGACCGCACCAAACTTTCGAATTAGTAGGGATTAACTTACGAAAATAATGTTTTACACATGGCCAACTGTATTTTGATCTATCGCGGGTTGGATATCCTGAAAATCAATTTATTGAGCTGCCATAAAATAAATTAACATCAAATATCGTTTACAGGGAAGCTCTGACTCAATAAATAAATTTTCAGGAGCAGAAAAAGTAAAGTATATAATAGCCTTTATTATATACTTTACTTTCTCTGCTCCTTTTTACATAATAAAAATTAAATAAAAAAATCATAATAGTAGAAAAACCCAAAAAATAAACAAATATAATTTCTTATTCGAATTTTCTTTATTTTACTCTTTTTAATGACCCCGCGCAAAAACGATAAAGTATGTACTCGTATATATATGGAAGAGTGTGTGTGTGTAAAAAAATATTACTTTTGAAATGTTTGTTTAATACCCGTGCGAAGCTGGGGCGAGCTGCTAGTGATATTATACTTTCGCCTCATTATGTCTATTAGTTAAAATAATTTGACAAGAACACATATAGAGTCGTCGCCTGTTTACCCGTACATTATATGTTATGTTCATCCCTATTTTCTAAATCTGTTATCACTACAAGATTGGTTTTACAATATAATGGTTTTGACTTAGGAAAGTTGTGAGTAGTGCCACAAGAACGTGTTTCGGTACCCTATGTTTTAATACACCAATCCTCGCTATCACTCATACCATAGAATAAAAGTACTCTCATACGCTTCATCCTAAAGTTGTTTGGAAGAGATTTGCCGATTGCGATTGTGCCGCCTTTTGTACATGTTTGTATTGTTATTCTGTGTCTCATGTATCATATACTGTTGGTATGCAATGAATTATATATATTTGATCTTAAGTTATCAGGCTTAACAGTTCTTGAAGTATGTAATACTTCACTACTAAATAACAGCTTGACAATAACACTTTAACCGGTGCGGGCATATTTGTGGATAATCGGAATTTACCAAACTACTTCCGGTTTATTTCGCAAACTCAGCGCACGCCATTAAATATACGTATACCAAATCCAACAAAATCGTTATATATAAAAAAGAATTGCTGAAAAATCCATTTAAGACTCGCGTCTCTTCGCTTAATATGTATTTTTTCACTTTCAGTAATGGAACATACCTGTACAGACTTTTGGAGTTACAACAAAGCGATTTCAAAACCATAATCATTGAGAACTTTGAAATTACAACCCAAGCTACATACGTATACAACGTGAAACATAAATAATGTTGAATTATATACAATAACAAAATGAAAAAATAGGCTGTTTAGTTATTTTTATATGTTAATGTTAGAATTGTATAAGCGTATATCGTTTACTCACTATAGCTCTGACATTAAAACAGTGAATTAATTATAAAATACTTATCGTATGGGCAGTGGTTGCCCTGGTGTCAGAATTGTTCAAGCCGCCCAGTAGGCCTCTGACATGGCTTAATGACTATTTCCTAACGGCTACAACCGGGACCGTAAGCTTAACGTGGACTCCGAACTACGGGGACGGTCAGAAATTAAACCACTGTGGCGGTCACCAATTTATGGACTTACCGCGAGTTTTTGGACTAGGACTTGTCGCTAATCACTTACGGACCGGTGAGAGCATCTGGCTATGAAAATAAATGATATATATTTTTGTACGCAATGAAGTATAAACTACTTTCGTAGTCACATATGCATAGACAGACTGCGTTTATAAATCAATTGACGCTAACATGCTTATCAATTGACGCACTGAAGCAACAAATTATTATTTGCGTTCTTCACAAACTATAGTGTTTAGTTTGTTTAGTAGATTGAGTACCTTGAGTATCCCACACTGTTTACGTTACATGTTGTATAACTACCTAAGTAGGTACTCTACCAAACAAACATAATAAAATATAACTGACTTCGAGATTACTTACCAGAAGGGAAGCACCATACGTACATTTAATATATATTCAGTCTCGTTCATAACTCCAGTAGCATTAACACAAAACAAGAGAATAAAACGCTTGTATCTCATACAATGTTAAATTTTTGTGGTAGCCCATCAAGGCAGTTTTTTGTGTGACCCAGAAGTAAGTAGTGGTTCTGTGTCTGGGTGTACTTTTTGTCCGTCAACAATTATTTTTAAAGTAGGCAGGTGCAATGCGTTGGCTTTAAAAACATGAAATGATTTTTAGTTTAAGTTGTATACTATATGCTCCTGGTAAAAAAATGTAAATTGCATTTATTTAGTACAACATTTTATTGCATAAGGGTTGAAACAGGTGAAAATCATTTAAGACAGTCATATATTTTGTATAGCTAATTTTGTGACTAATCTGTCCTGCTTTGAAATGCACCACCTCCAAAAAATGGGATGGCTATGAGCTGCTGTTAAAAATTTTTTTATGAGATAACAATACTGGAAATATTGCATGATTGAAATATATTCGTATTTTTTTTATTATTACTTGCATTAAATGCCAAACGCATACGCACTGATGCTCGGGAATATAATATTTAATCTTATAATGCACATGTGAACCATACCATTGTCATAGTTAGTAGGTGTATTCATATTGTTGAGAACAAACACAGAAACTTTTCCTCTTATTATATTACTGAATAGGTAAGCAAACAGAAGTTTGAACAAATTAATTAACGTCCGTTTACAACGTTATCAATTATATTACATAATTTATTTTGAATAATAACGGGTTCAAGCTGTTGTTGTGTAGCTGCCTAAAAACACTTATAGGCGGTTATTAGATTCACTATGTAGTACCAAGATTTAATATT
Source organism: Pseudoips prasinana (assembly GCA_951640165.1). Lineage (NCBI taxonomy): Eukaryota > Metazoa > Arthropoda > Insecta > Lepidoptera > Nolidae > Pseudoips > Pseudoips prasinana. The sequence continues at coordinate 23,411,203 of OX621240.1, forward strand.
TTAGAAGCAAGTGTGCACTTCAGCTTCCCTTTGCGGTAAAAGGCTATTTTGTAATCATACTAATATTATAAAGGCGAAAATTTGTGAGTGTGTATGTTTGTTACTTCTTCACGCCTAAACGGCTGGAGCGATTTTAATAAAATTTGGTATGGAGTTAGTTGCCACCCTGGATTAACATTTAGGCTATAATTGATAAAGTTTAACGCGGTTTTAACCTCGGGGCGTAGCTAGTACTAAAATATTTTTTGCTGCGTGGCGTCATTCTGACGTTCCGTTTCCGACGTCATTGACTAATTGTGTCGTTCCGAGGCAATGAGTATCCACCAGACGTTTCATTATACTGTAATCATCAATCCATCATGATGGCACAATTCTATAGTATATTAGCTAAATCAGTAGGCATATCATTATTATAATAATAATATCCTGTGATATTATTCACACACGGGCATCTGATCCCAAACCAAGCTGAGCTTGTACAATAGAAACAGATACTTTTTTTCTTTGTAAATACATACTATTGTGATATGAGTAATTAATAATTACTCAATTACCAGACTCAGGACTAACAGATATATCCATGCACACAAATATCTGTCCTGGGAGTGAATCGAAATCACGACCTGCGGCATGAAAAGCAAGTATCTACTCACGCCAACCGGCCCGTCTAAGTCAAAGCACTATATCAGCTGTATGCTGTGATGGTAGGTTTAATTTAACAATATGATGTCAGACACGATCGAGTTTGTTCAGAGAGACAGTTGACTGTACTGAGTTCAAAAATTTGTTTTCATTGAATAATACATATGAATTTATTTTATTTATTATATTAATTAATTAATTAATTATTAATTTATTTATTGAAAAGAAATAATTTTATCTAAAAATAATTTTTATACAAAACTTTAGAACAATGTAATTTTTTTGAGAAACCCAATTACAGCTAGTAGAATTTGAGGAAGATACCGGAACTTACAAGAGATTTAAGTAATTAAAATTAATTTGGATTATTTTGAAGATTATATACCTTGTAATTAATAATTAAACAGAGCTTCATAATTAATCAACGTTTAGTTTTAAGTGGAACTTGAGCGGTTTATATTGTTACAAACTGGTAATTAGTAATAGTTAAGTAGAATACGGAGTTATCGTGGTCTAAATAATAATTCTATATATTTTATAAAAATAAATCATACAGATTGTCCGCTAAAGGTTAACTATTAAAACAATAAAGTAAATGGAAAATAGCTATGAGCGCGGGACATATTGTAAGAGAAGTGTTGTTAAGTCTGCTGCCACGTGCAAACAGCTCGGGGAAGAAAGCGATATTTTTATGGCCCAGTCGCTGTGCCGGTCTGGCAGGAGTCGGCAGCTCTGAAGCACAAACTAGAGCATTGCCAGGGGGCACACCGTGTGTGTGTGGATACTCTGTGTCCCGACCACCTGGTACATGGCGCAAAAGGCCGGAGCATGTTGGGAGTTGTTGGAGTGGGCTACCATCTGCTCGCCGTAAATTACTACAAAGCCAAAGGTTGGTGTTGATATTTTTGTGTAAAGCCTATAGAGCAGTAAGCACAGAGGCCCTACCTGTACTAGCGGGTGTACTTCCGGTTGATCTTGAGGTTCAAAGACGACCAGCGATGTATTATTCTACGCGAGAAAATTTAAATAATGATTTCTTATCATTACGCGACCGTGCTAAAATATCCAGGCTATTTATGCCAATTGCTAACTTAAATTAATAACTGCTAAATGAATGGCAATGTAGGAATACTCCAACCAAGGGTTCTTTCCGGACGTACGCGAACGGTTAAATAAAACTTGGCTTATCATAGACCATTGTGTTGCACAATTTCTTACCGGACACGGCAATTTCAAAAGTAAATTGTTTAGTTTCAAATTAGTATCTTCACCAATCTATCTGTGCTCAACTTCCTGTAACGAATATGAACAAACCGCTCAACACATACTTTGGTAGTGTGATCTCTCGCCAAATCAGCGTGATATTATGTTAAATAGCTTGCAACCAATATCTGGAGTAGTTTATTATACGGATCTTGTAGCAACAAGGAACAACTTCCGTGAGTTTTAGCGCTTTTGCCATACCTACTATTGGAATCAAATATAATAGCTCACTTAGGACCCTTAAATTGATCCTCGGTGCTTTTGCAGCTCGCTTCTTTAGTTTGCAATTCTCTCGTTTAATGAGGCTATAGCTTCTTTACATCATCCTGTCTCCCGCTTTGCTCTGGAGGGAAGTGGTACTATTCATTTCTAACCCCTCCTGTTTTTTTCTTTCTGATTAAATTCGTTGCGGGATGTTAAAATTCAGGACTCTTACACACCACGAGCAGCATACCCGCGTTCCCAGAAGAAGTCTTCAGTGTAAACCACCATAATTATATCGATTAAATAAGTTATACATATGAAATAACCCGAAGGGCGTAGTTCATGTCAGATAAACAGATTTATGCTTCAAACTTATAACACATCCTTTTGGTGACTGGGGTACTAAATGGTGACCGTACAACTAGTGTCATGGGATCTCACACTATAATTATAAAGTCACCGTATACTAGAACACTGAGGTTGATGCTGTCACTCAAATTTGAATCTTATGTCTGACTTATACGGTTCACCCACACCCTCTAGAAAACGTGGTACTAGTTACGATATACCCACCCGTAGATACTTTTTGAATGTGGCACGCGTAGCATTACACCAACCTTAACAAAATGAAAAAAAAGAAACTACGCTATGTATACTAAGGGTGGATATCTCGTCAACATTTCGACAAGAACAATCAAGACAATAGTTGCGTTGGAGGAATGGATCCACTACACAATAAACGTAGCGGGCTCGCCTTAGGGGTGGTAATGGTAGGCAACTAGCATTTTTATACGTTGCTTTGTGAGTTTAATCGTATAATTGTTTTAATTTATCCGTTGAAGCACATTGTTGTCTGTTTAATTGTTTTTCTTTGTATTATGTGTATGGAAATGAATTCAATTGGCAAAAGTGGTTTCATTTGGGATACAATATAATAATATGTAGGAGCTGTTTAAAAAATTAGACGGTAAGCCGAACGTCGTTATAAATTGGGTAGTATTTTTATTAGTGTTCTGTGGGTATATTAGTTTTTGTTGCATCATTCATTACTAAGCATGACGATAGTGGGCGTCAATATTCTCCTCCATATTCTCTTAGAAAGATAATATATGCACATCCATTTTTACACCGCAGCAGTATTCAAAATATTTTCATTGGAAAGCATTGGGAATTTAACCCAGATAACGCAGGTTTATAATCTTGACGGCAGTCTAAAATTATTCTATTTATTTATTTTTATTTACTTAAAAACCAACAGCGATACAGATAATAACTCAATTTACATGATACAATATAAAGGGAAGGCCAATGACAGGTTTTCCTTCGTGTAACATTAAAAGTGTAGTTGGCTAAAAACGGACATTAAAATATAATGCTGATACCAATAATTTATCAGACATTGATGTAGTGAGTCTACTCCACGCTAATGTATGCAGTAGGTACGTCTAATCACTACATATACTTTTTCGAATATTCCTTATATTACAAAAATATTTTAATGCTTAACATTGGTGAAAAATTCCATTTTTTATTTACATATTTATATATCGATAACAAAACGGGGGTTATCATAGTTCCACTTGAAATGCATTGGAGCTATTTCTGATAATGCAGGTTCAAACCCTATGGGTGATCTGAAATGTATTATTCTCATTAAAACTGTTTATGTTGACTTAACTTTGTATTAAGTGAATGTAATCTTGTTGACCTTATACGCCTTATAATACATAAATCCCATCTTTTACATAAAAAATAAATATACAGGGCGATAGAATATTAGTACCCTTCAAAATGCATATTGTTTTATTTATGTCCATTCCAGGCCATATTTGTATGGGCCGGTTGCCGATCTCCTTTACAGGTTATCTCCCCCCTATAGCAATTTGAAACTATTGTCTACGAGATATATTTGGTGGAAGATTTACAGAAGCTGTAGTTGACAATCTTAAAGGAAGATAGTGCGCAATGAAATGTTTATGTAAAGCAATTCGTTACAAAAATGTAGTTCCCGAGGTAAATACGACGGAAAGATAAATGTGTCTGTCTATTGTCGCATTGTAACGTTTCACTGGGTTAATTTTAGTGCCGTACTATTTCTTATTTTTACAACGAGTAGCATAAATAATATGTCATACCTATACTTTTTGCGTTGTAGCATGGTGCGGGTGACAGTTGCTTATTTGACGTTGACATCTATAAGTACCACATTACTAGTGATGTGAAATACATTTTTATTGCTAACGATACTCGCAGCATAAATCTAATAAGACTGGTCTAATGTCGTAAATAAAATAAAAAGGGACATAATGTCTGATTGGGATCATGACATCCATATTTACAATATAATAGAGTCATCATTAATAATATTCGTCACAGATTCTGATGATGAATTAAGTGACAATTCAGACTCAGGATCTGATACGAGTTCAGACTAATTAAATGCATTTTTAACCTTACCCTAATGTTCTGTTGTATATAGGCAATATTGCATTTTAACAATAAAAATTTACCTATGCACAAAATAAGCTTTTTATTATACAAAAATATCGACTACCCATCGTAGCAGTCCATCCCATCACTAAATACGTCTATGACGTTACGTTATACGCATAACGCTTTGCTTAGTTTTTCATTCAATTTAATTTAATTTGTGGAGATGAACATTCTGGTTGCATTTACTTCAATTTACTACAGTTATTAATGATTTAATATGTAACAAATGTGGTACAGCTGAGGTACTAAGACATAATTTGTAAATCGCTGCGCCTTTCAAGAGTGAAACGAAATGTTACTGAAACTGTCACCCGCACCATGCTATAGCGCAAATAGTATAAGTGACTGAACTGTTTGATAATTACTAAGTATTTATTACGTCGCATATCTATACGTATGTAAAATTGAAACCTTTTGTGATAAAGTTGACAGATTGGCGTAGCTGGATGTGCTGGCGTCTGTACTACTGTAGATAGTAGCAGCCACAACACATATTAACAGATTACCCAAACCGAGCTTAATTTACCATGCTGGTCGTTTATCAACCGGTTAACGCGAACTTGGCTGTAAACGCCACACGAACAATTTACGATAAATGCGTAAGCACGTTCTATGAGGCTGTAGGCTTATAATAAAGTTTAATAGAATCAATTCGCCTTCCACGCTAAAACTTTGATTTTCTTTCCTTGTTTCCGACAAATTTACTTTCCTCTTAATGTTTATTTTGCCAATTATTATTGTTGTCCTGTTTGTCCATTTCTCATACGCCCACGGCAAAGTTTTCAAGAACAGATTATGATGTTCTTCTAAAAGAAATTCGTTCATTGTAGCTTTTTCCATTATTTCATGTTCATATCTATTATTTTCCTTATACATTTTAACTAATTATAAGACTTTTTTAAGATACCACGTTAATTAAGTGTTTTCAAACGAAAAGCTCCATAAGCCAGTTTCTGTATTCAATTTGGAGCTTCCGCAATTCTTTGTGCATTTAAACAGTTAAATTTTGAAGAGTTTTGTAAATATCATTCACTGTAACTGTTTATAATTTATTTTACAAATATTGTTTTAACTGTCCAAATTCTAATTTATTTTAACCCTTAATCCCAATGGTATAATGGTTCCCAATGTCGTAATAAGCTAAAATCAATGATTATGAACATTGTCTATGATTCAGTAGGGGTTAAAGCATTTCGCGTCTTCAACGTAATTTGTGCCAACGTCAAAGGATAATTTATTAATTACCGTTTGACGTTGACAAAAAAAGTTTAAGGACCACAATGTATACAAAATCGGAGTACCTATCGTTTTAATTCAAATCAACACTAAACAACCATTTTCCGTGGTCTATTACCCGTGCTGAGTTCCTTAGCACCGGTAATTGAACCATGGAAAATGGTACGGAAAATACAACCCCCCATAAGGAGCCTGCATCTGTGTTCTCATCAAACAATCGAAAGACCTTGTACTATAGTACAACATTGTTTACACGAAACTGCCAGCTATTTATAGGAACATTTTTTTTTTTGTTCGATGTACAAAAAATACATAATACTCATACAAAACCAAACTTCAAACTTCATTTTGGTTGATGAGAAGTATAATATATTTTTTTTAATAAAGTAAAACGTAATAAATCTTTCATATACCAAATTTCTACAATTAATTTTATTTCATATTACTCTGTTTGTTGGCTGTTTATTCCGTGAGAAATCTTAATTGTCTGTAACATTGACATTTCAGGAAATGTTCCGTGATGAGAGTCCATGATGACTCAACTTTTTTCCCTTGTTCGGTACCGTAAACGCGGTTGATATTAATATTTATTTTAAGAATACAGTAAATGTGACTTATTCTTGTTTGAGCGCTGGTGAGCACGTAAAACGGCTGCGGCTCGATATATCCTGTCTGAAAATATTATCGATACGAAAATTTCAAGTTTTACCACTACAAATAGAAAGAAAAAAAAACAAACTTGTGTGTACTTATGTACACGCGTTAGAAGTTATACTTCTTAATATACAACTTGAACATAGTTATCAATTTTCATACCACCTAGAACTAACGTCATGCTGTTATTTTTACGATGCGCGCGCACGATGCGCGCGCATCGTAAAAATTCACTGTCATACATTTTCATACCACCTAGAACTAACTTCATCCTGTTAAATTTTTTGGTGTCGGTGTGCGCGCGCATCGTAAAAATTCACTCTCATCATTTTTCTCCATCGCGCCAAAAGAAGTATAACTTCAACAAAACAGAACTTCCGTTCTCAGATTAGTCAAACATTATTGTAAATGGGTGGGATGTATTGCTTGTTACATTTATGGTAGGAATATACAATTACTAGTAATAAATAAGCGTCCTCATAATCCTATATAAGTTTGCAAGGTGAGAGTAAATGTAGTGCTGCTAATACTGTATACAACGGGCTTGTTGGCGTGGTTGGCAAATGCTTGTTTTTCACGTCGCAGTTCGTGGGTTCGGTTCCCACCCAGGATAGATTTTTGTGTGCATGAACAAGTCTGTATGTCCGGAGTCTGGGTCTAATTATCTATATAAGTATGTATTTACAAAAGAAAAGTAGTATATGTAGTATATCAATTATCTGGTTTCCATAGAACAAGCTCTGCTTACCATAGCGTGACATCTTTTATTGAAATTCGCCCTCTTTAGTTCTCTTTTGTATGTGTCAATTTCGTATTGACTAGACTGTTTATACGCATACTTGACTATTTTATACGCAGCATATTTTCAGATCCCCTAAATGTTATAGTGTATGTATAAATTCAGTTCTCTTAACTATTTGTTTTTATATAAATCACATATCAATCTTCGCAGCGCTTCCCAGTATGTAACTTACATTATTTATGACTAACTAAACATAATATATACCCGCAATCAAACTCACTAATGCTTTTTAATCTTCCCCATCTTTTGTGCTATTGTGGTCGCATCCAATAACCAAATGACCTTCGTTGACATCAAACTGTCTTCATTCTTTATTTCCTCTTATATCAATATTCCTTTGTCCCATCGTTCTAAGAGTTTGTCCCAAGTGGGTCTGCCAGAGGTCCGAAGTGACACCCGAATTACCAAATAGAATGCATTTGTGATGTCTCCGAGGGATATCAATGTTGATTTTACGGTAAATTGAATTAGAGATTGTTTGATAAAATTACATTTGGGATTGTTAGATTTGACGCCGTTTGTGGTTCAGCTGATAAGATGTTGTGACTTCACTACATTCAATCGGCTTACAACATGTAATTCTCACTTGAAAATCAGGATTCAATTTCACATGGAACCATTTCTTATGCATTGTTGAAGAAGATTGAATTGTAAGTTGTTTTTATTTGATTCCGAACTGTACTTTAAAAATTCTTCAAGCACTTTGGTTATTATAAATTTGTAAACTTCACTTTGTTGAATCAATCTAGAAAATAAAATTATGTAGGTTAGGGTCTAGGGTAGTAAGTAGTTTATATCTTTTTTTCAGATTTATAGTGAGTGAATCAACCCAGCCTTCAGCCATGGTTTGACAATTATTGTTGTCTGATAATTACAACCAGAACTGACAGAGTAACCCATTCTCCAAAGCACGGTATCGCTCAAAAACAAAATCACCTTGGCGGTCGCTGATTTATAGAGTGACTGCTTGCTTAAATGCTTAACCTCGTCGTTCGCTTACGAATTGGTGAGATCAGCTGGCTATGAGCAGTGAGCACTTCAAACCCACTAAGTCAGTGGATAGACTATGAACGTCTCGTTTGATCGTCTTAATTACCAACATTCATACAGGGTAATTTACATGCCTAATGTAAATGTATCCATAGAAGTTCAAATTTAAATTTAGATTGATTTCGGTTGAAATTCACTGTCGATAAAATAACATAAAGAAGAAAAAAGATAATATTATTTTGATTTGAGTTGTAAAATTATTAAAATGTTATGTTTTCTATAACAAATAGAATAGTTATTGAAGTGTCGTACATACATTTGTTACATTATATTCCATTGTCAATGTAATTTAATTAAATTTTGATGTTAAAAAAAGGGTTTCTATCCTAGTGGAAACACTTTCTTTTATCACTAAATGTGTAAGCAAGCTGAGCGGTGCATATAAAATTATCTGTAATAATATTAATTGTTTAATCATTATTTAGCATTACACTTAATTAATATGCTCAAGCAGTCAGTAAACCTATCGAGTGTTTTGTTTTCATTGTTATACTAAAATTACTGTGAGCCAAATTATTCTACCTATAGAAAATTAACACTTTATTTAATAAAACTGAGAAGGAATTTTCCTGAAATTGTTCTAGTTGTCAACGTAAATATAATTATAATTCGAATATAGTTCCAGCTACAATTAAGAGTAGCTCAAATTAAACTGATAAATTGAATAATGGAACTATACTAGTTAAATAATCAGAGTGTATGCATGAATTTGGTCCAAATTAACTGATGTCAATAAAATAACATAAAGAATAAGAAAGATAGCATGTTTTCGATAAATAATTGAATGGTTATTGAAGTGTCGTAAATAGATTTTTCACAGTATATTCAATTGTCAAGATGCCAGACAGTTCAATTATATTCGGCAATTTTTACACACCGTACAGTATAGATAAGTAACGAATATGCAATTTATACAGCTTTCTACTAGGAATGTGCCAGATTTCAAATATTATGTTCAAGCTGAGCGGTGCGCATAGAAAATAATCAATAATAGCAAAATACATTTTATAAACACATTCGAAGCAGTTCTGGTTAAAAAAGATTAATGCCACAATGTATTTGTATTAAGGAAGCAAAGGATATATAAGACGATCTCGGGGACGAATGTGATCGATGTGCAGCAAGAATTACTGGACAACCATATAATACCATAAACTGTGTAGTTTCTTTGCGATTTTTATAAAGACTAAATTAATTTAAAACATTACATAGTGCACGTCAATTAGTCTATGTATTCAGATATATGTACGTTAAGATGATCTAGAAATTCCAAGACTATGAAATTACATCAATTGTTTGAGATTGACGAAGGTCGTTTCTTTTGAGTGATATTATTAGATGCGTAAATATTATTAAAAACCGGCCAAGTGCGAGTCGGACTCGCACATGAAGGGTTCCGTAACAGAAAGTATTTTAGTTGATTAAATGAAAGTAAATTGCGGTTTATGACGTATTAAAAAAAAACTACTTGCTAGATCGCGTTCAAACCAATTTTCGTTGTTAGATTCCACGATAATGTACATCATATATTTTTTTAGTTTTATCATTCTCTTATTTTAGAAGTTACAGGGGGGGGGGGCACTCATTTTACCACTCAGACAGACAGACAGACATGACGAATCTATAAGGGTTCCGTTTTTTGCCATTTGGCTACGGAACCCTAAAAAGCAAGAAACAAAGTATATATTTATCAGAAACTTAGGGAAACAGTACAAGTCAATAAAAACTAGCCATTAGCATACAACAAAGAGAAAATACAAAAATATTGTAATACTTAAATAATAATGAATATTTTGTTTAATATTCCAAATTTTACGCATCCGATGAGGTACCCATACTAAAATAAATATAACAAAAAGGTTTTTATTCACGTAGGCTTTAAAAAGCGCTTGTAAATAGTCAGAACATGTTGGTAGTAATATAATTAAGTATACATTATTATTTCTAGTTACATAATATCTGGGGACAATGTCACACAGATCAGCCTAGCCCCAAACTAAGCAAAGCTTGTACTATGGGTACCAGGCGACGATATACATACTTATATAGATAGATAATTACATAAATACATAGAAAACATCCATGACTCAGAAACAAATATTCGTGCTCATCACACAAATATTTGTACTTACCGGGATGCGAACCCAGGACCACCAGCTTCGTAGGCAGGAGCACTACCAACTAGGCTACGGTTACATAGATATTTAGGTACACGGATTTTATGAAAACATTTATAAAATTTATTTTATAATAGCAATGATATTTAGCTAGCTTGTATCAAGTTATTGTCAAAGGGTATAATTTAAAATCAAAAGTTTAAATATAAAAATTTATAGTTTTAGCTATATTTTTACTACATATTATCTGAATGGTTCTGTCTATATTATTAGATAAAGATAAAGATAAAAGTCATTTATTTGCGTGAATAAGGTGACAAAAGTTCTTAACATAATACAAGGTCAAACACAAGGTCCGCCATATTATAATGGCGGACCTTGTGTTTATAACGACGATCACGCTTTAATGCTACCACCAGGTCCAATGCGTCCTGACTGAGAAGACCCATCGAAACAAACTCAGTGGGTTCATCTACTACCGGTTTCAACACGACCTCGTTGAGACGGTCCGGCGAAACATACTCAAGCGGGCATGAACACGGGATACTAAACCCATTAAAACGTGTAGCATTCTGCTACGCTGATTTTATAATATATTATTTTCAAGCCTGCAGTTTTAAATAGTCAATATTATTACCATAATCATCAAAAAACGAATTGAAATAAGATTACCCTTATATTTTCCAAAAGTTCATTAATTTCGGTTTCGGTAGAATTTGGTTTTAACATCCAATTAATATTTCCCCATTTACTTAATCGTAATTTAACATTGAACTCAATTAATATGCCTAAGCAGTCAGTAAACATTTTCGAGTGTTTTGTTATCTTTGTTATACTAAAATTACTGAGTTAAATTATTCTACCTATAGAATAATAGTACCTTATTTATAAAACTGAGAAGGATTTTATCTGAAATTGATCTCGTGTTCAACGTTTATATAATTATAATTGTAATATATTTCTAGTTACAATTAAGAGTAGCTCAAATTAAACTGAAAAATTGAATAATGGAACTATACTATACTCGGAGTATATGCATAGAATAATAGAATACTAGAAGTATAATATAATTAACTTTACTTTTGCTACACTATATGATAGGCCTGTTGGCGTGGTTGGTTTATACGCTGCCTTTCATGCCGGAGGTCGTGGGTTCGATTCCCAACCGGGACAGATATTTGTGTGCATGAACATGTCTGTTTGTCCTGAGTCTGGGTGTAAATTATCTCTATAAGTATGTATTTACAAAAAAAAACAGTATATGTAGTATATCAGTTATCTGGTTTCTATGGAAAAGTTATATTTTTTATGGAAAAACGTACCAAGTCATTGCAAATTTGATTCTCAATTTAAAAAGCCTATTAAAATTTCTCTTTAAAAAAAATTATGTACCAATTCAGAAATGAGTTGAGAATACCTTATTGGCCATTCAAGAAGTTTGTAATGATATCGTGAACTATGTAGTAAATCTTATGACATGAATTAATAAACCAAATGATGGGGTGGATATGATAAAATATTATTCGTAGTGTGCTCCATCCGATTACAACTTGTACTTTAAATGATAACTTAAAGTATTCTATGACCGAGCTCCACTCAAAGACGGTTAGTTAGTTCCTTGTATATTCATACTACATATAATACAATGAAAATTTAACTTAAATGTAAGTTTCAAGGTGAGGTGCCCTCTCACGCGGGTTACTGTGGTAGTAGTTTTATTTTGGTTAATGGCTTGAGACCTTGATATCGTCTTTTGACCCGTAAAGTAGTGGAAGCCTCATGGGCCATACATAAATGCAGTCGACAGTCGGCTGTAAAAAATCTAACGAAAACTAAAGAAGTTTTCACTTCAAAAATACTGCGTTCATGTGAGTGTATAAACGGCCAGTATGAATTAAAAAAAAACCCTCCGTCTTACAAATATTCGATCAGGTTTATCAGGATCAGTTTAACATTTTTACCCATACCAAATAAGTGCACGACGCCGCATAACAATTTTTCACTTCAAAAAACTCTACAGCTTTTTACGTTTCTTTTCGTTATTTCACACAGTTAAACAAAATATAAAGAGCTAGTGATATTCAGTTCTTTCTTTTGATTGAACGGCAACATGCTTTAAATAATTGTACAATCGTTGCTTTCATGCATGCATCTTTATCAGCATAGGTATACTCTCCAAATTCTGAGAAGCTAAGCTGAATTTAAAACAAACAGAACTAACTAAATTCTAACAAACATAACGAACTTCGTGTCAGAATTTGATATCTGACTACCTACTATGTATCACAAATGAGTTTGAAAGTATAAATTGTGCACTCCCCTCTATATAGGTATAGATTAATTGCGCATTAATCGAAAATTCCGAACCGGTAAGGGCTATTTTTATAGTCTATAATTATTAGCTTTAGCTATTCCATTATCAAAAAGTAAAACCAAAAACAACCAAAACGCGCCACCCCTAACTGTTTAATAGCCTACGCAGACCGGGACGGCATGGTAAGGGATTTACAGTTTTACTAATGGACATTCAAACGTATCGATATAGAAATACGGTATTAATTGCTATGCTTTAAAATGATGCCGCGGCATCGAAAGGGATTTTCATTGCACGGCATTAAAAGACGCGCCAGAGGGTCCCGTAGCGGTATAGGTAATGGTATCTAAGCGGCTAGTTTGCCCTGACTCACGGTAAAATCCCTTGCCAAGCCATCCCACTCTGCGTAGGCCTTAAGCCAGGGTAAAAACAAAGATCAAGTTCACCTCGATCTATTAGAACCTTTAAATTAGAAGAAAACTGCACAAATTAACTGTCGTTAGCCATTCAAAGGAAAAGTTCTTCTATAACTATTGTATCGTAATTATCTACGTAAAATTTACTAATATTATGGGAAGATAAAAATAAAAAAATAATTGGGATTCTTATTGAATATTATATTAATATAGGGTTTCATAAATATTAAAATTTGTTTATATAGCCACTATGCATATTTATAACATTCTCCATGTTTAAAATCCTTATTATTTAATATAGTAACATTATTTAATTAAAGTCACATATGAGAGATATCGCTTTAAAAATGTATTTAAATACTTTTTTAAACATTGATTCTAACGAATTATAACGAATTTATTTAGATATTTAACACAGTGATTTGTGTTTAATAAAATAATATAACTAAGATTTAAAGGTGAACGGTAGGTTTATAAGGGACTTTCGTACATTCGTAATAAAATTTCGTGTTTAGGGTTATTTATTGTTTAAATTGGTAGTTAATGTGATTGATATACACGGTATTTTCAAGGCATATTAATTTATCCTAAGTATGACTTCATCTAAGAAGGGGGCAGGCCGGGTAAGACCCTCATGTGATAAGTACCAAACAATAATGAACACATTTGAACAACATCCCGCAGCTCTTAAACCTACAAAGCAGTTACAGTAACAGCTTATGATTGCATCCCGACCCATTCGTTTGTTTCTACAACTATAAATACAAAATAAGATTTGACATTGACTTTAGTTTAGCACGAAGCAACATTGGGTTTATTGAAAACTTCACTCTCATCGGATAAATCATGTCTTCTTAGTCGGGTCAAGCGAATGTTGCAATTAACACATTGCAAACTCGTCAATTTAATTAAATCACGTACAAAAATAATAAAAGCACTGTTAATAAAGCGTCCTTTTGTGAATCCACTCTCAACAGATATAATATGGAGGAACTAATGCTTAGCTCAACGTAAAAACTGACTGACTGTTTCATGTGTTAAGTTTTTCAAAGACATTTCAATTTGATCGCTTGTGTTTGAAACCAATCTGTCAATTTCGAGTCGTTCAAATATTGTCATGTTAAAGTTGACATGATCGGACATTTCTGCAACTCTTTTATTATAAAAGTCCGAGCTTAATATATTCTACGAATTCCTCATCATCATCAGACAATAAAAAATCAATCATAATTGTTTAGGTCACATAATTGTTATAAAATCTCTGAAATTCACTTCTGCAATCCAACATAACCTCTCAAACGAAACAAATTTGACATTAATAATCCGGAGTTAGTGATTTAACCCACCAAATAAGGTGGGTTAAAATTTTAATAAAATAACCCAAGGTTAGTCCCTAACTCTTGGTGGTGCAAGACGTAATTGCAATTTAACCCCACATTAGCCACTAACTCTGAGTTAATTCATTTAACCTGGGGTGGCGCAAGTGGGCCTTAATAAGTTATACAAATTATATAGCTGAAAAACAAAAGAAGTATGCGGTACGAATTCTGCCTTTCACCTTTCAAAAATTTACATTGAATATTGATACTTGGGGTGTGATCTCGATATCGAATCAAAAAATATAGTTTCTTAGAATTTTTGTCTGTATGTATGTCCGGGCTAAACTCAAAAAGTACTTTATGGATTAACTTAAAATGTTGCATGCATATTCGAAAAGATCTCTAAAGAAATCTAAGAGATCGGGTCAACATATAGGTTACATATTATCACGCTATCACCTACGGGGGAGGAGCTGTGATCTATACATCTATAAAAGGAGCAGCTGGCTGACTGTCATATCAATGCAGGGCCTAAACTATAAGGGTTAAAAACTTAAAATTTTGCACAGGGGTTGCTTTTAAAACGTAGGGGAGCAATAAGAAAGGATTTTAGGAAATTCATCCCCTAAGGGGTTAAAATAGAATTAAAACTTTAGTATGGAAATCCGTCATTTTCATACAAAACTTTTAATTATCCGTCATTTTTGAAGTTGTAACATGAAAATGAGTATTTTGGCTTTCAGTTCAAAAAATTGGAGATATATATTTATGGATTTTTGTAAATTCCATACCTAAGGGCATAAAGTAGGGGATGTTAGTTTATATGAAAAATGCATTTTTTTAAGTTTAATGCATGAAAACTGCAATATGACCTTTCAGCTAAAAATAAAAAAAATATGTACTTCAGGATTTTTGGAAATTTCATCCTTAAGGCCGTAAAATAGGGGACGTAATTTGTATAATGAGACATTTTTTTTAAGTTAAGCCCATGAAATTTGGTATTTGGCCTTTCAGTTAAAATTAAAAATATATAATTCATGATTTTTGGGAATTTCACCCCTAAAGGCGTAAAATTATATTATAAATCCTTTGGACGACCTCCCCACCCCCCACGGGATGATACGGGGCGATGACACTATGGAGTGTCATCTTCCTGTGTGTAGCATGGGTCGTCACCACACAGCAAACATACTATTATTTAACCATACAAATTACATAGACATTGAATACTCATTGTATTTCATAAATAATTGTCACCATTTAATAATTATATGCAATGGGCTATATTGCTATATACATACAATAGCAATATAGCCCACTTATATAATTGTATATGTACAATTATAGCAGTTCATACTTACGTACTTACGTCAGCGTAGGCGTCTGTCTTGCGAGTGTCCATGGGCGGCGGTGATCACTTACCATCACTGCGGTGACCCGCTTGCTCGTTTGTCGCCCTCTGATATAAAATAAAAATTAAAGCATAAAACTAATTTTCATTTTGATTCCATTAAAAATGAAAGTTATAATATGTTTTTGTGTGAGTTTGTACAAGAATTTATTCAAGACAATCAGCGCAAATCAGAACAAACATCAGTTGAGTGTGAGCAGAACCAATTTATTTAATGTGCTCCATTTTATTGTATTGTATTGCATTGCATTGCATTGCAGTGCAGTGCTGTGTAGTGTTCTATTGTAGTGTAGTAATGCAGTTTAGTGTAGTGTAGAGCAGTGTTGTGTAGTGTAGTGTAGTGTAGTGTACTGTAGTGTAGTGTTATTTAGTTATGTTTACTTTAGTGTAGTATAGTGTAGTGTGGTGTGGTGTAGCGTAGTGTAGTGTAGTCTAGTGTAGTGTAGCGTAGTGTAGTGTAGTGCAGTACAGTGTAGTGTAGTGTAGTTTAGTGTAGTGTAGTATAGTGTACTGTAGTTTAGTTTAGTGTGGTGTAGTGTAGTGTAGTGTAGTGTAGTTCAGTGTAGTGTAGTGTAGTTTAGTTTAGTGTAGTGTATCGTTTTGTAATGTAATGTATTGTAATGTATTTATTGTATTGTATTGTAATGTATTTTATTGTATTGGTTTGTAATGTAATGTATTGTATTGTATTGTAACGTATTGTATTGTATTGCATTGTGTGTTATTGTATTGTTTTGTTTCATTTTATTTCGTGGCACCGGTGTTGGCGTCACCGGCGGCGTCATTGTCAGCGTCATCTTTGGCGTAAATCTCGGCGTCAGCGCCGGCGTAGGTGTCAGCCTCGGCTTCAGCGTTAGCCTCGGTGTCGGGGTCGGCGTCAGCGTTAGCGTCGGTGTCAGCGTTAGTGTCGGCGTCAGCGACGGCATCGGTGTCAGCGACGGCGTCGTATAATAAAATCTTAGGAAAGTCAAAACTGCTCATAGAATTATTTTTTAAAAGGATACTTGGGGCGTGATGTGCGATAGATATCGAAGCCAAAAATATAGTTTACATATAGAATTTTTGTCTGTTTGTCAGGTATGTACAAATGTTCAGGCTAAACTCAAAAAGTACTGCATGGATTTACTTCACATTTTGCATGAATATCACTAAGAGGTCGGGTCAACATATAGGCTACATATTATCACGCTATAACCCACGGGGGAAGTGTGTGATAATTTATAAAATTTAACGTGGGTAAAACCGCGTGGCACAGCTAGTGTATAGTAT
Organism: Pseudoips prasinana; assembly: GCA_951640165.1. Lineage (NCBI taxonomy): Eukaryota > Metazoa > Arthropoda > Insecta > Lepidoptera > Nolidae > Pseudoips > Pseudoips prasinana. Next base: position 23,428,393 of record OX621240.1, read on the forward strand.
ATCAACTAATGGAAAGATCACACGTTCTTGCATACAGCGTTACTGGGTAAGTAGACCTAGATCCTTTATTAGACCTATAAATTAGTTAGAAATGGTGAAAACTATTACCCCGTAAAGGATCTAGATCGACTTACCCAGTATAGCGCATAGGGCGAGTAAACTTCCTCGATCAATTCGTATCGGCAAAGTAAAGTTACCGCATACCCAAGTTAGTAGTCATTAACTACGTTTAAGTTCATTACTTATTCGATGCAAGATGGTAGTTGAAACCAGCTGCGTTTGAAAATGAACGAAATAGGATAATGAGAGACGGAGCGAGTCTTTTTATACTTACGTTCGAAATGTTTAACGAAATAAGCTCGGCCCTTACCCTCGTTACGAATGTTTACTTTTGTTACGAAATCCTTGGAATATTGCGTTTTAGTATAGAGTTGATTAAAAGAGTTAATTAGCTGTCTCAAAAGGCTTTTGAAGATTCACACGAGTACTTAAAAAAATGATTAAATCCCGAAAGCCTAATTTGCATCAGACTAGTTTAAGACAAATCACAAATGATAGAATCAATTGTACATAGTAGCCACCAGTCTGTAAATATGGATTACACTCTGATTAGAATATTTGACTGTGTATGTGTGTGTCGAGATTACTATTGATCCGCCTGTACAAAAGAACCATTAGCCTGTGCCTATGTACAAAGCCCTCGCTGAACTATTCATCAAACCTTGGTGCGATATTCTAAGGACTGTCCAGATTATGGTTAATCAAAATTCTTCCATGAATGATAACTTACGGAACAAAGAAGCTTAATATGGGCTTCGTATAAGAATCACAGTAAACCAAAGAGCAAATTTATTCAGTTCCCTGCGAGATCATGGGCCGACCTTCCACAAGGTGGACCTTGAGAGGGTTGGTGGAAGCAGCTGGATGTAGGTAGCGTAATGAGCTGGCAATTGTGGATTTTTTTGGGGGAGGCCTTGTTCAAGCCGGGGGCGTCTATAGGCTGGCAAGATGTTTTATTTTTCTTTCAAGGCAGCAAACAAGTATTTAAGCAAGATGGAGGTAAGCATTTACCGCAGTCTATGACTCACGTTTAACCGACATTTCCTCCATCTTTAATCATAGTAATCATACTATATCTTTCTCACATTGAATCATATCTTTATATATATAATTATGTCGGTGTTAACATCTCTATTGGTCACGCAGTGAAGCATATTACAACCCTATTGAAAAGTGCGCGCAATTCCTACGATACTTAGCTTAGAAGCGTAATTATTGAAAAGGACTGTAGGTCAGACGCCAGCACATCAAGCCACCCCAAGCTGTCAAATTTTCCCAATTGGGAAAATTTGACAGCTTTCAATTGAAAGTGAACCTAATGCTTTGATGATAAAGTTGAAAATCTATAAAAGAAATTTGACAGATTGGGATAGCTGGATGTGCTGGCATCTGTACTTATAAAAAGTTATGATAATATATACGGATTATTAGCAAACATAATTTAGTAAAACTCCTCTTGAGCTTTTAATAAATTATGTTTGCTAATAACTTAAAAACTTTACCGTTAAATCCTTGAAATTGAAAGTCTAACCTTTACTACAATCAATTTAAGATTCTGTACTTTGTATCGTTGATTTATGTAATTAAATCTGTGTACTACGAATTTCTTCACTGTTTTCAGCCAGCCGTTAAAAATATTCAATAAGCTAATTATATTGCAAATACCCTGCGAACTTGTTATTTAGTTGTAGTCGTTAGGCATCTTTTAATATTATGAATAAATATCTGACTACGATTCCAAAGGAATGTATATGTCGAGGCAGGACGGCTTGAAGGCTCTTCACCACAACTCATCCTCTTATAATTTTATGGGTAGGTGAGGGCGGAACAGAAATAAATTACTTCAAATTACTATCAACGTAATTCACAAGAATCACGATTTAATTAGATGTTTAGTGATTACTATAACGTAAAATCAATCAAATTAAATCTTAAAATATCGTGATGGCGAAGATTCTCAGCGATTCGTCACAAGGGTGGTGCGCGGGCGCCGTCTCGTTCAAAAGTGACTTCAAGATGGCCGCCCACACTACCATCGACAATGACGCTTCGCTAGGTTGACATTGACAGTCCTGTCAACCTGACGTTTGACGTAAACGCCGTCATATATTATTAGTTATTTATTATTAGTTTCCAACATAATCAATTACTGATGTAAGAGAACGTTGTGGTGTGAAAGAGGATGTAGTAACAAAGATTGAAAAAGGTATGCTGAGATGGTTTGGCCATTTAGAAAAGATGAATGAAAGAAGATTGACAAAAGAAGTATACCTGGCCAGTGTGAATGGGACAACCGGAAGGGGAATGCCTCGTCGAACATTCTCTGACCAAATCGGAGACGTTCTTAAGAAAGGGCAGGTCAGAAATACCCTAAACCGGCGATCATGTATGAAGAATATAATGACAGTAATCGAGGCAAAAGAGGTGTACAAAGATCGTGACAAATGGAAATCCGTTGTCTCTGCCTACCTCTCTGGGAAACAGGCGTGAGTCTATGTATGTATGTATAATCAATTAATTTACTAAGTACTCACCTAATTCCATTGCTTGCTTATCGTATGGGTAGTGGTAACCCTAGTGTCAGAGTTGTTCAAGCCGCCCAGTAGGCCCTGACATGTCTTAACGAATGTTGTCTAATGACTACAACCGGGACCGACAGTTTAGCGTGCCCACCGAAGCACGGAGACGCTCAGAAATTAAACCACTTTGGCGGTCACCCATCTATGGACTGACCACGAGCTTAGTTCCTTACACTCACCGATCGCTTACGGATCGGTGAGAGCATCTAGCTGTGAGCGCCTCCATTCCATCCTTCCATTGTAAAAATAGTATAGTATTCAAAGCAAACCTTTCATAAAAAAGGCGTTCTTACGTTTTTATAACATAATACGCTACCTAAAGAGTAATTTGATCAGTCCTGAAAAGGGTGTATATTTTCGGTACCAGTATTTACCTTTATCCAGGTAATGCGCGGTTGGACCAAAACATTTTATTCAATAGATTTTGTCCTAGTTTTGGGTTAATCTGAGAATATTGTTACAGGCATGTTCCTATCTATTCTTACATGCTACTTATACATGGTGTCCAAAAAGAGTATCGGGTATTTGTTTCGGCGCTAAAGTTGACTCGGAGCGGCGGGGAGGCGCGGGGAGGGGATTGTTAAGTCTGCCATTTTGTGCAATTTTAGTTGCAATGGAACAGTACGCCGGGACGCATCGCGCATTTTGCATACGAGCTTATTATCGTAACGGTGATTCAATAGTGACTGCTCAACGTTGTTAAATGACGAAGCCAACTTTCACCTGAATGGTCATGTTAATAAGCAGAATTGTCGATACTGGGCAGTGGAGAATCCGAGGCGAAAACATGAGCAACCTCTGCACAGCCCAAAAGTCGTTGTGTCCGGACCAATTATGCCTTTAGCAGACTGCTAATTTTCATGACGATCGACGAGGCTGAGCGCTCAATGTGAATAGTGAGCGTTATTGCGATATGCTGCGAAACTTTTTGAGCCCAGAGTTGCAGGAGTTACAAGGTTTGAATTCAAGAACGTGGTCCCAATAAGACGGGGCCACTTGTCATACATCAAATCAATCAATTGAAGCTGTTTATGAATTATTCCCAAATAAAGTCATTTCACGTAGAGGTAACATCAACTGGCCTCCCAGAAGTCCCGATTTAATCCCACTTGACTATTTCCTATGGGGATACCTTAAAAATAAGGTCTATGAGAACAATCCGACGAACCTAACGCAATTGAAACAAGACATCAGGTCAGAAATGGCAGCACTATCGAGAGCTATGTGTCAGCGGGTTATCACCAATTTTCGTTCCAGATTAGAAGAGTGCCAGCAGCGTAACGGTCACCATTTGGATAACATTATTTTTTCCAAATAATTTTCCATTTTGTATTCTAATAATGAACAATAAAAAAATACTTCATCACTAGTAGTTTTTTTTTATTGAACAAACAAATACCCGATACTATTTCTGGACACCTTGTATAATAATATGAATACAATTTTGTAAGTGCAAATATGAATGTAAACATTTTGTTACTAAATGGTTGATGCAACTGAACTACGAGGAGACAGATAATCTTTTTCAAGGTTCAAAATTTCCTTATTAATCAGGTTGTGATTATGTATTATATATGCGTGTAGGTATGGTTTATGGTGGGGTATGGTGCATGTGTGTGTTATGAAAGTAAGCTATTTTAGTAATAATACTAAATTACATAAACTAGGAAACATATAATATTCTAGTGAATGTAAACTCAAAAATTCAAACTTGGGGCAATGTATGCACTTTTATTTTAAGACATGGTCAATTGCATAAGGTCATGGTACATGGATGGTGCATTATTTTTAAGATATTATCGTATCTTAAAATTGACCTACACTTTAATTCATAACGTCAAATCAGTTAATTAGGGCTCTTTTTATTTTAGACAAATACTCCACTAAAAACCTCGAGTTGCCTTAATTGCTGACAATCGGTCATTATATAATCGTCATTGCTTTACCACGCTAACCCATGAGTAATTTGAGTTCGTTTGAGTGTTCCGCTCTTAACGTAAGTATACACTGACAACAATTTAATTTAATTTCCTTTTCAATGCATTTACGCTTACCTCCAAAGATCCACATAAGTTTTCTGTCATTATTGGCTGGCCAATCCTGGTTGCTCCAGCGCACTGGCTATCGTTGCACTCTAGTATATTTCTACACGCACAAACGGTTAAATTTATTAACCAATAAGTTCATATATGTCGCGTATGAAGCCATAACATAGGTGTCGTTAAATACATAACGCGCGCACTCCTCTCCAAACTAGGCTGGTACCAGGGCGGACTGCATGTTAGTTAATGTCTAACTGTCCTGTTTAGGACTGTAGGAACCAGGTAACATCCGTGGTAAAGCCCGAGCTTACTACTCTTTCACATATAATTTTTAGTACCGATTTCATCAAATAAAACGTATGGCGCAGCGGCTAAGACAGTCGCCTCGCCGCTTCGTGTAAAAAAGTCCACGGAAATGAAGAATTAATAGGCATATTGAAATCAGCCTTAAAGTAGATAATTAAGTATTTCATTGCATATTTAAGTATTGACATTTAGAAGATCTTTAATTTGCAGAAATAATATTTTATAAATGGTCGCTTTGTACTAACTGACTGCACTAGAAAAAACAAAACAAACAACTTACTAAGCTTTTGAGTATCGCCATCATCATCGTATCAGCCGAAAGACGTCCACAGCTGGACAAAGGTCTCCACCAAAGATTGCCGGTCTTGCACTATTCGCATCCAGCAGTTTCCAGCGACCCGCACAAGATCATCTGTTCATATTGTGGGAGCAGGCCACACTGCGTCTTCCGGTTCGTGGTCGCCACTTGAGAACCTTTCTGCCCCAACGGCTGTCGGTTCTACAAGCTATGAGTATGCTCTGCTAAAATTATATATAATTCAAAGTAAAGGAAGAGAGCTGATCTTGTCACAAAAAAAAAGAATTAACTGTGTAACGTCATCAAACATTTCAGCGTTACATTTTTAACAGGTCGGGTATCCCGAACCCCCGTTTCCTCTTGATTAATTGTCGTCAACGTCTTCGTACCCCAGTTGATTGATTACATTGTAATCTTGTTTGTGACTTGACGATGCCAACCATGGACATGTTACAACTACAACAAAATGTTATATATGTAGTTTGGTTTTATCCACCTCTAAAACTGAACAAATTGAAGAGTAGGTATTAGTTTACAAAATACGCAAATAATGACCAAATGAATACACTGATAGTTATTTTTTACGTTATTTGAAAACCGAATTTCTGTAAGCGGAGTTTTGTTGGCCGCAGAACCTATTTTTAAATTAAAGTATGTGTTAAATATACAATGATTGTCTGATAGTGATAGTAAATTTGGGTCTATGTGAAATTTTTATTATTGCCTCCTTGGTGAAGACATATCCAAAATTGTCTTTAATTGTTACAAAAACTTAAAGACACTTTTGGATATTATGTATAAAAGAAGCCGGTGACATTAAAACAAATAAACTTTAGATAAGGGTATATATTATACACACTTATACACTTCCACCAGTAACCCCTCCTATCCTCTCTCGTCCGCCATCTTGTCTACCCATTTTTACTTCGAAATCACGTGTTTAACAAACGAAAAAATGGTAAATGCCCTATTTGTTAAATCTTACAATGATACAAACTAATGTTATAAATCGGTTAATATTAGAATACTATTTTAAAAATATTACAAAGAATATTAAGGTCAAAACCCGCTTAAAAGATAATTAAGAAAAATCGTTAAGTTGCACAAGTCTTCCTTTGGAGGGTGGCCAGCAAACAAATTAGAGTCAATAACTGAATGATAAATAAAATAATTATTACATATTAATATATCTATAGAAATATGATCGCTTTATATCTATGAAATCTAACATTCGGCCTTTCCTGACATTAAGTTTGACCTCAAACTTTCGCTGACTCACAATACTCGACTACTGGACCAGAGAATAAAAAGAGAAATTAGAAAAAAAGAAAGAAAAACAAACATAACGCAAAACTTCGATGGATCTGTCAACATCGATTATTATCAGCTTTAGAGTAGATATAATATCGATGGATCTATCAATATCAGATAATCTATCACCAAATCAATTATTTACAAAATACCGATTGATCTATCAAAATCAAATATTATCTCTAATACACACATTTGCTCCACATCGATGGTTCTTTCAACATCAGATGCTATCAATTACTAATTTTCAAATTAATAGAATAGCGATGGATCTATCAACATCAAGTATTCTATCATCAAAACAAATGTAGACATAATACTGACTGATTTGTCAAAATCAAATATTATCTCTACTACATACATTTACTCCACATCGATGGTTCTCTCAACATCAGATGCTATCAATCACTAATTTTCAAATTAATAAAATACCGATGGATCTATCAAAATCAAGTATTCTATCATCAAATCAGATGTAGACATAATACTGATTGATCTGCCAAATCAAATATTATCTCCACTACATACCTTTACTCCACATCGATGGTTCTCTCAACATCAGATGCTATCAATCACTAATTTTCAAATTAATAAAATACCGATGGATCTATCAACATCAAGTATTCTATCAACAAATCAAATGTAGACATAATACTGATTGATCTGTCAAAATCAAATATTATTTCTACTACATTTGTTTATCAGTCCAAGGACAGATTTTTGTTGTTGTTGCATGCGATTGGATTATTTGTTCTTCTATATTTATTGGGAGTGGAAGGCTAGTAAGTAGTTATTAGATTACAGTATAATTTTAAATTGGACAAGTTTTGAAAGTGTCCATAAATGTTATCACTATTCTACATAGTATAACAGCTTTTTTTTGTTGTAATTAATAAATATCGGTACGTTAGAAAAAAATAGCTTCATGACATTCACAATTACCATTCGCATCACCACACTATATAAGTAAGCCACATAATATGCAGTATTTAGCGTTAATTACGTTCCGAACACAATCTGGTATGAACACATCGCGGTATGAACACATCGCAAGTAGAATCCTTCTCAGCAATGCAGCTGATAAATTCGCACTTATTTATGAAGGTGTCTATTTTTTTTATGCTGATTTCAGTTACTTGTCTCTTCGAGATAACAAGTTTATTAAAAGTTTTAATGACTGGCTAAAATTGGTCGGTCTTTAAGGAATCTAAGTAAATTTTTTAGTTCTAGAAACCGTGCAGCAAAGGCACTACCTCATATCATTCTAGCATCTATCCCAAATATAAGACACTGCTGTTTTACCTACGAAACCACACCAATTTAAAATTATCGACAACTGATACTGATACTATTCTTCATCCGCCGGCCTAACATTTCGGACAATAACGCTCCATAATTATTTTCAGATGCAAACGCTCTAATTGACCTAACTTGCCATTTGGTCCATGTAAGAAGTATGGGGGAAAGTCTGTCATATCTCCTCCTTGCCTGACCGCCTAGTTGCGGTATACCATATTGTGCAGTCTGTTCGTCAGTCCAGTTATAAATTTTGCCACACTCATCAACCTTGGCTCTCCATCCCTCAACACACTGATTTTATTTTTGAACAGGATCTCACAATGGTATAATACTTTTTGCATATGTTAACTGAGAATTAGGTCGTAAAAGACTTAGAATCAACTGAGAAATATCGTTAATATCAATAACAAACTCGCTTTACTTGTATTGAAGTTCATTTGAGGTAGGTACCGGAGAGGACTCCAGATAGTTCAGATGCTGATGTCAACCTCAAAGCCTCTCAAAGCCCGAAGTCCAGTAACGAAGCCGCTGTTGGCGTGTGCACAGTATTATGAGCTGTTACCGTGGCTTGTACAGCTTCCTGAAAGTGCCAATGTGCTATGCTATGTATTTGAACGAGACAAATAAATAAAAGGAAAATTTTCATGCACAGTCAATACTTTCTTTGAGGTGTTGGACGTATAATGCAATAAATAGGCAAACAAATGCCATTATTTCTAAGTGTATTTAAATATGAACAGAATCGTATAGATACTATACTCTAGGATTTAGTTCAGTAAGGTTAGTCATTTGGTTATTTATTTTTATTATTTAATACAAACATTGTTCCAATATAAGAAAAAAAAGGATAAAAAAAAATAAAATGAGAAAATAAAATGTAAACTGTACATATAGATAATTATTACTACAATCATATATAAATAATTATTATTATAATCACGATACTCGCCATATGTGTTTTGTTTGATCGCCTTCCTACTAGGTATAACCTTTTCCTGTGTGTGCTTGGATGTTGCTTTTAAATGGCGCAAATGACGTTTCTTGCGGATTTGTTTCTCTTGTCTGTAGTTCCTGACCGAGTTAGATGAACTGTTTTCCGAGCTGGTACTGCGATGACGTCGGCGCTTACGTCGGGCACATGAACGATGCTCACTTTTCTCATTGCCGTTATCTTTGCCCATATTTTTCCCCACTTCTGATAAAAGAAGCCGGTGACAATAAAACAAATAAACTTTAGATAAGGGTATATATTATACACACTTATACACTTCCACCAGTAACCCCTCCTATCCTCTCTCGTCCGCCATCTTATCTACCCATTTTTACTTCGAAATCACGTGTAACAAACGAAAAAATGGTAAATACCTTATTTGTTAAATCTGACAATTATACTTTACAAACTAATGTTACAAATCGGTTACTATTAGAATACTATTTTAAAAATATTACAAAGAATATTAAGGTCAAAACCCGCTTAAAAGATAATTAAGAAAAATCGTTAAGTTGCACAAGTCTTCCTTTGGAGGGTGGCCAGCAAACAAATTAGAGTCAATAACTGAAAGACAAATAAAATAATTGTTACATATTAATATATCTATAGAAATATGATCGATTTATATCTATGAAATCTAACATGTATATTTAACTAAACCATACTTTTATTTAACAATATATTTTTATGAAAACCATGGTTAAAGTCCTTAGGGCGGACAATGTATCTGTCTTGTTTTTTTATATTGCCGGTTTTGAATATTAGCAGTTATATTTCGTCGCTGCATCCTCGAGATTTTCATATAACACAGTAGTACACTCTTCAATGTGCTGGACATCGAACACTTTTTTAGAGCTTGCAACATTAAAAAAGACAAAATGGCGCCTCTGCGCGCCACGTGGCCGGCTGGAAAAACTTCATTCGCTCTTAGTGTTCGGACCTCGAAACACCAATTCTTTTTATTTTATTTTCAGTAAACAAGTGTTATAATTATATTATAGTGACATTTAATGTGAATAACTGTATTGGCCTATAAAAATGGGCTAGTTTAAGTGCACGAAGAAGGAATATGAAGAATAATTTGGTGCCGATTGAATCTACGCAAATGCCGAGTGTCAGCAAAAAATGTAAGTACATACTTACTCTCCAGCAAATATGAATATTTTTCGAATTCTTTTTCTATTCCGACTATTACAACGATACTATCATTTTATTTAATAATGATTATTACATATATACAATTATGATTACATGACACACCCCCCTGGCAAACAGGCGTGAGTCTATGTATAATTAGATTTTAGTTTTACTAGCTGAATGTTTTCTGGCATTATTAGGTTATTCTAACCTATTTTACAGTTAGCCATTCTATGGAATAAGACCTACCCGTTGTGTCAGATAGTACAAGCCCTGTTTTTACAACAGGTATGTACCTGTTGTAAAACCCTAATAATTACAATGCCCAGGGGCAATGTTGGGGTTAAAATCATATGGAGTTGTGATGATTTATTATTTACAACCTGATTACTTTACTTACACAACTAACTTAGATATCTGCCACGTGTTCTCTGAACAATGGGGGCAAATTATAATGGATGCACTCAGCAAGGAGAATACAGGACTGAATCCTGAAATAGAAAATTTTCAGTTCCAGGAATTCATTAATGCTATCGATGTTATTTTCATTCAACCATTCAAATAGCTTAATTCTAAATAATCTGCAATGTAGTTTCTATTTAGATTAGTAGGTAACAGAAACGTACGCACATAGCCAGAATGCTATTATTATATTTGATTAACCAAGTACACGTACAACTCAAGTACAAGTCCCGATGTTGATCCCATCGACTTTTAGCACATGTATTAGTAACATGGGTTACCAGTTTAGCGAACATGTGATTGATTTGCTAGTTTTGCAGACATGGTTTTTCCAGTTAAGTTGACTGTGATTGCTGTAAAAAACTTGTGGAAAATAGAATTTGTATATGGTGAACGTGTATTAGTTTTGTTTGATATCAAGTATAACAGAAAATGTTGTTAATTGTTTGTCCATTAATTTGAAATGGTATTAGTAATTTACTACGTAACTAAGTAGCTGTAAATATTCGATCTATTAATTTGAATATTATAAGTTAATAATACAGTATATTATATACATAATAACAATAAATAAATATCTTGCCATCTCATCCCAGACGGGGCAGAGTCAGTACTATTGCAATAGTGTGGCCAACAGGCAACTGATAAATATACATGTTTATTATTAAATACATACAAATTATAGATAAATTGAACCCAGGTACGGAATTAATAATCGCGCTAATCGAACAAATATTTGTCCCGAGTGGGGATCGAACCCACACCAGTATATAGTTAGCAGTCAGGAATATTAAAATTAACCATTAGAGGCCAATATTAAAATTAAATTTAAAATTATCGTGTATTTTGACACGGGTACTCGTATTGTTAGATGCATACATATATTTACTTCTATTTAGTATGCTATGTTTAGCAGAGAGATCGGGCTCCCCAGATCTAGACAACAAGTTCAGGCCTACTTTTTAAATGAAAAATGACCTTGATATAGTTACTGGAAGAAGGATCGTAACGCTTTCGACGTAAACGTTTACCCCTAATTGGAAATACTTTTTCTCTTGCTTGTTCCTCCGTTTTTCACCTATTTTGAAATGCTTATGCAAGATAATAACCTGGCAATAGATTTTACTGTCGTTCCTCACTGGCCTAGTGAGACGTGAATCCAACATAATAATCTGGCAAAGTCAATAAAGAGGCGTTTTCGTAACAAGCACTCAAAATGGAGACAATTGAATTAATGATTTCATCTCTGTCTCACAACACATTAAAACAATAACGATACAGCGTGTAAAAATTATGGAAATTTGGTCATAATAATAATATTGATGATTACAATGATTACAATAAAAAAAAAAAAAAGAAAAAACTAAAATCAATCCTGTAGCATTAAACTTCATTACATAACAGTTCAGGTTAGGAGCTAATTTCTCATCTGAAAACACATGCCGTTCAGCACTTTCTCCTATATTGAGTAAACCAGATTTCGTTCAGATGCTAATATCAGGTATTAGTAATAATAGTTTTAGTATTGAGTTTTGCTAATATCAGCTAATACAAGTATTTACAAAACTCAATACTGTGGAACTTGTTTTGTGAGTAGATGGTGCCCAAACGAAGGAATACCATTGACAATTAAATAATAATTATATAAAAAAAAAAAAAAAATGACACGTCTAATCGCGTTGTCGACTGCACAACGAATACAGATAAACTGTATTTATAACAAGATTCCTGATCAAATTAAGGTACTTCCAATGGTCCGATTCAAAAAGGCTTTACGCAAATGGCTAACTGAGATTTCTTTCTGTACAGTAAAGGAATTCCTGCAGTTCAAAAAATTATAATAATAATATAGTACCTGTTGTGCTACCAATGTTCTTACATTCACTTCTAAAACCATATTTATTTGCAAATAAATCGTTGACTTTGACTTTATTATAATGTATATTTTAAAGAGTCTTGAAGTGATTACGACCGAATACTAATACCATACCAATATAATTATTGAACCGTAATGCGATTACGGTCATTTACTCACATATGTATTTTATCTGATGCAGATTAGTAGCCTAAACTGTCGTCTAAAAATGTATATTTTAAAGAGTCGTGATGCGATTACGACCGAATATACGAATACCATACCAATATAATTATTGAACCGTGATGCGATTACGGTCATTTACTCACATATGTATTTTATCTGATGCAGATAAATAGCGTAAACTGGCGTCTAAAATGTATATTTTAAAGAGTCGTGATGCGATTACGACTGAATATACGAATACCATACCAATATAATTATTGAACTGTGATGCGATTACGGTCATTTACTCACATATGTATTTTATCTGATGCAGATAAATAGCGTAAACTGGTGTCTAAAATGTATATTTGAAAGAGTCGTGATGCGATTACGACCGAATATACGAATACCATACCAATATTCGATTCCACATAAATGTATTTTTTTACAGAATAAATGAATTTTGATTTATAATTATTGAACCGTGATGCGATTACGGTAATTTACTCACATTTATATTGTATTTGATGCAGATAATGAATTGGAGCATTCATTTTCATCAAATCAGAGAACAAGCTCCGTCGAATCGATACCGTTGGTCAAGGTTAATACCCATAAAATTAAAGCGTCATGATTAGATTACCGAATATACGAATACAATACCAATATTATTTCTGAACCGTGATGCGATTACGGTCACTTACTCGCATAATAATATGTATTTTTTCTTATAAAGATAATGTATCTGAACATTCATATTTATTAAATCAGGGAATACGCTCCACCGCATCGTTGGTCAAAGCTAATCCGGATATTATTAAATAGTTGCGAGGCGATTACAGCCGAATATACGATCACCATATCAATATTATTTCTGAACCGTGAAGTGAATTCGGTCACTTACATATATATTTTTCTTATGCAGATAATGTATCTGAGCATACATTTTCATTAAATTTTGGAATATGCATCGTGTTGATTCGATTATGACCGAATATACGAACACAATACCAATATAAATAATTGAACCATGGTGCGATTACGGTCACTTACTCGCATAATAATATGTATTTTTCTGATGCAGATAATGTATCTGAGCATACATTTTCATAAAATGTTGGAATACGTTCCGTCGTATCGTTGGTCAAGGCTAATACGCATAAAATTTAAGAGTCGTGATTTGATTACGACCGAATATACGAACGCCGAATAATGCATGTGAGCATACATTTTTAGCTAATTATGTTATACGCTCCATTGTCGCCGAATAATATTGACCCGATTACTCATACTCTTGATAATGTTGTCGCTACGAACGATCCTACCGCTGATATTGCTACCCCGACCACATAATCTAATAAAGATGAACTCTCAGCATATGAGCTTTGGCCGCAGGCCCTTTGGGGATGCCTTAAGTGTATCCAAAAATTAAAGTTGAAATTTTTAAACCCAAGATAAGAGACGTTGTTTCAAATATTTAAAATTCTTGAAAGCGAGACCTCAATCGCATCTAATTCTTTTATCACAATTAGAAGGAGATATGCCCAGGGAAAACCCTGAAAGCATACATAGAACTAATAGGACCGTTTAGGGACACGTCTAATGCCGAAAGGTTAATTCTGACCACTAAAAAATTACAACACAACGCAACCGCGTCTACAATCAGATGCTGTATCCAGCAAGTATTGCAAGAGAGCGGATATGGACGCAAGAATATATTCTGCGCATAGCGCTCGCGACGCAGAGACGTCCGTGGATGCGTTTCCATTGAAGTGATTAGGAAGGCAGCAGGATGGTCATGAAATTCCCACGTATTTAGTAAATTTTATGACAGATCTAATAATGATCTCTGAAAAATTAAAGCGTCATGATTAGATTACCGAATATACGAATACAATACCAATATTATTTCTGAACCGTGATGCGATTACGGTCACTTACTCGCATAATAATATGTATTTTTTCTTATAAAGATAATGTATCTGAACATTCATATTTATTAAATCAGGGAATACGCTCCACCGCATCGTTGGTCAAAGCTAATCCGGATATTATTAAATAGTTGCGAGGCGATTACAGCCGAATATACGATCACCATATCAATATTATTTCTGAACCGTGAAGTGAATTCGGTCACTTACATATATATTTTTCTTATGCAGATAATGTATCTGAGCATACATTTTCATTAAATTTTGGAATATGCATCGTGTTGATTCGATTATGACCGAATTTCTTCACCCTCAAACGAAAATGATTGATAAAACAACTATATCAGGATAAAGTAATCATTCTTTTTAATTGAATTTTAACCCATTTACATTTTGTACCCATATTTTTAAAGGTTTTTGATGTGTGTGTTAGTGGAGGTACTACGGGTTTTTGATCGTTTATTTTAGACGAAGAGTCTAAAATAAACGATCAAAAACCCGTAGCACCTCCACCTTACACCAAACGCTACAGGTAACAAATAGCATTATAATGTTTCTCATGGCGATTGCCATGAGAAACTCTGAAGAAACTCTGTGTACTCTGTTCTTGCTGTGTGGTGAGAACGGCGAATATCACCACTTTATTTCATCCCGTGAGGTGGGTAGAAGTAGTCCTGACGGAAAATTTATAGGACAGCAGCATCCTCTGAATACTAAGAACATCATACTGAAATCATCTCCTCAAGATAATCCTCGGAGTAGGTTTTACTCCTGCAGATTTTCCGCCTGATATGATGATGATGTAGATTTCGCTCAAATACTGATTATTTCCCGAAAAAAATATGTTAACGAAAAGACGTTAAATTTTTTCGGCGCGGAACCTTTTTTTTTTTTTTTTTTGATAAGGCAGGGGGAATGCTAATGCATGCCACCCGCAAAAAGTGTCTGCGGGTGGGTATGTCGGACTCGCACCGACTAAACCTAACCTGCCGTGGACTTCTTCTGGCGCCTGATGGGGGGAGCCCCGGGAACGCGGGTATGCTGCTCCGGTGCCCCCCTTTTGCGCCGTGTCCCAGATGGTCGGGACACGCACCCGGGGAGGACTGTGAGTTGCCCTCCCCATTTGCCGACTCCTGCCAGTACGGCACAGCGACTGTGCCACAAACAGTTCGCTGTCTTCCCGGGGCTGCTTGCATATGGCGGCAGTAGAGGACACTTCTCATACTGCCACCGCAACCCCTCGGCGCGGAACCTGGACCCGCGATACGAAGCTGCGCGGTGACTGTTTTAGCCGCTGCGTCAAACGTGTTTTGTATTTTGATTTGATGTTAGCTTTTTAGGTTCCTAACTTATATTCTATTACTTCTAAATGTTATGATTGTGAAGATGAGATTCTTGTACTTTTACAGGAATATTCACATGAAAGGAAAAGTCGATTCCTCGTAAATATACTTGAACTACGAATACAAAACTTCCAGCTTGCGTAATTAAAATTTCCTCAAGTCAATTGTGGTTATATATGCGTATTAAATGTATGTTTGTATGATTGTTTATAATATTTATCCAAATTAATATTACTTATATGGCAAATAAAAACAATAGTAATCATTCCGGCCTAGAAAGAATAACAGAACCACCCCTTACCATTCCGGGGGTGTCGTATAAGCCGACTAAGGGACACCAGGTAGTTGGGCAGCGTCACCTGTGAACTAAATACCACCTAACTGTGGTCACCAACTCGCATGCCAAACGCGGTAACTAAGGCAAACTCCTCCAATGGCAACGTTGTAGAAACTTTTGGGGTAGGCATATTTCCAGCAGTGGACGATATCAGGATGATGATATAATAAAAAAATACAAGTTCAGAGTCCAGAGCTTTCGTTTGTGGAATGCACTGTCAATAATATGAGTACTGTTAACAACGCTTAAGTACCCCAAAAATTGTCCCCCTAAATACTCCCAATTCTTGTCAATTGTTTGGTTGTCTGGAAAAGATCAGATAGTGATAAGAGCACCTTTAATTGTGCGATTTTACTATTGGTGTAAAATAAAGAGTTTATGTCTATCGACAATAAATTTAAAAATATTTCAGTTTTATTAACTACTAAATACAACTCTCTATAAGAAAAATAAACTATCTTAGTTGAATAAAATAAACAAGACGAATGAACGTTAGTAAAATAGTGACAGGCCAAGTAGGAGAACTGCGCCAATCAATACCAATATTTGAAGAGTTGATTGTGAGATTAATTCGAACAGCCTTGTGCCACTTTCACGTCGAGACTGGTAAGGTAAAGCGACTGAAGAGCAAATTTAGTCAAATTGAGACACATATATAGAGTAAATGGTTTCAACTGAGCATTCGAGGTAATCTCAGAAACTAAGAGATATGAATCCCTTGTATACATCATTTTATATAACTTAGTCAGCAAACTAGCATACGGCTGTTAGTATGTGGTTATGGTAACCCATGGGTGTGACAAACTCCCGGGCATTACTTGCTCATTTTTGACTACTTAGAAACCATTTTTAATGGTATCATGGCTCTCAGAAAACCGAAGAAGCGAGCTAAACCTCAGCGAATGTGGTAAAATAAGTGAAAACAAAACATTTCCGTACGAAATTGTTTATTTTTGATAATGATGGGTGGGTGGGACGAAAAAAGTAGCCGTGGGCATTAAATAAAAAAAAATCATCTGAAGGCGGGACTAATGGGAATCATCACACAGAAGATATCAAAACCTCTCTGAGACTAAGGGATTAGAACGGCTTATGACTTATCCGACAACTTGAAGCTGATTTCATTCTGATCAGTGATGTTAAACTACACCTTCCTGCCACCTACTCAAACTCAACGATGATGATAAAGTGTTTAATAAAAATGACTACAAAGAAAAATTATAAACGCAAATTTAAACATAAAAAGGATTACATTATTCAACAAATATATTTTTACAAAAAAAGATAATCCTCTTAATAATTATGATTTGTGATAGGAATTTGTGCATCGATTTTCACTCTGGTTTTGGCAATTAATATTTGTCCGTTTTATTTTGCCTTCTCTATTTTCCTTTGTACAGACGCCAGCACATCCAGCTACACCAATCTGTCAAATTTCTTTTATAGATATTCAACTTTATCACTTAAGCATAAGGTTCACTTTCAATTGGGGAAATTTGACAGATGGGGGTAGGTTGATGTGCTGGCGTCTGTACGTTGGATAGCTTTAAACTAGTAATGAAAAATATTATTCCCAGTATGCATAGCATGTTCTAATACCATTTGTGTATGTACTAAGCACTTCCCGCCGCGACATTGATTAATTATTTGAAAGTATTCATTACTTATACAAGTAGTTCGAATCTAGTTCTATTGTATATTTTTAAAATATTTGTTTATAGGTAAGGTAAGGTAAGCAGTTTCAGAACTTTGTTTATACTTCTAACACATTATATATATAAACACGTTATAAAAACACGTTCATACACGTTCCATATGAACTTCGAAATGCTCAAGTATAGCATGAGTTTGCAATAAACGCCAAGGATGCAATATGCTCCCTATATAACATCTGAGATTGTGCGCTACAGATTGAAATATATTTCGCATATTAGAAGGTAGGTATATCTTATATATACAGATTATACTGCTTGCACTGACCTTAACCGGGATTTAAAAATAAGACCTCAAAACCTCATTAACGAGCGTAATTAAAATAAAAATATCAGTTTAAATTAATACAGATTTGATGCAACATGACAAAATCAATCGAACTATCCAAACTTGTAAAGTTTAACGATAGTTAAATGAGATAAAAACATATAAACCTTGCCAATAAACGAAACATTTAGCATTATTTTAAACTAAGGACATTCTTTAAAATTAATCAATCAAGGCGACAGATCTAATAACAATTGTTAATGAGCACAAGAATAAAACGAAAGCACCGTATCTGGCAGATTGAGCACAACCGTACATTTGTGGAACAAGAAATTTCAGTGACAGATTACTAGGGGACGAAATAAATCAAAATGTCTATAGTTTTTACGCTTCACCGATTGCCGTTCTATATAACTGGGCTGTGGACGGGTAAGGATTGAAGGTTGATTGATTTTATGTTTTCGTTTGCGAGAATTTTCCGTTGCAGTGAATTCTTTTTAACATGTTATCTTTGAAGCTCAGTTTGAGTTTCCTTTTAATGCTGCAGCGAAGAATTCCACAAAACGGAAAGAAACGTCAAGTTTTACTACGTACAACTTTTTCGTCTTCTTAAGATTATTTTAGAATAGAATAGAATACATTTATTTGCCAGAAACACGGTACAAGGTTGTTATGAATACATCGATCAGCATGTTTCACCGACACAGCGGCATGCAAAAGGTTACATAAGAATTACATAATATTAATAAATTAGTAAAATTTGATTTTATTTGATCAATTGAATTATATAAATTAAACTAAGTCAACTCTTAATTAAATACATTACATACAATACAATACAATACACACAATTATTTCTAAACACTCAACTCACTCAACTTCAATATTTCAGTCTTGATACAATACCAAGACTAAAAAACTTACAGGGATATTTGGTAAAAAATTCATTAAGTGAATAAAAACATTCCTGCAACAACCACTTACGCAATTCGATACAAAACTTTTTACTCGGTAGGTCAGTAATCGATTTAGGCAACGCATTATATATCAACGGAACCATGTAAACGCAACTCCGTCGAAAAATTTCGATTTCTAGGGCCAAATGTGTGACTTTTCTTTTATTTTGATTGTGCCTTGATTCAAACAACGTAACGTTAGATTTTACAAACCTAGCTACTTCATATATGTATATACACGTCACAGTTAGAAGGCCATTCGATTTAAAAACAGGCCTCCAGGAATCTGACCACTGCATATTAAACATTGCACGGATGCACTTCTTTTGAGCAACAAAGATTCTCTCTATTTCAGATGCATTTCCCCATACAACGATACCATAGCGAATTATTGAGTTGATGTATGAGTGATATACCGTTAAGGCAGTATTCATAGAGGTGACATCTTTTACTTTTCGCAAAGCAAATACGAACTGATTAATTTTTTTGGCAATTAATTCGATGTGCTCATTCCATGTAAAATGCTCATCAACTGTTACCCCTAAGAATCTTGCGCTATGTACCTGGTCTACGCTAAGATTATTGTAGTCAATATTAAGGCGTACCGGTTTACTTTTCCACGTTTTAAAGTAAAGCACATTTGTTTTTGAAATATTCATTTTTAATTTATTAATGTCTAACCATGTAATAATTTCTTTTAAAGCGTCATTAATTTTAATGTCATAATTTAAATTATTTTCACAATTGATGATAATTGTAGTGTCATCAGCAAACAGGACACTTTTATGTTTTATTGATTGTGGAAGATCATTAATGTAGAGGAGAAATAATAACGGTCCCAAGATGCTACCTTGAGGTACACCACAATCATTTATTTTATATTGAGAATCGAAGTGTTCTACACTATTCGTCAAATTGTTAAATTTAGTGATCCTCGTAATCTGCCTCCTGTCGCTTAAATATGACTCGAACCATTTTTTGGCTGGGCCTCTAATACCATATTTCTCCATTTTGAAGAGGAGTCTTGAGTGATCAACAACGTCAAACGCCTTACTTAAGTCTAAAAATAAGACACAGGAAGGTATTTTATTGTTAATATTATTCATAATTGATTTAACTAATGTAAATATTGCTAAGGTAGTCGATCTATTTTTCCGAAAACCATATTGTTGATCAGCTAGGATATTAAATTTATTTAGGAATTTCATAATTCGTCTATACATGACTCGTTCGAATATTTTTGAAAGTACGGGAGTCAACGCTATAGGCCGGTAGTTGTCAACATTTGATTTATCACCCTTTTTAAATAGTGGTTTTACCACGGAATATTTCAGACTAGAGGGAAAACACCCTTGTTCTATAGACTGATTAATAATATAAGCTAAGGGCGAGGAAATATAATTTGATATGCCCTTCAAGAGCTCTGTTGTAATATTATCATAACCTGCTGATTTTGTGTTTTTTAAAGACATTATAATATTATAAATTTCCGAACCATTAGTAGGTTCTACGAATATACTATTTTCACATGTCATTAAATTATTTATGTCATTATTATTATTATTGTCAAATGTTGAGGAGTTATAATTAGCAATGTCAATGAAATGGTTATTAAATTTATTAGCAATATCGGAACCGGAAGTAAGAGTCACACAATTATCCACAAGTTTACTGATAAATTCTAACTTTGTCTTGTTAGCTATGTTACGCTTTACCACATCCCAAGTAGCCTTAACTTTATTTTGTGAACAATTTATGTGTCTCTGATTACAAAGGGATTGTAGGTTATTCATACACTTTTTTAATAATTTTGAATAGGCCTTAAAATTATTCTTATTCACAGTATTCTTTTTCAAGTAATATGTATGTCTCAGTGATCTTTTGGTATTACAACTATTCTTAATCCCTTTTGTTATCCATTTGGGTTTATTTATATTGTATTGTTTTCTGACTCTTATTAATGGGAAACACAGCTTATATAGTAGTGTCAATAGGTCATGAAACCAGTTAAAAGCCTCATTCGCATTTGATATGGTATAAATTTCACTAAAAGTTAAACAGCTTATATAATTAATAAATTTATTTACATTATCTTTATTTAGGTCGTTGATATACATAAAATAGTAACCCAATTTTCTACTTATTTGTTGTTCAATAGTAACAAGCTGAGCTGTATCATGATCGGATAAATGTAAATTATACGTTTCACCTACTGCATCAGTAACATTACCAATAATATTATCAATACATGTACTAAGTCTAGTCGGTTTATTTATATAATATTGCATTCCATAATTCATGATCAATTCTTTAAATGTCATACAAATTTTATTAGATGTCAATAAATCTATGTTAAAGTCGCCACAAATTAAAATTTTGAATTTTTTGTGCTGAAGTTTCAGCAATGTCTCATTTAATTTGTCAAAAAATAGGCTTACGTCAGACGATGGCGTTCTATATATGGCAATTACTATTAATTTTAGTTGTTTAATTTCTATTCCGCATATTTCAAAATGCTTCTCTATAGCTAAGTATCTGATCATATCTAGTTCTACACTTTCATAGCCATTTCTACACAGTATACATGTGCCGCCGCGTCGTTGATCTTGGCGTGAATAAATTGCCGCAACGTAATAATTATTTAAATTTAGATGATTTTCTTCACCTTTTTTAATAAAGTGCTCACTAAGACATACCGCGATTATATTTTTATTCAAGTCATGCAACTCTTGTAGCGCGACTGTTAGCTCGACTTAGGTATTAAATTAAGTACAATACATAATACATATAGTATCATTGTATCGAACACTTTTATAAGGAATAATTACATTTACGTGATAAATAATTCAATGTTGTACAATGGGCGGTCTTACGGCATTGGGCGATTTCTTCCAGGTGACCTTTGGATAGATAGGAGCTGGTAACTTGAATATCAAGCTATTAAAGTGACTTCCGTGGTTAGGTTTGTAATGAACAGAGCATATTTACGAAATGGGAGTGATTTCGTAAATATTATCTCAATATTAGCTTAAAATAAAGCATTGCCTCAATCTCAGCTGTATTTTTAAATCGGTTTGTATATATTTGACGGTCACCATAGCCTAGTTGGTAGTGCTCCTGCCTACGAAGCTGGTATCCCGGTAAGTGCAGTTTCTGAGTCATGGATGTTTACTATGTATATAATTATTTATCTATCTATATAAGTGTGTATATCGTCGTCTGGTACCCATAGTACAAGCTTTGCTTAGTTTGGGGCTAGGATGATCTGTGTGACATTGTCCCGAGATATTATATATGCGAAATAGACAGACATAGTACGAGTGCGAGTGTGATTAGATGATGGTGGGCTTCGTCCTATCAGTCGGTGATCTTTTTTTGGAGTTGTGACTTCCTCTGGCTATTATACGTAGAGCCGTAACATGTAGGTCAGTAAGGCAGGTAGAGTCAAGTCACCGACATAGCCCGAAGAATTGCAAAACTGAAGTGGCAGTGGGCGGGGCACCTAGCTCGTAGAACCGATGGCCTTTGGGGCAGAAAGGTTCTTGAGTGGCGACCACGAACCGGAAGACGCAGCGTGGGCAGGCCCCCTACAAGATGGACCGATGATCTTGTGCGGGTTGCTGGTAACAGCTGGATGCGAATAGCGCAAGACCGGCAATTGTGGAGATCTTTGTCCAGCAGTGGACGTCTTTCGGCTGATATGATGATGAAGATGATGAAAGCAGGTAGATGGTACAACCATCCCGTCATAAATTGTTCTTTAATTTTTATTCTATTTTGATTTTCTAGATGGATATTAAGGAAACACTTAGTAACAATGTAAACATCAAGGACGGAGTAACGATGTAATTATTTAGCAGATTACAATTCGTTACATTTCGTAAGAAGGGAATACCGAAATCTATAAGTAGAACTAGTAAAGAGAAGTAAAAAATACTAGGTATTAATTATCTACATTACTCTTCGCTAATGCGAGGCCTTTACAGACCGCACAGGGAGGACAGCTGCCTGCTATTCGTACACTTAAACTAATGCGGCCTTTAATCAGACGTGGAATGAAATAATAATACGAATATGCAGTAATATGTGTGCCTTCCCCTATGTGTCCAATGTGCCTGATAGTACAAATAATTATATCCACAAGCTAAATATGCACCTACAGTTTTTGGTTAGCCAATATAGTAATAAATTTATATTTTTGGACACAAATAGTTTTATAGATTCTTGTAGGGTAACCATGAGTACAGTTACTGTCTCAAGAAAATTTTTGAACATACTTGCAACTTTAGTAGCGGCACATATTAACTCAGTCATAAGTAGTATGACAAAGTCACTTTTTATACCATCTTTTAGTAATGTTATTAAAATCAATTTAGTTAGTAGTTTAAACATGTAAGCATGATAATAGAGAAGTGTGATAACTTTCTAATTCTATCACATCAAAATATAAACCGCTTCTCTAGCAAAATTCTAGACATAGAACTTATTAATGAAAATTATGAAATAGATATTCTTTGTTCAATTGTTTTATATAAATGTGTTATGTGAACTATCTGTAAATGATTGCTATCATATACTTAATTTAAAATTATTGACTCTGTCTCAAAATGAATAATGTTATTGTTTCGAAGTTTTTCTTTTGTATACCTAAATATAATCTAAAATAATAAGCATTCAGACAACCGATCGAGCATATATTGTGTTGGCCTACTAAATAATTACTCTAATTGGACCAAATCCCGTGTTCATGCCCGCTTGAGTATGTTTCGCCGGACCGTCTCAACTGGGTCGTGTTGAAACCGGTAGTAGATGAACCCACTGAGTTTGTTTCGCTGGGTCTTCTCAGTTGGGGCGCATTGGATCCGGTGGTAGCATTAAAGCGCGACCGTCGTTATTAACACAAGGTCCGTCATAATAATAATACCTTTAATTTAGACAGAACCATTGACAATATGTAGTAAAAATTTTAGACTTAAACTAGATAATTAAACATAATCTCTTGACAATAACTTGATACGAGCTAGCTAAATATCATTGCTGTAATAAAATAAATTTTATAAATGTTTTCATACAATATGTACCTAAATATCTATGTTACTAGAAATAATATCTAATGTATATAACTATATTACTACAAACATGTTCTGACTATTTACAAGCGCTTTTTTAAAGTCTACGTGAATAAAAACCTTTTTTATTTTATTTATTTATTATGTGGGGTTATTTGTAAAATACCAATAACCTCGCAAAACTAGATTGCTAACATCACAAGCAATAACTTTTGTTCTACGAGTTCGGACATAACTCAATACATGAAAAAGAAACGATTTTAAAGCTTTTATGTACTGTCGTGACATCCGTAGATCTATATTTCATTTATAAACGAAAGGACAAGAGGCGAAAGACGCTAAACTCGCGCGCGTATGTGCGTTTTGCTCGTAGAGTTATAAACATACGAGCGGAATATTAAATGAATACTTATTTTTTTATGAAAATAAAATCTAATAAATTAACAAAATTGTTTTAGAAGTAAACCTGTCTATGCACTACTTATACAGTAAGTACATAATACAATCGAATGAATCAATATAAACTAGTGGCGTGAATCGGCTTCCAAGTGCGTATTGAAGCGACTCCTCATCTCCGCGGTCAATGCAGGCGCAGGTCGACAGGTCCTCTATGTAGTAACCGGTATGCATTAAGGTGAGCGGTGCGTAATGACTATTAGGCACAAACTCTTGGCATTGAAAAGTAAGTTTTGATATTGATATTTAATATAATATGGGAATTAATAATAACCTATATTATTTGCTTCGGCCGGTTCGTTACGGAGAATCCGTAATTTTCTACCAATACCCACGAAAATTGCGCTTGCACAGTCTCTTCTCTTTCCTATTTTAGACTATGCCGATGCCAGCTATCCTGATCTCACTGTAGCCCAGCTTGATAAACTTGAGCGCCTTCAAAATTATTGCATAAGGTTCATATTTGGATTACGTAAGTATGATCATGTTTCAGAATATCACGCTAAGCTCAAGTGACTGCCTATTCGCCTCCGCCGAGATACTCACTTTCTGACTTGTTTATATAACATACTGTTCAATCCTACTACCCCATCATATCTCAAAGAACGTTTCGAGTTCCTAAATGACACACATTCTCTTTCTCTGAGGTCATCGGAGAACATGCGACTAAAAACTCCTGCCCATTCCACAAACTTTTACACGAAATCTTTCACTGTCCAAGCTGTACGTTTGTGGAATGCCTTACCAATGACGATTAGACGCGCCCAGTCGTAACACGTTTTTAAAAAAATGGTAAAAGACCATTACCTTGCACAACTCAACATTAATTAGCAGAGGAACATGCTACGAATATTTTCCTTTCATTAATAATAATTATATATATTTGATATATGTATTTATTATAATATATTATTTATTGGCTCTATCTATTTTATTTAGCAGGTATATATTGCATGCATTACATATTAATTATGTATACATAGTATTTTAGATTATTATATATTCACCTACAAAATGTAGGTGTACTCCTACTAAATATCTGATACCTACTTTTTCTGTTTCTTTTAATGAACTTGTTACACCTCTTACCCGTTTTCATTTCATACAACTCCTGTCCATCCTAAGGTTGTCTGTAAGAAATCGCAGCTAGCGATAAGACCGCCCTTTGTACATTATTATGCTAGTATTTAAGTTCTTTTTTGTAATTCATTTGGTGTACAATAAAGAGTATTGTATTGTATTATGATCATACCAAATTTGGCTTGGAGGACACTGAGTTACAGAGAAGGTGAGCGTTGATGCATCACAGGGCCCCCCCTTAAACCTAAATGTGAGTCGCAAGTCTCATACTCTGTCGAGTGTTGCCTCTTCCTCCTTTGTCAAACGATGAACCCGATTTCCACACGGTGAAACCGGTAGAATGCTAAGAATTAAGTCTATAATTACCTCATTTGCTGGTATTTAGTAAAATTCGTAATTCACTAAAGAATGCAGCTGCTTATATATGAGTATTTGGAGAGAAGGTTTAGGCTCAGAAGGTATATTAAAACACTATTTATGTTGACTGGATACTGAATAATTTATTTACAAATTGAGCTGTTTATATACAAAAATATCAACAAAGGCAAACCTAATCAACCAATGAAATGTTGTACATTTTTGCCAATCAGACGTTAGGTATCGCTACGTCTCGCTCGCAGACGTATTTCTCTCTCTGTCTCTTCGCTGAGTTGATAAAACGCGCGAGACCGGTGCCTCGGCCCTCACTCGGCGGTCGGCGACAGCGGTGCACGAACGGCTCCTCAACGGCGACGGCGCGCGCGGCGGCGCGGCGGCAGCGGCTCGGCGCGAGGCCGAGATTTATAGAAGAAACAACTTGAAGACGTGCAAAGAATATTGAAGACTGAAGATCATTATGAACGGTGAAGATTGAAGATGTGTGTGAAAAGTGCTGACTGTGGTTTTTCTTGTTTCTATTGATTAAAGTCACAACTGCCCTTATCAGGGTTATTTCATGTTTCTATTATTTCATGTTTCTATAGCAGAAAGAGTCTTAGCCACAGTTTAGTGCTTGCAAAACAGTTCTTATCAGAACTAAATCTTGTTTCTATTATGCACAGCAAAGTCGTGGTCCTTTTTAGGATCTTCTTGTTTCTTTAAAAGCAGATAAAGTCATGGTAGCCACAGTACACCCCTTCAAGTGAAACGTATCGGCAACTTGACGACACGACCGCTACGCGTTTTCTTATCAGCTGGTTGTGACCTCACGTTGTTCAAATGCGATGTTGAGGTAACTTGGTTTTGATTCGGTAATGTTGTGGTAACTTGGTTTTCGGAGGTAATGGTATCTTGCAACAGGTAAGCAGGCTTCAGTCGATCGATTGATATGTTTGCTTGACGTCCTGGTAACTGGATGGTAAAGACTTTATCCGTTCGATTTATTACGCGATAAGGTCCTTCGTACGGTGATTGAAA
The DNA here is from genome assembly GCA_951640165.1 of Pseudoips prasinana. NCBI lineage: Eukaryota > Metazoa > Arthropoda > Insecta > Lepidoptera > Nolidae > Pseudoips > Pseudoips prasinana. Next base: position 23,455,445 of record OX621240.1, read on the forward strand.
TGGCGTCTTCACTGCGTCTACTCTAATAAACACATGAGTGCTATTTTGTAAGTCCTTATGCACGAAAATATGTTGTTTATTATGGTGATGCACTGTAGATGATTGCGGTTGATTGTTTTTGATTGTAGCACGTAAATTTTCGACGTAAGTATAATCCATTGTAGAAGTAGGTATTGTAGTTGCGTCGAAAAAATCTCCGGGTAATCTTAGGTTGTAGCCGTAGGTAAGTTCGGCTGCACTAACTCCGGCGTCTGTTCGTATAGCTGCGCGTAAACCGAATAAAATTATAGGTAGCTCGTCGACCCAAGTACTCGATTTCGATAGCCTGGCGCGTAACGCAGTTTTCAAGGTACGGTGCCAGCGTTCTATTATACCATTGCTTTGCGGGTGATAAGGCGTGGTGCGATTTTTCTTGATTCCCATTATTTTCATGAGGTTGTTGAATAAAAAAAAAAATAAAAATAGTTGACTTTCGAATTGTCGTCCTTGGTCACTGGTTAGAGTAGCTGGGCATCCGAATCGGGTAATCCAATGTTTGTAGGTAATATCTGCGACTGTCTCAGCTGCTATGTTGTCGGTAGGTATTGCTTCCGTCCACTTTGTTTCTCGATCGATGAAAGTGATGAGATAGCGGTAGCCTTCTTTCGATGGCGGGAGAGGGCCGGTGATGTCAGTATGCAAATTCCTGAATCTTTGTGTTGGCGGGAATTTTGAAACACTGGAGAATGTATGTCGTTGTATTTTGTTTTTCTGACACTCTATACAACTTTTTGTCCAAAGTCCGATATCGGCGTTCATTGAAGGCCAAAAATATTTTTGTGCTATAAGTTTTCGACTCGTACGCGTTCCGGGATGGCTAATGTTATGTACACACTTGAATGCGTCGTAACGAAAATCTTTAGGTATGTACGGACGTAAGTGCGTGGTCGATGTATCGCAGTAAAGTTCGATGTTTGAGTTTGGAATAATAATCTTCTTTAGTGTAATATTATCTCGCTGTTGAAGTTGTCGTACGGTAGGGTCGTTTTCTTGAGCGTTAGCGATTTCTTCGTAGTTCAATCTTGCGGGGCAAGATATTGTTTCGATTCGGCTGAGTGCATCGGCGACTATGTTTTGTTTACCGCTTATGTGACGTATGTCGGTATTAAATTCGCTGATAAACAAAAGCTGTCTTGTTCTTCGAGGTGTTTCAGTAGTTGACTGCGATTTATTCATGGCGTAGGTGAGTGGTTTGTGATCGGTGAATATAATCAGCTGTCGTCCTTCAAACATCTTGCGGAAGTGTTTTACTGCCATATACGTAGCTAGAAGTTCGCGATCGTACGTGGAGTATTTTACTTGCGCGTCGGAGAATTTCTTCGAGAAGTATCCGAGTGGCTGCCATTTTTTATTCACGTATTGTTGTAGAACGGCACCGGCTGACTTATCTGAGGCGTCGCAAAATAATGCGTAGGTTGCGTCATGGGATGGGTGAGCGAGTAAAGCAGCGTTGCTTATGCTGTTTTTACACGCTTCGAATGCTTGATTTGATTCGTCGGTCCATTCTATTATTGTTTTGTCGCGTTTCTTGACGTTGTGTAAGTATGCGTTTAGTGGCGCTTGTATAGACGCGGCGTCTCGTACATGGTCACGGTAAAAATTTAACATTCCGAGGAATCGTCGGAGTTCTTCGATGGTCTTGGGCTTGGGGTATTCCATGATGACCTTGACCTTGTCAGCTGGTGGCTTGATACCGTCTTTTGTTACTGAGTATCCTAGGAATTTTACTTCACTTTGTCCAAAATGGCATTTAGCGGGGTTTATAGTGATGCCATGTTCTTCTAGTCTTTTCAGTACGATTCTTAGGTGTTCTCGATGTTGAAATTCAGAGACTGAGCTGATGCATACGTCGTCGATAAAGGGAAATACGAAATCTAGTCCGCTGAGTACTTGATGTATGTAACGTTGAAATGTCTGTCCTGCATTCTTTAATCCTGGGCACATACGAGGAAATTCGAATAATCCCATAGGTGTGATGATGGCGGTCTTCTCTATATCTTCTTCACGGACCCTCAGTTGTTGGTAAGCTCGGTTCAGGTCTAGTGTGGAAAATATTGTTTTTCCACACAGCTGATAATTAAAATCCTTCACGCGAGGGACGGGATAACGATCTGGCTTTGTAATTGAGTTGAGACGACGATAATCTCCGCAGACTCGTATATCACCATTTTTCTTTGGAACTATGTGTAGTGGCGATGACCATGGGCTCTTGCTTGGCCGGCATAATCCTTGTTCAATCATATTTTCAAATTCTTTTTTCACTTTTTCGTACCGATGTGGTGCGATTGGACGGGCACGGCAATGCACTGGTGGGCCTTCGGTTTCAATATAGTGTTCTACGTTGATCTTGTCGTTTATATTCATCGATGTTAATCTCGTCGTTCCGGGAAACTCGGCCAAAATATTGTGATATGGATTTTCAATGTCGATACTGCGTACTGTAGGTATATTCGTTGGTCGGACTGGTGCCGTGACGTTGAGGTTCGTAATATTGTCGATAAGTTTTCTGTTCCTTAGATCTACGATGAGTTGGTGGTGCTTGAGGAAATCGGCTCCTAGTATTGGTTTCGATACGTCGGCCACGATAAATTCCCACTTGTAGGGACGTCGAAGGTTTAAGTTGAGTTCTAGTGTCTTCTCCCCATAGGTTGGAATAACGGTGTTATTAGCGGCGTATAGTTTGAATGGGAGTGGCGTTGTAATGTGACCTTTTGTTCTAGGTAACACGGAAATGTTTGCCCCCGTGTCTACCAAAAATGACAGTCCGGTTTTCTTATCGGTTATAAATAGGCGGTAGGATGATTCTAGAACGCCGTCTTCCGCCGCTAACAGCGTTCTTTTTAGTTTTCCGACTCTTTTCCCTTCTTGAATGAGCAAGGCGTAGTGCATTTCATTGCTCGGGGTCCAAATCTTCGGTGATAGTAACATAGTGGCGATGATGAATCTTCACGTGAACGAGAACGAGTGTTTCGATGGCGAGATGGGAAACGATTTCTTCTGTGCTGATAGTGCTCCGTTTTCGTTTTGAGTTCTGCCACTTCAAGTGAAAGTTTACGGATTTCGTGCAGCAAAAATTGCATGTCGGGAGATGTTGCTGTTGTTGACTGAACGTTGACGGCTGCTGCTTCGCGGTTTTGCTCCATCATCTTGTCGGCGAGTAATGCGAGCTCTTCCAAGGCGGCTTTATTGCTGAATGATTCGCTCACGGCTAGCACGGAACGGATATGTGGTGGTAGGTGATTGGTCCACATAAGACGTAGGGTGGTGTCAGGAATTCTATCACGTGCCAGATCACGCATGCGCCTTAACAGCTGCGAAGGTTTTTGGTCACCCAGTTCCATTTCTGAGAGGAGTTTCTGGAATTGACGACTATCCGACTCTTCGTATACGGCGATGAGACGTTCTTTTATTGCCTTGTAGTATTCCTTCTCCGGCGGGTTGTAGAGTAGGTCGGTGATTTGCTCGATATCTTGTCTTTCCAGTTGAGCGATAACCATTTGTGCCAATTGCTTGTCGCCTTTTTTTGTGTCGTGAGTAGCTGCCTCGAAACTGAAAAACCATAGCCGTGGTCGGTCGCGCCAGAAGGGTGGGATTCTCAATGTGAGTGAGATATTCGCGATTTCTGGTGGGCTTTCTAATTTTGTTTCTTCCATTATTTTCGGTTTGTTTCTTTTTTCCGGGCAGCAGATTAGAATTTTCTTCAAAACTGTTGTTCAGCGTTCTTGAGCAGCGTATCACGTCGGGGTCACCACTTTGGAGAGAAGGTTTAGGCTCAGAAGGTATATTAAAACACTATTTATGTTGACTGGATACTGAATAATTTATTTACAAATTGAGCTGTTTATATACAAAAATATCAACAAAGGCAAACCTAATCAACCAATGAAATGTTGTACATTTTTGCCAATCAGACGTTAGGTATCGCTACGTCTCGCTCGCAGACGTATTTCTCTCTCTGTCTCTTCGCTGAGTTGATAAAACGCGCGAGACCGGTGCCTCGGCCCTCACTCGGCGGTCGGCGACAGCGGTGCACGAACGGCTCCTCAACGGCGACGGCGCGCGCGGCGGCGCGGCGGCAGCGGCTCGGCGCGAGGCCGAGATTTATAGAAGAAACAACTTGAAGACGTGCAAAGAATATTGAAGACTGAAGATCATTATGAACGGTGAAGATTGAAGATGTGTGTGAAAAGTGCTGACTGTGGTTTTTCTTGTTTCTATTGATTAAAGTCACAACTGCCCTTATCAGGGTTATTTCATGTTTCTATTATTTCATGTTTCTATAGCAGAAAGAGTCTTAGCCACAGTTTAGTGCTTGCAAAACAGTTCTTATCAGAACTAAATCTTGTTTCTATTATGCACAGCAAAGTCGTGGTCCTTTTTAGGATCTTCTTGTTTCTTTAAAAGCAGATAAAGTCATGGTAGCCACAAGTACATTATCCACAGTTGTATCTGTAAATAGAGCTACATCGCTACTACCAAACTTTTTTATTACACACATTTACAAGTAGAGCGCAATGTTTAAAAATACTATAAACCACTGTTGTCTACAACATAATACTGAGTGCAATAAAGCTGTGATACTTTTAGTAAAAAACATAACCTATCTGATGTTAACGCTGGAATATCACAATTATTAACCACCAAGCCGGCAAATAAGTATACAGCAAAAAGTGAACGCAATAAAACTGATTACCTCAAATTGGTTGGAGGAAATCATTGTGATATTATCAATAAAAACATTACCTATCTGATTTTAACACTGGAACAAAATGTGATACTTTTATCAACAACCAAGTCGGCGAACAAGTACCTATATAGCGCTCTGTGTCTTGGAGAGCATTTTAAGCCTCATTAAAGATGTCATCACAAAATCTCAGTCTTTACAAGTAGTCTGAAGTCTAAGCTATCACTTGTCTTAACATTATGGTAACTGGTTCTCTATAAGATTTGAGGACTGATTGAAACTACCGTCAGTCATCGAAACAACCAAACTAACAAGCACAACATGCAACTGATCCCAATTGAAATGTTAAAAAAACAAGGAAGAAGACTTATTTAAATTTTATTTCATAAGAGTTCTTTCGTTACCGTAAATTTGCGATATCTCATTTACCTTGCCTCTGAATCTTCAATTGAATACTTTATTTTTCAAAATTTTGAAAATTGTCAGCTAGTATTCAAAAGCAATCGTAACTAGAAAATTATTATCTATAATACACCATAGTAAAGGATAATAGATCAGAGTCAGTAGTAATTCGACTTGATATACTGAGTTAAGAAATTTACTTAACTTATCAATAAGCTTCCTGATTAAGCCAAGTTATATCCACTGACATACATACATACACATATCTTATACACATATTGTATACTTAGACCTTCCGTCGACTGTGATAATGTTCTTGTGTGTACAGAGGTTCAGACACGATAACGTGGGGTCAGATCCTTTTCGGTATTTTGATACGGGTTTGGCAGTTAAAGTTTCATGTCCTACCTTGGCCTGTATTAGTGGTTTTGTATCAAGATAAATTTATTGAACAAGGTGGTGATTTGTTTATTGTTTATGTATCATTGACTTCGCCTCAAAATTGTTCTATTTATTCTCCACTTCACGATTGCTTTATGATATATATTAGAATATTTTTGTAACCAATTCTGCTTTTATTGGGTAGGTTACGCGATTTATTCGTTGCTGGTGAATCGATTAAGACCTTATTTGGATAGAAAATGCTTTCAAAATAATCCCATATTAATTAAGATCAAATTAGTTATTAAAAAAAGATCTAAAGTTATACTTTTCTTACAACAGTAAATAACTTAATACAGTGAAACTTTCGGTTAGTTTATTACATCGCATTGTTATTATTTATGAAATTGTTTTAAATAGTTTCGTTTGAAAAACGAGGTAAAAGAGGTGTGAAAGGATCGTGATAAATGGAAATCCGTTGTCTTTATGTATCCCTGTGGGAAAAAGGCATGACTCTTGTGTATTTATGTTAAAATTATTTATATATCGTCATAAGTTACTAAAGGATTTTGTTCTCAAAAATGTTAAATTTATTAAAATCATCATCATCATCATATTAGCTGAAAGATGTTCACTGCTTGATAAAGGACACGCTCAAGATCGTCGGTCCACCATGTTCCATGTGTCTTCCGGTTCGTGGACGCCACGCGAGAACCTTTCTGCCCCATCGGCCGTCAGTTCTACGAGCTATGTGCCCTGCTCACTACCGATTCAGTTTGGCAATTCTAAAATAATAGACCAATTTTTTTTTTTAATATATTATTTCGACAAAGCTATTACTGTACCTGTGAATAAAGAATACGGGGATTACTACTCATGTCTTCGAGAACAAAGTATAGTCATCAGTCCAAGGGGCTGGATTGATGCCGGGGACGCCCCTATCTAGGTGTAAGTATACGGTGAGAAGATGTGTGACCGCTTAAGCTGTATAACAGCTGAGCCTCCGTGCTTTGAAGGGCACGTTTTGAGCCGATTGTAATCTTTAGACTACAGTTACTAAACTATCTCATGAGGCCTACTGCGTGCCTTGAAGAACTGTGACACTACGTTAACAACTGTAAAAAAAGAAAAAAATATTACTCCAGGTATTTTTACATGTGACTTTTACAGTTAGTCTGAGACGATTGCATTATGATGACAGGACGCTGTGTTTTTGACAGGACGATTATTGACAACCGCCGTAATTCTGTTGGTAGTGCCAAATCCTTACAAAGGACATATATCGTCCCCGTAGAGCGAAAAGTCATCAAGTCTAAAAATGGCTAAAATTAGTTACAAATATCATTAAAATCCCCATTTCCTTTTCTAAATATCTGTCTAATTGTATGTTCCATTGTTTTTGTTTTATAAACTGTGAAAAGTAAACAAGTCTTCCCTTAACAACCCAGGGAGTAGTGGAAGAATTAACTAATTTAGTTAGTGAATTTATTATTTATCAAAACTTTACACAACTAGAAATTAAAACGACTTGATTACTTTTTCTCTGGCATGATGGATGCTCACATAAGCCTCTAGGTAGTCGCAAAATCACTAAAATGATTTAGGTAGTTCGAAAGTTACTAGTTTGATACCATATACGAAAACGAAAAGTAACTATCTGGGCTTAGTGACTGCTTGCTCTTTATTTTTGAATATTTTGTACAAATTTGCAGACGCGAAAGATCATCAAATCATTTTAATGTGATTTTTTGCTATAAAATTGGGACATTCGATCTATTACGAATAATAATGAAAACCTTTTAATTATTATTTATACAACAGTGGCATGCATTGTTACTGTTTAGGTATATTTCGCTCGCGATTTAGTGAGTTTGGCGCGGCTAGAGTGAAGAGCGCGGCGAATAGTGACTACTCTCATTCACGGCATTAACGTCGACTGATGTGCGTGGGTTTCATTTTGTTAAAACTAACGTAAAGCAATGAGTAAGTATATTGAAACAAAATGAAAACACAACAAAAGTTATTATTTTATAAGTAATTACCTATCTGGTCTAGATGTGTGTAGGTACTTAGTAGGTTAGTGTTCTAAAGTGAAAACATTGTACGACACTGAGAATATAAATAACTAATAATAATGTTATTTTATAAGAATCTGTTAAGATGATGATGACTTCACGAGATCAATTGAGAATGTAATTAAATTAATGATAATTATTTGAATTTGATTTATTTGGTGCTTGGATTATTTGCTTTTATACGAATATTAAAGAAGTAACAAATTAATTATCCATAATTATCTATGGCATCGGTTTAGCGTTTCAGTAGCACTTTAGAGAGTGATTAGCAGTGCCCGCGGACTACGTTCCGCGTTATAAATATTTTTGTCCCTGCCCGTTTGTCCCGCGTAAAAAGAAGGGAAAAAAGTTCTGTATAAATTTTGGAATTTTTCATAGCCTATGACGCTCCACAATAACGTAGCTTTCTATTGGTGAAATAATTTTGAAAATTGGTTCAGTAGATCCAGAGATTACCCCTTACAACAACGTACAAACTCAGGAACGTTACTTCTTTATAATATTAGTATAGATTAAGTGGTTTTGCCGTTTAATTAATTTGATTACCTACTTACGTACCTCCGAAAGCTTTATAACCACTAATTTAAGTATATTTTAAATTAAGACAACTGTCTGGTTCTTATTTGTGATATTATGAGTTTATGACGTAAAGGTACTGATATATAGCATAAAACTGGAGTTTGTTGGTGAAATTATCATAATATTGCATATTTAACATTTTCTACACTGTATCTATGATTGCCATGTTTTTAATACGAGTGAATCTTTTTCGGAATTATGTTAGAATTCCTGACGTTCGCCAAATTATTTATTTCAGCAAACTGCGCTGCTTGACAAGAGTATATCGGCCACCACAACCGAACTGTTTCAAGACAATAATTTATATGAGTCTGCTCCACTGTCCGTAATAGATCCAAAAAAAGATCTACCAGTTATCAATCCACCACACTCTGCTCCTTTGTTGGATAACATAATAATGAAGAATCATGTTCTATATATGTTTATAAAACAATGTTTGGCTCTAAATTTAATCTGTAATTTTTCACTACAAAAAAAAATTTCTGCATAACATGCACTCGTTATGACAGTGCCGGACGCCCACATCATTTAAAGGAAGAATATGATTTACATATTGCAAGAAAGAATACTGCACAACAAGTGAAACAATCGGACAAGCAACGGTTTATTATTGATGAAAACTACATAGTCGTAACGGCTGACATGCAGTCTACCTTGCACATACCAGTCAGTGGTATGTGATATTGGCATTTTATATTACATTAAATGTTCAAAATTACACGATTATGTATGAGTATGAAGCGTGTAATTTATTGATGCTGTGCTTGATGAGGTGGTTTGGAATAATACCTCATCAAGCATTCTGTATAACTTGGAACGAAATCAATGGTAAAAGGGGTAGTGTTGAAATTGCCAGTGCCATGAACTGGTGGATCAGTCAGATACCAAATAATATTAAAGAAGTAATTATATATAGTGACAAATGCGCTGGGCAAAATAAAAACCAGTTCATCACGGCATTTTTGAATCATTTAATTCAAAGATCAGATGTGCATCTGGAAGCTATCGAACAAAAATATTTAGAGAGCGGCCACACTCATATGGAAGTGGACTCTATGTATAGTGCCATAGAAAGATAGCAAAGACATACGCCAGTATATTCCATGATTGACTGGAAGTCTTTCATGGAACATGCTCGCTCCAAAAGGCACATAGATTCAGCACCACCCTTCATCGTCAAGGAATTAAATTACACCGATATGATTGATGTGAAATGTCTTAATGAGAAATTTGTAATAAATACAAATAAAGATAAGGAAGGGAACAAGATCAAATGGCTAAAAATAAAAGTAAAACTTAAAAGTTACTAGAAATAGGAGACGACAAGAAAGACAAAGAGATGGACTTAATCGGGGACAGAAGAACTGGAACAGAATTTTAAAAAATATATTATACCAAGAGCTTACTCCACGCCACTACCAATTTCAGAGGCGAAAAATAAATATCTCGTCAATTTATGCGCAAAAGGGGTAATCCCGCAGGAGCTCCATTTATGGTACAAGTCATTACCTACAAGCTAAGATGTAATTGACAAAATTTTGGAACCAGATGTAACAGAGGAAGGAGAAGAAGGCGGGTTAGATTAAATAGACCTCTTTTTTATTGTTTTCTCAGTTGTCATGCCAATTGTGGCATAAAGTTGTTATTTTTGTCGTATTTCTTTAAATAAATCTTGATTGATTATGTTATATAAGTTTCATTCCTTATTTTTTCATACTTATAATAAAACTTACGACATTAGCATTTAATATTCAGCTAAGCAGTATTTACTTTACACATTTAGGCCATCTAGCAGTTAGTTCCACATTACCTAATTCGAGTTATTTTCACTCAAAATGAATAGAAAGTGAGTAAAAAATCACTAACTCCGGTTGACAAATAACTAACTCATAACTGGGTTAGACATTTTTTAGGGAGCAATTAATTAGTTAGTTTATTTTAATTTTTCTATATTATCAAACGTTTTTTGTTTAATTAAGCTCTTATAATATAAACTCTGTTATATTTCCTTTAAAATAAGGCTATTAACATATAGGTATGCAATGATAAGCAAAAGTTATGACGATTTAAATTTTCAAACACTTTAAATGGTTATATCTCATAACAGGTATTTAAGACTTAATGATTTTTCGCTCTACGGGGACGATATTTGTGTTCATGTCCAAGAAAAATAGAAATGTCCATGTCTATTTTTCTTGGTCTAGGTTTTTGCTATATAACAAAACACAACAAGTGTCGCGTAGTTTGGACTAGATGGCGCTGTGTTATATGACCCGGATTTATTGAAAAAAGAAACAACCGAATTAACCACATAACATATTTATAAACCAATATCAATTACATTATACGTTACACAAGTACACAACAACGTTAAACAATTTGACAATTAATAGTCATCTAAGTTACTAGATAGATGAATGAAATGTTTAGCTTCAAACGAGACGAATGCGATGTGCATAACATGCTAGAAAAGGCACATAAGAATACGCTTTAAATTTCGATCGAATATTTTATAGCTATTCATCTGAGTTATAACAGAATTCTGTGTAAGCAATACTCGGCTTTGAAATAAAAGCTAAAGTGGAACAAGTGTTTATCATTCGAGCCAGAAGAAAAGAAGCGAAGTGAGAGAATTTGTTGGTATTATTTATTCCCAGTGGAGCTCAATCGTGGATATGCCACTGAAGATTTTCCACAAATAAAATTGCTGTTGTTCTTGTTTCGCGGTGTAAACTTTTCTGTGTCATCCACGTAATCCTTAAAGAGTTTATATGATATACTCATAATACGTGTGGCGTATCGGTTAAGACAGTTGCCGCGCCATTTCGTATCGTGGGTTCAAATCACGCACGGGACAAAGCATAACATAGAAATAACAATTAATCAAAACAAATTAAATAAAACACGATGTCATACAAAATTATTTTTAAAATATGCAATTTTTTTAGAATATAAGTCAGATTCAGACAGTCAGAAGATTACTTAGTAAGATTTCTTTTCCGTATAATCCAACAAAATTTTACACTGCAAAAACTGGTTAGACATCTTTTCAACCATACGTAATTAAGTTTAACGTAGCTGACCGCCAATCTTGATCAACCTAATTAATTTGGACACATTTCTTGCGAAAATATGTTTAATTTTGGTTTTAAATTAAATATGCTCATAGATTTAACCAGAGGCAGGAAGTGTCGGCCTGGGGTGAAAAAAGGACAAAGCTATTTAAAAAGAAGGTCGAATGCTACTAGGTCCGTATGCTTCGGCTTTAGAACCTAATTAGCGCTAAACGGATGCTACATTTAGTAGAGGTAAGTGTATTTTTGCTCTATAAGCAGCTCCCTCCACCTTACACAATATTCTCCAAGTAATAAAATTGCACTGTTAATTTTGGGGTTCTGGGTGCGAGAAAGGTCGCCAGAGCTCATTAAAGGGGAGGAGCAGGATAGAAACACGTGAATCTTTCCATGTGTCACCACTAGGTAACCATGTAATATTAAGTGGGACATATGCTATACTAGTTGTGCCCCGCGGTTTTACCTGCGTTAAACTTTAAATTATAGCCTATGTGTTAATCCAAGATGTCAGCTAACTCGATAACAAATTTTATTGAAATCACTCCAGCCGTTTAGACGTGATGAAGTAACAAACATACACACACACAAACCCCAAAACGTTCACCTTTATAATATTAGTGTGATTTACAAGTTAAAACATATTTAGCAAAAAGTTTTTTTCGCATTAGGGTGATGAATTCCTGTATAATGGGTACTATTTATAGGTCACACAAATAATTGTCTTATGTAGGAATCGGAACCGGGACGATGAGTGGTGATTCGACTGTCTTAACTTCATTGCTTTCTTAAGTGCAGTGACATTGAAATAACACTAACTAAATTTAACCTTTTCAAATTAAAGATACATCGTTACCATTTTCACTGTAGCAATAAGAAGAAAAATATAGCGTAGAAAGTGTTACATTTTCTTGTAGCGTCTTTCTAAAACGAACTTTAATTTGACTTTACTGGGCCAAGAGTTACAACTAATTGTCCCATAGTACCCGTTCAGTTTCCCTTTACTGTAAACGGTTAATTATCAAAGTCCCTTTTTCCTTATCTCCCTCAATACTTTTCAAACGCTGAAAGTAACAAAGCAAATTGCTAATACACGATAGCTGTGGGAAAGGGTACCGAATGGACGATTTCCCGAAGCAGCTTTATCTTTTCCTTTCTTACATTGAACTAGGTATAAAGTATCCAAAAATCTTTAGCAACAGATGTAAGATAGAATAGATAACACAAGGAAAATTCATTGAAAAGAGACGTGTAACATTTTATACCCAAAATATATTACGAGTAATATTAAAAGAGCCAGAGCGTCTTATAACATTAGTTTGGTTGTAAAATTAATATGTCCAATCTTTACTTTGGTCACACGATGAACAATGTTTATATCCGTTTTAATAATTTATTGTAGCCCTTGTATTCAGGGTTTAATTTATCTTTATTATTAAATACGTGGAAGAGCATTAAACGTCCGAATAAATAAGCTAAAAGATCGCAAGTAGGATTGAGAATGTGAGTTTTTTTGTTAAGGTATCACGTCTTCTTTACTTAACCAATCATCATGAAAGTTTACACTTACTGTCAGGGATACTTTCTATCGACTATTCGACGGTCACCGTAGCCTAGTTGGTAGTGCTCCTGCCTACGAAGCTGGTGGTCCTGGGTTCGAATCCCGGTAAGTGCAAATATTTGTGTGATAAGCACGAATATTTGTTTCTGAGTCATGGATGTTTTCTATGTATTTTAGTATTTATCTATCTATATAAGTATGTATATCGTCGCCTGGTACCCATAGTACAAGTTTTGCTTAGTTTGGGGCCAGAATGATCTGTGTGGCATTGTCCCTAGATAATATTATTATACAGAAAAGAACACAGGGTATTTTGTTGTAACTGAGGCATAGAAACTTAAGGTAAGATAGTCAAATAATTTACGAGAGTTAAGCTGCAATCGGAAACTATTCTGCCCAGTATCCTCATATTTAAAGAGCAAAATACCCAGGAAAAAAACAAATTATAAGTATATATAGAAAATTAGATAAACTTTGCAGTATCTTATAGTTTCTATATCTGTGCTTTCACCCCTAATACGAGTTAAAGTTTTACGACAACAAGTTGCGGCGGTCGTTATGATTTTATTATTATGCTGACGGCAGCTCCAATGTTTGGGTATTGCTTCATATTTCTTATGTGTGGGATATTTGAAATATTTAAGTGCTCTACAGTGTATAGTCCATCTCTCTCTACAGCCTAATTTAAAGTGAGAGGATCAAAGCTAGTTTTGCTTACTAGTCCTTAAGTAAAGCATTAATTAAACAATTAAGTAAACCATTTAGGCACGCGGTCTGACTATATTTTTTTTGAATAGTTTCTACGTGTTGCGGTCAATTCGAGCTTTTGCTCCCGGTTGTTGTCGTTAAACAAGAGCCTGATAGCATGGTAACCACTGCCCTACATATATTATTTTGTGTATTGTACTAATTTTCTATATTATTGACTACACGTCAGTATTTATGAAATTTGATGTTGGAAATTTTTTTAAGACCACGCCTGCATTAGGTATTTTCATCTCTGTGTGGCGGGGTACTTAGCAAACATATAATAGAAGGACACAAATTACACCCAGACCCAGAACAACTATTTATGGGTCACTCGAAAAGTTATCCGGCGCGGGACTCGAACCCGCGACACGAAGTGGCGAGGCGACGGTCTTAGCCGCTGCGCCACACGTGTAATTTGAAGGCAGACAGTATAAACTATTTCAAATAATATCAGAATTTTCATTTAATTAGGTACCTACTTTAGTTTTCAGTCGCAGAATTATTGAAGTGGGTGAACCCTTTTGTTTAAAGAAAAAATCTGAGTATCCACGGGGAAATGTGAATATCAGTGCTAATTAGCAAAACAAATACACACAAAAGTCAACCTTAATATTCACTGCCATTATTTACTTTAAAGCCAATTTTGCGTGAATCCTTCTTCTACATAATAACACGTTTTATATGGCAATAATAATCTAACCAACAAGAAAATAATAATGCCCTTTGGTAAACAGACAAACAAATGGAGAACGCTTATTAATAAGCCTCTTCTTATTATTCCATTTGGGTAAAAAGGAACCATCAAAAAGATTACTGTTCACACAAGAAAGGAATATTTACTCAGCGAATTAAAAGTTCAATCGTCCATAACTCATTCTCATAAAAAGGAATGACTGAATTTCAAGATGGGAATTTTTATTGACACGCCAAGATAAAGACTAAACTTCGCATCTCAGATATAACTGTTGTTTCAAAGTTTCCAACAAGCGATTGTTGGTTTAATATCTATAACAGTTGAAGTTATAAAGAAATAAGTACAAAAACTAAAAAGGCTTCATTGTGGCCTTTTTAGGGTTCCGTAGCCAATTGGCAAAAAACGGAACCCTTATAGATTCGTCTGTCTGTCTTTCCGTCCGTATGTCACAGCCACTTTTTTCCGCTGTACTGTTGAAACTTGGTAAGTAGATGTATTCGGTGAACCGCATTAAGATTTTTAGACCAAAATAGAAAAATAACAATAATTGTGGGGGGCCCCATACATAGAAATGAAACTCTAAAATTTTTTTTCATCGTACCCATACATGTGGGGTGTCTATGGATAGGTCTTTAAAAATGATATTGAGGTTCCTAATATATTTTATTTCTAAACTGAATAGTTTGCGCGAGAGACACTTCCAAATTGATAAAATGAGTCCCCCCCCCCCGCAACTTCTAAAATAAGAGAATGATAAAACTAAAAAAAATATATGATGTACATTACCATGTAAACTAACAAAGAAAATTAGTTATAACGAGATCTAGCAAGTAGTTTTTTTTTAATACGTCATAAATCGTAAACCGCAATTTACCTTTCATTTAATCAACTGAAATACTTGCTGCTACGGAACCCTTCATGTCTCGCACTTGGCCGGTTTTTTTATAGAGTCAATTTGTATGTAACAAATTATTATGAACACGAACGAAAAACAAATAATAATTTCGTTCAAGTGGTAACCACGATCTGAAAGACGCAGCGTCGGCAGACCCCCTAAAAGGTGGACTGATGATCTTGTGAGGGTCGGCAAGGCGATGTATGCGAGTAGCACAAGATCGGCAATTATTGTGACTGTGAGTTGGTGTTTCTAAATATCTACTTTCCTAATTAATGTCCTCAATGTCAGATCTTATTAGTTAAAAATTGTGTAATCAACGAACTGTGTACTATATAATCTACATTTGTAATCGTTAAAATAACGCGTTTGTGGAAATTTTATTGCAAACAATTTCTTAAATTGTTTCGAAAGCTTTTAGTTGGTCGCTTTAATATTGTTATAAGTTCCATAATTGTGTGCTTCAAAACTACAGATGAGCTTACTTTCAATTATTCGAGCTGTAAGAGTAAAACACTTACCAGCACCGTGGCTTAATGACGAGATCAAGACTCTCATAAGTCTTAAAACAGCGGCGAAGTCTAGATACAAGTGTCGACCATCAGATTACTCTCGGGACAAATATCTTGCGATCCGAAATCGCTGCAATAAGATGTGTAGGAGTGCTCAACGCCATAATATCCATAAATCTGTTGAAAACGGACATCCAGCGAAAATCTGGAAATTTCTTAGATCATTAGGAGTTGGAAAATCTCTAGATACTCTTCCTAATAAATTAGACATCAATTCGCTTAATCAGTACTTTTCCTCTTCATCGTCGAGTAACGCATCAGATAAAACTCAATCTTTGAACTATCTTTCATCTCTTCCAACTGCTGATTATCCACCTTTTGTTTTCAATCAATTCTCCGATTGTGATGTTAAGAAAGGCATCCTGTCGATATCTTCCAATGCGGTCGGTAGCGACAGTGTCAGCCGTAATATGATCATTCCTATCCTTGATGATATCCTACCCATTATCAGTCACATCCTGAATTGTTCTATATCAAGTGGATTCTTTCCTTCTTCATGGAAAGAAGCCCTTGTCACTCCCATTCCTAAAACCAGAAACCCATCCTCCTTCTCCGACTATCGTCCTATATCTATTCTTCCATTCCTTTCCAAAGTCCTCGAGCGGCTTATTTACACCCAACTTAATTCCTATGTTTGTAAGCACAATCTCCTCAATCCTACGCAATCCGGTTTCCGACCTGGTCATAGTACCGTCACAGCCCAGGTTCATATTACGGAAGACATAAGAGGTGCCATGGAGAGTGGAAGTCTTACAGTTCTCCTTTTGTTAGATTTTAGCAACGCGTTATATACTGTAGATTTTGACATTCTCCTTGGCATTTTGACGTCACTTAACATATCTTCAACGGTGATTGAATGGTTTCGATCTTACCTGTTTGGGCGCCGGCAAAGAATTCGTATTAATGACATGTTTTCTACATGGTCTAATACAGTTGCTGGCGTGCCGCAGGGTGGCGTTCTTTCTCCGTTGCTTTTTGCTTTATTTATTAATACGATTTCCAATAATATCTCTTCTTCCTACCATATTTATGCAGACGATCTTCAAATTTATTCCCATGCTTCGCTTATGAACTTACCCACTGCAATCGCGACAGTCAATAACGATTTAGCTCAGATTAGAGTGTGGAGCCAGATGTTTGGTCTCAAAATTAACCCCTCTAAAACACAAGCAATAGTAGTTGGCAGCTCCCGAATGACGTCTAAAGTGGACTGGTCCCAACTCCCCCAAATCACCTTTGATGGCACGGTTATCCCTCTTAGTAATAACGTAAAAAATTTGGGGATTATATTTGACAGCACGTTATCATGGGGTCCTCAGCTGAAAGCTGTTAGCTGTAAACTTTTTGCGTCATCTGGTTCACTCAGGCGCCTGCGCAACTTCCTCCCTATTACCACTAAAACTGCTCTTGCACAATCACTTCTCCTACCTATTCTCGACTATGCCGATGTCAGCTATCTAGATCTCACAGAAGAACAACTGGATAAACTTGAGCGTCTTCAAAACCTTTGTATTAGATTCATATTTGGCCTTCGCAAATATGATCACGTTTCATTATTCCGGTCAAAGCTCAAGTGGTTGCCAATCCGCCTTCGTCGGAATGCTCATGTTCTCTCTTTAATCCCACTACACCTACATATCTAAAAAACCGTTTCGAGTTTCTCTGTGACACACATTCCAGATTCCTAAGATCATCACACAACCTAAAGCTGCATACTCCTATGCATTCTACCACATTTATGAACAAATCATTTTCTGTTCAAGCAGTACTATTATGGAATGCCTTGCCAATTGATATCAGACGTGCACAAACCCTTGCCACGTTTAATAAAGCTGTTAAAGAACACTACCTACTGTCGTAAAGTCACCTACTGTCTAATATAATATTTATGTTATATATTATATACTGTATTTATACATGCTATTTGGTATGCCACCTTACATTGTTATAAACCTCATTATATATTTATATATATACTTACAATGTTTCTATACTTTTCTACTTCATTTGTTGCACACCTATTACTTTAAATATTTAGAGCTCCTATCCATCCAAAGGTTGTCTGGAAGAAATCGCTTAATGCGATAAGACCGCCCATTGTACATTATTGTGTTATTTATTTTGTCTTCCATATAATTGTTTTGTTTGAGTGTGTACAATAAAGAGTATTCTATTCTATTCTATTCCATATTTTTTTGTAACGGCACCCATAGTCATATCTAAATTATCAAAATTATGTACTAGTGGCATTCAATTAGTGTTATTACACGAGTAACATATGTATTCATCATATCAGCCGAAAGACGTCAACTGCTGGACAAAGGCCTCCCCTAAAGATCTCCACTTCCGCATCCAGCGATTCCCATTAATATTTATTCATTTAATAATAATTATCGAGACAAAATTAATAAAAAGGCATGTATGTAACTTAGGAACAATCTTCAGATCTCATACTAAATTGTATATCAATGTTTATATTAACATTAATTTCATTTAAGACCGGCATTAAGAGGAACGAAAAGTATATATAGGTTTTTTATTTAGGTTATAAAACCAATCTCTAGTACACGTCATGTACCATTTATTTTCGTAGTGAATTGTTATGTTGACCATGTCACGTAGCACGTAGTAGCACGTAGGCTTAGCGCGTAGTCACGTAGCGTATCTATCCAATGACAGCGCGACAGGCAAAAAGTCGAAATGATTGATAATGTTATTACTTGTATTTAGCGGCCACTGGTTTTAAAGCTTATAAAAGTGAAAATATGAAATACTCGGTGTATTTTATATTTTCTCTTCAAATTCAAGCTGGAATCGTACTGTTTCTAACTGATATTGTCGATCTAGACACAACTGGAAGACTTCAATATATCCTTGTAAACGGACAGTCATGTTTACTTATACATGGATTTAAGTAATTAGTCTACCCAGCAAATCAGTGATTCAGAATTGGTATTCACAGTAAATATCATATTAGTCGTTATTTTTTTTTTTTTATTTATTTATTTGGTCAGTCTACAATTGTTTACACATTACAATTACAGATTCTTCATTAATAATAATTCAATTTTAAGTGCAACAATTACTTACAGACTAACACCACTTGCATAAATTATAGGTAAATATGTAATAAATATTTTATGTGTGTACATTCAAACATAAACTGTAAAAATTAAAATTATGACATAGGAAATGAATAATTAATCAATTAAGTTAATAAATAATATAATAAGATGGCGTACAATAAATGAGAATTAAATTAAATTATAACGGTACAAAATAAATTAGTTTCAATTGAATAAAAAATTGTGAATTAGCATAACTGGTGAAACATGACTTTCTTAAGCTAGCTTTGACCTATACGATGCTTTCCTCTTATTATACTCGTTAATTTTTTAATGCTGTCATGGTGTATGTCAAAAAGGTCACTGTAGCTATTTAGCAATTTGCATAGCCGTGGAATTGGTGAGTTCGCCCCTAAAACCGTTCTACGCAAGGGAGCATATAATGGAGTGATACGGTATCGAGGATATCGGACTGGGACTCGAAATTTAACCATGCATAATATGTTTGGGCAATCAATTTTGCCTCTTAGCAGCTTGTGGAGAAATAAGGCGTCTAAAATTTCTGATCTCGTATTTAGGGAATAAATCCTGAAGTACTGCAAGCGCGCGGTATATGAAGGCAGTTGTTTACTTTTGCCCTTTGAAAATGCTAGGTGCCATAAAAACCGTTTTTGGACTCTTTCTAAGAGGAGCCTATGTGTGGCATAGTGCGGCCTCCATACAACACTGCAATACTCCAGGATGCTTCGTACAAGGCTATTATACAGCATTATTCTAGTGCTAATCTTTTTAAAATCTTTGGAGTACCGTATCACAAAACCAAGAGTTTTCGATGCCTTTTTAATAATGTTTTCGATATGGGGTATAAAAGTAATTTTTTTATCAAATAAAACTCCCAGATCCCTAATTGTATCAACTTCTTGAACTTTTTCGTTTTTTATAAAATATTCTGAACAAATGGCGTTAGATTTCCTCGAGAAAGTCATGTGATAACATTTTTTCAAGTTTAGATCCATTTTATTGTTCTCACACCATTCTATAACTCGGTTTAGATCTTCTTGTAGGAGCTCGATATCACGTGGTGACTCAATTGTTCTGGCGAATTTTAAGTCATCCGCATATAAAAAACACTCCGAAGAGTGAAGGCAAAGGGGAAGGTCATTTATGAAGATATTAAATAAAATAGGAGCCAAATGAGAGCCTTGAGGGGCACCGGAAGTCATACTGTAGTTCATTATCGATCTGAAGCCGTTTATGACGACATAGAATTGACGCCTCGTTAAATATGATTTCAGCCATTTCAATAACTGTCCCGATATGCCATACAGAGCTAATTTTTTTATTAGGATGGAGTGAGAAATTTTATCGAACGCCTTACTGAAGTCGGTGTACAATACGTCATATTGTTTATTAGAATCTACAGATTCCACCAAGGATTCTGAAAAGGACAGTAAATTGGTAGTTGTGGACCTAGATGAAAAAAAACCGTGTTGGTGGTCACTGAGATAGAGTCTAAAGTGACGTTGGATGTGTGGACAAATTATCGACTCGAAAACCTTGGCAAAAGTGGACAGAATCGCAATGGGCCGGTAATTAGAAATAAGGTCTTTTTTCTCAGACTTGTGCACTGGAATAAGTTTGGCCTTTTTCCACTCTATGGGGAATGTTCCTGTGGTTAATGATAGTTTGTATATCATTAGTAGCGGAGCAACCAGTGCTGGTGCAGAGTTAGCTATAAAAAGAGGTGGTAAGTCATCGGGACCTCCTCCTTTCCTTATGTTAATTGACTGCAGCTTTGCAAGTAAGCTATCCGAATTTAATTCAGGAATAGTCAGGGACTGGCTATTATTCCCTAAAGACTGAAAAAATGTTGAGTTGCTCTGGAATTCGGTATCATGCCGACTATCAGTGGTGTAGACGGATGAGAAATATTTACCAAAAAGTTCACAGATAGTCGTACCCTCAGATGTCGTAGTTTGCCCATCAGTCATAATTAACGGATAAGCACTACATTCTCCGCGTTTAGCCTTTACATGAGTCCAGAATAGCTTGGGATTTACTTTCATTTCTGTTTCTAAAGTTTGCATATAGTGACTGTATTGGATATTAGCTAAATTTTCACATCGCTTTGTAACCAATTTAAGTTCTAGTTCATCTAGCGGGTTTTTGTATTTTTTATATCGCATTCTTAAACAATTTTTTTCCTTTAGAGTTTTTACAAGTACTGTATTGAACCATGGAGGGTAACGGCGGTTCAGGGGCTTACAATTTGGTACGAATTTATTTATTGCAAACTCTAACTTTTCATAAAACACCTTCAACATGCTATCTACGTTATTACTATTCGCAAATAGTTGATGCCAGTCAAGTTCGTTTAAATAGCTTTTTATTTGTTCGTAATTGGCTTTATAAAAGTTTTTTCTCATTTTAAGCTTATTATATGCGAGATTATTTTCTTTCACTAATGACAGATTTATGTTAAGGGGAGGATGTAGTTTATCAACGGTGCTTAAATAGCAGTTAGCTTCAGATACAGTACATGAAGGTATTGTACTTAAAACGAGATCTAAGGTGCGCTGTGAGTAGTTTTTAACTGAATTATACTGAGTGAGTTTACTAATATGGACAAATTCTAGTAACCTTGAACATATGATAGGGAGCGAATTGTTATCGCTTCCCGAAGTCCAGTTAATTTTGCTTAAATTAAAGTCCCCAATTATACAGATAGGCATAGTACTAGACTCAAAGACGTTATTACAGCTTTCAATGAAGTGTTCGAGCATTGAAAGAGACACTGGTGGAGGAAGATAGACTGCACACAGAGCAAGTTGTCGTGATGCGTGAGTGGTTGAGACGTCAAGGGTGACCCAGAGGTCTTCACATTTACATTGCCAATTGTTAATTCGTTTCGAGTTGATTCTTTTTGATATCGCAATCAATACACCACCTCCATCCTTATGAGCATGGAAACCAGTTGTCTCCCTATCTCTTCTATAGACAACATATCTATTGTCAAAAAGTTCACTACTTTGTATACCACTATTCAGCCAAGTTTCGGTTAAAATTATGACATCATAATTCATACAGCTCAGATTACAAAAGAAAGTCTTAATTTTAGTTCTTAAGCCTCTACAATTTTGATAAAATATGCTTAAATTATTGAATCTTAAAGTAATTAGATTACCGAATACATACTCTTAAAAATACAATATGGATAGAGTTAAACAATTTTACTTAAACTGTTCATATTCTTGATAAGTAGGTATCCTGCGCCGTCATCCTTCCTTGCAAAAATTTTGCCGTTCCTGACCCAGACATATTTGTAGTTCATTTCTTTTGCCTTGATCCTAGTGGCCGCGTGAAGGGTTTTGTTGGTAGGTGATAGGTGTTCTACAACATAGATGGGCGAGCTTTTATTGGTGAATCCGAAATGTCCGCAGTTTAGCTTTTCTTGGTGATTTTTCTGATTGTATTTGATAACTGATGACAACAGTTGATCTCGAAGTCTAGGTGATGCCAGTTGAACAACTATAGATCGAGGGCGGGCACTGGATGGGTTGATTTTGGCAATACGTGAGCAATTTAATACGTCTTTCTCTTGAATTTCACAACTGACGATTTGTCCGAGTTGAGCGACGATGGTGTATAAATTCTCATTTTTGGATTCCGGCATACATTGTATTTCCAGTTTGTTAGATCGGGATTGCTGCTCTAAATTGTTGATGCGCAATTGAAGATCCCCCACCACGGTTCTTAATTCAGCTGTTTCGGATTCTATTTTTTTTATGTTTTCCTTACATATCCGTTGATTAACTTCAAAATCCTCAAATTTTTTATTTATAAAATCCATAGACTTGGTTATTTCCTTCATTTCCAGTTATTCAGTCTACATACATACATTTTTTGTAAATATAATCTCCAATGGAATCTTTGTAAATTTAATCCTAATTTTTTTTTGATCTAATGACTGATCAGTAATTTGCAGCGTAAATATTTATTACCGTACGTTTTGGAATATCATACGTATCTGATAAAAAAGTGAGCATAAATTAATGTGTGCGTGAACGTACGTTAAAGTGAAAACACGTTAATATTCTATGTCGGACACCATATTAACCCAATAGTTGTAATTATAATTCAATATGTACATTTCATGCCGGTATTAAGTAAAACAATTACTCAATATTAAAATTTACAGGAAAATACTAACTAACATAGTAACGAAGAATCTAAATAAACTCACGAATATACATAACTAACTACATTAGAAAGAAAAACTAAATATACAACGTAAATGTAGATAAAGTAATGTAAATTATATACATATATATATATGGCCTTTGCGTCTGTTACAGACGATTTACGCCACATTGTCTGGGAGACATTTCTTTTGGTGGCTAAACAAACCGATGCGAGAGCGACATAGCCTGCCGCAGCCTGACAAGAGAAGTTTGCGGTGGTTGGTGCCGAGCCGCTTTCATGTTGCTTCTGTCTCTTATCAGCAAGTACTCCGAACCAGGCTTCATCACAGATCTTACGACCCTCCACTACACGTTTGCGCCATTGAACTCTATTTAAATTATATACATAGATAAATGATAACTAACAACAGATGGCGTCGTAGTATTCCTCCGAATCGAGGCCATGAGAAAACGTGCCCAGAAGACCGGCCGCATTACCACATTGAATTGCTAAAGTAATTCTTTGGCTTAAGAAAAAGCCGACCCTCTGGTCATGGGAAGCGTCAACCAAGCGCTTTGAAATCTGGCGATAGAGACATATTATTACATTTTAAACAGTGTAGTAATTTATGTTTATTTATTAATCTTGAAATTGAACTTGAATATAAAACTTAACAACTTGTTTGATTAGATGCACGTGGCCACTTTCAATCATCGCAGCTTTCAGTATTCAGAGTTCATCCTTACACTCTAGGAACTCATGCCTGCTCTGTAAGCCTGTTAAATAGTTCGTTGCTACGGTTTTTCAAGAAACTCTTGCACGAGGCCATTCAAAAAAAGAGTAATAAGGGTTTCTAAGGGTCAGCAATGTAATGCATATATAGGCTACGGTGACTTTCCACCATCAAGTGGATTAGATATTTAAAAAAACTTACTTCTGTAATGAAATGTCGGATATATATTAGTTATATGAAATTGTATTACATTTACAGTTGCATTTGCAGCTATTGGGACAAAACAACACCCACTTGCAGGCATTAGTCTAAAAAAACTCTAAAGCACAAGCGGGACGAGATCTGGCGCAGGATGGCAGGAGGTAGGTAAAGCGTCTGATCTTTACCCGGGCGTGTTTGAGAGAATTAGTGAATGAGAGAGTCCCTGTGTTTACACACTCACTCCAACAATATAATATGTACTGCTTAGTAGGTTATTCTCTGTCAAGATTTGTCACCGTATTCATATCGACTTTGAGTATTTCAGTATTGTTAAAAAATGAAGTCGTAATCCAATATCCTTAATGCTATAAGTTGTTAATAGAAAAAAAATGCATTTAAACATTTAATAAGAGCATGAAGTGACTTTTACCTTACCCAAACTATCGAAACATAATATATGTATATATTGGCATGTTGGTCTAGTGGATAGAGACCCTGACCGCTAAGACACAGGGCGTGGGTTTAATCCCCACCCAGAACAAATCTTTATATAATGAGAATACATTGAAATATATACCAGCTGTGCCCTGCGGTTTTACCCGCGTTAAACTATATAAATTAAAGCCTATGTGTTATTCGGATATAATAAGCAATATTATTACAAAGTTTCACCAAAATCCGTTCGGTAGTTTTTTTGTGAAAGACTAACAAACATCTAAACGTTCATACTCACAAACTTTCGCATTTATAATATTAGTAAGAAGTAGGATGTTTATCATCTGTCGGGTTGCCAAAATATTGGCTCTTCCTAGTTTAGGATGGCAGTATGTTATTTGTCCAAAGATGAAAAAAAATATCAAATATATCCATAGGATTATTTGTAAGGTATACAAAATAGTTGATACCACACTTTACTATAGACCCGTAAGTCATGTGTGATGCATTGCTCTATCGAAATATGCCTATTTAGTGTTTCGATTGTTGACGTAGAGACCCTCCATATTTTACTACGTTGTTTAGATAATGGCAAAGGTCTGAAGGAACAGATTTATTACGGATGGATCAATTTTGCGATACAATGATGTAAGCATATGAATCATTTCTCTTAAAACGATACATACGTGTATTTTATTCTTTAAAAAAATGTAAAATAGCTTTGTTACATGTTGTAAAAACACCGTGCCATTTGTAATAAGGATTATATACTAAAAAATTAAGGGAAGCTACGTAATATCTTCTCGTCCCAAATACCGCAGTGTCTCAAGTCGAAAGTCTTCGACCAGTGTGTGTTGCCAGTGATGACTTACGGAACGGAGTCGTGGTCGCTCACTATGGGCCTCAAGGTCACCCAAAGAGCAATGGAGAGGGCTATGCTTGAAGTTTCCCTGCGAGATCGAATCAAAAATGTTGAGATCCGCAGGCGAACCAAAGTAACCGACATAGCCGTAAAAATTGCCAAGCTGAAGTGGCAGTGGGCAGGGCACATAGCTCGTAGAGCCGACGGCCGCTGGGGCAGAAAGGTTCTCGAGTGGCGACCACGAACCGGAAGACGCAGCGTGGGCAGGCCGCCTACAAGATGCACCGATGATCTTGTGTGGGTCGCTGGAAATCGCTGGATGCGGATAGCGCAAGACCGGCAATTGTGGAGATCTTTGGGGGAGGCCTTTGTCCAGCAGTGGACGTCTTTCGGCTGATATGATGATAGTAACAATTATTCCTTGCTGCGTGAGCATTGTGGCAGAGCCCGCCGACCCAGGGGAATGTCTACTTGACTATTTGCAATCGTATCCACCTTGCCAAGATCGGAGAGTCCTGCCTATCAATCAACGGTTTAAGAATGATGTTGGGGTTGGCGTTAATCCGACGTAGCAGAGCGGACCTCTTGCGCATGATGGCTATAAAACTATCAACGGCCGCGTCGGCAAGCATTCCGGACGCGCTACTAATTATGAATTAATTATGGACATAAAACACAAGAACAAAAAGGAAGCAAGTAAGGAGAATCTTACATTAAATTTGCTCTTTCTTTGCTGATTAATTTACTTACTATGATTGATAATCTCAGGATAATATACCTATCGACAGCGAATTAGCGAATTTATATCGCTCATTTTCATTACTGTAACATTATCATCACCATCATCACCATCATCATCATATCAGCCGAAAGAGGTTCACTGCTGAACATAGGCCTCCCCCAGAGATCTTCACATTTGCCGGTCTTGCGCTATCCGCATTCAGCGTTATCCAGCGACCCTCACGAATCATCGCTGCGTCTTACAATTCATGTTCGCCACTCGAGAACCTTTCTGTTTCCATGGCCATCGATTCCACGATGATTCTACACCAGATTAGTTTTTAATAAAAATAGTCGTTTCTAACTTAGTCCGAACCTTTTCTGTTAGCTATTGAACAGATGCACTCCAGTGGGGTCACTCAATAATTTATTACTTTTTATTTGTGAACGTTTTTTAATGATTACTTAAAAGAAGTAAAATAATAATTACATGACATTTAAACAGCACTAAATTACACACCATAATAATCATAAAATAGTTATTATAAAATTAATTCATTATTATTTAACTTTAAGGTGACTTTGATTTAGTTTTTACACGATAGATCAATTGGCTCAAAATTTATAGCTTATAGCAAAATTTCTACCTTTGTTTATATCGATTCATAAGCAAAGGTTATACATTTTGAACTATTTTTTTTAATATGTACATATTATATATAACGTACACCCAGACACAGATAAATAACTATGTGGGTTTAGTACTACTATTAAATTAAATGATTTCGCTACTAAATGAAAAATGTAATTTTGTTACAGAGTTTGTAAATGTCTATACAATACCTCATTTAAGTTAGTTTATTGTAAGTAAGAACGTAATGTTTACTCTTAATAAACTAGCCTATGGTATAATCTATAAAAAAAGATATAAAACTGCTAATAGAACACATAATAATATACAATAACTCATAAAATACCAAATATCGTTTACAGGCCATTTAAGCTTACATAAAAGAGAATGACAAACTCAAGGGCCAACGAAAAAGTCGACTACGCACCTTTATTTTACATTTAGACGGAAATATGAAACTTTATGCTCTACAGGAAATGTCGTATATTTTATCCTTAGAAATACTATCTGAAATACTACCAAAAGTAAACTTTATTCGGTGACTATAAGTTTTATAATTGTATGATTAAATAACTATGAACTTGACTGAACTTACTTAAAATTCAAGGTACTTTTATGACCGTGGGAAGGGTGTGCCGAGATTGACTATCAATGTTTTGTGACATTAATTTAATTAATGGCGGCTACTGCAATGAATAGGCAGCATTTACATAGATAAATTGCGAATCGTACCTGTCCTACAGGTACGATTCGCAATTTATCTATGTAAATGCTGTGTGTGAGTGACGTAACTTTTATTGTAGCAAATATTACAACTGGCGACGACAACACTATACGACGCTACTACGTGCTACGTGGTACAGCCACGTAGCACGTAGTAGCGTCGTATAGTACGCAGTCACGCAGTTTGTAAACTACAATTAAGAGCGGCCAAGAGCGAGTCCGATTCGAACATGAAAGGTTCTGGACTATCGAGAGACTATAGTAATTAGATTTTATTAATAGTTATAGCGACAATATAAATACACACTGACTTAGAATTCCAATGTTCTTCCTATTGTTGTTTGTGAGATACGGCCCGCAGACAGATAGACAGAACACAACACACAACGGAGGCTTAGTAACGAGGAGGAGTTTTAATACCACCCTATGTGAACGGCACCTTAAAAATATAGTGACCCTGAGTCTACGCTGTATCAACTAAACTAATTGTAATATACTGACGTGGCACTTATTTTCCCTAAGTATTGACTAAACAAAAGAATGTTCGGTCCTTTTATAAGAACTAGTAGGAAAGACATGGAGTAATATTCAAATTATTTTCTAGATACTTATCATCATTCGGCGCCTATTTTATAAAAAAAAATATTAATTTGATACTACCAAGTGAATATTTACTGATTTAAAAAGAAATGCAGATTTTTAGGGCTCCGTAGCCAAATGGCAAAAAACAGAACACTTATAGATTCGTCATGCCCGTCTGTCTGTCTGTCCGTCCGTATTTCACAGCCACTTTTTACCGAAACTATAAGGGCTGTACTGTTGAAACTTAGTAAGTAGATGTAATCGGTGAACCGCATGAAGATTTTTTTACAAAACTAGAAAAATAATAATGATTTTGGAGGGTCCCCATACATAGAACTGACACTAAAAAAAACGTTCATCATACCCATACATATGGGGTGTCTATGGATAGGTCTTCAAAAATGATATTGAGGTTTCTAATATATTTTTTTTAAACTGAATTGTTTGCGCGAGAGACACTTCCAAAGTGGTAAAATGAGTGCCCCCCCCCCCCCCCCTGTTACTTCTAAAATAAGAGAATGATATTACTAAAAAAATATATAATGTACATTACCATGCAAACTAACAACGAAAATTAGTTTGAACGAGATCTAGCAAGTAGTTTTTTTAATACGTCATAAATCGCAAACCGCAATTTGCTTTCATTTAATCAACTGAAATACATGCTGCTACGGAACCCTTTATGGGCGACTCCGACTCGCACTTGGCCGGTTTTTTTGTTTCTTATGTTGAGAACTTGAATATTCTTTGACGTGAGACGTTTTTTGCATTGAAATTTATACAAAAATATAGATTGCTAATAATAATGTATTTCACCCAAAACCATAAAAGCGTAAAACGCGTGTCACTGAAACTTGTACTTGAGGCATCGTCTTCATCTAATTTATTCCTACTCAAGGATTAACTTATTAAAACGACGCCATTTATCACTCGAGCTCTTAAAAGGATTACAAAGCATTATAGAACGAAAAGTTCTATTACACCCACAAGGTACTTTACTTGAGTAGGTATACAACATTTACAATGAATACAGAAAATAAGTACAGTCAAGCCATCTGACTTATACCCACTATCAACAAAATGATCTTAAGTAAACTTCTGGCATAATTACAGCCAAGATATATATATATATATAGATATATCTATGCTTTTAATCAAAATCAGGTGTTAAGCAGTACACCTGATTTTGATTAAAAGCAACAAAAACGGTACTCTACGCGGCACCAAACGCTCGAATCCAGGCGCTAAGTTTTTTTTCTATCTAGACACGAAACAAGTTAACCTTGTTATTTAAAAAAAATCGTAATATTGTGTTAAGAATCACATAAAAAGTAATTTTTGTCAGACAGTTTTGTTTACTCAGACTTTCACTACTATGCTTCACTCTAAGAAATAATTCAAAAATATTAAATTGAATAATAAATTTATTACCAACTATATTGGTCAGAGTGAGACAGAATTTATTTTCTGTGATCTCCATGAAATTATAACCCAATATAAGGTAGGTACGCAATAAGGGATTTAGTTTACTTTGTTCCTTTATTGTATTAATTTCATAAAATAAGATACGAACATCACTCGTAAACTGACGAAAGTAAACAAAAGTATTGTTAGATCTCTATTTTGTTGGGACTTTGCCTAAAACCGTACACAATTCGCTCAAAAACTTGTTATTATTCGGTGTTAGAGCTTATTTTCTGTTGACGATAAATTACAGACCCCGTAGGGCCCAGCGCCCACTGTCGGTGGGCATTGATGCGGTTCGGTACAGCTCGGGCGTTTTACGGCGGCTTCGGGCGCCTGAGAACTGCGTCGGGCGATGTTTCTGCCGCCTGAACTATTCTGAGGCTACTCAAAATCAGCAACGGCGTCCTTAGGTGTGCTTACGACTGCCGAAGCAGCTCTCAGGCGCCCGAAGTCGCCGTAAGGCGTCCGAGCTGTACCGAGTTTATGAGTAGTTCATAATTATATAAGATCCAGAGTGGCTTTAGCAACAATTGCTAGGTGCTCAGCAAAATAGTGCTACACTCTAGAAAGAATGAGTCAAATTGAGTACGGAGAACTAATACATGTAGAACAATTTGTGCGTCGCGCGTCGTATTTATTTTGCACCCCGTCTTGCCCGCACCTGCTCACCCGCATTCCCCTGTGACCGTGTACAGTTATCAGATAGTTTTACTGAACTGCCTAGATTAATCTTAAACCGTGTCGTTTTTGTAAACAGAAAGGAGTTTAGTTACAAAAAGGTAACACGATAAATTATTAAT
Organism: Pseudoips prasinana; assembly: GCA_951640165.1. Lineage (NCBI taxonomy): Eukaryota > Metazoa > Arthropoda > Insecta > Lepidoptera > Nolidae > Pseudoips > Pseudoips prasinana. Next base: position 23,485,549 of record OX621240.1, read on the forward strand.
TTTCAACTATGTAATTTATTTCTTAAGGGGCCTATTACAGTCCACTAGCGCCGCCAATCGAAAAAATGTCATAACTCGTAAATAGAATCAAAAATACAAAATGTGGTCTATTATTACTGTAGAAAAGGCATTAACGTTATTTTATAACACATTGTCAACACTTGAAATATAGCTGTTTAGCTAAATCGTGCATTTGTAACAAAAACGGCCGTTTATGTTTTGAATGCACGATTTAGCTAAACAGCTATATTTCAAGTGTTGATAAGGTGTTATACAATTACGTTATTGCCTTTTCCACAGTAATAATAGAACATATTTTGTATTTTTGATTCTATTTACGAGTTATGACATTTTTTCGATTGGCGGCGCTAGTGGACTGTAATAGGCCTCTTAACAACTCTAGTTCCGTATCATATCACACTCAAATAACGCATTTTGATGTGGTTCTTCTGTATAAACCATTCCGTATTTGTTGTGTACTTATGTTGACTACGGGAGCATTGTTTCAGCTCAAAACACCATTCACCGTCTCTCGCTAGTCTAAGCCTCGCAGTTCCCGCTTTGCGGAAGTAAATGGTGAGATATATACAGACGTAGATCCATGGGCTCTTTCATGAAAACTGTTCAAGTAGTGAGCGCACTAATGGTGGTTTTCTTTGAATACTTTATTGTTTCAATGGGAATTACGATCAGCAAACGGCTGTTGGAACATACTTATGTATATTATCTACTATGAAAGTGACAACCACTCATCAATATACCAATAATCAGTCAGCGCAGTCCACTAAGCATTCATTTATTACCTTCACGAAGCCAATATAATTATAATGTCAAAGGGTTATAAAGATATATTGAATAAGTTTCCGCTTCTTATAAGATATATAAGTTGAAAGCACAATACTCGCATCAGAGTATGGTTGAAGCCCGAGCACTCTAGTGTCTTCGCTTGGGGACTAGCAGCATTGTATTCAAACATTCACTTAATGCTAAGGGTATTGACAGACAGTACAATTGGAAATTTTATTCATTCTGGTAGTGTGAGTATTAAATCAGAATTATATGTACTAGACGAGGTATTTGCAAACTTTAAAGTGCAATACTGTTAGGCTTTAAAAATAAATATTTTATTTCTCCACAAAATTGTGATATTAATAATAATATCTAGGCACAATGTCACACAGATCTTCCTAGCCCCAAACTAAGCAAAGCTTGTACTATGGGTACCAGGCGACGATATACATACTTATATAGATAGATAAATACTTATATACATAGAAAACATCCATGATTCAGAAACAAATATTCGTGCTCATCACACAAATATTTGCACTTACCGGGACTCGAACCCAGGACCACCAGCTCCGTAGGCAGGAGCACTACCAACTAAGCTACGGTAACCGTCAGTGTATAATGTCTTTATTATTGTAGAATTTCTAGACTACTTTTCTAATATCCTGAAGTTTTAAAACTATAAATAATAATTTATTGGAATGCAGAACCATCTGATCCTAGAGACAGATCTCATAGGCAGAGCCTGTACTTTTCAACTAGACAACTGTTGTTGAACATACTTATATATCTCTAAATATATAAATATAATAGATAAATTACACCCAGATACAGACCAAATAATCGTGCTCATCGAACAAAGGTTTGTCCTGGGTAGGGATCCACTCCACGACCTCTGGCTTAGCAGTTAGGTCACTAAGCAAGAGACCAACAGGCCAGTCATAAATATTCATGCGACGTGCACACAATAAGTCATAAAGGTTCAGTACGAGATGAAGCATGAGGAACATTGTATTTGGTTTGAAGGCTATCTGCGAGTCAAGTTTATAATAATATATACATACAATTCACCGACCAGTAGAGCTCGTGTGCACGGATTAAACTTGAAACAAGAGGTTGCAGCAAGGCAACTATATTATATACAGGGCAACCAACACGTTCAGTCAACAATACTAAAATACTCCCTATGGAGCACGACGATGCTCCAAACTTTTCATAACAACTGCAGTTTGCAAATCCATTGACTGACTAGAATAAGGGAGTTATTGGTATGACTTCCTCGGAAAGCAAATATCATAAGTGATGAAAATTATTTTTTTTTCTGGAATCAGACGGTATGATGACACCTTTACCCTGCATGGCAAAGTAGATTGATATCATATATAAGTAAATAAACCTGCAGAAGTGAAACTGTATAATAACTGTATAACTGTAAATTTGGAAGAGGTTGATTTAAGCTATATTAAAAATTGATCATAAGATGATAGTGATAGAAAATTTTTAACTCATATTTTGAGTTGTAAGTACAGATGCCTGTACATCCAGCTACCCCAATCTGTCAATTTTTTTCTATAGAATTTCAACTTCATCACATAAACATAAGGTTTACTTTCAATTGGGGAAATTTGACAGATTGGCGTCTGTTCAATAACGCGTAGTCAATCATATCCTGGTCCCGCCCAGCGGCCTCTTTCGGGAGCATTACTTCCTCGTAGGAAGAGACCACGGTGTCCCAGTAGGTGGAGTCATCCGCCAGCATTGCACCCATGATAGTTCCCAGAGAAAGATCCCGTCCGACACTGCACTGACCCTCTTATGTATCTCTACGTCAGTAACGGTCTTGAGACTACGCCCTTAGGCAAGGCGTCACTCGCCTTCGTGTAAAACACCAACTCACGTCACTGCGATATGTGTGAGTATCATATGAGTTTCCTCATTTCTTTCCTTCTGGGATATTATTTATCTATGCCTTGTTATGGAGGTAGATACAGTGAATCGTATGACGTTTACATTCAACATCGCGTCACTAGGGATTCTTTTTCTTTGATAAAACTCGTGCTTTGACTTTATTATAGTTTTATTGAGATTTGCTTTGTTTTTATCGTCGGGTTTTATGATTTAGTTTTGCTGATGGAGAGATAAAATAATAGCGTGTTGGATGCTTTTTAGAATGGATATGTGATGTTGGTAGCGAAAAATATGACGACAGTTCGTAAAAGCAATATCTTTAAGAAAATAAAATATGAATATAAAGTCAAATTTTATTGTGGTCGTCAACATTGCAAATAACTTTCACGATCTTCGGTTATTTCGACGGTCACCTTAGCCTAGTTGGTAGTGCTCCTGCGTACGAAGCTGGTGGTCCTGGGTTCGAATCCCGGTAAGTGCAAATATTTGTGTGATGAGCACGAATATTTGTTTCTGAGTCATGGATGTTTTCTATGTATATAAGTATTTATCTGTCTATATAAGTATGTATATCGTCGCCTGGTACCCATTGTACAAGCTTTGCTTAGTTTGGGGCTAGGATGATCTGTGTGACATTGTCCCGAGATATTATTATTATTATTATTTGTGTGATATACAAAGACGATGACTGCCTAATCCTGGGATGTGCCAAAAAGTGATTTCAGGATTTTTCTGTAACTATCTTTTTTCTGTCTGCTTTTACAGACTCATCAAACTATGAAGCCGATCGAAGGTTTAAACCGCGTAACAAATAAAACTAAAGGCTACATCATAGACAATTTAATATTAACACTGCCATTGTGTTATCATTTATTAAAATTTTCCTTTTTTTCTTTATCTTATTTTGTTTTACTATTTAGATTGTTAGGTTTTTTTGAAGACTGTTACATATTAAGTATGTGTGGATAACAGAATCCGTGGTGGGATCTGCTGGTGACCTGTGATGCGGGTTCTTCTTAACCTACATCAGGCTTCAGTCCCTCACGAGGCAGGTTGTTAACTCCAAAGTTCATTTGTACATCTGGGGGACCCTGATAGAAGAGCTGTAAATTTTAATGGTCGAACGGATGGCCATATAAGAAATAGATAATAACCAGTTCAAGACAACGAAAACTCATTGAATTCAACAACTATGGCATAGTCAGATACAGTCTTATATTGTCAGGGTGTAGAAAACAGGATGGTATTTTCAGTGCTTTATGGACTAAAAACTATTATATTAGAAAATAATCCAACTATAACTTTTAACTTAACTAACATAACTTTTCCTTTCGAACCGAGTCGTTAAAGAATATAACAAACTACCACAAGACGTAGTGTCAGCACCAAACACCAAAATATTTAAGAACAGACTAGACAAGCACTTAATAACAACCAAAAAGATAAGCTAACTTAGTGTACTGGATACAGGTAATTATCAGTTATTTCAACTGCCTGACTGATTAGAAAATAATAATAATAAATAAATATATTAAGAAGATTAGAGTAGAATAGCAGTTCAATTTCAGTTCATAATATTATGTATTATAATTTAAGCGGCTTATTATATTCTAAGGAAACAACGTGATAGTTTATGTAGTAGGTAGCAGCTGGGAAAAGTATTCTGGGAAACGGTAATAAATTACCGTTCTCATTACCCGCTATACTACAATATTATAGCGAAATCCCTTGCGATAATGCATATGAAGAGATTAAAGAGGAATTGCCACTATCCTGGCGTATATTTTTATATGTGGGGAAGACAATGAATCCACCAAAGTATTGTATTGTATTCTCTTTATCCGTTTACTAAGAATATAATATCAGTTTCCTTTTGGCAGAAAATTTTCTGTAATCTTCATAATCTGTGTGTATTTTATTCATATACGGGTTAATATCTCGTTGAAATTATTATCTAGAATATCGATTGTCCCTTGGCACTAGAGTATCAAGCGAATAACGTATAATACTATTTAATAAATAAGAATTAGTCACATACTAAATACTGTATAATATATTTTTTCTTTGAGATTGGATTTATATTTCGTGTATAATATTATGATTTGACTGGATTTTACTGACTATGATTTTATCTATGGCATTGTTATAGGTCTATGTATAATTATTTGTATCATTGTGGCTACCCTTTTTCCACCATCACCATCATCATCCTCATGTCAATGGCTCGACAGGCCTCCCCAAAAGATTGAACTGGAGTTGTGCTCATCATTTGGAGGAATATAATCACCATGTTGGCAGACGGGTTGGCGATCTCAGTATGATTGTCATAGTAGACAGAGAGACGCTGCTGCCCGTTCTCTGGTAGATATTCCCTCGGGACGACTTATGCGCCTCCAACGGGATGAGATGGGGTAATGGTATTTTATACTGTCAGCCATACAACAAACCTATAGACCTAATTAATCCTATTTTAAGCTTATCTGGATATTTTTGTTTGGTCATACATAAGTTGAATGAATGTGTGAGTTCCGGCGTCATTTATTGTGAAGTGTACTTTAAATCGATTCAATTTCATTGATAAATCTTTAACAATTATAGTACCTTACATAAAAAGTAGGAAACAAACTTAACTCATATCAATGTCAACTCAATATAACATTAAAAATAACGCCTATTATATTAGTTATATTAGTCAATATCAAGTAATGGTCTATATTAGTCACACAATTTCATAATAACATATTGAATACCTCGTTTAACTACAGAAAAAAATCTCAAATATATCCATATTTCCCTTTAAAAAGAAAATTTTAAATCACACCGTTTTCGTATTCAAAGCGCAGTTGTCGCAAACATTTTTGTTATATTGGCCGAATAAAATTCATGCAGTATTCGACTCACGCGGGCGATAAGGGCCACCACTTCTTCGGCTTACACTGACTTTAAAGTATATTGTAGTCACGCCTGTTATCCTTGGCGCAGGAGCCTTACCGTATCTTTCGTATTCCACTCGTGCTTTAAAACTCCGTGAAGCACGTCTTGCGCCAGAGGTTATTTGCATCCTACCTCTGCGTTCCTCAGTCATAAGGTGTCGTATTGTTATATAACACCTATGTTACCTTAATTTTGAATACGCTCAATGTGATTTAGCTGAAATATTATAATAGGTCTTTACCTATGAAATTGCCGTTTTGTATGAAAAAATTTAAACGAATTTTTTTCATGAATTTTTTTATTTGTATTAATCGAAGTAATCACCCATGCAATCAATGCATCTTTGCCATCGCAGTGGCAGTTTATTGATGCCCTTCTTAAAGAAATCAGCTGGACGGGAGGCAACAAATTCTTCAAAGGCATTTTGTACTGCCTCTCGGGTATTGAATTTTTTTCCCGCCAAGAAGTTATCCAAATTCTGGAAAAAGTAGTAGTCTGTAGGCGCAAGGTCTGGTGAGTAGGGCGGATGACGGAGAGCTTCCAACCCCAGTTCTTGCAACTTGGAGACCGTCTGCTGTGCAGTATGAGGTCGCGCGTTGTCGTGCAGGAGCAGCGGAGACGAGCGATTGACCAATGCTGGTTGGAGATGCGCCAGCTTCTCCATCATTGTGCTCAGTTCTTCACAGTACACATCTGCAGTAATGCTCACCCCGTTTGGTAAGAAGCTGTGATGAATCACACCGGCGCTAGACCACCAAACAGTGACCATCACTTTTCTAGGGGTAAGTTTTCGTTTAGGGCATTGTTTAGGTGCTGAACCAGGATCCAACCAACTTGCTGAGCGCTTGCGGTTATCAAACAGAATCCATTTTTCATCGCAGGTAACAATGCGGTTCAAAATTCCTTCATTTGTGTGTCTGTTGAGCAGTGCAAGGCACGTCTCGACGCGTACTTCGCGCTGGCGATCATTGAGTTCGTGGGGCACCCATTTGTCAAGCTTTTTTACCTTGCCAATTTGACGCAAATGGACCAATATTGTTTTGACGCTAACGTCGAAAGCTGCTGCTAATTCAGCCGTAGATTGTGTATCATCAGCTTCCACAACCGCCTTTAATTCGTCATTGTCGACCAAAGTCTTCGGACGACCGCGAGGTTCATTTTTCAGGTCGAAATTTCCAGAACGGAAGCGAGCAAACCAATAACAGGTGGTGCGTTGGTTTGTAGTGTTAGCTCCGTAAACGTCGTTAATGTTGCGTGCCGCTTGTGCCGCGTTGCTGCCACGACGGTACTCATATTCCATAATTACTCGAATTTTTAACGTATCCATGATGACGAAAAAGATTGAAATGCGATGAAAATGTAACACTAATCAATAAAGAAATGACTACTTTTGGAAAAAAGAATCCATGTTTTTAAAATAAAATTAATTTGAAATTAGAATTCTTAGCCAAACAAAAATTATTTTGATTTGAAATGGCCAGTACTGCAAAACGGCAATTTCATAGGTAAAGACCTAATATATTCGCATTTTCTTCATCCCAAATAAATGAGGTTAAGTTGTAAAATATTAAACACTAGCTGTGCTCCGCGGTTTTACCCGCGTTAAACTTTATAAATTATAGCTTATGTGTTAATCTAGGGTGTCAGCTAACTCCATACGAAATTTTATTAAAATCACTTCAGCCGTTTAGATGTGAAGAAGTAACAAACATACACACTCACGAACTTTCGCCTTTATAATATTAGTGTCATTTTAGGGTTTACCAAAACTTGAATACATTCGTACAAAAACACTTGATTTCAAATGATGGGCTAGCTGGCGTGGTTGGTAAATGCTGCCTTCCACGCCGCAAGTCGTGGTTTTGAGTCCCACACAGAACAGATACGTATTTACAAAAGAAAGGTAGTATATGTAGTATATCAGTTATCTGGTTTCCATAGTACCAGCTTTGTTTGATTTGAGATCAGGAGACCGTGTGTGACATTATTCACACACGGTCTCCTGATCTCAATCCCTGGATATTATTATTATTATAATGACTTTCATGATTTTTGTTGAAAAGGAAATTTTAACTTATCGAAGTAATATACTATTTAACCCCCAGTTTTTCCTCCTTCTTAAATAAATTGTTCAATGTGTTCTAGATCATTTTTTAAACAGCACAAACAAAACTATTCTTTGAATAAAAGTAACAGCACTTAATCCGTTGAAGTACACTAATCTTTGAGTAAAAGTAACAGCACTTAATCCGTATCGTTTATACAAAAATTAAAATATATATTTGAAGTCAACGAAAGTCACGTAATAATATTATAGCAATATCGATCGGTGCGGTAAAATGGCCTATTCTTCTCACAGACATTCCTTTGACTATGGTGGAGTTATCCAGCGTTCGCAGCAAATTCGACGCTAAAGGAAAGATTTGTGGAAAGTTTTCAGTTTTAGATTTTACACCACGACAATTCATTATAGCGTCATTGTGTATACAATTTTGACTAAAACTCAACAAATAGCATCGAACTACCACCGGATATGGTTAAGGCCAACATTTTTTTTCGAAAGCACTTTAGTCGATAGAAGACACAAAAGAGAATTCGGGGCAAAAACTGAAGTTGATTCCGGAAAATGTGTTTAAATAATTTGACAATTGGATTATTTATGGCGATTAGCATTTTGTGACCTTCTTTCGGTACTTTCTTAATAAAGTAAATTGTAAGTAATACTGTGTATAATAAAAATAAAGAAATACATATTTTAATAATTAACTTAACTTAGAAACAGAAAAATATCAGCTAAATTAACTATAATAACTAACTACTATAACTAAGTTATGGGGCGTCGTAGAATTCCTCCGCATCGTCGGGAGGTAACATACCCAGAAGGCTGGCCGCATTGCCACGCTATGGCAATGCTGATTCTTTGACCCAAAAAAAGGCCAGCTCTCTGGTCACGGGCAGCGTCTATCAAACGTTTCGAAATTTCCCGCAACAATAAACGTGCGTTAGGTCCCCACGGCCCTAGCGTTTCAACCCCAAAAGGCTCAAATACATAATTTCCAACGAGGTTGGTGTATTTGCGCCGTTCGAGTAATACTTAGATATGATATAAATACAATGAAGTATGTCGGTAGATGAAATAAAAAAGCCATCTTTTTGACCAGAAACATTACACATATATTGAAGTAAAACTTAAAGCTTAGTATGGGAAAGTGTTATTTCACAAGTGATTTCCTCTCCGCAATAACGGGAAGGCACAGAAGCAGAGGTGGCTATTCGAAACCGAATAAATTTCACTGGGACTGTGAATTTATTTGATAAACGGTTGAGATAAAAATGCGCTGGCGCTTTAACACCTTGGTCAGCATCTTGTGTGCAGCCAGTTTTATTCAATAAATGTATGTATTTGTATATGTGTATCCGTGTAGATACATTTAATTATCCATTGTGTGCCAATTAACAAATACCTTTGATATTATGTTGCTTTAGAACTAGATTCCCTGGTGAACGTTTTAATTTGATCTTCATTAATTACTAGATGAGTTCCTCGGTTTAACTATTGTAGCTTAATGAATAATTCATTATATATCCTAAATCTCTCTAAATCAGTTATTCTATATTCTATATTTCGTCCAAATCCATTCAGCTTTCTTTAGTCTTAGTTAGTGGGTTATTAACATATTAATTCTCTCCCACTCAAACCTTTGTATTTGAAATTGTTGGTAATGTAAGTAAGTTGTAATTATACGTCTTTGAAAAGCGCAACTAAAATTCCGGTTTATCAAAGCTTTAATTTGAAATGTTACTGCGTATATGTGCCAAAATTTGCATTCTCATTTTAAATCGCCCAAATACCCAAATGACGCATAGTCATTAGTTTATTATTGGTAATATCTGTTGCATGCCAATAATGTTTTACAATTTATAGGTACATCAATAGATAAATAATCTCAAATAAACAAGTCTTAATTAATATACATCTTTGGCATATAATAACAAATAAATATTAGCCACACATATATTTTTATGAACGCGCTACTATAGTTTGGTCAATAAATTAAAAATAAATTTAGTTAAAATTAAAATAGAAACTATGAAACAGTCACGTAAAATTATTATTTAAGTTACCTACATTCGCCATAAGCGTAAAACGCTTGCTCGACTTCTAGTTAAAATTCCAGAATGAATTTGGGGGTAGTTTCCGTTTAGGTATTATAACTACTCTTTGGTACCTAGTTATAATGATAAACCACCGGCTAATAACTTAAGTGAATTTAGATGATTTGGCAAAAGTAAACAGCACTAATATGATTCCTTAATTTGCCTTATAATGCGTATACAAATTCATAATAACCGGATACCTCGTTACGTAAAAACATATTTAATACACTAATTAAAAATCGAATCTGACTTAAATTATAAACAGAGAGAACACCAACTAGATAAATAATTTTATTGAAATTTTGAATAACATTTCTTAGCACCGACAATAAAAACCAATCTTTCTTAAATATTGAGCTATAATATTAGCACTTACTACTTAGGAGCATGGTCTTATGTATAATGTATCACTTTCACTAGAAATTACTAAGCTGGCATGTATTATTTAAACAAGTTTTGCCATATTTCTTCTGATAATATCATCTACGACCAGCTAACAAAAATAACTAGTTGTAGCTAATACAATCCAAATGAAGAAATTGGAAGTGAAACAAGTTTTATGTTAACTTTTTGCTCTAAGAAGTCACTTCTTCTATTTCAATATCCTTGTTAATGTTCTTAAATAATGTTCGCATTCACCACATAAAGAACGAGGTCAAATACATGACACCCATTGATAAAACTTTATCTTACTATCATTGTACAGAACCAACACATCCAGCTACCCCAATCTGTCAAATTTCTGTTATAGATTTTCAACTTTATCACGTAAGCATTAGGTTCACTTTCAATTGAGGAAGTTTGAAAGATTATGGTAGCTTGATATGCTGGCGTCTGTACCTTTCACTTTTGGATAGTTATAAAGCCTTACCATCAAAAATACATTATCTGCCATAAAAATGATGTTGTATCCATCTCTGGGTAGATATTATGCGTATAGGTTTAATGTTATAAAGTATTTTATTCGAAGCTAGTGAAGAAGGATAACGCTAAGATATTTCGGAATAAAATAATGTTTTGTTATTACTATTATTGAATTCAGTTCATATTTTTACTGCTATCATTCTAATGGAATTCGGTAAATACTGGATATACGGAAAGGAATATGTCTGTAGTGAGGAGGTTAGTAAATTTCACATTTCTAAAGGTAACTTATATGAAAGCTTAGAAATAACAATGCCTGTTTTTATATAGTGTAGAACCTTCAGTTTTTATTTTATCACGTTCAATGTCATATTTAATTTAAGGCCACGGGGCTCACCGCTGAGCCGTACCTACTGAACTATTTAAGCCACGATAGTCACCTGTGAGCCGAGTCAGAGGTCCGATGTAACTTATCCTACAATTTTCCAATTCCAATTGACAAACAAAATGCATTAGAAAATGAGTGTTTCTAACCATAAGAAACTTCAGTTTTAACTTTGGTTTAGAAAATATTTCTCCATACTTTCTAATCTGCGATATTAATTCTTCTGTTTCACTCTAAATCTTCAAAATTCAGTGCACTTTGGCGGGAACTGCGTAACCGATACTAAATAGTCGACGCCACGCTACATATTGCCACGGTAATGTTATCGAACAGTATTCTATCTTCAATTTATGAATAGGTTAGAACGCGCGTCTTAAAAAAAAACTTATTCTTAGACTGGAGTCCGGAAGTTGGCAGTGTTACACCGCGTGCCTCTGAGAGCACGTATAGCCATCGGTCCTGTATCTTATCGATATATTGATATTATGTATAATATTAATAGTCAGTTTACACTCTCTATTACCTGACTCTAATAAGCGTAAGGAAATAGAAATTGCACATATATATTTGTATATCCCGAGCTGTTAGTTATTCTTCATTGTGACAGGCTGATATTTAAATCTATGTGACATAGAACGATGAGAAGAGGATATGGCCGCAAGCCTAATTAAAGCCATAACTTAGGTGTCCACCTTAAATGGCTTTGATTAGGCTTATTCTTCATTTCAACATTATATAACAACTCTGTTTAATTTGAAACTAGATTAGCCACAAAGTGACATTTTATAATCAGAAAAACAGAATTCTCGAAACAACATTTTCTAGTGTGATATGCATTTAAATTCAAAATTATAGCTTTTTCCCGCAATACGCGTGGAGTATGCAAAGCAAAATACTTCTGCAGCAGTGATATTCGTGCAAGTTTTCAGAGAAATCCAAAATTGTTCTGTTCTTTTAAAAGTTTTAAGTTGATATATTATCACCTAAAGATATGTATCTTTAGATACTTATCTACTTTAGATATAAAGCTTATATGACACTACATTTTTGCGTGGTGTATAAAATTATTAACTTATTGGAGGAAATTTGACGTTTGATAGCGCTCACCGAATTATATAATCATAAATAAAAAAAGTACCCTATGGTTTTGTTTTATTAAAAGTAATTAGCACTAAATGCGACCTCTCAATAGTCTTACAAATAAAATTATCTAAATAATATTCAGACTCCACGTGTGGCGCAGCGACTACGACAGTCACCTTGTCTCTTCGTGTCGCGGGTTTGAGTCCCGCACCGGACAACTTTTTGTGTGACCCATAAATAGTTGTTCTGAGTCTGGATCTAATTTGTGGCTGTCTATTATATGTTTGTAAAGTACCCCGGGACACAGGGATTAAATTCACTAGTGGGGGCGTTGTTTTTAAAAAATATATGAGGTCAATTTTAATATGATCCGTATTTGTATATATGTAACTGCTGTGCAGTGAACCATATGTATTTGGTCCTATATAAATCTTATAAACAAATGAATTAAGTATCGTAGAAATTATAAAAAAAAAATATATCATTAAATAATTTTGAACACAAAACACTGACTTAAAAACGAACTCAAAATTGTTCAATAATTTCAGTTATACACAAAATTATAACGATTAATGTGCCATAACGTTAGTGAATTACAGAAAATAGCTAAAATAGTTTTCTAACCGCTGTAGAAAACCAATAACCGGGGCATATCCCACAGCGCCATCTAGTTTAAACTAAGCACCCTGAATACTAGTCAACAGATGCAGTTTTGCATATTATATCAGCCGAATAACAACCATCGCTTCACATGAGCTTTCTCCAAGAATAGGGGATAAACCATAATCGCCCAGCTTGGCAGACCACTTGTCGATCGCTATATTATAGTAAATGGTCCAGTTAGATATTCCCAAACCTTTTTTTTTTGTTTTTGATAAGGCAGGGGGAATGCTAATGCATGCCACCCGCAAAAACTGTCTGCGGGTGGGTATGTCGGACTCGAACCGACTAAACCTAACCTGCCGTGGCGCCAGAAGAATCTGGCGCCTGATAGGGGAGCCCCGGGAACGCGGGTATGCTGCTCCGGTGCCCCCCTTTTGCGCCGTGTCCCAGATGGTCGGGACACGCACCCGGGGAGAGCTGTGGGTTGCCCTCCCCATTTGCCGACTCCTGCCAGTACGGCACAGTGACTGCGCCACAAACAGTTCACTGTCTTCCCGGGGCTGCTTGCACGTGGCGGCAGTAGAGGACACTTCTCATACTGCCACCGCAACCCCGAGGGAAGATATTCCCAAACCTAAATATCGTAACAGTTCTATAGGACTTAATAAAATATGTTCCTTAAAACTTACATTGACCTTCAATCCTTATCTAATAGGTACCGCAAATTCCTTTGCATATTCTAGTTCATCATTAAATATTCTGAAATCCGGAGATTGATCCGCTGAGCCTCTAAATTTTAATTTACTTCCGAAAACATACACGCTTACTTAATTGTCTCAATCGATTTAAGCCTCTTGCTCTGTTAGACTCAGTAAATTTGTATAGCCTCAAGGGAATAACACAAGGTCTTTAAACAGGTTTTAAACTTTGCTACGTAAAACAAGGATTGAATTTAGACAATAAATTAGGTTTCAGAGAACTTTAAAATGAGTTTTATAAATTTAAGTGCGAGTGAGAAGATAATCACTGAACTTCGGGGAGTCAACCACCAACGCACCGTGGTTACTTTCTTACTTATCGTGTGGGCAGTGGTTACCCTCGTGACAGAGTTGTTCAAGCCGCCTAGTAATCCTCTGACATGGCTTAACGACTGTTGTCTAATGACTACAACCGGGACCGACAGCTTAACATGCCCTCCGAAGCACGGAGACGCTCAGAAATTAAATCACTTTGGTGGTCACCCATCTATGGACAGACCGCGAATCTGGTTGCTTAACCTCGCCGATCACTTACGGACCGGTGAGATCATCTAACTATGAGGGCACCGCGGTGTTAAGACTTAAATTAATACAATTCATTCGATGTTCCATTAACATAACGCATAGAAAACGCTTAACTGCATCTTACCGAAAACTACGCGACTAATACGGCAGGTACGCCAATACTTAGATTAATCTTATATACTTATACATAATAATATCCTATAATATCTTGGGACAAAATTCACACACGGCCATCTGATGCCAAACTAAGCAGAGCTTTTACTACTGGAAACCAGATAACTGATATATTATATAAATACTACTTTGTGATCAGATAGCCGTGTGAATAACTTTCCAGGATATTATCATTACTAAGTACAAAATTCACGTTTCTTTATGATACCTTATATGCTCCATAGTCTAGCTTAAATTTTCAAGCTTTTTCAAGCTGAACTCAATTTTTATGAACGAATATTTTTTTGTATAAACGTGTAGGATTAATTTGAAAATATTTTAATAGATTTTGACATTCGAATATATAAAATGTGTTCCATCTGTCTTAAGCAATACTTTATACGAAGACTGGCGCTTAAACATAAATCCATGTTGAATCTTGACAGCTGCTTAAACCAAATGACTGCAGGTATGGCGCAGCGGCTAAGACAGTAGCCTCGCCGCTTCGTGTCGCGGGGTTGAATCCCGCGCCGGACAACTATTTGTATGCCCCATAAATAGTTGTTTTGAGTCTGGATGTAATTTGTGTTCGTCTATTATGTGTTTGTAAAGTACCCCGCGACACAGGGATTAATTTCCCTAATGCGGGCGTTGTCTCTTTTTTTAATTTAATAATAAATGCCGCAACCAAAATATACAGCACACAACGTCATTCAGCAAGGACAAACATTATTCCAGTTACCATTAGTATTTATTTTAACATTCGTGTCACGACCAACGCAAACTGGGGCGTTCCATTTGAATCCCTAAAACTGTAGGGAGTGTTTGGCGAAAATAGTAGCGGATGCATTTCGTGCACTTCTCTCGGTTTTTCTATGTCGCCGTCTTGAATAATATTATATGATATTAAATAATACTGATATCACTAACCTGTCTGCCAAGCGTGGCGATTATGGCATATCCCCCCATTATTTGAATAAGCTTTTGCCCAGCAGTGGACGTACTTTGGCCGGCATGATGAAATAATACTGAGCAAAAAGTGTGGCCAACGGCTTAGAATATCACCACCTCATTTCATTCCGTCGGGGGCGTGGAAATCTACCGTGTGTATACCTCTCAGAGAACGAACTGCAGCGTCTCTGTTTACAGACGACAGCACATCAAGTAACCCCAATCTGTCAAATTTCCCCGATTGAAAGTGAACCTTATGTTTATGCGATAAAGTTGATAATCTATAAAAGAAATTTGACAGATTGGGGTAGCCGGATTTGCTGGCGTCTGTACTATGACCATCATACAACGAGCACCAACCCAACTGTCAAGCGATGCAATTATGGCATATCCCTCAAACTTATGGACGCAACTCCATTGTGGAAATCTTTTGGGGAGGCTTTTGTCCAGCAGTGGACATCATTAGGCTGACATGATCAGCAAAATTCACCCGCATATTTGTTTAATAAAATTACTTAGTCGTTAATATTTAGAAATTGTAATCAACAGGTAAAAGTTCCTAATACATTAAACGGAAACTATGTTGATATAATGCTGAGTTCGAAAAATATTTGACCGAATTTCATTTCACCAAAAACTTTTCAACTTTTATCATTTGGTTTTTTTTATTGCACCGAAGTCACGTCTGCCACTGTATCAGTTGACCTATTATCAATTCGTTAGATTTCGTTACTCCCATGTTTCAAAAAATGTTTCGAAAATCTTTTCACCGATGATACACTTAGCCAATAACGTTTATAATGAAATAATGAAAATTCACTTGGGTATTTACATACACTTTCACTTGTCAAGCTCACAATGTATTAGATAAATACAGTTTAAAAAAAGTAATTAAAGCAACAAAATATTTTGACTTAGTCCGTCCGTGCGGTCTGTTTCGTCACATATATTTTTAATATCCTTAAATAAATAATAAATAGCAATTTACTAAGCTATTATTGTTACATTTAGCAATTGTATAAAATTAAAGAATTGAAAACAACGAGCAGTTGGCTAGCGCAAAAGGCTCTCAACCAGTAGCTTAATTTAAGTGACTAATACCTGAGGGTACCCTTATGGGGTGCGGGCCACAGCTTAGGCGGCCGTTGAAGTAAAAAGATGGAATTCGAAATGGGGGTCAGATCACTTGCACGGGATTAACGATCACGTGTTAAGGGGGCAACGCGATCCTCGCCGCTGAGGATCCTACCCTAGCTAGCCTGCGGCTTTCTCTAGCTACCTAGGTGGACGACCCGGAGAAGAAAGCCACAAAGAAACATCCAGGCTTGCTTTTTTCGTCTTCTTTCGCTTGTTGTTTTCGATTTTTTTTAATATCTTTTTTTTAACATTGTTTTTTTGTTTTTACATTGTGTTTGGCTAGTATGTGGGCTAATGCACGCACAGAATCGATGACATGTAGTTAATCAAAATAATTGTGAGGTAATAAACAATAACATTCCAGTTCACTCAAGCAATTAAAATAACCTTTTGCAAGATGACAATTTTTCCGAAGATTTGATCGAAGTATTATGTTTCTGAAAATTCATTATACCAATGTTTTAATTACCATACATTACTTTAAGCAATATGCAGCAGGAATGCACTATTCAAGAAGGCATGCAAACAGGCATGCAGCATGCACGCCAGCATGCAGCATACAAGCTGGCATGCAGCATGCATAGCAGCAGCAGCAAAAGTAAGCATTGTTTCTGTCACGACTCCGGCGCTGCGGGGTTTGGGCGGGCCCACGTGAGCTTATCGTCGCAGATGGCTTTAACGCTCACCACCGCAGCTTCGGCTTAGCATCAGCCGCGGTGGCGGGCCTTCTAATCTCCTGCTCCTCAGGTTGTGGGCCACCCTACTCCTCCGCGCTTACGCGGGTGTAAATTACGCTCTAGAGGTAGGGCAAACAAGACTGTGTGAGTCAGTAAAATATGTCAAATAATACATATAGTAAAAAAGACGTCGTCGGTCAATAGATTTCAGTAAAATTCTTACAAAGAACATTCGGAAAAGTGATCGGTTCCCTGATATAACAAATCTTTATTGTATTGAAAAATGTTATGATCAAAGAGGATAACTCTAGCATTAGGCTATTGTAAGCGCAAATAAAGGATAATAGTTCATCACTTGAATTGGTTGGCTTCCCATCTCATATGGTATGAACTCTCTGGTTGCGTGCGCTTCTATATAAAATAATACTAAACTATTTTATGTCTAGGCTATGGATAAAAACAAAAAACAATATGAAGATACTCACGCGGTATAAGCTGACGATACTTCAGGACATGGACATGATTAACTCTGAACTGGTGACATGATGAACACCACGGTATTAACTATCACTCGTAACCAAAGGATCACTAACCAAAGAAAAGGTTTTACCGTCAAACCGTATAAAAGTCTCTACCTACATCTGCTATGTCTCTCCGGACAAAACAACCACCAAAACCATCATAATCATTGAATTTATCTATGAATAATCATAAACTTCCTTAAAGATGTAATGTTTCAGTGATCCAGGATTCTCGGGCATTCAAGCAGGCCAGAACAAATGTTTATCCGAATAGTAAGTAAACGTGCACGTCATGTAATTTAATGTAGTGCACGGAAATATATAGCAAACTTATAATAACAAAAACAAAAGCATCACTTTTATACGTAGTACCACATTTCATATTAAAATTGTCAATTATAATTCAATACAATAATTCCATGGCACTAATTTATTTACCGTATAGATACGAACATAAACGAAAACAAAAGTATAGTTACCAACTTAACAATAACAAACAAATCTAATTTAATGCGCAACTAAAAGATAGTACACAATAAGCGACCTTTGCGAATTAATTCAGTGTACTGTTAAATCAATCAAGGTCCTTCAGAGCAGGCGTCAGGGGTGCCTTCTGCGGCAAGTTAGTGCCAGCTTACGGCACTCATGAAAGGGGCTTTGATCGCTACTGTCACCGTCTCATACACTCATCCGGGACACACAGCCAAACTGTAACTGTAAAGCGTAATAGGGTAATGTAATTTACATGAATTACTTTTAATAAGGAAGTGGTGAGAGCTACTTCTCTTCTTACTTATAATTTACTAGGTGTGCCCCGCGGTTCACCCACGTGTTGTTTCATAAATTATCGCGACCAGTCATGATGGAGACTAGCCATCTGTACGGGACACATTATAGTGCACAATCACAGGGGCACTTTCTATTCCATAACTCTCATGATCCGATGGATCGACTAGCGAAACGCCCGGAAAGAGGTCAAGTACTTTACGTGCTCTCTTAGTCACGGGGAAGTAATACCGCAAGCTCAGGTACTTCGGGTGATACTAAGAAATGTAGTCATAACAGAAAAATCTCTGAATGACTTATTGGCCTTACCAGGATTAGAGCCCATGATTATCTGCGGAGCACGCTACCACTAGACCAACGCTGATAGTTTTGAGTTCAAATAATTATTTGCTATTCCACATAAAGCCGTTATTTGTAAGAGAACAACCCAAAATTTGCCAAATTTGAAAGGATCATGTATGCGAGGTAGAACATGCTTTGTATGCCAGTTGGATCCGTAACCCGTCGGTCCTTAATGACAGGACAATCTTAGCAACCAAGCAAAGGCTACTTAATCAAGGTAATTCACGACCCCGGATCACACACAAGGATTTGGCAGACCAATGATCACGTTAACGGCTGGACTTGCGCTGCCCGGATCCCACTGGATAACCATCCATAACCCTTACAAGATCGGTGGTCCACCTTGTAGGGGACTTACCCACGTCAGTCGTCTTGCGGCTCATCACCTCTACTCAATAAACTTTCTGCCCCGACGGCTATCGGTTCTACGAGGAATGTGCCCCGCTCACTGCCACTTCCGTTTGTCAATTGTTTGAGCTATGTACACCTGACTCGCTCTTGCAAGGAAAGTCCAAATACAACCTCTCCATTCCTATTTGGGTGGCCTTCTTATGAGGCTGATGCTGATGCCAGTCAACGTCGAAGAAATCTGATATACAGCCGTTATATTAGTCTAATAAGTTTATTTTTTCAAAATTTGCCCACTGGTTATAAGGTTTTCTCGTATAATTACATTGAACCAATCTATGTAATTATTGATGTTAGAAGTTACATAGTCTATACTAGTACAGTCGATCCACTTTTTTCATGCATATATTTCCTTTCTATTGAATAATATAAATATACTTTTATCTTATATCACTAAGTACATATTGACGCTGGAACTACCTCGATCGGTTCGCAACTTAGTCTCCATCAAAATTACGAATTTGTGTTGATCTTTTAACGGTTATTTTTTGTCACACGTGTCCGTTTTTTGTTCATCCATTGTATGTATGATAAACACGCTACATCAGCATTGTCAAGTAGATCCTTCGACACTGGAGCCCCAAATTGCTTCATTTCTAAGAGTCATAGTGGCACCGTCGCACGTTGTAGTGAGTAGAAATAGCTTGAGGCCTTGTGGCTAGTTTGATTGAAGTTCAGCGGGCCGTGTCGCTCCGTACTGCCTATATCAGTCGCGTGTGCAATTAATGCTTCTCTTTGCGTGCCTATGTTATTGCTTTAGTATGAAGTCAGATCATTCATTCACTTCACTAAGAATTTATAATAATAATTTTATATACGCCAACCTTCAAGAATACATATAGTTACAAAAACACTTATATATTAGGTAGGTACACATGATCGTCCTCACAAGCTAAGTCGGCTAAGTAATCCTTATCTAACGTTATGAAGCTTTAATTTCGCGAACGAGTTATTGCTGTGTTATGTCATGTTGTTGGCTAAGCTATGAATCTACTTTTACATATGACTATGGCGAATGTAAGTAATTTTGTTTGATGGATGATAAGGAAAAATGTGGTTTTGTCGTATTTGTGACAAAAGTAATCGCAATAGTCTTAAGGAAGCTATTCCGTCTCGTATATTAGTCTAATTCCATCAATCTTATTAGCTATCTACGAAGGTCTTTTGCAATTAAAGTTTATATATCACATATTTATTTTAAAGTCCAAACTAAATGCTTGTTTGTTTAACTTTAGGAGTACAATAAAACCACAGGCAATTAAATAGAGAAGAATTTATTATATAATATTACGTATGTATTTTGACTGATGCTTATTAGAGATTTCCGATTTAGATTATATTACATGTCATCGGTATTTTTCGGTAACAGTACAGTTATGTCAGTAATAGCCATGTGTCATGAAACTGGTGAATATACTCGTACATACTCTCAAGACTTTGAGAAACCGCTTGTTTTTCATACA
Organism: Pseudoips prasinana; assembly: GCA_951640165.1. Lineage (NCBI taxonomy): Eukaryota > Metazoa > Arthropoda > Insecta > Lepidoptera > Nolidae > Pseudoips > Pseudoips prasinana. Next base: position 23,505,994 of record OX621240.1, read on the forward strand.
AGTCAATCACACACAAAATGCATACATAAATACGGCGCGATTGAAAATTCAAGAACGCATACTGCGTTCTTGAATTCAAATTGGTTGACAGACGGAAAAAGCCTAGTGGTAAAGCCATTGGCCTGTGGAGGATAGTACCCATACCCTTTAACCAGCTATAAACATGGGTACCTACGTGGGAAAACCACACAGAAACATGGAAAAGAGTGGAGGTATCTAGAATGCAAAAGAAATTCTAAATAAAAAAATGATATGTAGCGATAATTCCACCGTAAGGAAGCTGTTGTTGGTTGTATGTGATGGAGCAATTAGAAATATTATAATTTTTATATTGTACTTCTTACAAAAATATGTTCATGCATATTTTTAGGCGAGACGGCGGTGCATATTGAACCTCTTAGAATCGTTTTTCCCTGTATTGCAGATATGTATTTACTATAAAACAGATAGAGTATATTTAATACTTATTTATAAATAAGACTTTTCCCTTTTATTTAATTTGGAGGCAACTGTATTGCATACAATTTGAAACAAAGATTTTATGGCATTGATGCTACACAATCTGGCTTCTTTTAATTATAAATTGACTTGATATTATACATATATACGGCAAGAGATAAGAGAAGAGTATCTATACGGATACACGACTTTAGAAAACAGTTCCATATTTTAAGAAAGTTTACGATATCTAGCATATGTTAAAGTAGTATATCTAAAAGGGCCTGTGCTTATTTCTTGGAAATATGTCCTTACCACAGATGTGGTAGATAACTTTCATAGTTCTCCTTTGCAATATATAGATAGACAGTAGCAATATCAGTAGAATTTCCCCAGAGAAGAATCCCATACGACATAACGATATAAAAGAAACTGTAATAAGCAATCTTCGATGTATCCACATCAGCGAGCAGTCCAATTATGTTTACTGAACTTGATTTTATTTTAGTAAATTTATCAATTTGCAGTAGAGTAACAATGTTCCTTTGTCCAGCAGTGGACGTCTTTCGGCTGATATGATGATGACGGTGAATAATGTTAAAAAAAAATATAACTTAATTTTGTGTTTCTGCGTGTGAGTAAGGTTGCCAGAGCTCATCGAGGTGGGGGAAGGGTCAGCAACTCTGGTTTTCTGACTCTTATAAAGGCCGACAACGCATCCGCTCCCCCTCTTGTGTTGCGAATGTACATGGGCGGCGGTGATCACTTACCATCAGGTGACCCATTTGTTCGTTTGTCGTCCTCTTACATAAAGAAAACCTAAAATACTGTTGAATATCAACATCTTCTAACCCACGCTGATTTGTAACTGCCGCCACCACCCCGCTGCTCGCAAAATTCGAGGCAGAGGCTGTAGTGTAACTACGAGAGAATACAATGACACACAGGTTGACAGCTTAGTGGTTTATTCCGGACTGGCCCTCCGTCCAAACCTACCGTACATATATATTATCGAAGTACCTACTATGTCTATACATCTAAATTTTATTCTGTGATGTGCAATAATAAAGTGTACCAATCTATCTATCTACACAACATCCCTCCACCACTAATCAATAATCATACATAATAATTTACAAAAAACAACTTAACTATCATCATCATCATCATCATCATCATATCAGCCGAAAGACGTCCACTGCTGGACAAAGGCCTCCCCCAAAGATCTCCACAATTGCCGGTCTTGCGCTATCCGCATCCAGCGATTTCCAGCGACCCGCACAAGATCATCGGTCCATCTTGTAGGGGGCCTGCCCACGCTGCGTCTTCCGGTTCGTGGTCGCCACTCGAGAACCTTTCTGCCCCAACGGCCGTCGGCTCTACGAGCTATGTGCCCTGCCCACTGCCACTTCAGCTTGGCAATTCTTCGGGCTATGTCGGTGACTTTGGTTCGCCTGCGGATTTCGTCATTTCTGATGCGATCCCGCAGGGAAACTCCGAGCATAGCATACTATACAATTAATAGAAAAATTCTTAGAGCTCTCCTAGATTTGAACCAATTTTAATTAGTGGTAAATAAGCTTAGAGATTAATGAAGTAATCAAAGATCAGATAAACCCGCAGTGTGTGAAACTATTGACATTTTATATGTATGTATTTGGTCACCTTGTCTGCTACAATATCTGACGGTGACTGTACAAGGTATAATTCGCTTGGTATTATGTCGAACACTCCATATACATGTGGCGCTGTATGATCGATAGCTTACATATATCACCTTTATCGGAAACGCTAATAAAATTACACTGGAGTATGGGAAAACACTTAGCGACCGATCAACCTTTCTAATTCGATTTAAAATTGATGCGAGCTAAAGCAATTATAGTGTTTAACTTAAATTAATTTGGATTAATTAGAAGTTCATTCAAAACCTAGTCACAAGTTTCTACAATTGGTTAATGTTTATATTAGACGTAACACTGATCTAGTATGAAATAGCGTTTTCATGGAGGGATTTTCAAAACAAACATACAAATGAAATATAGAAAAATCGTTGTTTTTAACTGAAGGAAATATTTGGTAAATAGTCAGGTATGTCCAGCCTGTTGGAGCATGATTATTTTTTATATATTCTTCATAATAATGCAAACAATACAATAAAAAAATAAACTGTCACACAATTCAAATTATGAAATATCAGAAAAATCTATAAAAATAGCCTAAGTCGACGACATACCTACATCGAAATAAATTAACAATTAACAAATTGGAGCCATTATTATATTTACATTACGTGGCATTTTCTGATAAATATTAAACTACATTAATTCAAAACTCAGTCAAAAGCTTTATAAACGTCTCTATCTAGTTCAAGAATTTAAAAAAAATTGTGCCCGTATTAGGTAAAGTGATTAGTCTTGTTGCTCAAATGTTATAATTTTTTGTTTTATCAAGATTTATTTTCAGGTTTTGCTTTTTAAAATAAATTTTTTTTTTTTTTTTTTTAGTTTTTATTCACGTAGACTTTAAAAAAGCGCTTGTAAATAGTCAGAACATGTTTGTAGTAATATAGTTGTATACTTACATTAGATATTATTTCTAGTAACATAGATATTTAGGTACATCTTGTATGAAATCATTTATAAAATTTATTTTATTACAGAAATGATATTTAGCTAGCTCGTATCAAGTTATTGTCAAGAGATTATGTATAATTATCTAGTTTAAGTCTAATATTTTTACTACATATTGTCAATGGTTTTGTCTATATTAAAGGTATTATTATTATGACGGACCTTGTGTTAATAACGACGGTTGCGCTTTAATGCTACCACCGGATCCAATGCGCCCCAACTGAGAAGACCCAGCGAAACAAACTCAGTGGGTTCATCTACTACCGGTTTCAACACGACCCAGTTGAGACGGTCCGGCGAAACATACTCAAGCGGGCATGAACACGGGATTTGGTCCAATTAGAGTAATTATTTAGTAGGCAAACACAATATATGCTCGATCGGATGTCTGAATGCTTATTATTTTAGATTATATTTAGGTATACAAAAGAAAAACTTCGAAACTTTAAACCACTCAATTATTTCGAGGCAGACATTCTTTTCTTTATAGAACTTCAATTTATTTTTTGTAAAAGGTTATCTACAATAACACCATCGGAGGATGCATATCATTGATGTAATGTAACTAATGAAAAGCAATAGGCCTAAAATGCTACTTCGGGTACGTCCAAATTTTATTGATTACAATTGTTAATTTATTTCTTTTCAATAACGGCGATGAAAAAGTCATTAAAAATTTTGGCAATAACAATATGTTTTACATCAGTGGTTTGATTATCTAGGGTCATTTCTTATATTCCTTCCGTAATTTTTAGTTTTACTTTTAAGCTGTTAAGTACATTGCTTTTATTTTTGACTGTATTTATCTTCTTTTATTTAATCTTGTTAAATATCTTCAAACAAACATACTTCAGACATAGTTTAATGAATGATTTCGCTGATACGTTAATTTGCGTCCAACCAACATCTAATTTCAAAAGATCACACACATTCTAAATGCTATTAAAAACCTTTAACGCTTCACAGGGGTCGGGGGTGAATATGATACGAACATTAATTAAACTGTCGATAGACTCCAAAACCGTACAATGTCGCTTTGATACGAGCTGCCGTATTCAAGCTTACAACCTGCAGGCCAACACGTGCGGTAAATGGTTTCCTTTTAACGAAACGATTAAATTTGGGATAAAATATAACTTTTTTTAACATAAACATAAACGAAAACATGTTAATGTTTTCGTTCTGTTAATGGTTTCAACATAAATTGTTGTGTACAGGTAAAGTAAGGGTAGTAAAACGCCATTGGCGAGCAATTTTATAGTCAAGAATATAATAACAACGTATTTAGTGAAATTAAAATAAGAATTTTGATCAAGTAATGAAATTCAATAATAAAAAATAGCAAATTTTAAAAGACACACACAATCTCGTACAGACACGCTCACACACTCACACACACACACACACGCATAGCCACAGTACTTGTTTAAATAGATTTCTGTTATTAAAACATTGCTTAAACGAGTTGCAACATTTTTAGAGGGATGTCGCTGCTGACTGTGACATAGTCTATACTAGTACAGTCGTTAAGGAAATCTCTAGTTTAAGTGTAATCATACATAGATTTTTATTTAGTAAGATTATCTTCAGAATTTTAACCTATAGTACATATAGTATGTCTTTTAATAAATATGAAATTTGACGGTCACCATAGCCTAGTTGGTAGTGCTCCTGCCTATGAAGCTGGTGGTCCTGGGTTCAAATCCCGGTAAGTGCAAATATTTGTGTGATGAGCACCAATATTTGTTTCTAAGTCATGGATGTTTTCTATGTATTTAAGTATTTATCTATCTATATAAGTAGAGGAACTGCAGCATATCTGGAATACCAGTTTGTTTTATGATAATAAATTTAAGGAGAAAAGGGATAGCTCAATAAAAAATACACGAAATTATTGGCAAATAATTAAACTTTAATAATGAAAATAATCAAATACAACAAAAACCAAAAACCTTATAAAAATGCCTATCAAACTAAAAATCTCCAAAAACGTGATTCGACATGAGGTGCAGATAATTTGGAATATACTATTCCAAATTATATTCACATTTTTCTTTGACAATATGAGAGGGAGTAATAAGGGAGTTATCTTCGTCTTACTACCAGACGGCTCTGGCTCTGAATCTTCTAAATTCTCCTCTGGCAGAGAAGCAACCGTGGGGGAGTGGAGTGTCATTGAATTAGTTTGACAGTTTAGATTCTCTTCAAAATCCTTTCCTTTTCACGCTATGGTTTTTGGTATTTTACTCTGGAGAGACCACTTTTATCAACGTTAAATATGCGCGCAGCAGCAAAAGACTTATCGTTCTGGATTGTTTCAAGATAGTCGTAAAATTCGTCCATTCTTTCTTTAGTAAATCCATTAGCTCGTGCTTGAGAAGTTCCAGTTGGTTGTCTTATGGAAAAAAGCCTGATGTCGTTTTAAAATCCCTTTTAGCCAGTATCTGCCAACAAATCCACCCTTAAAAGGATTTTTCAAATTATTTTTTAGAGATAATTGATATGCCAAACGGCGCAAACCCATTCTGGTCAGCCCATAAAACTTACTCTCCATAGTTAATACGTACTCCACCAGCAGGTTTTCAATATCTTGACCAAAACTGGCCTTCGACCAATAACTTTATTTGTTATTGATTCAATCGGAGAGTCCTTATCATATACAAATCGAAAAAGTGTTGACCTAGGAACGTTGAACTGTTTAGCTGCCTTTAACTATCCCATTCTCTTTTCTCTAACAGCGGCAATAGCAGCGGTCATTTCCTCCATTTCCCACCTCTTTCTCTTTTTGTATTTGGGCCATGTTGCCATTTCTAGAAAAAACAGAATAATTTATATCTACTGATAAAAATGTGCATAAAATTTGGAATATTCCAAAGTATGTTCACTCTCGGTATACCAAATTAACAACATACCATCCTAACCTAAAGTTCGATGTCACATTTTTAATTCTAGAAATATTCACAAAATCATAGTAACATCAAAGGCTAAGGTCACTTAACAGTTTAAATTATTACAATGAAGATGTAAAGTACTACAATAAATGTATCACTAATTGCATTCTTACCGAAAAAGTTCCCAAAGCACGTGACTCGCTTCCTTGAGGCTGGCAGCCGGAATGTCAAGATGTCGTCCTGTTTTTAATACTCGATACGTTCGTGTGTCGTAAGACGTTATGTTTACGGCAAAAAACCAAAGATGGCGTTTATATTTATTTAGATATTGAAGTATTCCAAGTTACCTGCAGTATGCCAAATATGCTGCAGTTCCTCTATGTATATCGTCACTTGGTACCCATAGTACAAGCTTTGCTTAGTTTGGGGCTAGGATGATCTGTGTGACATTGTTCCTAGATATTATTATTATTATGTATTTAAGTTTTTATTTTTCTCAGACAAGGTCAGGTCTGTATTATTATTATTATTATCTCTCTTGTAAGAAAAAGCTCACTTGCTGAAAGGTGTCTGTTTTATTCCGATATTATCACATGACTATTATTAGAAAACTAACAAACTAGACAGATAGTATTATTATAAGGTTTATAATCCATGTATTTATAGAACACAAGGTACCTAAATTAATTAATTAGGTCTACAGTGAAATAACTTAATAAACATTTTGTTAATACGGGCCGGTTGGTCGGTGGTTGGTAAATGCTTGGTTTTCACGCCGCATGTCGTGGGTTCGATTCACACGGGGCACTACCAGCTAAGTCGCCGAACATCGATTTCTTAAATGACTTTCAAATAAATAAAGGTAAAAAATTACTTAATCAATCGTTAAATCGGCTTCAACGTTGACAATCGATTCCGGACCATTTATGACGTCACATATGCCCATGGAAGCCGATTTAACGATTGATTAAGTAATTTTTAACCTTTATTTATTTGAACGCCATTTCAGAAATCGATGTTCGGCGACTTAGCCGGTAGAGCCCCAGAATAGATATTTGTGTGCATGAACATGTCTGTTTGTCCTGAGTCTGGGTGTAATTATCTATATAAGTATGTATTTACAAATGAAAAGTGGTATATGTAGTGTATCAGTTGTCTAGTTCCCATAGCACAAGCTCTGGTTAGTTTGGTAATATAATATGGCCGTGTGTAAATAATGTTCCATTTTTATGTCATATTTTTAATTTAATTTTAATACAATCCTATCGTTACGCAATCTCTTTTCCTCTGAGGATGCACACTAGATAAAAGGAGATAAAAGGTGTAGTTTGTTGGACAATAATATCTTATAACTTTCAGAATGTTTTGAAAGTAGAAAGATAGAATACCTATTATAAGTTCTATCAAAGAATATACGAGTATAATTAATGTACTAATACATCGATGTTTCTTTTTCCACATATTTATAGAGCGTTAGGTATCTACATTAATATCCAATTCCACTGCTGTCTTATAAACACCAGTAAAATCCTTCATTAACACTATTGACGTGTAAGACACACGTCAATAGTATGAATGAAGAATTTCAGTGTATGTAGAAGCGGTATTTACGTAGCCTGAAATCAATATTTGAACACTGTAGGTATAGTTGCAATTTCAAACCAACTTTAAACGGTTCCTGTTTGAGCACTCATCAAAATCGTCGCGAAAAATATGGTTGAATTTAAAAATTGCTTTAAATTTTCATACTTACAATTCTGCTCTAGGTTTCATTAAACTAAAATCCTAAAAAATGTCTTATGCCATTCAGCTGGCGCGCTAAGTAATAATAAAACATACTAAATATTAGTATAAAATTGTATATTTTATACTAAGCCAGCATCAACCACACGGTCCACCTATTGGCAAGCAGTCACCGTAATCTATGGATGCTTAAAACACCAGGGCCACAAATGACCCTTTAAAATACTGTCGTGTTTTTCTGCAGCATCGGCACAATGGTAGCTGAGTCAGCATCCTACATGCTGACTATGATCTACCGCACATTTTTTATATTTTTTGTCTTCAAGTCTTCGAAAGAAAAATTATGACAATGTTAATTTTTTTTAATCCCTGTCAATCTACTATTATAATATTAAAAAAATAAGAAATGTTTATGTTATTTTAATATCTATTATTAGTTTTTTTTTCTGGGATATGAAAGTGTGACACACATTTCATTATGGCTTTATTTTTCTTAAAAAGGTTTGTTTTAAATTTGCCATTTAATTATTTATAACAATTTTACTAGGCGTATATGACAGGTATTTTCTTAATAAAAAAATATCTTAAATTAACAGTTAGTTACAATACAATTACAAATAACAAGATTGCGTACAGACGTAAATCGGATTATAAGGGTATATCGTTAAGCCAAAACTCTTTTTGATGAGAGAGCAAATAAAATAAACGAAAGCCATATCTTTGAGGTACTTATATTTTTGTCATCCTTATCCATTAAACGGGATTAACGTCAAATATTATATATTACTGCGGTTATTATTAAAATGTTAGACGTTCATATTTAATGGTATTAGATCTGCTATGTATTACAATAATGGTAGCAATATATTTATTTATTTTATATTTCATTCAAATAAACTAATTAGAATTTAATTACATTTTTATGAAAAACGAATGAAGTATCTTTAGACCTGTCAAACAAGTAAATTTCTCATCAAGGAACTTAAGTAATCATACATAACCTACAGTTAGTTTTTTATGCTTAATTTTCCTTAGGAACTCGGCATATCAATTCAGAATTTACATTTACACCAGTTTGAACGAATATGTTATAATTTCAAAGGCTCTCATATTGACTCAAATGACATATGAATCATAAAAATTGGCCCAGGCGTCTGCATAGTGCTTCAAAGGAACAAGCATACATACATACATAGGCTGATAAACATATTACCACTCTTTTGCGTCGCGCAGTCGGGTAAAAATAAACAAAATCTTAAGTGGATAACTATTGCACAATAAAATAGAAAATTGATACTTTCAACAGTAAAAGCAGCACTCAGAAATGTTTTATTATAAAATTGTTTTATAAATGATTTTTTTGACATTAATAATCCACTTTGCCTACATTATGAACTCTGTCGAAGAGTTTAGCAAATAGCTACTATCAAGACCCTTTTTGATGTTAGAAAACTAAGTTGTATTTGGCAGTTACAATCACTTTGTTTGCCATTTTGGCAATAAATAAATACGATAATGCATAACAGCATATTTTCCTCAGTAATGAATGATATGACTTCAGTCGAGGTGCATTATTATGAGGCAGCCTCGATTATAGTATCTATATATCTATGTATTCTGAAGAATGTCCCATCCTCATGTTCTATTCTTCATTACTCATGAAGTATTCGGATGTAAACTCTCAATAGTCTGTATAGTTGCTAGAAGGTTTACAATTCTTAACATCAGGGTATCTACTACATACATACATAGACTCACACCTGTTTCCCAGAGGGGTAGGCAGAGACAACGGATTTCCATCTGTCACGATCTTTGCACACGTCTTTTGCCTCGATTACTATCATTATATTCTTCATACATGCTCGCCGGTTTAGGGTACTTCTGACCTGCCCTTTCTTGAGAATGTCTCCGATTTGGTCAGAGAATGTTCGACGAGGTCTTCCCCTTCCGGTTGTTCCATTCACCCAGGCCAGGTATACTTCTTTGGTCAATCTTCTTTCATTCATCCTTTCTAAATGGCCAAACCATCTCAGCATCTACTAATTAAATCATATTTGATCAGGTAGATCATGTGGTACTAAAATAAAACTACAGTCACATGAAAACAAAAAAAATATTCTCCACCGACCACGGCAATATTTCAAGTATCCTGAATATTTCATTTTTAACACATGGATGGATTTTGTAGGGAATAGTTACCTTCCAAGTTAAATGCTATTAACAATTTAGTTGGCAATACCTAGTACAATTAATATCTTCCATGTAATTAATTTCAATAAAATGCATTACCACAATAATCACATTGAAGAATTGGAGCAGCAAAAATTCCATATAATCAGTTAATAAATGGGTATCTCTGTTTAACAAATATAGTATAATCCGAGTTCGCTCCCCTGGAGTAAATAGAGAAATGGGATCATTCGCTTCAAGAGCGGTCACATCTGGCGCTTGCCAGATTATGTTGGTAAAATTCAATAATCTTCAGAGAGCCAACTGAGGAAGACTGAGGACGGTCATTGCAACTTTTTCCTGTGACCGAAGGAGTTCCGACTACTTTAATATTCAAATTTCCATGCGTACTTACCTACAGTCCTTCTATAATTGAGTTAGTTCGAATGCGGATGTCCGGTAGATTCTATCAACCCAAATAAATAGGAACCAATGTAAATCAATTTGAGTATAATATTCATTTTAAACATTGTGTAACATAAACGGGGTGGCAAATTGAATTTTTAATGGAAAACCTTGAAGATAAATGCCGTGTTGCACTGAAGGTTTTAGTCAGTTTTTGTTCAGAATATTAGTTACTGAAAAACTTCTAGTGCCGTCATAGTTTTATTTTACTTAAGCTGCACTGTGTAACAATGTAACACCACATTTATATACACAGTTTTCGATTAAAGAAAATTGACAACAATAGTGAAGTGCGCTCTTCATTGAAAACGATACCAAGAATTAACACCACTACGAACGATGGTATTTTTCGATGAAACTCTGACTCAACCGTCAGAGAAACCATGCTCTTTTAGAGTTAAAATAAAGACTGCTTCGCTATGAGAGACCGTATTCTCTTCACTATTAACAACAAAAACTAAGGAACAGTTTTGGTTTAGAATCAAAGGATCGATGCAAAACCTAAACTGTCCCTCGAAACCTTCCATGAACCCTTTAGATATGCCGGCAGTGCAAACATTTTAAATTTGCCACCTCCGCAATAGCTCATAGTTTCACAGTTTGCAAACTAAAAACCTGCAGTTGTCTCATTCACGAACGTATTCGCACTAAATTAAATTAACAGAACCCTTTTCACAATGGGCGGCACAACCTTCATTCATCACAAATACTCAATATTACTTATCATCAAATAAAAGCACAGTAAAATTCATTCTGTCAGGACAGTACAGTGCGGACTACGCTGAATCGGAATAGCTTATTATCTGTAGAAAACTTCACTATTCATTTTTCTGGAACCACACAAATGTGTGAAGGTGGAAATACTACGGTGCGGTGTACCAAAAATTCAATTTTACTAATTCGATATTCCACACGCAATTTTATGTTAAAACGTAGTAATTTAACGTCAATTAACTACTGCGCAACATTACAAAAGTTGTTCCCGGTGATCAAACACTAATTAGATTTGTCCGTACACCAGTATTCGTATTGATCCCTACATGTACACTGTTATATAATATAGCTATATTAAATATCATCATCATGCATGCATCTGTGGTCATTTTATATTTGATTTATCATTAAATTCTACATATTTTATACTAAAGTATCAAAACGATTGATTTAAGCTAATCTGTTTATGGTAATGCCGAACTTTTTCTGCTATCTCCTATATTATAGTTTTAATCCTTTTCTAAAAATTAGTTTATAGAGGTAGACAATTTTAACTAATAATTTAACTTTCATACAAACTGAATATTCAAATATTCAGAAAAAAATTATGTGCTAACAGTAATACCGCAGTCTAGAAAGAGACAGAGCATATGGGTAACGTGCCTTTGAATACCCTCTTCAGACTTTTTATTTGACGTAGACACCCGTTTTACTAAAAAATAATAACATACTCCATTCATGGGCTTTACTAAATGCTAATGCTAATATTTCGTAAATTAGTAAACTAACCACTCAGGTGCATTATTTGGGTTATGTTATTCTATTATTAGTTCCTAATGATTTCATAAGCGTTAGTTTAGTAAAAGTTTAAGAGCGTTTTGGGTTCATAAAAGGATAAATAAAATATATAATTATAATTGAAATAAATAACATTATTTTGTTAGAATTCTCGCGACATGACACATTAACAGTTACTTACAGTGTGACAAATGGAAATCCGTTGTCTCTGTGACATAGGCGTGATTCAATGTACAGACGCCAGCACAAAAAGCTTCCCCAATCTGTCAAATTTCGCCAATTGAAAGTGAACCTTAGGCTCTACTGATAAAGTTGAAAAACTAATTAGAATTTAATTACATTTTTATGAAAAACGAATGAAGTATCTTTAGACCTGTCAAACAAGTAAATTTCTCATCAAGGAACTTAAGTAATCATACATAACCTACAGTTAGTTTTTTATGCTTAATTTTCCTTAGGAACTCGGCATATCAATTCAGAATTTACATTTACACCAGTTTGAACGAATATGTTATAATTTCAAAGGCTCTCATATTGACTCAAATGACATATGAATCATAAAAATTGGCCCAGGCGTCTGCATAGTGCTTCAAAGGAACAAGCATACATACATACATAGGCTGATAAACATATTACCACTCTTTTGCGTCGCGCAGTCGGGTAAAAATAAACAAAATCTTAAGTGGATAACTATTGCACAATAAAATAGAAAATTGATACTTTCAACAGTAAAAGCAGCACTCAGAAATGTTTTATTATAAAATTGTTTTATAAATGATTTTTTTGACATTAATAATCCACTTTGCCTACATTATGAACTCTGTCGAAGAGTTTAGCAAATAGCTACTATCAAGACCCTTTTTGATGTTAGAAAACTAAGTTGTATTTGGCAGTTACAATCACTTTGTTTGCCATTTTGGCAATAAATAAATACGATAATGCATAACAGCATATTTTCCTCACATGACACATTAACAGTTACTTACAGTGTGACAAATGGAAATCCGTTGTCTCTGTGACATAGGCGTGATTCAATGTACAGACGCCAGCACAAAAAGCTTCCCCAATCTGTCAAATTTCGCCAATTGAAAGTGAACCTTAGGCTCTACTGATAAAGTTGAAAATCTATAAAAGAAATTTGACAGATTGGGGTAACTGGATGTGCTGGCGTCTGTACATTATGTATGTTAGTCTGGATATTAACCAAAACAATTTTTATTTATTTCTCTGGTTGAATGTGAATAATAGTTATTTTTCAAATAATTAGCCTAGCTATCTGTTACCGGTTTCCTGTAAATAACAAGGACAAATGGCCGTTGTAGTTAGCCGCAACAGGAAAGGCTGGAACTAGCTCTCAATTGAAATGGAATACGGCAAGAATCTGGGTCTTAGACATTTTAGCCGTATGAAGCTAATAGGATACTATCAGGTTTTGCATAGGAAAGAGACTCTAGACTGACATTGCTACAGGTGTACTTCGGAAATAATAATAATAATAATAAAACTTTATTTTCAGACCAAATTAGTGTTCAATAAGTTAGTAACAATTTTCTTATAAACTAGTATTAGTAATAAGTATTTTTAAAATATGTAACAAATTTAACAAAGTTACCATTCATTGCTGCGTTATTCCATGCGAAATGGCGCAGCAATATAGTAGGTATCGACGTATCGACGATAAGACCACCACTCTGTACCACTTTATTAAAAAACAAATTATATTTTCTTTCCTTTCATTATTTCTATTGAGACCGGTTTCTAGCCTATGGTTTGGACTACAAGTAACGATTTTGCAGAGATGTTTGTATATATAAGGTTATATATTAAGATTTTGATAACTACAGAAATTAATAATAATATCTGGGGACAATGTCACACAGATCATCCTAGCCCCAAACTAAGCAAAGCTTGTACTATGGGTACCAGGCGACGATATACATACTTATATAGATAGATAAATACTTATATACCTACATAGAAAACATCCATGACTGAGAAACAAATATTCGTGCTCATCACACAAATATTTGCACTTACCGGGATTCGAACCCAGGACCACCAGCTTCGTAGGCAGGAGCACTAACAACTAGGCTACGGTGACCGTCGAATTGAAAGACATCTTCGATATTATTGAGTAGCCTGTTGGTCAAGTGGTTAGTGACCCTGACTGCTAAGCTAGAGGTCGTGGGTTCGATCCTTATCCAGGACAATTCTTTGTGTGATGAGTGCAGTGATTGGTTCTGTGTCCGGGTGTAATTTATCTATACTATGTATCTGTTATAAAGTAAAGGTCTGCGTAATTGGGGATCGGATGGTGTTGGGTTTCCCAAGATATTTATTATTATTGTTTACTATACAAGCTTAGACGGCTAGGTTATCTTTACGATATTACCCAACAACTCTATCGAAAAGCAATTTCAATAGACAATGGATCATCCTACCGTTGATTTGATCGAGTGCCAAACATTCTCATTATTAATATAGGAAAACGAACTCGGTTTAGCACATTACATTAGATAAAGTGGGTCAAGTAGCCATTTTGTGGGTTTATACCCATCATAACGTGGTTATCACAATATTGATAGCTTGGGCGTCTTGAGTGTCAATTACTTTTTATGACTGGTGTATTTATTTTTGCGAAAATACGCGGTTAAGGCTGGTGTCGCGTGTAACAGCTACTTATTTTTTATACTTATTATTTTTCATACAATTTAACGTTGAACATGTTAAATATTTCATGCTTTCATTATCTTTTGTGAAGATATATTGCTAGTATTTTAGCATCTCTGAATAGTTCTACGATGAAAATCTTCGACGCATAAAATTTAAAATTGCTGAGTAATTAAATACATATTTTCTAATAGATCACTTTATAAATGTTAAATTTATCTAATTAATAATATATTAGGTATATAGCATATTTAATCATAAATACCGGCAACAATTCTGTCTTTTATGTAAATAAATTGAATGTAAGTGCGCTCCTTTCTAACAAAAAACGATATAAAAATATATTAATACCTCAAACCGAATTTGAAATAATGAAGTTATAAAATTGACTGTATGCTATTTTTATGTGTATGTGACATTCAATTTACCCGACTGCGCGATGCAAAGGAGTGGTAGGTAATATGTTTATCAGCCTATGTATGTATGTATGTTTGTTCCTTTGAAGCACTATGCAGACCAAACGCCTGGGTTGATTTTTATGATTCATATGTCAATCGATTCCTCTTAGTCCGGCAAGTATCATTAAAGACATGACGTTAGTGAAAATTCAATATGGCGATTACTGGGCGCCATATTGTGGATATGTAAAAATTAAAGTCAACAAACTATGTCAAGTTGGGTATCGTTGAATAGGTATTTAAAAAACATTTTTAGTGTTACCTTTAATATTATGTTGGGGTGTAACTGTACACAAGTTGCAAGGGTCTATGTCAGTTCACGCAATTTAATTTTGAATTGGATTGAATTTAGAATTTTTGATAAAGGCCAAGCCTCCGTAGCCTAAAGCCGAGTTAGGTCTTTAGATGGTTTAATAATAAGTACTTTGTACCACAGCAAGCTACTAATCAATCCTCATGATATCAAATCGATATTTGCGAATGCATTGCGAAATTTCCTATCATATAACAATAACAATGACTGACTTATCTCACAGCTTAAAGATCTGCTTGTATTAACGTGATATTTGGTCCGGATGTTTATTTATCCATTATCATATCACAGGTAAAAAATATATGTTTTTAAAAGAAAACAGTAAAATAAATAAAAATTATAATAAATGCTGCCCTGGAAAGTGGAACTCTAATTAAATATTACCAATCCGACTATCTCGTAAATAAGGATGGAGTTCCACAAGGCAGTGTGCTGGGGCCATTATTTTTCTTTTCTATATTAATGTCATACCTTATTAATGCACTTTGTTTGCAGACGATATCTCTATAGTTTTGGCATCGAATTTGTTAAATAACTTTGACATAGAAATAAATAATACGATAGAAAATATAATTAATTGGATTGACAAAAATAATCTCACCGCGAATTTGAGCAAGATACATTTTTTCAATTTTTGAGCAAAAGAAAGTAAATCAAAATGACTACATATAAAATACAATGGTCATAAAATAAACAAAATTAGAGAGTGTGAAGTATTTAGGTATAACAGTTATTTGTTTTTGTGACTGAAAATTGCACAACACGTTTTGTCACGACTTTGCAAAACAGCCTCATTACAAATGATATTAATGGCATATCACGGGTACGTTGGTTCTATCCTGAGGTATAGTATCTTACTATGGGGCAACTCAAAAAATATAACCAGAGGATTTCTATTGCAAAAAAAAATGCGTTAGAGCAATTACAGGTACTCCTCCGTATGTCTCATGTAAATCATTGTTCAAAAGACTGAAAATGATGACTCTAGTGTGTTTGTAAATTGTTGAAATTGATGTATTTGTGAAAACGCAGCCACAGTTATTTACTAGAGAATGAATAATATTTAATAACTAAATCAAGATAATGAATGATAAAAATATAAAAACAAACATATATAAAAAAATATAAAGAACAAAAATAATAATATATAACGTGGTTAACTTTTTTTTGAAACTAGCTAGGAAGTCATAACTAAAAAGTATAAAATAAAAAAATATTGAATAAATAAACAACCCGACTGCCTGAATAATTAACCAAACTACGTACACGACAAAGAACTGAAAAGAAAAAACAAGCACTTAGATGTCCGATGGTCTAGAATTATTGTATTCATACAATAGTATATTTTATAATTCTAGACCACCAGACATTAAGTAGTAGTTTAGTTCACTATTCAGGCAGTCGGGTTTTTTGATTTATTCAATATTTTTTTTATTGTAATTATAGATGAGTGTGGCGCAGCGGCTAAGACAGTCGCCTCGCCACTTCGGACAACTATTTGTGTGACCCATAAATAGTTGTTCTGAGTCTGGATGTAATTTGTGTCTGTCTATTATATATTTGTAAAGAACCCCGCGACACAGGGACTAGATTCCCTAGTGAGGACATTGTGTTTAAAAAAAATTGATATATCGTTTAAGCACTATTAACATATATAATTGAACTATTCAATGTTAATAATGCTATTTTTAATGTTAATATGACATCAGGTAGTGGAACAATTGCAGCTCCATGTTAAGAGCCGTTGTGCGAGAAAAGAAGAGAGCATCCACTCTTTTTCCCCGCCAAGCACTTAAAACGCTAATCTTTTTTGTGCATTCTAATGTTTTGCTTGTGTATTGTTTTATGAAGTCTCCTATTATTATTTAATGCAATATTAATATAGTAATACCATGGGACATTAGTTACACACGGCCATTAGTTCCCAAACTAAGCAGAGTAGATTACTGATATACTACATAGGCTATTTTTCTTTTTTAAATACACCAAGGCTCAGAACAAACAGACATGTTCATGAACACAAAAATCTGTCCCGGATGGGAATTGAAGCCATGGCCTGGGCGGCGTGAAAATCAAACCCGTCTAGCGCGTCTATTAGTTCAATCTTCTATAAAAGAAAAAAAATATAAAAGTATTTTATCAATACGCTACAATTTCGCTACAAAAGACCCATCGTCTTTAAATAAAATTAAATATAATAATAATAATATGTATATTTTAAAACAAATGTGTAATTAACCATCGATACTCACACTCATATCACGTTTTTCTCAATGATTTGACGCCGTTAAAACTGAAATTCCAAACACAGTCACCTATTTAATATTAAAATGATAGTCAGATTTCTGCGCTCGGAAATTCTTCTTAATTAAAAAATTCAGTTGGTATCCAATGCATGCCACTTGCATGATTGATATGATTCGATAGTCTTTTAAATCCATTGAATAGACTAATGAAAAATATCTTTTAGTTAATCTTTAGTGTATTTTTGTCAAATGTATAGTTTTAGGTCAAGATAGTTTTTTAAGGAGTTTTTTTTTGTGCTTAACGGGAACAAGTTGTATATGCGTTACAATTGGTTGTGTACAAGTGAGTGCCCAAATTAAGTTACACTCACTTTTGTGGTTTGTAGAGACAGGGCATTTGGATATCAGAATATACTGCATAATATTACTCCAGCGCTAGTTCAAATGGCATCCACGACAACCTCGCATTAGACAAATGGTTCAGAAAATGGAAAATTGAGATAAACTCCATAAAAATTCCGATATATCACACTAAACGGGTGGAAGTACGACCGCGAACGAGTTGCGACTATTATGCTATAGTATTACGTATAATAAATTTGTGTCAGCATTTGCGGTCCTGGAAGCCATAATCATAATTTTAGTCAGTTCCGGCACTACTTCCTAAGTTCCAGTCCCTAATACTTCCTAGAATTATAAACGACAAATTCCCGAGTACAAGCCCTATTCTTCAGACAGGGCTTAATCTGTGAAAATGTTCTGTTCTGTGAAAGTGTGGCTTATTGAAAATATTTCTGTTCATGTGGAAATAATATTACACGTATGATTAAAATTGTGGAGTGAATTGTGAGGAAACAGGTCCTCAAGTGTAAAGTTCAGCTCGCCTAGGATATGAGTTTTATTTCTTATAACAGACCTTAGTTTGTATGTTTGTAAACTCTTGCTCGTTTTCAATGAAATTTGGAACGAAAGTAGCTTACCCAGATAACAAGTGTCACGTGAGTTAAGTAATCTGTACAACTAATTTACTTACGGTAAAATCTGTACAACTTTTACAGCTGTCAAATAATATTTTAAGTGTGCTAACTTATTAGACTACGGTTATAGCACAAAATATCCTTAGTAGTCGAAGTGCTGTGCAAAAGTACATCCGAATAAGACGAGACTACGGGAACTACCATCATATTATGAACAGTATGCTTGCTTGCCGGATTTGTAATACAGATACTGATTTATTAAGTAGTGTAAAAATGTACACAAAAATACAAAATCAAAACTGGTAAATAAGAAATTTGAATAGAATACATCCTCTAAAAATCTGGGGCAGGCGATCTGCCGTTACGCTACGAACGATACATGTCAGCAGACCAAATTAACAGACGTGTACAATACAGACAGTATAATACCCTTACGCAGGATGTAGGTGCCAACCACAGGTTTTGTTATTAGAAACTAAATGATATGTACACAGTTTCACGTGAAAGACCTTCCAAGCGATCAAATTTTATTTTCATAACATTATGCCCAACGCAATGCGTAAATCTAAACTCAACACTGGGAATTCATAAATTAAATCGTCCGGTGGAGATCGAATCAGCAACCTCTGCCATTCCATGGTGGGAAAATTTATGATTTGTCAGTTTTAGATTTAGATGAACACTTTGGTTTGCTATTTATGTTAAACTTTTTTTTAAATTGATATATTACCTAAAATTACCCTAATTATAATTACCTAAACCTATAATTTATCTATTTAATATATATCTATTAAAAATTGAATTTAAAGTTATTTTACAGTACCTTTCGCAATTTCTAATCTAGTCCATCCAATAGTTGTCTGGAAGAAATCTCTCTTATGCGATAAGACCGCAAATTGTACATAAATTGAAACTAGGTCTATACATCAACATTTTTATTCTGAGATGTGCAATAAAGTGTACCTATGTATCTATCTCAACGAATTTAAACAATAGTAAATATACTTGACTTTTAACTCGAAGATTTCATAGTTTTGATTCCTTTATATACACTGCTTTAAGTTTCTTCGATGGTAAACCAAGCCAGTCGAAGAAATATGTAAGGTGCAAAATTGTTTGTTGTAAACTTAAGTTTACAAGTGCGTTCAGTATTAGAAGTGGCTAACGGGGACTAAACAATTTTTCCACATCGGTGTTCTCCAAAAATATAAGTTATATATTTTATAATACGATTATTTAAACAGGTAGAAATTTTAGATAAAACCTTGTTATACACAATCTAAAAATGGTTAAATAGGTTTTCTGATATGTACTATTTTAATTCGTTATTTTCTCAATTCCTTCAATTATAACGGAACGGTTGGCGTTATGGTAGTAACTCGCTTTACACACCATAGGTCGTGGGATCAATTCCCACCCAGGGAAGATTTTTGTGTGCACGAGCATGTCTATTTGTCCTGAGTCTGAGTGTACTTTATAGACAACTATAAAGTATGTATTTACAAAAGAACAGAATATAAGTTGTCTGGTTTTCATAGTACAAGCTCTGCTTAGTTTGGGGTCAGATAGCCGTGTATTTTTATTTTATTTGGAAAAAAAAACAATATTACATTACAAATAACACTTATTAGTAAAGTAAGTATATATGACAAAATCAATGCAATAACTACAACATTTTCCACGTATTAATTAAGAGGTATGCTGTATGAACAATGCCCCAGGATAATATTATTAATATTAATGACTTCACTAAAGGTTTTCTTTTATTTTATAAAGATGCCTGTACTAGGTAAATATATAGCTGTTTCGAGTGGGACTTTACAAACATTTACTTAATTCACGAAATTTTATATTTTGTCGTATCAATTAAACATATTTGATGAACAACCTGACGCTCGAAATGGTTTTTGAATAAGCTTGATTGCTAAGAAAATAGACAATTCCTGATGAGATCGTCATTTAAAATATAATCTTACGTTTCAAACGTTACTTACTGCTCCTATTTTACCACTTTGGAAGTGTCTCTCGCGCAAACTATTCAGTTTAGAAAAAGACTATATTAGAAACCTAGATATAATTTTAAGACCTGTTCATAGATACCCCACTTTTTTATTTGATGAAAAAAAAATCTTAATGCAGTTTCCGAAAAAAGTGCTATGTCACAGGCACTTTTTACGGAAACTACGTTGTTGAAACTTGGTAAGTAGATGTATTCTGTACACCGCATTAAGATTTTCACACAAAAATATTATATTTTGGGGGTTCCCCATACTTAGAACTGAAACTCACACACGGTCGGACACACAGACAGACATGACGAATTATTTTATTAATATTCCGTTTTTTGCCATTTGGCTACAGAACATTAACCATCACATTTAAAAAAAGTGTCGGTAATTTATGTGCCAAAGAGTAAACAAACAAAATTATAATTAATGACGTGTATTTTCGCAAACAATACTTTCTTACATCATCAATTTACATTTTTAATTGAAACTGTTGTGTGTAGAAGTCCTTCCGAAGAAACATCTACTATAGAACGGGCAGCAGCATATCCCTAAGTACTTTTGACCATACTGCCATCGCGGCTATTATGATATATACAACAAATTATGTCTTTCTAACAGTGAACGCCTCTTTGTTGATACGATGAGTCGAGTTTACGAGTCATCGTAGGTCGCCTCACCCGGAAAGCCTGTCAAAACCGATTTGAATTACACGAGTTTTTTTACGAGCAATCTACAAAATAGGGATAATAAAATATAATTCCATTTGGGAAAACACATAAAGAATGAATAACAGCAAATACAATGTCATAAACGTGAATAGTGTTTATTATGAAAGACATCATTTATATACTACCATCTAAATCTTTGGAAAGAGATTACAAAAATTAAGTAAACATCAATTGATTCAAGTAGGTACATGAGTGATGAATACGTGGGTGAGGGAACCTACAGGTTAGGATATATTGATTACTAGCCGTGTCCTACGGTTTTACCCGCGTTAAACTTTAAATTAATAGCCTATGTGTTAATCCAGAGTGTCAGCTAACTCCATACCAAATTTTATTAAAATCGTTCCAGCCGTTTAGAGGTGAAGAAGTAACAAACATACACACTCACACAGTCACACAGTCATAAACTTTCGCCTTTATAACATTATTGTGATAACAATATGTTTTTACCCGCGTGAAACTTTATAAATTATAGCCTATGTGTTAATCCAGGGTATCAGGTAACTCCATACCAAATTTTAAATAATTCGCTCCAGCCGTTTAGACGTGAAGAAGTAACAAACATACACACTCACACAGTCACACACTCACAAACTTTCACCTTTATAATATTAGTGTGATGACAATATGGTTTTACCCGTGTGAAACTTTATAAATTATAGCCTATGTGTTATTCCAGGGTATCCGCTAACTCCATACCAAATTTTAATTAAATTGCTCCAGCTGTTTAGACGTGAAGAAGTAACAAACATACACTCACACACTCACTAACTTTCACCTTTATAATATTAGACTAACTTTACTTACAGAATAACAAAGAAGGCGCAAAATATTGTTGCTTTACTTAAACTGCTTAAAATAATCACAAGGAATGAAGTGAGACTGCTGTGCCGCCCATCTACCCAATGAGGGCTACCGTTTTTGTGCTCACCAGTCGGCGCCACTGTCGCGGAAGGTCCACTATAGCTGATCAAAATCAGTGTTATTGTGAACGCGACGAATGTTTTTACGAAAAATATTTAAAATCCTGTTAAAGTGTTTCATAAATAGCATGCCGCAGTGTTGTGCAGTCCCCGCACAACACTGCGGCATGCTATTTATGATACACTTTAACATGATATGATACACTTTAACAACTTTATGATACACTTTAACAGGATTTTAAATATTTTTTCAATTATTTATTACAGTCATCGAGCTGTTACTCATTTTGTAATTTATTTAGTTTTAAACCAAAATGTTTAGTTATAATCGCAGTTTTTATTAATAAACAGCGTAACCCGAACAAAAACAGTGTATTTTGACGTTTCGTAGACCTGCCGCGATGCTAGCGCCTCTAGCGGCAAATTGATACGCGGTAGCCCTCATTGATTCCCCTTAACAAAAACTGAATTATTAGCATTCCATGGATTCACCGTGCAGAAACCGAGTCCATCGTGGTAGACGAGGAAGCACTCGACAGAAACTGAGACTTGCGACTCAGATGTAGATTTAAGCGGCCCCTTGTGATGCATCAACGCTCACTTTCTCTGTCTCTCAATTTTCTTTTCTTTTCTGGCCAAATTTGGTATAATCCTAATTATATTATGCCGCTTTGGATACTCGTTCCAACAGAGAACCTACGGAAGTTCTTGATAATTCTAAGTCTTTTAATAGGTCGTAGAGTATAATGTATGCAACCTTACACTACTTATATATATATATATATATATATATATTTATTTATCTCTCTCCTTAACATCTATCATTACAGGTCTTGACCTAATGCGATAGTGTTGGTATTAATATATATATATAGGCAAATGAACGACTCTTGCCGCCACCGTTGCGCCGCCCAAAGTCACTTGACAGCGGACGGCGCCTCTAACACACCGCCATTTGATCCCAAACTAGGCAGAGACTATAGATAAATTTCACCCAGACCCTGAACAAATAAACGTGCTTATCCCACAAAAATTTTAACTCATGACCTCTGAGTTAGCAGTCAGGGTCACTTGCCAGTAGCCTAACAGGCTAGTATGTAAGCGTCCTATTCTATTCGTAGGATTTTTTCAGAATATTGGTTGCTCAATTTACCGTCTACCAGCAACCAAATAATCCGTACATCCTCCGCAGATGTAATCCTGACATGCAATCTCCGGCGCCATCAATCAGGGGGCGAGCACAGCGGGTGGAGGGGGGTCACCGACATTAGAGACACGGCTAGGATTATATGAACATAATAATTTCCAAAACGTTCACCAATCGCCTCCCAACTCCCGGCTTAAATCTTATGCAATTAAATACACACCTCATGCGATGATTCGTTCTCTGGTGACACAGTCACGAACTGGCGCTTACCTAACCAACCTACAACCATATTGATAACAGTTTCCACCGCAATTAAACATGTAACGTAAACATTCATTTAATTCCACTAGCTCAACAAATACACTGAACAGTATTATTTAATCGTGATTAATTACAAAATTGGATGAGTATTTGATCTCGCCAATGGGATAGCGGTTTCGCTAAAAGCAATAAAGTAATTGTTATTTCCATCGCTTTTTACCACAGTTGCAATAAAACAGGCCAAGATTTATTTTTAGACTTTTTAAATTTATTTAATAGATCGTCATCAAAGCATCATACACAGTTGAACAACGGCCTCCTCCAACGTTTTCACTAATGTTGCCATTTGGAGAGGTTTGTCGTAGTCACCGCGCTTGGTAATCGAATCATTACCGCCTATTTATCACTTAATATTTGCATAAAAATTCAAAAAGAATTTTTAATCTTGACTTTTCAATAGACAATGTCGATAGTTATGTAGATATTTCAACAGCGACCGCCTATATCTCGCTTGGCTCGTTACGGGAATTTTGGTCGAAATTAATATGGATCGTTAATCAAATATTCTCTAAGCGCTTTATGGGAACGCCCTAGATAATCGTATTTTTGCGAGATAACTTTTGTCGTGTTACTTGAGTAGCGAACATCGAATTTTCCTAACAAAAAGTAGATGATAGCGACAACTAATTACTGCGGTCACTCAGAGTGATTGTGCTGTGTATATGTACTAGCTTTTGCGGACACTATGATACTATTACATAATAATGTCATTTATCTTCGTCAGTTCTTGGCTACAAGGCTGTACACATTCGCAGCGTTGTGATTAGTTGTCTGTACCGTAACGATGCCGTATCCTTGCTCAGTGACAAATGATGATCTCAACTAGCCTTGAAGAAAGGTCATGGAAGGACTATGGCTTTTCCCAGGGTAATGAGATAATTTGAAAGCTTGTTGATTTCGTACCAGGATCTGGGCAACTTATAAATTAGTCCTTGAATACTTAGCACTTAGTCTAGTAACACACACAGAGCTCAGCCCTTCATACCTATATAAGAAAAATTTGTTAATATATAGTATAATAATGGAGCATAGTAAAATTGCTTGCTACTGTCAAACAGTTTTGGTTAGTCTTGTATTTTAGGTTAGTACATTTAATGATGATAATATGCTGGGACATTATTTACACATGGCCATCTGATCCCAAACTAAGCAGAGCTTGTACTATGGAAACCAGATAACTGATATACTACATATAATTAAATCCTACGATTCTCGCCATGCATTTCTAAAGTCGAATTAAAATAGTTTGCAGTGTGACAACCTCGTGTCCCTTAGCACATGAAAAACAATGAGTACTGCGTCTGACCTCTCTCCGTTTATAAAAATATTCCTATCTCTTGATATTTGAGGGAAAAGAAATAAAGATTTCAATTTACACAGGTGATGTTTGAGAACACATTATGCACTTCGTTGAGTCAACGAGTAAGCCGAAAATAGACATAACTTTTTTTTTTTTTTTTTTTTTTTTTTTTTTTTTTTTTTATGTACACACAGTAAAAAATTAATAAAAACAAGTATATAAAATAAAAGAGTACATAGGCACTGCTTATTTCTAATGAAATCTCTTCCAACAGGCCCGCGAGAGGAGATATAGTATGAAAGAGGAAGTGTGTGTAGGTTAGTCTAAATATTAAATAAAAACTGATTAGTCAGAAGAATATAAATAAACTTACATACAAATACTTAAATAAATACATATATAAATACATAAATAGTTCTAAACATACAACCAATACAATAAATAAATATATATTAACATAGAGAGAGAAAATGTAATTTCACTCGTTTTTTAAATAACGATAGAGTGTCACAGTTTCTTATGTTAGGAGGAAGTGAGTTCCATAACCTGACCGCGCGGACAGTAAAGGATTGGGAGTAGAAAATAGCAGGCGTCAGCGTAGTCTAGAATGGGCTGAATAAGAGTTTGGGAAAGAGATATTTTCGTTTCCAAGGGCAGGAAGTACTGGAGACATTTTAGTGTATGGAAAGAGAAATGTATCTTCTGACTAACACTATTCACCTGAGCTTTCCAAGTCAAGTTGCTATCTAAAATAATACCTAGATTGCAGACGGTATCCGTGTAAGGGATAGGCGTATTGCCGAGGTGTATCGTAGGAAAAGAGTTAAAATCTAGGGTGCTACGTATTTGACGGCTGCCAATTATGATAGCCTGCGATTTTGTAGGGTTAATGTGCAAGCCATAAGACCCAGCCCAGAGATTAATTAAGTGAAGATCTCGATTCATAGCGGAAATTGACTCAAAGATATTGTCTCTAGTAAAATGGCGGTAAAGCTGCAAATCATCTGCATAAAGATGGAAGTTAGATGAAATTACACTAATAACAGAGTTAATAAAAATAGAAAATAATAAAGGAGACAGGACGCCACCTTGAGGTACTCCCGCAGTAAGTCTACGCCAATCAGATATACAATCATCTTGCTGGACACACTGTGAGCGCCCCCGAAGATAAGAATCAAACCAAGATACAGCTTTAGAAGAGAAGTTAATAGATTTAAGGATTCCGAGTAAGATGTCAAAATCAACTGAGTTAAATGCGCTGCTAAAGTCAAGGAGGACAAGGATAGTTAAGGATTGGTTCTCCATAGCCCATCGTATGTCTTCGGTCACTTTGAGGAGTGCCGTAACCGTACTGTGTCCAGCACGGAAACCCGATTGATAGGGGCTTAGAAGATTGTTGTGAGAGAGAAAGAAAGATAGCTGTCTATGTACAATATGTTCGAGAGATTTTGAGAGAAATGGAAGAATAGAGATAGGCCGAAAGTGAGATAGTAAAGTGGGATTGGTATTCTTGGGTAGTGGAATAATATAGGCTTGTTTCCAAACCTGAGGAAAACAGGAAGAGAATAAAGAAAAATTAAAAATATGAGTTAAAATAGGGGTAATAGTGGAAAGGATAGGAATAATCATTTTGGAGCAGAGTTTATCATTACCAACAGCGGCAGAGGAAATAGAAAGGATTGATTTCTTGACATCCTCCTCGGATACTGAAGACAGTTCAAAAGGTCTACACTGAGGCATCGGCTGCATAGAAAGTTCCAATAAGGTAGTGTCCTTGACATGAGAAGCCAAGGTAATAGGAGGAGATGCGAAATGCTTGTTGAGAGCATTCAAGTCGATATTAGTAGGAGAAAAATCTAGAGATTTACCGATGCCCTGGGATTTAAGAAATTTCCAAATTAGAGAAGAGTTACGATTTTTGTCAAGGGAATTATGGAAATGGCGTCGTTTGGCATCTCTACACAAATGATTGCAGCGGTTCCGAAGGGTTTTATAACGATTAAGGTTACTATCTGTAGGGTTTTTTTTGTACCTTCTTTTGGCTTTGTCTCGGCGACCCATAAATTCTTTTAAAACTGGGGTAATCCAAGGTGCTGGGTTCCTTATAATTTTGACGCGTCGTAATGGAGCATGGCGATCATAAAGTTTAGTTATGGATGTGGTAAACATTTCAACTTTTTCATCAGCACTTGAAGCTTTCATTAAATCAGTCCAGTTTATACTACATGCATCATTTTGCAATGCCTCTAGGTTCATACCCTTGAAATTACGAAGAAAGGCGTATTGTGGTTTACGTTTGGGAGGACGAATGTTGTAGGACAAGTAAATCAGATCATGGTATGAAAAAGAAGCATCAAGTTGCCCGTGAGAGACAACATGTTCAGGAGAGGAGACAACCATTAGATCTAATAAAGACGGTGAACAATTAGGAAAATGGTGTGTTGCAGAGAGGGGAAGTATATGAAGGTTAATGGAGGACAGAATAGATTGAAGATTACGAGTGCGATGATCATTTTTGATCAGGCAAGTGTTAAAGTCGCCCATCAAGACTACGTGATCAAAAGAAGGGCAAAGTTCGTTTAGTAGTACATCAAAAGAGTTAAAGTAGTTGATACGGAGATTAGGAATGTAGAAAACACCCAGTAAAATTTTTGTATAATGAAAAGAAATTTCAAGGAGAAGATGTTCAGCTGATTCCGGCTGTTGTGGTAGTGATACGCTAATTATTTTATATGGTAAATCAGCTCGTAGATAGATAGCTACGCCTCCACCACCTTTGCCGATGCGGTCGTTACGAATAAGCACATAACCCGGAAGTGCAACGTGTGGGGAGAGAAGAGATGGTTTAAGAAAGGATTCTGAAATTAACAGAGCATCTAGATTAGTGCCGCTAAATGAAGCTAGAAGATCAGAGTGATGGCTAGGAATACTCTGAACATTAATATGGGCTATATTGAGGTGATTACGGTGGTCGGAAAAAACTGAAGATATGTGGTCATGCAGTAGGGCAGAGGAATCACCATCCGCACTAACGAAACTGTCAGACGAGGAACACGAGAAGAAACTATCGTTAATATCGCCTAACATGCTATTCATGTCTCAGCGCAAGTAAATAAATATAATAAATGAGTATATATATATAAAAAAAAAGAACTTAATACAAATAATAAAATATAAATGTGTATATTACAATGGTATTTACTTTAACTCACCGTCTCGCTGTCACTGATGGAAGATATTTGAACATTATAAATGGTTATAGTAATTAGCGGACAGAAGTAATTCAGGTAAGAAAGATAATTCATACTTGGTCACAAATCGCAAACATTAGCGAAAAAGCTTTATTACAGATAGCTAAAAAATTATGTCACAATAATTTAATTAATTTATTAAATTGTTTCATAGAGGCAGTAATACTGGTTCACAATGCATATCATATTTACCGAAAGATATATACCTCCCTACTTCTGAATCAAAATATCATATAGATATATATAAATACAGAAACGTTAGGGTGCAAAATTGGCGCGTCAAATAAATTCTTGTCTATCGTAAATACTTTGCATAAATTGGATTCCAAGGCATTCCCGCAACAAAGACGAAAGACGGCTGTTTCAATAAAGAGTGCGATTTGATCGCT
Organism: Pseudoips prasinana; assembly: GCA_951640165.1. Lineage (NCBI taxonomy): Eukaryota > Metazoa > Arthropoda > Insecta > Lepidoptera > Nolidae > Pseudoips > Pseudoips prasinana. The sequence goes on from OX621240.1 coordinate 23,534,577, forward strand.
TTTGAGAGGAAGGCAGACCTTCGCTCGTACTGTCTATGCGTTTCCTAAAAGAATGTAAGATCTCATACCTTAAATCGAGTTCGTCGTTCATGCATGAATTGAAAACGTGGTATGATGGTAATTTTGTTTCGTGCTGAAGTCGTTTCCATTTTGCTTTGTAGTTTCTATTCAAATTTAAAACGAATTGTATTTCCGAAATGATGAAGGTAAATGTTTTATTAATTTCAGCTTTATATCTCTTATTTACCCAATATCTTAAGGACCATTACGTTATAAATGTACTCGTAGCTTTTTAGGAAAAAATAAACTTGACTATTTGTTACATCATCAATAAAAATTACTATTTAAATTTACAACAAGATTACAATTACAAGCTATGCTTAAAATCAGGATTATATTTATTTGTAAACAGTTTAACGAATACGAGATAATTCGTTTTATCTCAACTATACAAAGCTACTTATAACTTAACAGACTTCATGAATTAGATTGCTAAATATAGCCTTCTTATTCATGAAGACTGAAAGAAGAAAAAGAAAAATAATAATATAATAAAGATCTTTATTCTATAACGGCAAGTTGATGAACTAAATAAAAAATGTTAAGGGTCTAAGTACCTATCTCGTTTACTACTTCTCTTTTATTTTATTAAAATTACTCGTAAAACTTAATACTGTTTTCTATTCAATAACCGAGTTACTAATATTTCTTAAGTTTCAAATATTGACTGTAGGTTCATTAGAGCCTGCCAAACAAAATTGTATATTTCGTACCGTGCCTCAGTAAATAACAAGAAATCACATAGTTTAAACTTAAATGTTTCGTGTATTTCAAGTATCTATTAATTAACTTTATTTTATTATTTTTTATTAAATTAGCTAAACTTGTTTCCAAGCTGGTAAAACTTAAATTAACATCGATTTCATATAAAAAAATAATATAATAGACTTCCATTTCTCATTCCAAATTCAAGAAAGTATTTTATTCGAAACTTAAGTTGTTCAGGTAATTTATAAACTTGGTTTGTAGATCAGATTTGTTTGATTAATGTCAACCTTTTAGGGCAAAAACAAGTGGTGTACCAAATAATATAAACAGAAAGTACAGTTACTGTTATGAAAGGAAATGTAAACAAAATGTTAATTGAATTTCGATTCATTACTCTTTTTAACGTCATGATTGAATGAACTGATCTGAAGATAAACATTACGGACTAATCTAGACCTCGTAGGAATTAACCAATTTTTTGTTGTTTAGACCTCCCCAAAGATCTTCACAATTTCGGGTCTTGCGCTACTCGCATCTAGTGGATTCCAGCGACCCTTACAGGATAATCGGTCCATCTTGTAGGGGTCTGCCCACGTTGCGTCTTCCGGCTCGTGGTCACCACTCAAGAACCTTTCTGCCTCAGCGAATATAAATAATTATTATTGAAATGGATCTTTTGCGGACAGTTAAGATAACGATGCTTACTATTGATCCCGATCCAACACATAGCGAAATATACTCAGCTGGTTCTCTACTACCCGTAATGACAAGGCTCAATTAAGGTGGTAACGGAGTACCTCTAAGTTGTGTTTCATAATTCAAATAGGTATCAAGGTCGTCACATAATTACTAACAATCTAAATGATGATATGGATGTAGAAAGGGAGCGCAGGCCATTGTGGGTGCGGGGTATTATGTTAGCGCGCAGGTTTGTTAGATATACGTCGCCAGCTAAGATATAATAATAATAATAATAAATGGATGAAGTTATGATGACGAGAAACTACCGGAGATATATTCTAAAAGATGGCACAAACGATGTTTGTCGAGCATGTCATCGCCCCGGTGAATCCCTCAGACATATTGTCTCCGGTTGTTCTCGACTAGCAAATGGTGAATATTTGCACAGACCGAGGTTGTGTCTGTGCAAATATTCACCATTTGCTAGTCGAGAACAACCGGAGACAATCCAGGATTATTCATCAACAACTTGCTCTGCGACATGGCCTTGTAGCTTCAGAGGTGCCTTATTACAGGTATGCACCTGCGCCAGTTCTGGATAATGGTACTATCACGTTATACTGGGATCGATCTATCATTACAGACAGGACTGTGATTGCCAACAAACCTGATATTGTAATGATAGATCGACAAAAACGCTGCACAGTGATGGTTGATGTTACCATCCCGCATGATGAAAATCTTCTGAAGGCTGAAAAAGAAAAAGAAATTAAATATTTGGATCTTGCGCGGGAGATTGTCAGCATGTGGGATGTTGACTCAGCTATCATTGTACCGATAGTCGTTTCTGCTAATGGATTAATAGCAAAGAGCCTCGAAAAACACCTAAAGAGGCTGACGCTAGGCGGTTGGGTCAAGAACAAAATCCAAAAAGCGGTGCTTTTGGACACGGCTCGCATTGTCAGGAGGTTCCTGTCTCTAGAGTCGTAACCTCCGGTAGCATAGACCCTGTTCCTGCTGCCGGTTGCAAATCCTATTTTTTATATTTTAAAATATATATTTCTGTTTTTTATATATTTTAAAATGTATTTAATAAGAAATATATTTGAATAAATGATAATAATAATAATAATAATAAACGAAACCTACAAATACCTTGGTATGTCTGAGTGTCTAAATATCCCAGATGGGGACATTAAGCAGTTGGTGAAGGAACGCTTCTTTAACCGCTTGACAAAAGTACTGAAAAGTCTATTGTCAGGTGGTAATAAAGTGCGTGCTTTCAACGGCTGGGTAATGCCTCTACTGGTTTACACCTTCGGCATACTAAGGTGGACTCAAACTGAGTTAGATGCCCTGGATCGAAAAGTCCGGAAACGCCTAACGACGTACCGTATGCACCATCCACACTCTTCACGAATGAGATTGTATATCCCACGGAAGTGTGGGGGTCGAGGCTTCCTCAATGCCAAGAACCTACACAACCGTGAGGTGTGCAATCTCAAGGAATATTTCCTTGGTGTTGAGTGTGGGATGCATCGAGACGTCGCCGCCGTTGACAACGGACTCACGCCGCTCTCCTTGGCTAAAGAAGACTGGAGAAAGCCCGTCGTACTTAGCACTCGGGATCGAATTGACGTATGGAAGAGCAAGGTGCTTCATGGTAGGTTCCACCAGGCCCTACATAGTGCTTATGTGGACTTACAAGCATCTGTGGCCTGGCTACGTTTTGGTGACCTATTTGGTGAAACTGAAGGTTTTACTTGTGCAATTGCTGATGAAGTTGTCAAGACGAGGAACTATCGGAAGCACATCTTCAAGGACGGTACCATCGACATTTGTCGGGCGTGTCACCGTCCCGGAGAGTCCATCAGACACATTGTTTCCGGTTGTTCCTATCTTGCCAACGGCGAGTACTTGCACAGGCATAACCAAGTTGCCAGGATTATCCACCAGCAGCTTGCTCTTCGGTATGGTCTTGTAGACTCCGAAGTGCCGTACTACAAGTACGTACCGGAACCAGTTCTCTAAAGCGGTCGTGCCAAGCTCTACTGGGACCGGTCTATCATTACAGACAGGACTATTGTTGCCAATAAGCCTGATATCGTTTTGGTAGACCGGTTGGAGCGCCGGGCATTTATTGTTGATATCACTGTCCCATTTGACGATAACCTCGTAAGAGCCGAGACTGACAAGTTGTCAAAATACTTAGATTTGGCTCACGAGGTTACCGCCATGTGGGATGTGGACTCAACAATAATTGTTCCGATAGTCGTCTCCGTAAACGGTCTCATAGCGAAGAGCCTCGACCAACATCTTAAGAGGCTTTCGCTAGATCACTGGGTCAAGGGTCGGATACAAAAGGCGGCAATAATGGGAACGGCACGCATTGTGAGAAGGTTCCTTACTCTGTCGCCCTGACCACCGGCGGCCTAGGGCGTCAAACCTCGCCGCTGGAGGACCTCTATTTTTTTCATATTTATTTATATATTATTGTTTTCTTTTTTAATTCAATTTTATAGATATAAATATGTAAAAAATAAGAACTTGAAATAAATAATTTGGAATAATAATAACTTTATTTCTTAGAAAAGTTGCTGTAGTACAGTACAAATGGCATATTAAGGTTACAAGATATAATTATTTAAGGACAGCCAGATGTTCTATACCAGTGGCCTGTGGGCCAAATCTACTCAAAAGGTCTACAATGCCTAGCACGTCCAATATAAAAATACATTGAGGGCTCTGTTCGGGTTCCCTTGATATTGCAGCGTATCCGGCATGTTCGTAGAAACTACAGTAGGTGAATTTCATGTAATTATGCTCAAGTAAGTAACTGCCGAACAAGCTACTGAGAAAGTTGGGGGACAGAACAGATACCGTACTTTTCAGTAGATTTACAAAACTCCACATGTGGAGAAGTTTTGTAAACTTAATGCGTGGGGCATTCGTTCTGATCAATAATATAATGCAATAAACCTCTTGTAATCTTTGTTAACCGACTTCCAAAGGAGGAGGTTCTCAAGTTCACCGGTTTTTTTTTTTTTTTTATGTATGTACACCGATTACTCGGAGATTTAGAATCCGAATTACGTGATTCTTTTTTAGTTTGATGCGGAATAGTTGCCATTTGGTCCCATAAAAATTTTATATAGATTGGCCCAGTAGTTTTCATTTTATGGACATTTTTGCATGAAATTTTTTGTTTAAGTGGACGATGTCGATGATGCACAGACGTTTGTAAATCTTTGCTAGTCAAGCTAGACTCATCCTGTTCAAGTGTGTCTTGGCATGAACATAAACAACAAATTCAGACGAAGCGCATGTAGGCGCACTTTTAGCACCAGTTTATTTTTTTATGTACGTACACCGATTACGCTGAGATTTATGAACCGATTTACGTGGTTTTTTTTAGTTTGATGCGGAATAGATGCCATTTTTAGGGTTCTGTAGCCAAATGTCTTTCACAAAGGTTCTTCTTGATTTGTCATGTCTGTATGTCTGCCCGTCCGTATGTCACAGCCACTTTTTTCCGAAACTATAAGAACTATACTGTCGAATCTTGGTCAGCAGATGTATTCCGTGAACTGCATTAAGATTTTCACACAAAAATAGAGAAACAAACAATAAAATTTGGGGGTTCCCTATACTTACTTAGAACTGACGTAAAAACAAATTCACCAAACTATAGATGTGGGGTATCTATGGATAGGACTTCGAAAATGATATTGAGGTTTATAATATAATTTTTTCTTAACTGTATAGTTTGCGCGAGAGACACTTCCAAAGGCTTAAAATGCCACCCCCCCTGTAACTTCTAAAATAAGAGAATCATAAAACTAATAGATGATGTACATTACCATGCAAACTTCCACCGAAAATTGGTTTGAAAGAGATCTAGTAAGTAGTTTTTTTAATGCGTCATAAATCGTAAACCGCAATTTGACTTCCATTCTATCAACTCAAATACTTGCTGCTACGGAAAGAAACATTCCACCTTTCACGGGCGAGTCCGACTCATTATCTAATCAATGATAAATAAGACCTAGGCTATCAGCCCTCTGCAAACAGACTCGTTAGCTAGATGGTCATAAATACGGCCTAACCTATGCGCTTGCTGTTCAGACTTTCATAAATCTTAGCTAGTCTAAACTCGTACTGTGCAAGTTTTCTTAGAGTGAACGTAATTTTATGTAGTTTTTCTTACTTTACAAACGGTCTTTTAGATCATTCACTGTCCCACAAGAATGTGAAAAAGAGTTTCGAACAACATTTTTTCGGAAGATGTTTCTTTTTTCCGTTCTTGTTTGTTGGGATCTATAGTTTTGAGGCGCGCGGCACCTTTCGAAGTCCTAATCATAGCTAGACACTAAAAAGTAACAAATAAAAAAAACTTCGTTTAAAAAAACCGACTTCAAAAACTAAAAAGTATAAAAAAATATCTTAATAAAGATTTAATTTAATACATCACTTATAAATATAACATTAATGAAATAATATAATTTTTATGTGCTACCTATTGATAGGTTTGAAGTCGGTGCCAAGCCCTAAGCAATTAATATGAAACTGTATCATAAAAATATATGACGACCGTCAACGACGTCTGCACGCTTGGGTTGTTTGTGTAGAAATAGGAAGCTATCCCGAATATGAAAGTAAGTGTGGTACCTACTATTACAATTGGCTTGGCACCGACTTCAAACCTATCAATAGGTAGCACATAAAAATTATATTATTTCATTAATGTTATATTTATAAGTGATGTATTAAATTAAATCTTTATTAAGATATTTTTTTATACTTTTTAGTTTTTGAAGTCGGTTTTTTTAAACGAAGTTTTTTTTATTTTGCAATTATGATCGTTTTTAATTCTATCAGTTTATCATTTATTAACATAGCGTATAACTTCAAATTGATACTAACAAACATGGGCCATTTATTCTGAAATATTTTTTTCTAGTTTTTTATAAGCCCTCTTCTGGTACTAACTCATAAATCTTTATTTCTTACTAGCATTGTCTCGTATGTCTCCTCACAAAGCTTCACGACTACGATCGGTACCGATAACTTGTATCTCCGAGGCAAGGCGACGTTCAGAAATTAAACGACTAGGGTGGTCACAAATATACGACTGACCGCGGGACTTATTGCTTAACCTTGCCAACGGTTTATGGGTCACTAGGGATACTGCACTGTGAGCTGCTCACATAAGAATTATGGCTGCTAAGCGCCGGAGCAAGATATGGCAACGGCACTTGGCATAGCGAGGGTATCATAATGCTGTATTTTGTTGACTTTTATAACGATAACGACGGTAATGAAGTATTGTATCGTATTTCGCTTCTTCTGCCCTAATTGAACATTAGTTAAATTAGTGTGCTTAGACCTATTAAAGCCGCCCGGCCTCTTCCTTAGCTACAAATACTTAATCAATTTAAAGCTGTAAACGGGTTTTAGTAAATTTCTTCTGAACATCAATCTTAATTGACTTTGACTTGAGTTTTGTTTTTTCTTTCATTTTCTAACTCGAGTTTAATAGCAGCTATCAGTCAATTACGCCATACCCTTTTGACATTGTATCGATCTTGCTGCCATGTTTATAGCGATAAGTGAGATTTACTGCCTCAAGTGAATGAGACACATTTTACATTTAGTGCTTTTCATACACATGATATAATTAATATTATGAAGTCAAAAGCTAATATTTTAAACATTGAAAATGTCACAAAAATGCCAAACTATTTTGAACTGCCCCACTAAGCTGCCGTGGACTTCTCTTGGCGCCTGATGGAAGGAGCCCCACGTACGCGGGTATGCTACCCCAGTACCCCCCTTGCGCTATGTCCCATATGGTCGGAACACGTATCCTGGGAGGGCTCTGGATTGCTCTACCTTATTGCCGACTCCAGATATCCCGGAGCTACTTGCACGTTGCAGCAGTAGAAGACATTTATCGTACTGCCTAGAGCATGTTTAGGTTGCTTTATATTTGGGGCTGCGGTCCCGAAATATAAAGCAAACTTAACATGCTTTAGCTATTTATTTCATTAAGGCTCAAATCACTAAATTATGATGAAACGGAAAACTTATTGCATGTTCCATCTTAATCTAATGAAAATATAAGTATCAGAAAATATATGTATATACAAAAGTCTGGTCAACAACACACACACACACTTACTCACATGTACTACAGCTTAATCGAGAGGTACAAAATTGAAATCTACCTATCCAGAGTGTGGAGAGACTGGCGATCTGTCATACAGGTCTCCTAGTACAGACACCAGTCTCTCACATAGATTAATCCTAAGTACACCTAGTAATGTACACTTAGATTAAGTATATTTAATGTACAAAATTCTATGTGAGAGAAAAAATAAAGTTATAATATTATTATTAATAACTTGCGAGAGTAAATTACGAATCACAACTCTTTTGGACATACCTAGGTCAACATTGGAACTGATAATGATAAAAGTTTGATTGTGTCTCAATGAGTATTTTGTTACTTATAATATTGATGTGAGTGATATCAGATATAGGGAAATATCAGATAGAAACTTGAGAATTCCTCAAGCATTATTGGATGATTCTGATGGAGACAGGCCCGCAATAGCTATATTTGATGGACATGTATATTCAGAAAAAACGCAAACTGTATATCTCAAAAAATGACGTATAGTTTGCACAAATATGACAATTAGGATAAACCATTAATAACTGTATCATGCAATGGTTGCATCATTAATGGTGTTGGGCCCAATTCTGCGAGAAATTATGAAGCATATTTTATTCAACTTCAACTTTAAAAAAGCGCTTGTAAATTGTAGTCAAAATATCTGTACCAATATAAATAAGTAAACATAATTATTTCTAGGTACATACGGCTACATATCAAGCTAAACGTGTCCAGTATAATTAATACAATATTTCTTTTACGGAATAAATGATTTTTGACTTTGACTATAAGCTGATCCCGCGTTGTATAGGATTTCCATATAATGAGAGGTCAGCTTATATTGGAAATGTATAGCTTGATATGTAGCCGTGTGTACGTATAGATATTTAAGTACACTGACTGTGTGAAAATAATTATATATAGGATTTAATTTTAAGCTATAGTAAGTTATGATTACTTATACTTTTGTATGTATTCTAAGTCTGAAATAAATAATAGCGTAGTAGCACAATCATATTTCGGGTCTATGGTATTACCGTAAACCAACATAAAAAATCTATTAAATAAAGCAGTACAATTATACAAAAAATAATGGGCGCGAAATTTTCCAGTAGACAGAACATATTCCGCAGACTTGATTGATTCAGACTGGAACTGAACGCCTAACGGATACCCCATCCTATAATCGGTCCTGACGAGCCGTGCGTTGCATAAATTGCCTATAGTTAAAAGGTTCCTTTTACAGCTGAGGCCAAATTAAAGGGCAGTTTGGTAGGCGCCAGCGAATTTAGTATTTGAATTCGTAGGACGAAAAAATTAGATAACTCGAACTGGATGAGCCAACCATAAGGATTTGAATTGGATGAAAGAATTTCGCTTCAAAGGTCTCACCGATTTTGAGAGACCAACATGGAAAGCATGTCCCATGTTTTGAATTGAAAGGGCAATTAGGTAAATTTATGTAACCATTAATTCTGCTGTAATTCGTGTATTCGTTGTGATACGCACAACAACTAGGTAATCCGTACATTTACCTACCTATCACTTTAAAATGTGCATCGTTCCATATTTTTTTGTTATGTGTATTATAGTTCGCTTACCTAATAAGATATAAGCGTAAGTGCACCGCTTCACTTAAAATTTACATGACAAGTCAATGGCTACTGTTGTCTTAAAACTGTATTAAAACTGAAAGAAAAAAAAACAACTGTATTAAGAAAATTATTCAGACTACCAAAATACAAACACTAAGACACGACAAGAAATCATTATAATACTTTGTTATCCGAGCATATCTGAAATGGCTCTACTCAGTATTTTTTACGGTTTTTAACTGTGGCTGACGGCCGAAGCCGTGAGGGATTCTCCCGTATGGGTACCCTCCTGGGGAATTGTGTTGTTACGACCTGCCATGTCTATTTTGTCGGAATATTCGCCACGAGCAGGAGTCTCTCACCGGGAGACAAATCCCATTACGAAGAAAGAGACTGCCGCTCGTGCCCAGGGTACACCGCGAGGAGGTTTTCCGACCTAATACCACAAGCCCTTCATACCTATATAAGAAAAATCTATTAATATATAATATAATAATGGAGCATACTAAAATTGCTTGCTACTGTCAAGCAGTTTTGGTTAGTCTTGTATTTTAGGTTAGTACATTTAATGATGATAATATCCTGGGACATTATTTACACGTGGCCATCTGATCCCAAACTAAGCAGAGCTTGTACTATGGAAACCAGATAACTGATATACTACATATAATTAAATCCTACGATTCTCGCCATACATTTGTAAAGTCGGATTAAAATAGTTTGCAGTGTGACAACCTCATGTCCCTTAGCACATGAAAACCAATGAATACGGCGTCTGACCTCTCTCCGTTTATAAAAATATTCCTTCTCACTTTTAATGTGAATTTTGAGGGAAAAGGAATAATGATTTCAATTGCATGTGTTCTCAAACACAGGTGATTTTTGAGAACTCATTATGCACTTCGTTGAGTCAACGAGTTGGCTGAAATTAGACGACATATTATTTTATTACAGTTAGTTAAAATATTATGTCACGATAATTTAATTAATTTATTAAATTGTTTCGTAGAGGCAGTAATACTGGTTCACAATGTATATGATATTTACCAAAAGATATATACCTCCTCACTCCTGAAGCAAAATATCATATAAATATATAAATACAGAAACGTTAGGGTGCAAAATTGGCGCGTCAAATAAATTCTTGTCACTCGTAAATACTTTGCATAAATTGGATTCCAAGGCATGCCCGCAACAAAGACGAAAGACGGCTGTTTCAATAAAGAGTGCGATTTGATCGCTTTTGAGGGGAAGGCAGACCTTCGCTCGTACTGTCTATGCGTTTCCTAAAAGAATGTAAGATCTCATACCTTAAATCGAGTTCGTCGTTCCTGCATGAATTGAAAATGTGGTATGATGGTAATTTTGTTTCGTGCTGAAGTCGTTTCCATTGTGCTTTGTAGTTTCTATGCAAATTTAAACGAATTGTATTTCCGAAATGATGAAGGTAAATGTTTTATTAATTTCGGCTTTAAATCTCTTATTTACCCAATATTGTCATAAGAACCGTTACGTTATAAATATACTCGTAGCTTTTTGGGAGAAATTAAACTTGACTATTTGTTACATCATCAATAAAAAATACTATTTAAATTTACAACAAGGGTGACCACAAGCTATCCTTAAAATCAGGATTATATTTATTTGTTAACAGTTTAACAAATACGAGAAAGCTCGTTTTATCTCAACTATACAAAGATGCTTATAACTTAAAAGACTTCATGAATTAGATTGCTAAATATAGCCATCTAATTGATGAAGACTGAAAGAAGAAAAAGAAAAATAATAATATAATAAAGATCTTTATTCTATAACGGCAAGTTGATGAACTAAATAAAAAATGTTAAGGGTCGAAGTACCTATCTCGTTTACTACTTCTCTTTTATTTTATTAAAATTACTCGTAAAACTTAATACTGTTTTCTATTCAATAACCGAGTTACTAATATTTCTTAAGTTTCAAATATTGACTGTAGGTTCATTAGAGCCTGCCAAACAAAATTGTATATTTCGTACCGTGCCTCAGTAAATAACAAGAAATCACATTGTTTAAACTTAAATGTTTAGTGTATTTCAAGTATCTATAAATTTACTTTATTTTATATTTTTTTTATTAAATTAGCTAAACTTGTTTCCAAGCTGGTAAAACTTAAATTAACATCGCTTTCATATAAAAAAAAATATAATAGACTTCCATTTGTCATTCCAAACTCAAGAGAGTATTTTATTCGAAACTTAAGTTGTTCAGGTAATTTATAAACTTGGTTTGTAAATTTGTTTGATTAATGTCAACCTTTTAGGGCAAAAACAAGTGGTGTACCAAACAATATAAACAGAATGTACAGTTACTGTTATGAAACGAAGTGTAAACGGAATGTTAATTGAATTTCGATTCATTACTCTTTTTAATAACATGATTGAATGAACTGATCTGAAGATAAACATTACAGACTTATCTAGACCTCGTAGGAATTAACCAATTTTTTGTTGTTTAGACCTCCCCCAAAGATCTTCACAATTTCGGGCGCTACTCGCATCCAGTGGATTCCAGCGACCCTTATAGGATAATCGGTCCATCTTGTAGGGGTCTGCCCACGTCGCGTCTTCCGGCTCGCGGTCACCACTCAAGAACCTTTCAGCCTCAGCGAATATAAATAATTATTATTGAAATGGATCTTTTGCGGACAGTTAAGATCGCGATGCTTACTATTGATCCCGATCCAAATCATAGCGAAATATATTTTTCTACTACCCGTAACCTTGTCAGGCCCAATTAAGGTGGTACCTCTAAGTTGTGTTTCATAATTCAAATAGGTATCAAGGTCACATAATTACTTACAATCTAAATGATGATATAGATGTAGAAAGGGAGGGCAGGCCATTGTGGGTGGAGGGTATTATGTTAACGCGCAGGTTTGCTAGATATACAGCGCTATCTAAGATATAATTATTTAAGGACAGCCAGATGTTCTATACCAGTGGCCTGTGAGCCAAATCTACTCAAAACGTGTACGATGCCTAGCACGTCCAATATAAAAATACATTGAGGGCTCTGTTCAGGTTCCCTTGGTATTGCAGCTCATCCGGCATGTTAGTTGGTGAATTTTATGCAATTATGCTCAAGTAAGTTACTGCCAAACAGCCTACTGAGAATGTTGGAGGACAGAACAGATACCGTACCTTTCAGTAGGTTTACAGAACTCCACATGTCGAGAAGTCGTGTAAACGTTCTGATATACCTATAATATAATCTGATAAACTTCTTGTATTTTTAGGGTTCCGTAGCCAAATGCCAAAAAACGGAACCCTTATAGATTCGTCATGTCTGTCTGTCTGTCCGTCCGTATGTCACAGCCACTTTTTTCCGAAATTATAAGAACTGTACTGTTGAAACTTGGTAAGTAGATGTATTCTGTGAACCGCATTAAGATTTTCGCACAAAAATGGAAAAAGAATAATAATTTTGAGGGTTCCTCATACATAGAACTGAAACTCAAATTTTTGTTTTCATCATAGTATTCATTTTTTTTTCATTTTTCACTTCCAAAGTGGAAAAATGAGTGTGCCCCCCTGTAACTTCTAAAATAAGAGAATGATTAAACTAAAAAAAATATATGATGTACATTACCATGTAAACTAAGAACGGAAATTGGTTTGAACGAGATCTAGTAAGTAGTTTTTTTTAATGCTCAAATCGTAAACCGCAATTTACCTTTCATTTAATCAACTGCAATACTTGCTGCTGCGGAACCCTTCATGGGCGAGACCGATTCGCGCTTGGCCGGTTTTAGTTTTGCAATTGTGATCGGTTTTAATTCTATCACTTTATCATTTATTAACATAGCGTGTTAGTTCAAATTGATACTAACAAACATGGGCCATGTATTCTGAAATATTTATTTTCTAGTTTTTTATAAGCCCTCTTCTGGCACTAAATCTTATATCTTTATTTCTTACTAGCATTGTCTCGTATGATTCCTAACAAAGCTTCACGAATACGATCGGTACCGATAACTTGTACCTCCGAGGCAAGGCGACGTTCAGAAATTAAACGACTAGGGTGGTCACAAATATACGACTGACCGCGGGACTTATTGCTTAACCTTGCCAACGGTTTATGGGTCACTAGGGGCTCTGCGCTCAGAGCCGCTCACTTAAGAATTATGGCTGCTAAGGGCCGGAGCAAGATATGGCAACGGCACTTGGCATAGTGTTTCAGAATGCTGTATTTTGTTGACTTTTACAACGATGACGACGGTAATGAAGTATTGTAGGCATCGTATTTTGCTTCTTCTGCCCCAATGGAACATTAGTTAAATAAGTGTGCTTAGACCTATTAAAGCCGCCTATTTGGCCTCTTCCTTAGCTAAAAATACTTAATCAATTTAAAGCTGTAAACGGGTTTTAGTAAATTTCTTCTGAACATCAATCTTAATTGACTTTGACTTGAGTTTTGTTTTTACTTTCATTTTCTAACTCGATATTAATAGCAGCTATCAGTCAATTACGCCATACCCTTTTGACATTGTATCGATCTTGCTGCCATGTTTATAGCGATAAGTGAGATATACTGCCTCAAGTGAATGAGACACATTTTACATTTAGTGCTTTTCATATACAAGACATAATTAATATTATGAAGTCAAAAGCTAATATTTTAAACATTGAAAATGTCACAGAAATGCCAAACCATTTTTAGCAATATTGGACGGGTACTGTACAGTACCCCAGTGCCCCACTAAACTGCCGTGGACTTCTTTTGGCGCCTGATGGGAGGAGCCCCAGGTACGCGGGTATACTACCCCAGTGCCCCCCTTTTGCGCTATGTCCCATATGGTCGGAACACGTATCCTGGGAGGGCTCTGGATTGCTCTACCTTATTGCCGACTCCTGATATCCCGGAGCTACTTGCACGTTGCAGCAGTAGAGGACATTTATCGTACTGCCTAGAGCATGTTTAGTAAAAAAGGTTGCTTTATATTTGGGGTTGCAGTCCCGAAATATAAAGCAAACTTAACATGCTTTAGCTATTTATTTTATTGACTTGCGAGAGTAAAATACGAATCACAACTCTTTTGGACATACCTAGGTCAATATTTTCCAATGTTATATACTGATAATATAACATATGTATACTGATAATGATAAAAGTTTGATTGTGTCTCAATGACTATTTTGTTCCTAATAATATTGATGTGAGTGATATCAGGCATAGGAAAATATCAGATAGAAACTTGCGAATTCCTCAAGCATTATTGGATGATTCTGATGGAGACAGGCCCGTAATAGCTATATTTGATGGACATGTATATTCTTACAGAAAAAATGCAAACTATGTATCTCAAAAATTGACGTATAGTTTGCACAAATATGACAATTCGGATAAACCGTCTCAACTGGGCCGTGTTGAAACCGGTAGTAGAGACACCCGCTGAGTTTGTTTCGCTGGGTCTTCTCAGTTGGGGCGCATTGGATCCGGTGGTAGCATTAAAGCGCGACCGTCGTTATAAACACAAGGTCCGCCTTAATGATAACATTTAATTCGTACCTTAATATGGACAGAACCATTCAGACAATATGTAGTAAAAATATAGCTAAAATTTAGATTAATTTTTATAATTAATTAATTTTAGTTAGCTATATTTCGTTACTGTTATAAAATAAATCTTATTAAAAATTATTTCCAACAATCCGTGTAGGTACCTAAATATCTATATGTACCTAGAAATAATTACAAATTAATTATATATTACTGCGAACATGTTCTGACTATTTACAAACGCTTTTTTAAAGTCTACGTGAATAAAAACCTTTTTTATTTTATTTTATTTAACCATTAATAACTGTATCATGTTATGGTTGCATCATTAATGTTGTGGGGCCCAATTCTGCAAGACACATTAAAGCCGAAATTATGAAGCATTTTTTATTCAACTAGACTTTAAAAAAGCGGTTGTAAATTGTAGTCAAAATATCTGTACCAATATAGTTAAGTAAACATAATTATTTCTAAGTACATTCGGCTACATATCAAGCTAAACGTGTCCAGTACAATTAATAAAATATTTTTTTTACGAAATAATTGATTTTTGACATTGACTATAAGCTGATCCCGCGTTGTATAGGATTTCCATACAATGACAGGTCAGCTTATATTGGAAATGTATAGCTTTATATGTAGCCGTGTGTACGTATAGATATTTAAGTACACGAATTGTATGAAAAAATTTAGATATAAGATTTAATTTTAAACTATAGTAAGTTTTGATTACTTATACTTATAATTTTGTATGTATTCTAAGTCTGAAATAAATAGCATAGCAGCACAATCATATTTCGGGTCTATGGTATCACCGTAAACCAACATAAAAAATCTATTAAATAATATTATTATTATTTAATAGATATTATTATTATTATTTGTACAATTGTACAAAAAATAATGGGCGCGAAATTTTCCAGTAGACAGCACATATTCCGCAGACTTGATTCAGGCTGGAACTGAACGCCTAACGGATACCCCACTCTATAATCTGTCCTGACGAGCCGTGCGTTGCATAAATTTCCTATAGTTAAAGGGTTCCTTTTACAGCTGAGGCCAAATTAAAGGGCAGTTTAGTAGGCGCCAGCGAATTTAGTATTTGAATTCGTAGGAACAAAAAATTAGATAACTCGAACTTGATGAGCCAACCATAAGGATTTGAATTGGATGGAAGAATTTCTTCGCTTCAAAGGTCTCACTGATTTTGAGTTAAAGAGACCAACACGGAAAGCATTTATGTAACCATTAATTCTGCTGTAATTCGTGTATTCGTTGTGATACGCACAACAACTACGTAATCCGTACATTTACCTACCTATCACTTTAAAATGTGCATCATTCCATATTTTTTTGTTATGTGTAATATAGTTCGCATACCTAATAAGATATAAGCGTAAGTGCACCGCTTCACTTAAAATGAACATGACAAGTCAATGGCTACTGTTGTCTTAAAACTGAATGAAATAAACAACTGTATTTAGAAAATTATTCAGACTACCAAAATACATTTTATTTTTTTTCATTTATTTACTTCAATAACAATATACATTGTGTTTGAATTACATTCTTATAGACAAAATTACATAATACTATATACTTATTACACATAATTTAAAAAATAACCCAATTTAGAATACTACACTGTTAAAAAATAAAATAAAAATAACATTATTATATAAGTCATATCATTACAATATTAAACTTAAAATTAAACAGTAATAAAGTTATTTGCTCGTTTAATAAAAATAATAATTTTACATACTATTTTTAAGAAGAGCTGTTTACATTAGATATACTGAGTAGAAGCAATTTTCTAAAAGAAAGGTTTTTAACCGCGTTTTAAATAATTGTGTATTATAAACAATCAATTTTAAATTAGTTGGTAATTTATTAAAAATTTCTATTGCTTGATACTGGGTACTATGTTTGGCTATATTAAATTTAGGGACCATTTGATTTTTGATATCCTTTCTTCGTGTGCTTTCTCTAAGCTCCCTCTCATTTTGCGACTCTTGCTTATGAATGTATTTAGATAAATTGCTTAAAATAATCAATATATAGAGGCTTGGTACAGTCAATATGCCTAATTTAGTAAAGTGTGATTTACAAGATTCATATTGAGGAATGTTAACAATAGTTCGTATGGCACGTTTTTGGAGTACAAAAGCTTTTTGGCAGTTGTAGTTATAGCTCTTTCCCCAGAACATTATACTATATCTTAATCTCGACTCTACTAAGGCATAGTATATTATTTTTAAACGTTCTACATCGATTTCAAATCGTATGCTTCTGAGCGCATAACATGCAGATGATAATGTCGAGTCAATTTTGGCCAGTTCTGGTTTCCAGTTTAGTAAAGAATCAATTTCAATGCCTTAAAATTTCACATTATTTACTAAGTTTATCTTGTTGCCTCTTAAGTGTACATCAATTATATCTTTATTACGTGTTTTAGTTTTAAATAATAATATATTTGTCTTACTATTATTAATTATTAAATTATTTGCTGAAAACCATTCATCCAAATGTTCTAAACATTTATTTACATGTGTTGATAATTGTGCTAAGTCTCTCGCTTCAATAACTAAGTTTGTATCATCTGCAAATACAACAGCCCTTACTTCAGGCTGAGTCTTATCAATGAAATTTAGTAAGTCATTAGTAAAAATTATATATAAAACAGGACCCAGGATTGAACCTTGAGGGACACCTCGTGTTATATTTGTAACTTTGGATTTGTGTATAGTTTCATGGTGGTTCTCGTCAATGTCTTTAATTTCAACATACATTTTTCTATTCTGTAAGTAGGATGTCATAAGTTTTAAAGTATTGCCTCTTATTCCATAATACTCAAGTTTTTCTAGAAGTAGTTCAAAATCTAATGTGTCAAAAGCAGAACTTAAGTCGATAAAAAGACCAGCCACTTTCATTTTGTCATTTAATTTATTAATTACGTCATTGATTAAAGTGTTTATGGCATCTGAGGTACCTATGCCCTTTTGGTAACCAAACTGTCTACGATTTATTATATTGTTTAAATTTAAATGTACCATTAGTCTACTTTTAATTACTTTCTCGCATAATTTAGATAAAGTAGGTACTAAAGATATTGGACGGTAATTTTTCGGGTCTGTCTTACTACCTTTTTTATATATGGGAACCACTTTAGCCAATTTGAGCTGATCTGGGTACACAGATTCTTCTATACATCTATTATAGAAGGCAGAAAGTGGGGCAGCTAATAATCGTATATTTTCTTTGATTACTGAAATTGGTAAATCGTCATATCCGCATGAGATTTTGTTTGTCATATTTCCTACAATTATTGTAATTTCATATGGCGTGGTAAGTTTAAAGGTAATGTCAGTCTCCACTCTATTGGTGCTTCCTCTCAGAAATGACATTGCTTTTTGTTTTTCTTGGTTTAACAAAGATGACTTGATAATAAAACTATCCACGAACTTAGTTGCAACTTCCTGAGGATTTCTTATTATTTTATTATTTACGCGTAGTATAATTTTTGTGTTCCGTTCATTTTTGTTCTTTTTTGTGTAATAGTTTACCAGTTTCCATGTCTCTTTGGTTACATTTTTGGCTCTATCGATATGATTTGCTATGGCATTTTTTTTGCCTGGTTAATTACTCTTTGGAAAATGCGTTTATAACTTTTTTTATAATTAACTATACCGATATTGTTACATGTGTTAGAACATAATACTCTTTTCATTTTGCTGGATACTTTAATTCCTTTGGTAATCCATTTTATAGTAACTCTTTTCATGGGCTTTATTCTTATTTCCTTTTTTCTATAGCAATTGCGAAAATATGAATCTAGTTTTGCCAAAAAATTATTTATTCTCATGATATTCCAGTATTTATTACCTAAAATAATTCCTTTAAACAAGGCGTGGGTTTTGTCATTAAAAATTCGCTTTTGGATAGTTATGGTGTATTCTGAGTTATTTCTATTATTTTTAATTTTATCCAGAGTTAAGTCACACAATAGTGCCCCATGGCCATCTGCTAGTCCATTATGATCTACAAGGTAACGCTCTATATAATCGTCTCCTAGGTTAGTGATGATGTTATCCAAGCAAGAACTCGAGTTATTTTGAATGAAAGTAGGGCAATCTATGATGTATCGAAAATTGTAGCATGTCAGTAAACTTTTGAATTCAGAAGCTTTTTTACCATTTACTAATACGACAATATTGAAATCACCACATAAAATACACTTTTTGTCAATGAAATAATCCAATAATTTTTCTAATCTCTGCATAAAACAATCAAGATTTTTGTCTATAGGTTTCTATAACAACAACATACATTTAAACCAGTTTCCAGATCTTTAATACCACAAATTTCAAAACTTTCTGACTTGTACAGTTTTTTTATAGCTTCAATGTCTTCACATTCTCTATTCTTATGAGCTAGAATTAAGCTACCTCCCCTGATTTTATTAGTTAGTGTTGTATGCAACTAATTTATAATTTGGTAAGTACACTGTCTTTACAGATTCAGAGTTTAGGAAATGCTCATAAATACATAAATAGTCCAACGTTGTATCAAAGGATTCAATATATAATTCCAGTTCTTGTATTTTATTGCTTATACCACATACGTTTTGGTGAAATATTCTATAGCTAATTTTAGACATTAAAGATTGGACACAAGATTTAGATTTTGAATTTCTTAC
The DNA here is from genome assembly GCA_951640165.1 of Pseudoips prasinana. Classification (NCBI taxonomy): domain Eukaryota; kingdom Metazoa; phylum Arthropoda; class Insecta; order Lepidoptera; family Nolidae; genus Pseudoips; species Pseudoips prasinana. The sequence goes on from OX621240.1 coordinate 23,554,036, forward strand.
AGTATTATTATTCTCAATTAATTTATTTTTCGGGTTTCTAATCAGTATGTCAGTGTTATGTACGAAAAAAGTCAGTATATACATTGTCAGTAGTTTTCGAAAGAATATCACAAGATTTGTCAGACAAAATTGAGGGAATGTCATAAGGTAGTAATAATTTCGTAAATGGTATAAATTTTAAAGTCAATAATTTTGTTCGATATGTCCTTAAAAATAGTTCGTAGTCCAAAGTTATTTAATGAACCTCTGTATTTGGTAAACATGCTGTAGTCATTCACCAGATTTCTGTTACTATCCAAGAGATAAGCATATCCATGTGATAGTACATCAAGGCGTAACAAGTTGTTAAACGTTTCTACTCTCCAATTATAAAGATTTACATAGCTTTGATATTTGTATGTCGGTAAACATAATATTATATTGGTGTGGTTAATGTCTTGGAGAGTTTTTCTAATATGTAGTACGATGTCACAGTAGTTATGGGATGTCCTAAATTCTTCTTCGCCCAGAAGGATGACGCAAAAATCTTTCATGGTAAAGCCAGTCAGTTTAGTTTTTATACCGCTTAAAGCACATTCAATGTCTCTGTTTAAGTACAAATAATGACATAAGTCGTAATTATGGTGAAACGCATCTTCAGCTATTAACAGTACTTTATTCTCTTTATTGGTACTAATAATACACATTTTATTCTTGGCAACAGATTTATCAGTTGATCTTCCGCAAGTTTGTGTTTTAGCCAAACTGTTTAGATATTCTTTAGTTCCGGATTTGATCGGTTTCATGTTTGGTTTCATGTATCTGTTTGTGTCATAGAGGTAGAATTATGTTTGTTTGTAATCTGTGTAGCTTGGTTACTTGATGTAGATTTTTCTTTGTGAGTTAGCTTCGTTTCTGTTTGTGTATGTTTACTTCTATTACAAGTTATCACAGATTTTATCGGTGTGATTTGCTTTTTAATAGGACTGTTTGTTAATTTCTTAAATGACAAGGTATCTATTTCTTTATGAGCACTATTTAACAGTAATTGTAATTTCTCTATTTGCTGTTGTAATATTTTTACCTGGTCGTCTTCATCGTCGGAAATATCTGGCATGCTATTTGTAGTGTAGTTTAGATTAGCTGGTATGATGTCACTACTATAAAATAAAATAAAATAAAATAAAAAAGGTTTTTATTCACGTAGACTTTAAAAAAGCGCTTGTAAATAGTCAGAACATGTTTGTAGTAATATAGTTGTATACATTAGATATTATTTCTAGTAACATAGATATTTAGGTAAGTACATCTTGTATGAAAACATTTATAAAATTTATTTTATTACAGAAATGATATTTAGCTAGCTCGTATCAAGTTATTGTCAAGAGATTATGTTTAATTATCTAGTTTAAGTCTAATATTTTTACTACATATTGTCAATGGTTCTGTCTATATTAAAGGTATTATTATTATGACGGACCTTGTGTTAATAACGACGGTCGCGCTTTAATGCTACCACCGGATCCAATGCGCCCCAACTGAGAAGACCCAGCGAAACAAACTCAGTGGGTTCATCTACTACCGGTTTCAACACGACCCAGTTGAGACGGTCCGGCGAAACATACTCAAGCGGGCATGAACACGGGATTTGGTCCAATTAGAGTAATTATTTAGTAGGCAAACACAATATATGCTCGATCGGTTGTCTGAATGCTTATTATTTTAGATTATATTTAGGTATACAAAAGAAAAACTTCGAAACAATAACATTATTCATTTTGAGACAGAGTCAATAATTTTAAATTATGTATATGATAGCAATCATTTACAGATAGTTCACGTAACACAGCAGATCAGTCATGTCTATATGGCTACAAGATCTCCAGCGCGCAATGTGCAGGTAGGAAGTGAGAGCCAGACGTCTTTGTCATCGATGTACTCTTTAGTGGTGTAATAACCCCTAGCCATAAGTATACGTTTAATATGTGTTTTAAAACTTGTGTCAGGCAGATCAGTAATTTGAGTAGGAAGCTTGTTATAAAACCTAATACAATTTCCTAAAAATGATTTATTAGTTTTGCTTAGTCTAAAGCCTGGCATGGCTAGTTTGTTTTTATTCCTAGTATTTATATTATGCAGTTCACTTTTCTTTTTATAATTATGAATATTTTTTCTAACAAACATTATATTCTGATATATATATTCCGATGGCACAGTAAGTATATTTATTTCTTTAAACAAATTTCGCAAAGAATCGCGACTGCCTAAACCATAAATGGCTCTGACTGCTCTTTTCTGCAATACAAAAATAGTACCTATGTCAGCCGCCGAACCCCACAGCAGAATGCCATACGACATAATGCTATGAAAGTACGCGAAATACACTAATCTAGCAGTTTGTTCATCTGACAATTGCCTTATTTTCCAGACAGCATAGGAAGCCGAACTTAATTTACCTGCTAACTTTTCAATCTGAGGACCCCATTGCAATTTTGAATCAAGTGTCAATCCTAAAAATACGGTCGATGGGACTAGATCTAATATTTTCGCATTAAGTGCAACTGTTGGTACTATTTGAGTCACATTCGGCAATGAGAACCTGATGCATTTAGTTTTCCCTGCATTTAACAAGAGATTATTTGCCGAAAACCATTCTGATATAAAGCTGAGTTTTATTATGCTCAATAAGATCTTTATC